>OX411308.1:131470875-132094011 GCA_948150685.1 Rhaphigaster nebulosa
GCCTTTTTGAAATCCACAAAAAGCTGATGAACTACACCGTTGAATTCTAATTTTTTTTCTAATATTTGCCGTAAGGAGAATATTTGATCGATAGTTGATCGGTTCCGTCTAAAACCACATTGGTAGTCTCCGATAATTTCCTCGGCATATTCCGTGATTCGACTAGTTAGGATCAACGAGAATATTTTATAACATACCGGGAGGAGTGATATTCCGCGATAGTTATTACACTCCGTCCTCGGACCTTTTTTGTGAATCGGAATAAGTATAGATTCTTTCCATTCTTCGGGCATTTTTTCATTTTCCCAGATCTTTTTAACCAAAAAATGTATTTTCGAAACTCCAGCTTCACCGCACGCTTTTATTATTTCACTGGAAATGTTGTCGATTCCCGCTGCTTTATGAGATTTTAATTTTCCGATGGCTATTTCGACTTCCTCCTTACTCGGTTCTTCAATTAACGGTTCAGCACTCTGATATTCAGAAGGAGGAGATTGATTATTATTTCCCGAATTCAAAATACTTTCAAAGTGTTTTTTAAATTTATTCACAATGTCCCCCGGATCGGCCAAGATATTGTTATTTTCATCTCTAATTCCATTCATTGCTGGTTCAAACTGTTTACGCGATCTGTTTATACCCTTGTACATGTCTCTTACGTAGTTTTCAATTCTATTAGTTTCTATCTCTATTATTTTGTTTTTAAGATATTCTCGTTTTTTATTTTTGAGGAATTTGGACGTTTCATTCATCAAGGCCCGGAAATTAGCAACATTGATATCGCTTGGATTATTCAAAGCTTTTAGTTTCGCGGCTCTTCTTTTTTCGCACAAGTTTAGACAATCATTATCGAACCACGGTTTATTCTTTTTATTGTCCCTTTTTCCAAGACACAGATTACTTACCTCTTTAATATTATCCCTAATTCCGATCCATAGCTTGTCTACATCTTCGCGATCCTCATCTAAAGATTCCAAGGCTTCAAACCTATTCCTGATTTCTACCGCGAATTGATTTCTAATTGAAGGGTTTTTCAATTTATCTAGATCAAAATTTTCGGAACAAATACGGCTTTCCTTCCTTATTTTTATATTAAGTTTTTGTCGAAGTTTCGCGATTACTAATTCATGATCTGACCCACATTCTGCCCCACGATAAGACCTCACGTTAATTATACTATTTTGCCATCTTTGTTGTATCAAAACATGATCAATTTGATTGCGTGTTTGTGAATCCGGCGATGTCCACGTATACTTATGAATATCCCTATGTTTAAACGTAGTACTTTTGATTGTTAGGTTTTTCGAGATAGCAAAGTTTATTAGACGGATCCCATTATCATTGCTATGTTCGTGCAAACTTTCTTTACCGATCGTCGGATAGTATACTTCTTCCCTTCCCACCTTTGCGTTTGCGTCCCCTAATATTATTTTCATGCAGTTTCGTGGTAGTTTATCATATACCCACTCTAGTTTATCATAAAATTCGCATTTAACTTCATCATCACTGTCTTCGGTAGGGGAATGTATGTTTATCAGCGCGATTTTAAACCACCGTCCCTGAAATATGGCCACAGATATCCTATCACTAAAAAATTTTACGTCCCTCAATGCGGAAAGCAATCTATTCCTTATTAGAAATCTAGTACCTAAACAATAATTACCGCTCCCACCGTACCAAATAGAATAGTTCCCTTCTGTTAACGAACCCTCCCCTGGCCACCGAATCTCTTGCAGTGCCATAATATCTACATTGTATCTCTTAACCTCGTTTGCCACCGATTTTAACCCACCCGCTGTATTCAAACTTCTTACGTTCCACGTCCCTATACCTAAATCTCTAATTTTCAACTTGCGCCATGAATCTCCTGAAGCAGTACCCACCCGGAGACCCGAACGGGGGACTAGTTTACTTCCGGATGATGAGCGTTTTACCTCAGAGAGATCCATGACTTTTTGTGGTATTTTGTGAACTAAAAATATGTGAGTAGGGCGTTCAAACCTACGTCACACCCTCCAGCAAGTCTGGAGGGGCGCTCTCATTGTTGGTCAGTGAGTCCATCGGACTTAGCCGGGAGGAACTTCCAAGGAATTTCCACCGACCATCCCCACATCCGCCACCCGTGGGACGCTCCCCTACGCGGTAATGAGATCCGCGCGAGGATATATATAAATATATATATATATATATATATATATATATATATATATATGTGTGTGTGTGTGTGTGTGTGTGTGTGTGTGTGTGTGTGTGTGTGTGTGTGTGTGTGTGTGTGTGTGTGTGTGTGTACATATAGATAGCATTTCCAAGTCAGTTGTAACCTTTTCCAAATCATTTGTCACATTTTGCATTTTAATTGTAACTTTTTCCATTTCAATTGTAACCGAACCGGACTTGAATATTTGATTAAATTGCAAATTTTAATTATATTTATTTTAATTATAATAAGGACTTTTAAAATAATTTTTGTATATGTTTTTGACATTTTTTTCGTTTATTAGATAATTAATATTAAGTGCTAATTTCAAGTAGTTTAAATTTTAAAAATGCAATCAGAATCTGCGAAAACCTAATAAACAATATTTATATCTAAGAAAACTTCGACAATTTCAATAAATCAAAAAGCGCTTGCGTAATCAAAAGTCCAATTCAAAAAATGTAATAAGAATACTCGAAAACCTAATAAACGATTGTACATCATCGAAAACTTCAATAGTAACGAAAAAGCAAAAGATGTATGCACGACCGGAAATCTAAAATATGGAATTGGAACCTTCGAAAAACTAATGAACTGTTCCTATATGATAGCAAAGTTCAACAGTAACTTAAATATAAAATGTGCATGCGCAATAAAAAATCCAATTATAAAAATGGAATTCTATACCATCATGCGGACGTCAACTAATTATGAAGCTAGCCAAGCTAGAACGCATAATACACCACCCAACGACTCATGGCTCAACAATTCAAAATTTGATTCTATCTCCGAACAGGTCATATATATTTTTAATGATCACCATTCGATTTCTTCATATTTAATATAAAAAAATATTTAAAAAAATTGTTTAACTTAAGTATACATAGGGAGCCTCTGTACTTTTTCCACTTCCTTATCACATTGAGATATTTTAGATTATATGTTATCCTTTAATACTGTTTATCTAAGTTTACTATCCTTAATCTATTTCCCTCTATATATTTAGTTCATTAATTGGTTATTACGAGTTATCCTCATTCGATTATTAATTACCTATGGTTCTGTTTTTGAATAGGTCCTGGTTTTGATCTATTATTGTCTATTTATTATATTTATAGTTTATTGATACTATCCACATAATGTATATTTAAATTTTTAGTATATGCTTTAAAATTTACTACCTGTTTTATTTTTTTGATAGCGAGGATCGCTTTTATGGTTCTTCTATTTCTAACATATTTTCCATAGTTTATGTGCTGATTTTTAAAAATCAAATTTATGATTTAATTGTATACTATGCTGAGCTATTAATCATTATATATATTTCCAAGAAGTAAATTCCCTTAAAAAAATCTAATAAAATAATTCTATTGGGGATTACGCTGTGAAAACTGTTCCCGCGTCCGACTCCAAATCGTGGTTGATATATGTTGCTGCCCCTGTTCCTACATCTCATAACTTTTATTAAAAGTTTATTAGAAATAATAAGGATAATATATATAAAAATTATATACTACATTCCTTCATATGCATTATAGTGATGTCATAATTTTTATGGTATTAAGTTATTTATATTAAGAAACGTATATAATAGTTTGATTGACATAAACTGGGAAATCATTCTTTAAATTATTTTATCGAATATTTTATTTCTACTTTAGAGTAACGCTTTGATGATCTTTGTACATGAGATATACAATTCTCTTTTTGAATTCATTGGTATTACTGGTCCTATGAAGCAACAGAAACTAATAATTACTATAGGTATGCTGTATCTTACGAATTATTTGAACATAAGCTTCAATAATGCGTCCTTGAAACCATGAGGAGTTTCTTGTGTTTCAGCATATAAAATTAATTTGCTATTGAAGTTCTTAACTCTATAATTTGTCAATTTTCTTCTGATTATATTCGCAAAAGAGAGGATTCGCTTGGCCGATCGTTCCAAAGTAAGAAGAAACAAGAGATCTTATGATTGTTTACAAGAATACATTTTTACGCTTTGTGAAATAACTATTGTAAGAAAAAAATTATAGTAATTTGAAAAAAATTAAAAATCTACGGGATCCTTTGCTTTCCAAAGCTCCGTTGTCATTTCGCTTTTTTTTTCTTATACCACTTCTTTGCTTGTCATCTTCCTCATTCAACTATTCATTTTATTACCCTTCTGGGCAGATTTCCAGATCCCATTGTTTCTTCAACTCTTCTTTCTTCTATTGTTTAGTGTTTTCTGTTGTGTTTTTTTCTTTTGTTATACATTATACATTTAGCTTTTTTTTTTAGTTCAGTGAAATATATCATTTATATATATATATATATATATATATATATATATATATATATATATATATATATTTATATATATATATATTTATTTATTTATATTTATTATATTTATATTTATATTTATTAATATTATTATATTTATTTATTAATATTAATATTTATTTATTATTTATTTAATATTTATTTATATATAATATATATATATATATATATATATATATATATATATATATATATATATATATATATATATATATATATATATATATATATATATAATATTTATATATTTATTTATTATTTATTAATATTTATTTAATATTTATTTATTATTATTAATATTATATTTATTTATTATTAATGTTATTTATTATTTATATTTATATTTATATTTATTATTTATTTATTTATTATATTATATTTATATTTATTTATTTATATATATATATATATATATATATATATATATATATATATATATATATATAAATATAAATATACCGATACACATAGATTTTACCTAATTGATTGTCAAGTTGATAGGCATTGGCTTTTATAAATAAATTATTCTTACAAATTGAATTTCTGTTTTTTAGACCAAAAGGCTCCTAATTTATTCAAGTAGTTTTATTCTTAGAGGCGCCACTAATAATAATAATTTATAACAATATATAACAATTAATATAATAATAATAATAACAACTTTGCCTACTTGGTTAGTAGTAAAAAACGTTAATAATAAGATTTTAAAACATATTTGTAAAAGGTTCTATCTTTGATATTTAATCTTTTTTTTTTGTTAATCCAAGTACACACACATACATACACACACACACGTATATGCATATATATATATTTATATATATATATATATATATATATATATATATATATATATATATATATACAGCATATATGTATTTTATTTTTTTCAGAACCTTGGAAATTGCTAACACCTTTGCACGGATTCCACTTCATATATAGTTCACTATTGCACAACTCAATCTCTGTACCAGTTCGATCAAATCTACCCGTGATATTGAAACTTAGGTTTTGGTTCCTTCAGTATGACTAAAGGTTGATCAAATTGGATTAATTTGAAAACTTAGATTTTTTCAACTTTAGGCTAAGGAAATCTGCAGATTTAGACGTGTGGTGTAAACTACTATCATGCTACGTGCTATGTGGTATGTAAAAAATCATGCTATGTGGTGTAAAATACTATCAACTGGAGTAACTTCGGACTTGCGCATTGAAATTAAACTTCTTTTTTTTCAATGCATTTATTCAATTATGTTTCACATCCCACTTTCATTACTGTCACTGCAGGTTTAAAATGTTAATCTCAGACAAGCTTTAACTTTTTTCGATTATTTCATGAGTATAATTATCCTTCGGAAAAGAACATTTTGCACTTGCCCCCCAACCGAATAATGAATCTTCCAGATACCTTGTACGCACTTACCCCTTAAGACTGGGAACGTACAAATAAACCAAATTATCAATTTCGTCAAAATTGTCTTGTTTCAAACGTGGCCTTAATGTAATATTTAAACATAACCGCCTAAGGAACGTTTTTAAAAAATAGGAAAAATCTAGTTTCAAAAATAAAGATTTTACAGTCCTCAAAATTCAAACTTTTTAAAATCTAGTTCGCACTTACCCCGCATTACCTTACATTTATTTTTATTGTCTTTAGAATTTATAAGTATAACAAAATAGTGTTCGACAGAAAGTTTTCAAAGAGAATACTTTTAGTTAGTTGGTTCTAAACATTAATTTTTTATCTCGATTCACAACTTTCGTACAAGAACAAAGACAATCAGTCAATTTGATGTTATGATAATAATGGCATGTCAGTATGTAGCAGTGCCTCTCTCCGGGCTTGACTCACAATCAATTACATTGAGTCACTAAAGGAAAACTAACATTCAGTTTTTTTTTTTTCAATGTCTCGTATTGATGAACGTGTTGGGTAGCCATTCACTTGTGTTGGTGGTCATTGCAATTATGGAAACGCTGGAAAGAGCCTTGAGATGTTTGTTGATGTATATCAGCCTGTAGAGTTTCTTTAAGCACCAAAGTGCTTTAATTATCAGTCTTAACATTTAAAATTTCACTGATTTAAAGAAACTAATCTTTTGAACTTTATAGTCTATTTGAAATTTGCACTCATGTTTATTTTTTGTTTATTACAGTTAAAAAATACTGTATACTGACACTGAAGAGTAGATTAATAACTGACTAGTTTCAGAGTTCATTCCTCTTCGATGAATCAAACGCGGGTCCAAGCGTCAAGTATAATTCAAGAAAACTTAGGTATGTAATAGGTGAGTTATAACAGTGGGCGTGTTATCTAGCGTCGCCTTTCATCGACCCGGGCAGATAGAACTGACCTAACCTACAGTCTTTACTTTCCCGCTTTGTTTGCTTAGTGTGTGTTAGCAAGTATATCACTCCCTTTACTAATGGCTTCAGTGTCATTTATAATTAATAGCCCTGCGGTGCTCTTGCACAGAATCGTTAGGCCCAACACTTCGAGAGATTTAATTGCAATCATTTCTTCGAAACGGAATAATGTCATTTGTTTCCTGTTGTGCAATAAACAATTTCCGCTCATGGAAAAAGTTTCTTTTGTTTAAATACTCTTTTATTGTAAATATTTTACATGCCAGCACGCAATTTTCAAAATATTGTTAATAATTTAAATTTAAACTAAGAAAAAACATACAAATAGATTAACAAACAAAATAAATAATTGGCTCAACAAGAAAGAAGTTATAAAATAACATTCTTTGTTAGTCAAGTCGGTCGAATTTGATTTATCAAATAAAAACAGTAAATCCGTTTTAGATTATTATCTAGTCTTTCTCAGTCCAAGTCTCCTGTTTAATTATTATGGGTTTTTTCAGTTTTATTCTTTGGCTATCGTATTCCAAGTGCGTGTGGAAGTATTACTTTTTATTTTCAATACATTTATGTAAATGGGCATATATATTTATAAATATAGTAACTAAATTGATGTAAATAGAGTCATTGAGATAAATATTATTGAAGACATGGCAGGAAATCACGCGAGACACACTAGATATTATCTGTCATGGAAATTGTATTTATTTTTTCCTGAATAAAAAATTAAAGTATAATGTTGTTTTGTTATATTTTTTTAATAATTATTTTTTTGTGAAGTTTGTTTATGTAGTTAGTTATTCAATGTTACCCATTTATCTACAAAATTATAGCTAACAAATTTGTAGATGGGAGGTAAAATTTATAATCTAAACGAATATCATTTATCTATCTTGCTACTACGTTTAGTTACAAAAGACTTTTTTTTATTTTCAATATCTGATTTATATGATATCTTTTTGAATATGATACAATAAATTCATGTCAGAAATTTACTCTTGTTTTCAAACATCGAGATGGTTAAATATGCTACTGACTAATCTATGTATAGCCTTTTATTGATTGATTTTTTTCTGCTAGTCGTATCACCTTACCAGCTTTACAACTCTGCCTGTTTGAATGAATCAACCACTTCAAACAATTAAAAAAAAAAATATTTTTGTTCAAATTATTTTATTTGTATGATTATTCAAATTATTTTTGTTGTATGATTTAGTAAAATACTGATAAGAATTTTATCTATTAGTTTGGTTTTCTTTTTTCCGGTGCCCGAAAATAAATAAAATTGCATCTTGTTTTCTTCCTTCTTGTAATGTAAGCTCTGTGATAAAAATAATTCAATTTTTACATATTTCTAAGTTATTATAGAATCCGAATATCCAATATTTTTTAAATCTAGCCACTAGTGAAGAAAGAGGACATGAATATAAAAAAAAAAGAAAAAATAATTATAAATTTACCAAAAAGTTTTATTGTAAAAATGAAATTGGAAATTTTTTTCTCTAATAAATGGACTAAAGATAATAATCACTCGCACTTCATACCCGCATGCTTTTTTAGACCAATGCACATTACTAACAAACAACTTTTGCAAACAATATTAACTTTTGCAAGAAATATTTCGGCAAATTAATCAGCTATTTTTACATATAGACACCCGTGAATAATAGATTGTGTTTTTCTATTACAGTATATTAACTCATAACAATGATGGCATTCCTTACATTTTTTTCACTCTTGCTTTTCTTTTACATCTACTTCATTCTAATCGTATCAATGTTTCGGAGTTGTTTCTCCATATTAAGGATAGATTTATCTTAACATGAATACTGTATATCTCCAACAGTATTCCTGAACACATTTTAATGAAGACTAAGATAAATTTATCCTGAAGATGGGGAAACAACCCCGAAACGTAGATACGGTTAGAATGAAGTGAATGTAAGAAAAGGAAGAGAGAAAAAAATATAAGGAATGTCATCATTGCTATGAGTTAATAAATAAGTTTAATTCTGGTTACGGATTGTTTTACGATAATATAAAATGAAATAGATAATAATAGCGATGATCTGCCGTCTCAATATAAAAAAATTCATCCTTCTGATTTATCCTAATAAATATCATTTAGAATATACCTTTATTTATATTTTATTATGAATAAATTATATTTTTCGTTTATTATTTTTTTTATGTATTAGAATAGGGCAAAATTTTATTTTGATTGTTACTAAATTGGCTATATGGATTTTTTTTTTTTTTACAAAGAATACAACTCACAAGACCGTTACGAAAACTATAGAAGGGATATACAGATATCGAAAGTTAGGAGAAAACTGTGCTACTGGAAGCCTAAGCACCACTGCTTCTTTCTTAGTACGGCACATAACGTCTACAGTACCGCAACATTTTACGGTGCAAGGGTTAGTATCCTACCCCTGAGCGGTCGGTGCTTTCTCTAACTGGGCAATTTAATTGTTTAATTCTTATTCTTATTTTTGATCCCATTTTCTTGAGAATCTAGTACTATTTCATTCTCAGCTGAAGGAGTACTTCAACATAGGAATCAGTAATTTCCCATATTTAATATAAAAAAATTATATCAGCAATTATTTGGTAAATTTCATTCCACAAGATGGCCTTTATACACTTTTTTATTATTATCTCCGGAAATTCATAAGATTTTCTATCGAAAATTTCGATCTTGTTCAGTATTTCTATAAATTCATATTTCGAATAGAATTTTAGATTCAATAGGTCATTTGTGTGACTTCTCCACAAAAGGGCACATCTGAATATTTTTCCTTCCTACACTCAATATTTCCCGGAAATTCAAATAAAATTCCTCCGTGTGAAAATATTGTCCACGTTTTATATAAGGCGGTAAAGTTTGGAATTTAAGGAGGTAACGAAAATAAGGAAGTTTGTTGAAAATAAAATTTATTGAATACACACACACACACACACACACACACATATATATATATATATATATATATATATATATATATATACACATGTATTTATATATATATATATATATATATATATATATATATATATATATATATATATATATATATATATGTATTTATAAATATACCTATTATATAGCATAGGAAATTAATTAAAAAACTATTTTAATAACTATAAATTATTTATTAGTCTGTAAAAATTTACGTTGGACTAAATTCCACAGTTATTCAAATTTATAATTTTCTAAGTTTGGTAGTTTGTGGAGATAGGAATATTTTTTTTTATGCCACGTAATTATTGTGAACAAGAAAGAATACGTCATTTTGTATTCGATAATGTTTGTGGCACCAAAGGTGGCACCAAATAAATCATAGCTTAGACATTTTGTAATGAATACGCTAAATAATACTAAGGTTGGAAGGTACAATGTTGTAATTCGTGAGAGGTAATCGATATAGAGGGCCTTGTATGCATTGGCAGCTTCCCGTAAGCCACCCTTTGTTACCTTATCTTCACCTCCTCAATCCATATACAATATAATTATAATCATGTAATATAAATTTATTATAACACTTTAAGTGATTTGCGGGACTTTAAGCCTATCATTTTTATTTATATTAACTATTTAATATTTATATTAAATATTTAGTGGATAATGAAAGGAGTACGTACCTGTTGTTTTTTTCTTCGCATTCATTGTAGGTATTTTTTGGAACCACCATTTTTCAAACTTAAATTATCATTATCATTATTTTGATCATGATATTATTCGTCACATTTAGATTATTTTGAAAATGCAAATGTTGCTGGAATGTGTGATAATCTGAGGATAATATTATAAGAATATTAGAAGGCAAACAAATATTGAGCGCTTCCAAACTACCTAAGATTGATGAATGGTACACCATTATATATTTTGTGCGAATTTAAAAAAAAAAATAGTTAAAAACATTAAAATGGTGAAATGATTAATATAAAAAATTAAGACATATTATAGACCCTTTGTTGGAAAACAGTAAAAAATTAGAAGTTTTTGTACTCTACATAAAGTAGAATAATGGAGTTAGTAAATATGACGACACAGATAATTTACATACCAAGTTTCTACTATGTGTTGGAGTTATTTAATTCACGCCATTCATGAAAAAGTAAATATCTTTTCGTAAGCGGTCACAGTATCATGAATTATTATTCAATTTTTTTAAACTTTAAATACTTATTTATTATTACTTCGTAATTAAATTTAACAACTGAAATAGGTATGACATAAAAAATTGTATATATAAGAATTATTCGATTTAATTATTTTAATGTATTTCATACAAATTGAACAATTTTCTATAAAGAAACATTTTGTCAATTTGACACTTGAACAACGTTCTTAGTAATAAAGAACACTTGTGTTGATATAAATTGATTTATTTATTAAATAATCATTCTACAACTAACGCTAGTAACATAATTATTTTATTCAATGTATTGTTTATTTGTAAGAAGAGTGCCACAATGTGAAAAATTGTAATTTTACAGGAGAAGAGCTTGAACTTAAATTTCTAAGCCTACCTTAACTTAAATTGCCTAACTTAAATTGAATGCCTATTTAAATTTCTCGCTGTCCTTAAACTCACTGATAAAAGATCAACAACTTACCTATTTTTTTAAAAAATTAATCTTCATTTTTTCGTTAAAATTATTAATCATTAATCATGAATCGAATAGATGCAGTTTTTCATAAAAAAATAAAACAAAAAAAACCGTACAAGCTTCTTTAGTATTTATAAATAATAATAAATATTTTTGAAAAAAAACAAAAAAAACTTTTTTACTTAACAATAACTTGAATTAGAAAAAAAAAAAAATTCCCAATATTTTGTTGTATAATATTTGTAATAGTACAGAATAATATTTCTAACAAAAATAATGATGTTTTAAATTATTCATTCAGAAGAAACATATTCATACCTTTTGGCCACCTATCTGGTAATAATATTATAATGGTTAGTAATATTATTAAAACGTTAAAAATAATTTATTAATTGCTTTATCTAGACAGCCTTTATAAAGTTATTTTATAATAACAATTTAAAGGAAGTCATTATGCTTAACTAGTAAATATAAAACGAAAATTCTGATATTTATACTGAAGGAAATCATTTTCTCAGAGAAAAAAAAAAAATGGATTGTTTACTGTTCTTCTAAGCTAACGTAATTTTTCTATGAAAAACCTGCCATTAGATATAATGACAATTAATCAAGCAGTGAACTATTATGTTTTTACGTCTATGAGATGGTTGTAAAGTTGATGACTGTGCATTACAAGATTTTTTTAATTTATTTTGTTTTTGTAATGATAGTAAATATTACTACAATATACACCATATGTCACAATAAATGTTGTATTATCGCTAAACTGGGCTTGTAAACAAACTTGTAAACTTAATTTTAGTTGTAGCTTTACACAATAATGCTTAACCTTTAATAGTCCCAATACAACACGGAAGAGATCTTCGGATCTTGTACCACACCCACAAGTAGAAAACATAGCACTCAGCAACCCTTCCAGGGGACTAAATGGATAGGGCCAGGATCTTATCAGATGGGAACTTGTTATCAGTTTATTTTCCCACAAAATTTAGAACGTCTATGCCCAGAAATTTATTTATTTAGAAAAAATCTGCTATTGCACTTTCTTATTACATAAATTATAGATACTTGTTTATTCTACTATATCTGAATATCAGTTGATGGTCAATGAAAAATTACTTTTTGGCTGAATTCACGAACGCTAATAAGAAAGTGGAGTAAGTTCAACAAAAGTAAAAAAAATTAAGAATTTCATGAGGGTGGGCTTGTCGTTAAGACCTCTAAAAAAAACAAGCCCAGCACCCCTGCAATCAAACTTTACTATATTAAATTTGTATAATCGTCATGTAAAGAAAACCTTGCGAATTTTCTTGCATAAAAGACAATTTATGTATGGACTAGGGGTAGTAGCAACATAGTCCTTTCAATTTTTTTTTTTACTAAACCACCTAGCACCTTTTGTTCTTATTTGGCCATTATAAATTTTTTCTAGTTTCCTATAATAATACTTTATTTATCCATTTATTTTTTTATTGATTTTGGTTTCATATCCACTTACGTTCATTAGAGTTTAACTAATCGCTTTAATTCCCGAGATAAATAACTTAGAATTCCAAGAAGGTTTTATAGTTTGAAATATATATAATTTATTTCCCCCATGTATAATTTGTATGTTGTATTTATATTGTATACTGTATTGTATGTTGTATATATATTGTATGTTGTATATATATTGTATACTATATTGTATATAGTACGTATATAAGCATGTTGTATATTTGTATATATATATATTATATACACACACATATTTATTATTTGTATATATATATATATATATATATATATATATATATATATATATATATATATATGTATATATTATTTATTTTTACATGCTTATTTATACAATTTTATTTATTTATTGTTTCTATTTCCCCCATAATTTTAAATTTTATAAATGGTTTTCATTATTTGAAACATGAACTCTGTTTTAAATATTAATAAATATAAATATATTTTATTGTATAATAGGCTACCTTCGGATTGAGCCTGAGTCTGCGAGATTTAATAGCATTGCTACTTCAATATAAATGTAGTTTGTGATAAAATAAAAACAAAAAAAAAACGACGAATGAATGAAAACCATTCTTTACGCCAAGTGTTGACGTAATTGATTTTATTTTAAATTTGAATAATGATTGAACAAACAGGAGTGAATGAGGAGTTATGATTAATAATAATAAATCGGATATTAACTGCCAATTGTCATTTTGTCATGATTGGGCAAGAATTTCGTACTTCTACAGCATTGTGAATTCATGTATTTTGGTTTTATTAACTTCTTGAAGTATAAGTTAGCTATTGTAGTTGGCTATATAACCTGTTTTCAGACTCTGAGTATCTGTAGTTGTCATGAATCATGATTATGACTCATCGCTTGGAATGATGATATCTGCTTTACAAAGATGAAAGTGATTTTATCTCGCCAGTCCAGGACAGTTGTTATCTATGCCGGTTGTTAGAACAGTTTTCGTTCATAGTTTCTAGAATTTACTGTTCCTAGGCTAAACTGGAATTCGAGGTTGAAAATTGGGAATTCGTCAACTAATCCTAATATTTTATGCATATAGTTGAAGCTATGCTTTAATTACTAATTACTGCCTTACGGAAATCGTACTTCAGGGAATATATACCATTTCATTTCAGGTTGCTGAAAAATAAATCAACATACTTCTTCCTCTTGAAAGCTATTTAGCAACTCGGAAGCCCATTTAGCCTGCGAGACGTGTTTGAAAAAATAATATTTACGTACATAATATGCATGCAAATATTACTTATTATGTAATATTGTTTAATATTACATATAATGCCCATTGTCGTTTTCATGCTAAACTAAGGAATATAAAAATCATCTATGCATAAGGGGAACCTTTGATAATTTTTACTTTCCCTTACCTATATATGAAATATGTAGTAAGAGGAAGTACTGCGATCGTGAAAACTTTCGAATTCGAGTTTTCAACGGAAATACACATTCTAAGGCCCCCTGTGTCCAAAACATATCTGTATTTTGTGTGTGTGTGTGTGTGTGTGTGCGTGCGTGCGTATGATTAAATTACATGGATAACTCGTAGAAAATCTAGCTGTCTTGTCTTGGAGAGGAAGAAGGTGAAAAATTGTTGAAGTCAGTAAGAAGATATTTGAACTTAAGATAAAAAATAAACCATATTTATACTCTCTAAAATTATAAATCTCCTCACATTTTTAAATTCTGTTGGATTCAACTGATTCGCAGTCAATTATATATTTAAAAAATAGTATCCGTTTGTTTTTCGATCGCTTTATGATAGGTCTAAGAGCAGTATAAAGCATCTGAATCGAAATTTAAGTTTACCTTAGTTAAGTGGTACCTTAGAAGGCCATATTTATTTAATCGAACACCTACTCTACTTTCGCTTACGCAAGTGTATTTTGCTCGCTCACCAATTTTTCGAAAACGGATCGTCCGATTCCGACCTCTAAAGTTAAAGGGAACAAGGAAAGCTGGGAACTAGTCTCCAATGGTCTAGTAACTAATTCGTCTAATTCGGAGGAATGCCATCCGCAATTCAATTCGAGAAAATCAAGTTTTAAAGCTCCTGATTTCTTCAGGCTATTGGTCATCTTCAAACGGTTTTAAAAAATATATCCACATTTTCGGCTGTTTCTTTTTACTATCTTGTTCTACTGAAAAATATGAACTTATTGATGTGCAGAACTCCATTTTGGAAAAACTGTAACCCTCTCTCGTTTTAGTGGACTCTTCTGTCAACTAATCTGTTTTTCCTCACGTACCCAATAGAAATAAATGATAAGGAAGCTATACTTATTTATCAGGTAGACTTTTTCTAACAAATCTTAATTTTTACTTCCTTTTCCGAAGTAAAGGTATTATTGTAATCGCGAAAATTTTCGGTTTTCAGATTTCAAAGGAAATATTAATTTTGACCATCCCTGAATCCATTTTGACTAGTTTCATCGTGGGGTCTGTATGTACGTACGTTCGTGTCTCGCATAACTCAAAAACGATTAGCCGTAGAAAGTTGAAATTTTGTATTTACGATTATTGTATAATCTAGTTGTGAACCTCATTCTTTGGTCACTTCTTGATCACCGGAAGTGGTACTTTACTTGAAGGTCATAATTGATTTCCATAAAAAATTATATTAAAATACTATGCAAAACTTCTCAAATTAGGTGCTGTATATAGGACTTGCTTATTAATATAAATAACATAATAGATTTTGGTTAACATTCGTAGACCGAAAGCGGTACTTTACTTGAAGGTCATATTAGACTTTCATCAAAAATTATATTAAAATATCTCAAATTTGGTAAACTTGGTGGACTTTTATATCGATGAATGTATTTACTATTCTTAGATTTTGCTTGAAATTTTCCGAAGAGCCGAAAAGGGTACTTTAATTGAAGGTCATAATAAGCTTACATCAAAAGTTATATTTAAATTAAATACATAAATCATATGTTTCGGTAATAAAGGTTGCAAACGCAATTTGTTTTCTAATCCAATTAAACATTTTTATTACTTTTTTAAGTGTTAAGATTGAGTGTAAAATACTGGTTTTTCTCCCCATTTGTGAGATGAACAAGTCTGCAACAGGAGAATAAGATATAAGTTGAGTGGGTTTTTCCGCTTAAAATGTCGAAACTGTCGATTTCAAATGCTTTACCTAATGATATTGACTGATCTAATGTCGTCACGGAACACGAATAAATCTCTTGGGAACTTGTTACCAACTGAAAGAAAACGACTTATAATAACGGAATGTGTGTGTGTGTACCAATAGATGTATGTCGCGAGATACTGCAATCTTCGGAAACCAGTAAACAAATTAAGGATCATTTTTTGAGCCACCGATTTATAGTTTAATTGGCGTACAAGGAAGTCCAAATAACCAAGTCTCGCTAAATGGTCTATATGAACAACCTTGCTCAAAAACGAAAAGTTGTACCTAACTGAAATTACGCATTTGAGAAAGATATAAGCGTATAATTAACAAAGTATAATTTTTGTCTAATCCTATTCCTCTGTTTATATATATTTATCATATTATTCATTCTGATATTGTTAAATAAATGGATTATATTGCGTAATTTAAGGCTGTCGGAAAATGCTTGCAACAAACCAGGTCGTCTATATAGACTGCTGATCAATTAAAACATTATGTCATCTGGACTGATGAGCTACTTGCATTGGTTTAGTAATTCTCGACAATTATTATCTTCATCTACAGCATTATGTTGAAATTTTTTGAGTTTTTTACGCGGCTCTATAAAATCATTTAATTTTTCTTTTTTTTTAAAATGATTATTTAATTCTTTAATTGAATTTTCTTTTATTATCCAAAACATATTCGATTTAGTTTAATAAATTATCAATATTTTAAAAATTAGAAATTCTTTTAATATATTCTGCTCCTTTGGTGAGGCGAGCAAGTACATCATTTAATAATCTACATTAATTTTAATTCTTTATAGGAATTATTCCGATTTCAGAATTCATTTCTTAATTGTCTCACGACATTTATAAAATTCTTCAAATTATTATTCACCATCAAAAAATGGAATATTACTGCATTGTTTCATATCCATCATTAAGGATGCCATATTCCTTAAATACTTCTAATTACTATTAATTATTTATAAATTATATATTATTCACTTTCAATTAATTATTTATATATTATATGTTATTCACTTTCAATTAATTATTTTCTTACATACATTAATTCTTTAATAATAAATTATTCAAACAACAAATTACTTGTTTTTTCAACATTAAATCATTAAATTATTCAATAATGACTTTATCAACTTATAACAAGTAAGTTTTATTTTTTATATTACTTCAATTGTAATAAACTTATCACGATTTAAATTATAATTCACTCACAATGAATTATAAATCACAATAAATGCTTCATTTAGCAAATTTCCTTCATTTTAAGAAAACATTAACTCTTTAATAATAAATTATTCAAATTGCTTTTTTATTAAATCTTTTATGAAATCATTTAGCAATTTATTTAAACTAAACAAAAATGTAATTCTTGCAACTAAAAAATAAAGTAAAATCTTTAACTTACGACTCAATGATCTGTTATCTTCTTCTGGACACCTGAGGTCAGTGGATCCAGCAGAGATGTAGACAAGTACCTGAGATGTCAATACCTGACAGGTCAGTGGGTCTGTCCGAAGTGTAGAACTTGAAGCTAGGGTACCTTAGATAACTGGGCCAACTTGCAAATAAAACCTGAGAGCAGTAGAGAATTTGCAAGTCCTTCAAAGTTCATCTGAACAGCGATAAGAGCTACAGGTGATCTGGATGGGTGCTGTGCAGTTATCGATTTCTTCTACCGGGTACTTGATGTCAGTGTGTCAGTCCAAAGTGGAGAACTTGATAAGTGGACCGACTTGCAAATAAAACCTGAGAGCAGTGGAAAATTTGCAAGTCCTTCAAAGTTCTTCTGAAACAGCGATCGGAGCTACAGGTGAGATGTAGGTGGATGCTGTCCTGTTCGAGCGCAAATTAACAAAGTCGATGAATGCAAGTCTTAAAAATAAGTTTATTAAGCAGAGTACAAGTTACATGATATAAATAATGAGCTACTGAGTGCTAACTAAAGATAGACTAACTAAAGATATTATAACTAGACTTAAAGCTAAACATGGTGAGAGTGTCTCACATTCTCTTATTCTACCTTACATTCTTATTCTACATTCTAATACTGATTCGTTACTAATTCTTACATTGTGATACTGATTCTTATTCTAGTTCTACATTCTAAATACTTATTATAATACTATTTCTTACATTCTAATTAACATTCTGATACTGATTCTATACTAATTCTTACATTGTGATACTGATTGATCTGTCCATTTCAGATAGGCTTTTATACATATTATAGGAGAAGGGATGATTAAGGAAATAGAACTTGTTTTAACGCTGATAACCAGGAAGCATAACAATAACTTCCTGGGCTATAAACACTATTTAATAACAAATAGTTCCTGGGTCAATGGCATTTGTTAACTGTAAGATGTTACAGCAACTTTTTTGTAATAATCGACTAACCGGAAGTTCCACTTTATAATATTGATTATATACTCTCACAATTTTCTTTAAAACGGTTCAATCGATTTTGATGAAACTTCCTTAAATACTCTTTAACTTTTCATATAATTAGAACAGGAAATTCAGGGGCAAAAGTTACGATTGAAAGAATATTTTATTTGCGCAAAACTTAAAATGTATACATTTTATGGTAAATTATTTATGCAATCATATGAAAGATAATTAAATTATCTAAAAAATAAAAAAGGAATCATAGGAACATTAGTAGCAAAGATACAGCGTTTCGTAATAATCGTAAGTGCCAATTAAGTCATTGATTTTACACATTTTTACAATTTTCTCGTAAACGGCTCTAACGATTTTAATTAAGCTGGCCTAATGTCTTCTCCTGAAAGTCCTCTAACTTTTCAAATATTTAGTACATCACCGAGAAAATGCAGAGAAAAAAATAATAGCCAAAAGAAAATTTTATTTGAGCATATCGCAAAAATAATGCATTTTATAGTAAATTATGTATGAAATCATATTTAACGTAATTATGTTCTCTAAAAAAAATTATCTAAATCGCGGACTAGCATTAGAAAAGATACAGCGTATCTCATTAGGACTTTAAGACATAGTTGGAAAGCCGAGCGTGTCCGATAGGAGATGGATGATACCGAACCTTCGCCGTCCAAGTCGTCAATCTGTTATCAACAATACGCTATAATTATAATAATATAATAAATAATCTAAAAGTACAAATTAACTTAATAATTTCTACTAAATAAAATTACATGCTGCTGAGTTTATTTCATGTAGTGTTTCTGAGTGCTTTAAAAATGTGTTAAAAAGATTATTATCATAGAGTGGTAAGGAAAAGTTGTATGATGCGCGCATCGCACCAGATATTTTTTCTCGGCTCAAACATTCAAATCATTATCATACATAGTTTTTGATATCAACTCAAGTATTTTTTTCTCGGCATCTTTAAGAATAAAGACTTCAGACGAATAATCTGATTCTATCAATTTTGAATCATTATTGTAACCGAGAATGCATTAATTTTAACTATCGATTCGGTGATGTAAACTGAACCGTCCTTCGGAGGATATTATCTTACTATTTATACCGGTAGTGTCTCTGGTTGATAATAGAGAGCGCTAGGTGGCCCAACTAAAACCGTCCTAGCTCCCGATTGCCAGAGATTCTATGACGTAATCTGAGGAAATACCTTACCGCTATCAACCACTGACTCACTTCTCCACTTCCTTTAAGCTTTTATTATTTCTCTATTCTTTTCTTTTCCATTGGTCCTATTCGCTGTTTTCGTTGAAGAGACTCTTTGATCACTGAGAGCTATAAAATTGCCATCATGTACAGGATGTTGACTGAAAGGGCAGTGAATTATTGTAGTAAAAAATTGTAAGCTCCATGTTTTTTTAGCAATGAACGGAAAAGCCATTAACAGGATTTGGCATTCTCTCTTTTGCTTCCGTTTTTCTTGCTATTCCAGCTTAAAAATAACGTTGATGGTTTTTAGTTTTTGTAAGAGAAACGAGAGCTCAAGTGATAGCGAATTTTCCAATGCAGAATCCTTAAATTTAATTTATTTATTAATAAAAATAATGGATTTTTCAATGGATTAGATGCTAAATAATGACCTATTCTTATCAGATACCAAAAAAAGTAATAGATCATTAAACAAATTTTATTACCAAAAAATGAATGTATCTTCAAATTAGATGTTAGACATTTGTCTTAAATGGTACGGAGGATGGATAAATGGCAGAGGAGAGAGTCGTGTGCGTATTCGGTGGTTAATAAAATTTAGGGGATATTCTTTTTATTACGGGATATCATTTTTTGCGATCTTAAAATAAACACGTTTAAAATATATTTTCTATTTTGCTAAAGGGTAAATGGAAAGTTGGGAACTACTATAAAAATGGTCTAGCATGAATTTTATCTACTTGGGGGGAATGTCACCCGCAATACTTTTCGAGAAAATCAAGTTTTAGAACTCCTGCTTTCTTCAGCATATGGGCGATCTTAAACGCTTTTTAAAAACCAGCCATCAACATTTTCGGATGTTTCTTTTTACTATCTTATTCTACTGATCAATATGAACATAATGATGTGTATAACTCAATTTTGGAAAAAATCTAACTCTCTTTTTCCATGGACTCTTCATTTGTTTTTCCTCACGTACTCTGCAGTTAGTATTTATAGAAATAAATGGTGAGGAAGCTATACTTATTTAGATATGAATAAGACTGAGAATTCCGAGTGGGTAAAAAGTTAACGATGTAGAGGGGTTATAGTAAAAAAAAAAATTGTTTTTGTTAATCAAGATGTATTAATGAACTACTTTAAATATTCTATTAAACTATTATTGCCAATATTTTCAACCTTATCATAAGCCTAATTGCCATATATACCAAAAACAAATCATGACCGCCTAAAAAAAAAAAAAGAAAAGCCACTGCACGTGTTTCTGCGGCTTTAGCATTTTTTTCCAAATATGCTATTTAATGTACGACATCAATATCATAGTTTTTATATTCTCAATGCAGTATTTAGCAGCAAATATATTACAAAGACATCATAATGGAATTAAGAATTACACTTTCAACACTAAAATATGATGAATTTGAGATTTCAATTGTAAACAACATACTTTTCTTACAGCCTGCATTAATGTGAACGATGTTTCTAGTTTCATAGAATTAAAAGTTTTAAATGATATTTATAGTTTCATGGTTACAATTGTTGGCTTTCTCTTAGTTCTGTGCAAAAGCAAATTAATATTTATCGACGAAAAAAAAACAACTTCAATAATGACATTACTTTTACGTACCATTTATTCTATCTGAAGTCATTCTTTGGGTTTCTATGTCCAATAAAATTTCAACCAAATTAAAATATTAAAAATTAAACAAATTTTAAACATTTCTGTAAAATATTCTGTATAAATTGTATTACATGAAAATTGTTTTATAGAAATCTTGGGATACTTCTGGGCTGTAAGTAATAAATTTCAATGGAATTATGGAGTACGTAGCATCAATTGTTCACAGCAGCTCTGTTATTAGGCTTGACAACTAATAATAAAGTTCAAGATTAGGATGTCAGATATCATGTCGAAACAAATGTATAGAAATAGAACTTTCCATTACACAACTAAATTAATACATATTTCACAAGTATTATAGCTTGTGATTTTATTTCTAGTTTTAAAATGTTAGATGAATACTCGTACTTAGTTTCTTAGTCTTTTAAATATATTCGTACGTTAGAATGTGTGTGATATAACGCTGTTTGTTAGCGTGGATATGTTTATTCACATCATTAACTCTGACGTAAGCGCATCATTTCTTGTAACGTATTTAGGCTTGTGAAAAAAAAAAGAAGATAAAGTTTTTCGAAAATATTCATAAAAATTTACCGTAATTAGATGCGTGAGGGACAAATGAACACCAACTCTCTTTGAAAGCAAAGTTTTGGGTGAATATCAGAAGTGAGGCGTAAAATAGCAATATTCATTCCTGAAAAAAGGAATGAGAGACAGCTACAAAAGCATACATTGCGATATTAAATCTATCACGACATTTTTCCAACCACATGCAATAACTATTTGCGTCAAGATCATTGCTATATCTTCATAAGATAAAATATATTATCCTTAAATCCGCTATAATATATTCAGGAAATTTTTTGGTCCCCTGCAGTTAGTAAATTTCCAACGATAAAATCTATACTTATAATATTTGTGACTAATGATTACTAAATTATCTGAAGTGGCAGAATTATCTCAAGCAACTAACTTATTAAAGACCTTTCTAAAGAACCTTTGTCGAATCCGACACTGACAAAGGGTGTTTTCACACTATCTAGAAATTGTTGGAGTAAGATCCAAGAACCTTATTACAAACTTATTATAGGCTTATGATTAGCCTTATTTTTAGATTATTTATAAGATTATATAATTTCTAAAAATAAAAAAAAAATTAACAATCATTGATAAAAATAATCATTATTGTTTCCGTTTATTTTAATTTGATCTAATTTAGTAAGTTTTGTATAATTCATTCTTGTATTGGAAAGAAAAACACCATAAATTTACTAGTTTAATTAAATAATCACTTGTTTAGCAAATACAACTTTTTTATCTGCCTATTTTTGTCTGCTCCATTTTATCCTTATTTGTGTTCTCAGGCTCCGAAAACTGGATGATTTTCCACCATGCTTTCTGATTTTCTATTTTATCCTTCTACATTCCTATTTTGTACACTTGTTGAATTTTGTCTCACGAGCAGAACATATAATGTAAAACTGCCAAAGTGATCTTCGGCCCAATCGGTTTATCTTTGTTCTGGAGTGCACATTGCGTGTCTGAAGATCTGGCGAAAAGCTCTAACTATTGAGGATCAGGTGATTCCGGCATGTCGGATGTCGAACCGATTTACATCGCGGAACTTCCGACTTTAGTAAATATCGAATCCGTCATCCACAATTGTTGGATCACGTGAAAGGAAAGTTTTTTACATTAATTAAATCAGTGCCGGATCCGATTAGGACATTTATCGGACCGTGTGAAAACGTCTTAAGAGAAATAATAGGTTAATTATATTGCTTATACTTGATTTGATTAACAATTATAGCACTTGATGTATCGCTGGAATTTTATTCAACAGAATTGGGTTAAAATGTGAAGTGTCTATTGAAGGGAAACCTCTTAGGTCCTCTCTTAGCATTATTAGTTCATCTTAGGAAAATGGTTTACTGGAACAAGAATATTAATTAATATAATATTAATTTACATTACTATACTTAAAATAATTTTTATTTTCCACTATAATATAATTTTTCCATTTAACTTCGCTAAAAAATTGTCATGTTAAATTGAATTAGCATTCTTTTAGTTATTTTTATTATAATACATCATTCTTATTATAGAAAATCTTCTTTTAATACTTCTAAACGTACTGATGAACTCGAATCATGTATTAATTGAAGCAGTAGCTAGATTTATACGCAAATTGTTTGGATTAGAGAATTTCTACCTAAGCTTACTTTTGATTAAATCTCCTGCTTCTTGATTATTGTCTCGGAGATAAATAATTGGTGAGTCTGTCTGCATAATTTGGTCTTAAATTATAAGCTCGTTCTATATTCTCGGATAGTATAATACTAGACGTGTATGTCGGTGGACGTTTTCAAAAGATTATTGTATATTTTCGACTTGGAAGTTTTCTAGTTATTCATTCACTAGTTATTCTAGTTCATTTAATTAAGTTTCTTATCAGATTAAGCTATGATATAGTTTTTACTTAAATATTTAATAAATACAGATAATGAATATCTGTTTTATTTTATTCATTCAAATAAAAATTCTGACACACTGCACACATCAGACAATTTTCACTTACCAGAGATAATTCTTGCTCGATTCAAAACAGCAATTTCTTTATTATTCACGATGGCAATACTTCCCCTTACTATATTTCCATATATAGGTAAGTACAAGTAAAAATTAAAGATAGTGCAACATATTCATTTAAAACAATTAATTACCTTATGTTTCTCCCTCCTATCTCATCTATTATGCTTTTGCGTTATTCGTCGCTCTCCATTACCTTCTACGACTTTATATGTTAAGAATTAGTTTTTCTAAAATCTCCAGGTTTCCAACTGTATATTTCTCCTTTTTTTTTCTGCTATAGTTATTAATTCTTTCATAGTTTATATTTATCCATTTAAACTACTAGCAATGAGAGACGGTTAATTATTTCAAATAAACAAAATTAAAGGCGCTTCAGAGGAAGCCATTTTGAAAATTTGGCAATTAAATGCTGTCAGAACATTTCAATGATGATAAGACCTAGCGGATATTTAAGACCATTTAATCAAACATTGATAAAACGAGTTTAATCATAATTGTTAGTCATTTTCGAGAAAATGAGAAATTAAAATGAAAAAAGTGTAAAACCAATTATATAAAGTGGCACTTCCGGAAAGTCAATTATACTAAAAAAAAATTGCTTTAACGCCACCGCCCTAAGCTAATCATAAATACAGAATTTCATTTAGTTTCATTTCACACACCTCTCTCTCTCTCTCTCCCTCTCTCCCTCCCTCCCTCCCTCTCTCACTCTCTCTCTCTCCCTCCCTCCCTCCCTCCCCCTCTCTCTCCCTAGTGTGTGCAATACTGTGCAATTTTGTTAATTGAGGAATAACCTTGGATTGGATTCAGGGTCAGAGGTTATGTGAGGGAGTTATTTTGACAATTTTGGAAAATTTGGGGAAATTGCGAATTATATTTCGGATTTCAGTTTTAGTGGAGGGGCGAAAAATCCAGATAAAAGTTTTATTTAAAGATACTAAACGATTCGTAAGTAAAGTTTATCTATGTTTGTTTATTTATTTCCAATAAAACTTATATATTTTTTTTATATATGTCCAACAGCCATCCACCAATCTCTTTAATCTATCCTACGCCCACTGCCTCTTGGGAGGCCCAGCTTGCTCTGTATAGCTGTTGCTATCATTAACCGCATGGCCTACGTCAGCGGGAGGTAATTTTACATTACGTCCAGAATAGCCCGCGAAGAATTGGCGTATTTAAAACCAGCGAGCAACGCGTGCTAACATCTCCCACCTATTTCCGCTCGTCTTACGTCGCTCTCATTCATTGGTTTGGCGGATAGTGTATTTGTATGAGTTGGAAAACAGAGCCTCTAATATTTACGCTCATCTGACTCATTATACTAATATGACACCTGAATGTTGTAAGAAAGCCAATCGTAAAACTCTATTCTTTTCATGTGACAAACTAATACTCATCGTTAAAATCAATAATTTTCTGTACAAAGTAGTAGTACAACGTATACAGTTAAAAGTAGAATATATTCAAGTTAATTTACCTAATTAACTGTTTAAATTTTAAAGTTTTTTATTTAAAACAAAATAATTAATTCCTGGCTTGTTGTAGACTCTGTATTAGCCATGTAGGGAACGTTATTATTCAATATTAGACAAGGTGATCTGAAAGGCTTTAAAATAAGTTTTGTTTGTGGAATTATGAATATTGAGATAACACTTTACTCTGAAACTGGTACATTGTAATGTTTTTGAAATGCTGACCTCGCAAAACATAAATCATTTAGGAAAACAAATGTCTTTTAGTTCTCATAAATGAAATAACATATGTAAATTGTCATCCGTCTGTTACACTTTTCTGGCTACTTTTCCCGAGAAAACGTCTGTATTGATTTTTTTTCCTTTGTTATACAGGGTGTCCCACCTCGTGATGTCAATACTTTAGGGGGTTATTCTAAAAGTCATTTGTAGTTAAATGGCGCAGAAATGAAATTTCTATCTTAACCCATCGAAGAGATATCCTATTTTTTGTGTATTTTTAAAAATACACGATTTTTTAGTGAAAAACTGTAATTATTTAATTTCTCGTTGATGCATCGTATTAAACGAGGATATTTTCAAAAACTACATTAAATTTCCTATAAGGAACACCCCCCTTTAAAATTTTATTTATTCACACAAGCGGTATACAGTAATTAATAGCAGTTAAAAAATTAAAAATTAGTATTTTCTGATTGTGTTTACACTTTTCTAGCACAGCCAATTTTAGGCGCAGAGGTTTGCCTCTGGGTCAAAAGTTGCATCAATTTATAAGCTTTAAAATGATACCCCATTCACCCAGAAAAATAAAGCTTTGGTGTAAAAAACTTTAATTTCCAATTCCAAAACCATAATTACGCGAAATTTATCGGCGGCGTAGAACAAAGAGTGAACACACTGAGAACATAATACAAAGAAGGAGGGGATTTTTTTTGCTTTTCTTTTTTATTTTATTATAACAATCTAATGTTTGGAGAACCTATTTAGTCACTCACATATTGAAATTTCCATATTTGTGACGCGCCACGAGAAAAGGGGGCTAAGGATGAAGACCCAAATTTTTCACTAGAGCATAAAAACTTTTTTCTAGTAAATGTATTTCTGAATATCTAAACTACATGTTAAATACTATTTTTGACGTTGGTCACTCTCAAGCATTGTGTAAGAGCGCTGTTTTGTGAAATTCCGCTTTAGACCGGACGGTTTTTCAATGTCAGCTTGCTTTTTTCTAAAATTATAATTTGTAAAAATTAAACTTCAAATCGTTATAATTCTGCGATTTTTGCCCCCAGGGAGCTACAGAAGGGCTCATTTGATTCGTCTCTTCTAAAAATTAGGGGAAGAAATAGATTTTCATTTGTTCACCCTAAGCTCCCTTTTCTCATGGCGCGTCACAATAATTATTACAAAGGTAAATAAGGATTATTTTTTTTATGAGCGAACACTCCTAGAACATAATAAAAATGAGCAGATTTTTTAAAAATTGTTTTATGAAAAATATTAAATTTAAGATATAATCATAAATTTAGTTCTTACAAATTATTATAAGTAATATGTATCTAGATAAATATTGTCTTTATACACTTTAAAATAAAAATGTCTGAAATGTAGGTACCTAATAATACTAATTCTAATTACTACTCTTTTAAAAGAAACAATAAAATAAAAAATATTATTTACAATAAAAAAATACACAACACGAAAAGTAAAAAAACTTGTTTATGAAAAGTAAAAGTACTCCTAGAAACTCCTAGGTTAATAATAATACATAATATGTATAAGAATATTATTCTTAAAATAAAAAAAAAATCAATATTGAAATATTCAAATTAATTTATTGGCCCATTAAATGCTCAAAATGCCCCCCTGCCTGCTGTCTACACATATGAGCCCGTAATCTAACCGAATCAACGGCTTTGCGCAGAATGTCTCGCCCTTCTCTCCTCATGATATTGGTCTGCTCTTCAATCCTGGCAAGGAGTTCCTCCCTTGATGCTACAGGCTCGGAGTTAACTTTGCTCTTCAACGTCCCCCATACGTGGAAGTCGAGAGGAGTAAGATCGGAGGATCGAGCAGGCCATGGAGCAGGTCCTTATCGACCAATCCAACGGTTTGGGAAGTGGTTATCCAACCAAGCCGTCATTTATCTCCCACTGTGGGCCGGGCATCCATCCATTTGGAACCATGTGCGATTGATGTCAGGCAGGGGGTCTTCAGGCTGATTAAAAAGAGGATACAACTGGTTTTCCAGAAGTTCCCTAAATAATTCCGCATTCATTCGTCTGGGCAATATTATCGGGCCAATTAGACGATTATCTACCACTCCCATCCATACATTTATGTTGAACTGGTATTGGAAGGAAGATGGCCTAACAGCATGGGGATTATCCTCCGCCCAGACATGAGTATTGCGGGCATTAAAAAGCCCCCCATGCGTAAATGTTGCTTCATCAGACCACAAAACACGTCTAGGGAACCAGCGGTCTTCCTGGCACTGGTCTGCAATCCATTCGCAAAATTGTCTCCTGGCCGCCATCTCTCTATCCAGCAATTCTTGAACCGGGCTGAGGTGGAAGGGATGTCTTCCGTCACCGACTAAAATTCGGTGCACTGAGCTGTGGTGGATCCCAAGTTGTGCTTCTGCTTCACGAACATTAGAAGAGGGGTTTTCATCAAAAAAATTCAGCACCTCTTCCTCACGTTCAGCATCCTGGACATCCCGTGCCCCGACAGGCTGTTTTGGCAGCGATCCGGTCTCCCTCAGGGTACGAAAAGTAGAAGAAAACGTACTGCGATCCGGCAACCGTCTGTCTGGGAAACGAGGACCGTATTCACGGACAGCTTCGAGGCATTTCCATCGGCAAAGCCATATACAAACACAATATCAGCGTATTCTTCAGTTGTGAAAAAATTAGGCATGTTGCTGGAAGCAAGTGCACCTCACCACTAGTAAAGTGATAATGAATGGCCAGTTGATACTGGGAGCGAGTCTTGAGCTAGACAAGCACGGACAGGATTGGTTGACTAAAGGTATGAGCTTACCTTTGATCTATCTTTAGACATGAAAGTATTAGAAACATTATTATTATTCAATAAAAGTTCTTTTGGGTTGGACCATGCCACATTATTGTAAACCTAGATTTTGCTCATCTTGCTGTGAGCCTCTTCAAGGTTAATATAAATAAATAAATAAAATAATTCTAATTTACCTATGTAACTATGGAAATTTTAATATGTGGGTGACTAAATAGGTTTTCCACTCATTTTATTGTTAAAAGAAAAAGAAAAGCAAAAAAAATCTCCTCCTTCTTTGTATTATGTTCTCAGTGTGTTCACTCTTTGTTCTACGCCGCCGATAAATTTAGCGTAATTATGGTTTTGGAATTGGAAATTAATGTTTTTTACACAAAACCTTTATTTTTCTGGGTGGATGGGGCATCATTTTAAAGCTTATGAATTGATGCAACTTTTGACCTAGAGGCAAACCTCTGCGCCTAAAATTGGCTGTGCTAGAAAAGTGTAAACACAATCAGAAAATACTAATTTTTAAATTTTTAACTGCTATTAATTACTGTATACCGCTTGTGTGAATAAATAAAATTTTAAAGGGGGGTGTTCCTTATAGGAAATTTAATGTAGTGTTTGAAAATATCCTCGTTTAATACGATGCATCAACGAGAAATTAAATAATTACAGTTTTTCACTAAAAAATCGTGTATTTTTAAAATACACAAAAAATAGGATATCTCTTCGATGGGTTAAGATAGAAATTTCATTTCTGCGCCATTTAACTACAAATGACTTCTAGAATAATCCCCTAAAGTATTGACATCACGAGGTGGGACACCCTGTATAGTCTTTTAAAGATTTTAAGCAATACCAATCCACCACCTTACCAATTTTAAAATAAAATGGCATAGTACCAAAAAGCCTACAAATTTTTGTATGAAAAAACTTAATATCGTTGTTATTTAGAGCCTTAATAAGTATTTTAGCATCATTAACTATTATCTGCCATCTTTAAGACAAGATGGCGAAAGCATTAATTTTTTTTATTTTTACTTCATTTTAGTTATGGAAAGATCAGATCAGTAGAGTGTTAAGGCGTCACCTTAGCAACCTCGAGACTGCTACGGCTCCGATTCGCATCCGAAATTATTTTTTGAAAAATTCTTTTGCTCTTTTTTTTCAACATTTACAAAATTTAGCGAATCTATCATGGTTAGAGCTTCTGTAGCAGTTGTACTGCATTGATGTTCAACATACAACATAGTTTTCAGCATTATTATCATCTCTCTGTGTTCTCTTTGTAGCTGATAATATGATTTCTTCATCAGTAAAAAACTCATTTTTAGGGTCTCGTCGCAATTAATCATCCAATCCCCAATGTCTTCAGGTTGAAATTGTAATGTTCTTGTAAGATTTTGAATGGATTCTTTTTCTGCATGTTCTTCTGAAAGAGGCGGTAAGTTTCTCAACGTCTGACCAAAGTTTCCGCAAGAATGTTGAAATTTCTTTGTAAGCATTAGCTGGCATATGAATCGCGACCTTGATGTTAATTTTTTTCACGATTTCAAACAACCTCTTCACTCTACGAATGTTACAAAATTTCGAACATTCGAAGTCTTCCTGGCTTAAAATGTCATTTTGACGATCCAATCATGGATTGGAATATGCTTGTCAAATCAGGGAGAAGAAGAATCATTTTTGTCAGCTTTGTCGCTCGTCAGTTAATCAGAATTGGCAGGTGCATTGCCCAAGATCATAAGTGATTTGATAGGCAAATGACAGGCTGAGGACTTGACGTGCACCAGGTTTAGATGATATTGACAGCAATGCTTAAGTATAGTATTCCCTATATTGAAGATCGACTTTTAACGATTTTCAATGACTGCTTAAATAGGGAATACTTTCCGAAAATGTGGAAAATTGCTGACGTAAGACTTAGGCCCATTTGTCTCCTCCCTGTAATTAATAAGGTGTTAGCGAGCCTGGTTCTCAAGAGCTTACAGTCTGTCCTATTAAGAGCACGGAAGTATGGAACCACCATAGGTAGGGTAACCGCCGATGCCCTGCGGCGAGTACGCCATGACGTACTGGAGAAGGCGGAGAAGTATGTCATGTTACTCCTCTTGTGGTGTCCAAGTGTACTCCAGCAGCTGCAGAAGTACGAGGCTCCCAGTAACTTGTATGCTCTAATGCGAAGCTATCTTCAGAACTGACGCGGGAAGATACGGGGTAGCTTCTACGAATATAAAGACACGGTTGAAAGGAGCTGTTCATAGGGCTCTGTTCTTGGTGGAAGCTAGTCTTCGATGACATTCTGGGAATATTCGAGGAAGAGCGGTTCCCCGCCATTGCTTACGTGGATGACTTGGCACTTCGTGGTGGCCTCCAACAGCAGACCTTAACTAAAGCAAGAAGCGGAACGGTGCGCCAACCTGGTCGCAGGATGGTGTGAGAGAAAGAAGATGAAGATGGCCGCTGCTAAAATCCAAACCATCCTATTGAGAGGAAAGACGGATAGGACATACCCTATCATCATGAAAGTGCCCGAATACGCTCTAGTGAGGTGGTCACCTACCTTGCAGTAAGGATTACGAGAAACTTTGACCTGACACCTCACTTGGACTACTTAGGGAATAGAGTAGCCCTATCGTTGAACGGGCTTAGTCGCTTGGAGGATGCTTTTTGGGACCTCAGATACCCAGCATCTCTGGCTGGTAGATATACAAGAGTGTAATATTGTGTATCCTGCTTGATGCCGGAATCTTTCACGCCGGCATAAGAACAGGCTGGCGACCATTCAGCGGTTAGCTCTGCTACGAGTCACCAGGGCGTATAGATCAATGTCTCATGAGGCGGTGCAAGTCTTAGCAGGAGGAGCACCTCTCGATCTCCTCCTGCGGGAAGATGGAATGAAATTTGAAATGAATAGAGTGGCCCTATCGTTGAACGGGGCTACCTGGAAATATTCGGATGAGGATAGAAGAAGATTCCAGAAATTGGAAAAGATTATCCGGGAGGATACAATAGATGCAGGGGGGGGGGGGAGGGTTCCGTGCCAAGCTCCGCCAATATGGCCAAGACATTGACCCCTTATGCCCCAGTTGCTGCGTACCGGAGACCATCGAGCATGTTGTCATTGCCTGCACCGCCTATGAGACATTGAGAGCCAAGCTGAGGAGGGAAACAGGGCTCTATTTTCTGACCGAAAGAGAGCTTCCTCAACTTGTAACTACTGAAAACTACTCGTACTACAAAGCTTTTGTGTGCGTGTGGAAGACGGCAGTCTGTCCAGCTCACTTCAATCTTGGCAGAAGAGGATCTGTTCCTGGGAGACCGCCGGAAGATCAAAGCGACGTCGCAGTATCCTAATTCACCAGAAGAAAGAAAATTTCATAGAAACTGAAAGTCCACATTTATATGTTTCCTAGCAGGGGAGGATATATGCATTGTACTTATTTTATATACCGCCACTGACAAACCCGTATAGCCGAAAGGCTCGGCAGGGAGAAATAAATAAATAAATAAGATAAGCAAATTTAATCTTTAAATTTAAGGGCTCTTTTTAATGCCTTTTCACTTTTGGCACGAACTCTTTCTCAAACCACTCACTGAACTATTGAAATCATCCAGCTCTTTATTTGTGACCTATAGTACACATGGAGGGACGACGGGTTAAGATTCTTGAAGGTATGTTGATTAATCGATTTAATGGTGACGAAAAGTTGGAGTCACTACCTAACCACCCCTGCATTTGCACGAACGCCCACTGTGATTCGATCTTTGTTTTCGTTAAATCCAACGTCTGATTTTAAAAACTAAATATGAGTGTTAAAAGATGAAATAGAAATGAATTATTGAGAAACGATTAGCTTTCTTATGTATAATATAGTAAGGCCAATAGGTCATATTTTTTTAGATGCCTTGGAAGATTATCCCACAATAATTGGTAAGAAAGATTACCAATTTTTGGGTTTCTGAGAACATTAAGAATAGTAGCTGCTAATTAGTATCAAGGCTATATTATAAAGATCAATGTACATACTTTTTTTGTTGTATAATATGGAGCGTTAAGTATTGTAAGGGCCGGATAAGCGAAAAGAATAAAGATGATTTTGTGAAATTTATTGCGATCCTTTAATTTTAAACCATTCTTGTGACTGAATACGAAAGATAACTATAATCTTCAGTTCGACTGTTATGAGCATCTTTGAATCTCTATTTTATATTTAATTCTTTGCTGTATAAATTACTAAATAAAGTAGATTAGTATAAAGTAAGACAAACAAATTATAATTAAAGTAGCCGTCACGAAATTGGAACCCATTTTGCATGATTATATTCAGAACAGCATATGAAACTTTGGAATTTTTTTTATTTTATTTTCTTATTATTTTACAATGGAGGATTCAGGTACTTGCCTTATCTCTCACTGCACAACAAAAACGTTCTTCGAGGTTGCAAAGGATGTCTAAGAAGAGTTTGGGAAGTTCTTGGGTTTGGAAAATATGTGCATCAAGTTCATAATTTCGTGACGGCGACTACATTTAATTATTGGAAGATTCTTAAGAATCTTGTCTCAAAGATACAAATAATTCTTAACCGGTCAACGTTTTGCCAGTTCAGACATAATTAATGCTGACTGTAAATCCTACATCATACTTCAACAGCCTGATGCAGACAAACCAAATAGATATTGTATATAATTAGTAAATTGTTTACTAATTAACTGAAAGGAAAGGAAGGTATAATATTTTTTTTTATAATGTAATGTTACCTCTCCAAATTAAAATTTGTATTATTATCTTATGGACTACACAATTGATTTCCTTAAGTATTGTATTAAAGAGACGTAATCAATTGATAAAGAAGCATAATAAATCAGCATAATAAAGAGGCATAATCAATTGTGATTATGCTTGAATTGGATTTATATACCATTCCCTTCACCCAGACATCCTTAAACCAGTTAGGACTTCCTCTTGCAATCACTACCTCGATTATCTACGACTGATCCCTTTCATTACAAGTTCTCCTCTCCAGTTGGACAAGTTTTGTAATACGTCAGAGGGAGAGGGCTCTTTGTAGACGGGAAGATTTTAACACATTAAAGCCATTGAACTAGCAAAGTCTCAGTCTGTGCTGTTTATTTATGGCTTGTATTTGTATTTTCGATTAATAATTAAATCTTAAAATGATTTTAAAAAAATAAGTTATATATTGAAATTCAGAACAGTATTTCGACTGAATTTAGTAAATATGGAATAATTAATAGTTGAACGTAAACACTATAATGAAGGAATAAGGTGACCCGAGAGGCGATAAAAAAAAAAAAAAGGTTACAAATGGTATAAACTATTTATTTCGGTGTTTTGACCCACTTTTCAGGTCTTCTAAAGGGTTAATATTGTTTATATTATTTGTATATATCATTATTTTATTATTTGTATATATCAGTATCTTATTTTTTGTTTCCGGTTTATTTAGTACTGATGAAGACCTGCAAACGTTGGTTTATACTATTTGTGAACTATTTTTTTTTTTTACTGCCACCCGCACCATCTTGTTCCTTCTATTTCGTAAATAGTGATTAATGTGGCATTATAATGTGGGAGAAATTACTTATTGTACCGCTTAGGTGTGTGAACCCTTTCAAGAAAAAGTCATCGTTCTATTTTACACCAGAAAAAGAGGTAATATTATAATAGACGGTATTATCAGGGAAAATATACGATAGAACATGCATAAGTACCAAACTCTTTATTGTTAAATGAATAAAAATAAATTGAATTATTTTTTAAGGTTATGAAAATATATTAAATATATGGAACGAAAAAAGGCTTAAACAAATTTCTTATATACTTATAACGATTATAATTTAATACATCAAAAAAAATAATTCTTTTTTTAATATTAAAAAAAATCATGAACAATGCAAATGCAGGCGATGAAAGTTGATCTAAGTTTGTGTTAATATCTGATGCATTTAATTGAGCCTGTTTCGGTAAACTTATTTTAAGAAATTTGTTGTTTAAAACAAGCCTATTCCCTTTTTATTGTTTTATTTAATTTATCACTAGAATACTTCATTAGAAGGGTAATTCTTAAAAGGAAATGTTTAATTCTGAACAATTATATACCCGCGCTTGGCTAAACATGACTTGGTATTGCTAAGTGAAGATAAGGAAGCTCCTAAATTAAATATAACGTTAATACATTGTTAAATAATTAGGTCTTGAAATAAATACAGATAAAAAGATAAGCTTAGTAGAAGAATGGGACATGCGTTCGGTGACATAAATATAAGAGGGAATAATTTTTAATCTATTGAAATATTTAACAACCTTACAGTTAAATACTACGTATTTAAAATTTTTGAAATTCAAGAGGAAATAAAAGTTAATCTAAAGAAGGGAGTCTATATCCCTGCTGTCCAAAAACCTGGAAAAATAATTGTAAATATCGAAATATTTGATCCTAAGATAGATGAATCGATTAGAGAATTCAGACGGTTGTTGAAGGAATAACAACGTTATATGTACCCACTACTTCAGGGGTTTCGAGACAGTTTGTGTAAAATGAGATCTTAATTCGCGAATTACTCTAAATCATAGAAATTTTTGCGCCAATGCCGGCTTTTGCTCAGAATGACAAAATCTGGCTCTCTGCAAAATTTCAGATGATTTGATTGAAACCACTCTTATATTAGAAAACTACGGGGTCCGTTCTCACTGTTGCTGTTGTTATGTGAAATTGATAAATTTTTGATTTTGGACTGTTGAACTTTATTTTCAATTTATCATTATTCTGTTAAACAAATTTATCGTAATACACTTATGTTATTTTGTCTGTTAAATAAAGTTTTGTAAATCAGTTTGTATTTGTTTATAAAGGCAAATCATTGCATACTAATATCATAAGAATAGGTAATTATTCCGCCAGTAATGTGAAAAGTGGAAGTGATATACTGTGATTTAAAGTCTGAGAACTAATTCTAAGTAGAAGAATTAAAATGAGCGTGTAAAATTATTGATCTGGGCAAAGAACTTATCACTTTAACGTGAGGAGAAGGAATTGACAGATATTAGGAGAAGTGTGATAGGTTCAATCTTGCGGATCTAGGTTGCGATCAGGAGGTAAGAAGATAACGTTGGTAGTATCGGTTTCGAACTTCTGGGTTCACTAAACTTCATTATTATTATATCAGTTCATGAAAAGCAATCGAAAGAAAACAAGAAAATATCTGATATGTCCACTTACTCACACGACTTTCCTTACCGCGATTGGTGCAAAGTCCAATAACAATTTTTTTGCTATCATCGGTCCAATTAGCTTTGTAGAACATTTAATTATCTTTTAAATGGGCATCTGGATTAGATCCCCATTTAAAAAACCCTGGATTAGATTAGTGCCAGAACATCTTCGGGATAGATCCCGAAGATGTTCTGGCACTACACTCTGTAGAAAAACACGATTTTCGGATATTGCGCAGGCACTATATGCGCAGAGGGTGCCCGATTTGATACCCAGAACATCGGGAAATAAAACCCTACATAACAAAAAAATAAGCAACAAAATTGATCGATCCGTTCAAGAGATAATCGTGGCACACAGACCAACGGCCAAAAATGCCGTTTTTGGACAGAGGAGGCTGTAAAACGCATATGTATATTAAATGCTGCTTATCGAAAATTTTACCCGATTAAATACTTTCCTGTAGTTTGAAAAAGAAGTGAAGGGGGGTGAATTTGTAAGTGCTGAAAGCCATTGTGTTAGAATTGAGATTCTTCCCTCTTGGTCTGTTTTGGTTGTCCTCCTAGTTATTTATTCTCCATTTAGAAATTCTTAGTAATAATGTTTTCCAATAATTATAATGTATAGATACTAACATGTGCAATATTATATTTCATATATATTCGCACTTAATCAAGACGCAACGTATAATTGCAGAGCCGTTATGAACCCAAGCCATGCTGGGGTCTCTAGGCAATGAAAATCTCGGAGCCCCTCTTCTCTTTTCAGTAAACTAATATAACGGAACAATGAAGCAAAGTATTGAGTCAATATCTAATTTGTGATAGTGTCCATTCACTTCAATGCAGATTTTATAATAGTTAATCAAATTTAATAGGTAGGTAAGTAATATTTAATTAAATTTTATACCGACACCGGGAAGGTTCAATGTGGACAAGCTCAAGGATCCTGAACAACGCTCGACCTATCAGGAAAGGCTCGAAGATAAGCTGTCAAACGAACTAAGGTGTGCAAGCAATGATAATGACAGTCAATGGAAAGGCAGCATTTGAGCTCTAACATCTGATGCGGAAGAGATATGCCACAAGGACACCCAGATCTCCATGGTTTGACGATGAAGGCCTCCAAGCGACGAATAGCAAGAATGAAGCCTACAAAAGAATGATCCACCGGCACACGCGCTACACGAGTGGATCAAATGGATGGTGAATGGTGATGGAAGAAATGGAGAATCTAAAAAGCGCAAATGACAGTAGACGGTTCTTCCGAGAACAGCGTTCAAGCCCAAAATGAGCTGGGAAACCTCCTCTTCTGTGTAAGGAAGACATCCTCAAAAGGTGGGCCAAACACTTTTCAGAGATGCTCAACAGACCAAGGTGTGAGGCCGCAGCATCACAAAGTGAGACGATTTTACAGACGACGGATCTGGAAAAAGTCCATGATGATGCCCCCCAGACGCGGAAGAAGTGGAATGTGCCCTGTTAAAGCTGAAGAACAATACGGGTCCAGACCTGGATGGGATTCAGCCTGAGCTCTTGAAGTACGGCGGAGAGGCTTTCAGTAGGGCGCTGCATGGCATCATCATGACAATCTGGAAAACGGAAAAAATGCCAGCAGAATGGACCAAGGCCATTATATGCCCATTACACAAGAAAGGAGATCAACTGGAGTGTGCGAACTACAGAGGAATTGCCCTTTTATCATGCGCATATAATAGTGTCTATAATACAATAGCGCATGCAAAGTGCTCTCAAATGTTTTATTTGCAAGACTTGCTCCATACGCAGAAAGAGAGCTAGGACCATATCAGGCAGGATTTAGAAAAGGCAGGTCAACGACCGATCAGCTGTTTACAATTAGGATAATCCTGGAAAAGTGCATGGAACACAAAATCATCACGCATCACCTCTTCGTTGACTTTAAGACAGCATACGACAGCCTGGAGAGACCAGCACTGTATCAAGCTCTGGATCAGCTGGACATTCCCAAGAAGCTAATTCGCCTTGAGAAAATGACTATGAGGGGCTCTAAATTCGCGGTGAGAGTTGGCAAAGACCTCTCCGAGGAAATTGAGGCCAACGGTGGCGTGAGGCAAAGTGATGCCCTAGCATACCTCCTTTTCGACCTGGCAGGAGAGAAAGCTGTGAGGAACTCAGGTATACAAATCAATTACACCATGCTTGACAGGCTCGTCCAGCTCTTTGGATATGCGGATGATTTCGACATCGCAGCAAGAGCCCAGAGGGCTCTGAAGGAAGCATTCCTCGCTGTGGAAGCTGCTGCGAAGAAGCTAGGAATAAGTGTCAACACAGATAAGATAGAATAGGCGGAGGAAATGCGGAAGGTCACCTGGAAATTGGCCATCCTACAAGTTCGAGTGTGTGAATAGCTTTGTATACCAGGGTTCCGAGCTCAACACCTAAAAAGATGTCTCCAAATAATCCAGAGGAGGATCAGTGCAGCCAACAGGTGCTATTTCGGACTGGCTAAGTACTTTAGGAGCCGCTTCTTGTCCAACAAGACGAAGATGAACTTGTATAAAACCCTGGTGCGCCCGGTGCTTACCTATGGTTCGGAAGCATGGGCAATTACAAAGGCTGCTGAAGAAAGAATTGCTGCATTCGAGAGGGTGGCCCTATTAAAGAAGGAGAGCACTGGAGGCGCCGTAAAAACCAGGACTTGTCGGTCCTGTACAACGACGTTAAAAAATTCCGTCGACATTAAAAAATTGGCCAACTTCGATGGGCAGGCCACGTTGCCAGGATGAACCCCGAAGAAATCAAAGCAAAAGCCATGAATGGGGAACTCCATCGAACATGAAGATTCGGAAGACCAAGAGTGGCATGGCTGGACAGCGTAACCGCGGACTCGAGGACACCACTCAATATCCCACATTGGAAAACTGCAGCTCAGGACCGTGCCAACTGGCGGAGACTATTGGAGGAGGTCCAGACCCGGCAACGGGTTGTCACGCCATAGAAAAAAAAAAAAGAAAACCAACACCAAATTTTAAATAATGTATAAATAATGTTTAATAATGTATGTCATTTATTAAAACAAACTATTCTTAGGTAATGGTATTGATTGTAATATAATGCATATTATGTTATACTCGCAAATCAAGAAAATAAACGGAAGTTATTTAAATGATTTATTTATAGCTTTACTTAAGATTTAAACTTCATCATTGTCACTCAAAAAATCGCATTAATGTAATATTCAAATATCAAATCATGTTTTCAAAAATCTCATACAACTAAGATATCTCTTCATAAAAATGAAGCTGAAAATATTTCACCACTGTTTCTTTTATTTGAATGCTACATTTCGGCGTTTGAGCCATCCTCAGACATCTTTCAAACAAATAAGTTAAAATTCATAATAATGTAATTTGTTAGAGAGATTCCTGAGGATGGCATAAAGGCCGAAACGTACCATCCAAATAAATGAACCATTGGTGAAATATTTTCAGCCTCCGTTTATTTATATAAATCCTATTTCACACTAAATCAACAAACATTTATCTCTTCACTTTTCTACATTTATATGAATGCCTTTACTAAATCGTTCCGTCGATTTACTCACAGTACTTTTCTGCACAATTCATTTATAAATGAGTCACAATCTTTTCTAAATATGAAATGAAAGGATTAAGTTTTCGGCAAGATTCATATAAAATATTACTCTCAGTAGAAGCGAAGCTATATTAAAATGACAATTATGGAGAAAGTGAACTGAAAACTGAAAATACCAACCGCTATGTATTCCGGAATATTATATCATTAATCATTGATTATTTATGTGATATATTCGTGTAGTTCATACATACATAACAGATTAACGATGACATTATGTAATGGTATTTTCAGTACCATAATTGTCATTTCAATATAGCTTCGCTTCTACTGAGAGTAATATTTTATATGAATCTTGCAGAAAACTTAATCTTCTAGAGGACTGGTCATTATGCATTTTAAAAACTGCATTAAAAAAGTTATCTAGACGAAACCAAATCAAACTGCTTGCGTGTTTCCGCCATTTTTGCAAATTTACATCGCCCCGCATCGCAGTAGCTATTCCGAATTTAAGAAAATATTGCATACAAAACTTTTAGAAAATTTAACTTTCTTTAAAATCGTTAATTACACATTTTCACCTCAAATACACTGGAAGCGAGTTACTGAGGAATGAGTGAAATAAATGTTTATTCTTAGTCGTTTTTCAAGATGGCTAAAAACGCAGAAGAAGGAGGAGATCTAAAATTTGAATTTTTTACGAGAGGAGCAATACGTACAACATACCTGAAAATCAAAATGTCTCCACTTTTTTGCCATCCAAACTGGTATCTTTACTGGGATAACATGCCAATAGCCGGATATCGGTTGATTGCCAATTTAGATAGGTGTCGTTGATCGAATTTAAAATTTTGATACTCATTGAACACGTAATTTGATGTTCTTCAGAATTTATCTTATGACTTTTTCTCTTGGAGAAAAAGTCATAAGATTCTCTCTTGACTCATTTCCAAACTGCAGACTCATATAAAGTACTTTTTCTCATTTTTTACAAAATTGGAAAAATCAAAATTTCAGAACCGCGATTTTCGACCAATCTTCAAATCAAATTAATATGTTGTGGTACTCATTTAAAGCAGAATTTAGTATTTTTTAATTTATTATAGAATAACTTTTTCAATTAAATGCACTGTTTAGGAATTATAGTAGAAAAAAGTCCGAAAATTTGGAAGTTTTTGGGGCATCCTTCGTAAAGCACAAGCAGAAATTTGATGCAAACTTCAATATCCTGATCTTACATAAAAATAATGAGATTTAAACCGTGTCCAGCTTTCCGACAATTATTTAGCCTACATCCGCTTTTTTGTTTTATTATTTTCAATAATAAAGCTTTGGAATCGACCAAGGAAAAAATGTTTGTAACTCCCCCTCAAAATTTGAGGTTTCACGTTTCAAGATACGTAGAATCCAAATATCGAATAAAAAAATCCGCCCTTCCGCCGTACGCCGTACGCCGTCCGCGGCTTTTCTCCGAGACTATAGGACCGATTGTCTTGATATTCGGTACCAATGTCACAGGTCACCCCGGGATGATCCTCGGAACTCGACATTACCATCCGTCTGTTTGTTTCAAAATGGCGGCCGATTAGAGATCTCATAAGCCCATAACTCGTTCATTTATAAAGATAGAGAGGAAATGTAAGGTGTTTTGGAATCAGCATAACAAGGCATTAGAAAAAAAATGAAAAACAAAATATATATATATATAGATATATATACATATATATATATATATATATATATATATATATATATATATATATATATATATATATACCTATATATATATACCTATATATATATATATATATATATATATATACCTATATATATACCTATATATATATATATATATATATATATATATATATATATATATATATATATATATATATATATATACCTATATATATAATTACCGATTAAAGATCTCATAAGCCCATAACTCGGCCATTTCTAAAGATAGAGAAGAAATGTAAGGTGTTTTGGAATCAGCATAACAAGGCATAAAAAAAACAAAAAAAAACATGAAAAACAAAAAATCTATAATAATTACCAATTAAAGATCTCATGACCCCATAACTCGGCCATTTATATAGATAGAGAAGAAATGTAAGGTATTTTGGAATCAGCAAAACAAGAAATCAGCTAATGAAATTCCCTACAAAACGAAATAAAAATCATTTATATTGATATTGAGATATTGCGTAAGGAACTTCGGAGACTGATTCTCCTGGCGGCTAGTAATCCGGCTTCCTGACTTAACTATTGGGCTTCTGGCTTCCTCGTATCTTTCTGTTTTATCCTTCCTTGGATTATTTCTTTACTTGCTTTAGCTTCCTTAGTCTTTCTTTTTTTCTTTTTTTTTTCCTACTGAAGTGCACATCAAATATTTCCTCTGTATCATTTTACCTCACAGCCTACTTGCATTGACAGAATTTTTTAATTTAACACTCCCAGTTCTGCACTCTCTCGGCGATCATCTTTTGAAAAGCTTCAAATTTCTTTTCCTTTGGTGTATACTGCTTATTTTTTTTTACTTGGACAGAATAGATATTTTTGAAATATTACTAAGTGGAAATAATATACCATTGTGTAATAATTTGCAGCGTTTATGTCCTATGTCGCCTGTTCTAGTCTGTTCATTTTCTTGCGAAACAAGTTATTAGTGCTGCCAACCTAAATAATGAAAATTGTGTGGATTTAATTTAGAATGAGTTCTAATATTATATTTAAACATTCTCGAGGTAATGCTGAGGATGATAGTTTCAGGACAGTTATCAGTGTAATTGAGTTTGATTCTATAGAAAAAATAAAAATTACTTCAAGGATGCGTGGCACTTGCCAACATTGCCTATATGGTTAATTCGGCACTGTATAATTGATTTGGAGAGATATTTGGACAATTGATAATCATATAATAAAAGAAAATATTAGTGAATAAATATAGATCTCTGAACATTAGTAAAGGAAGAAGGGTTTATTTCTTAATTTTTAAATCCATTTATATATATATATATATATATATATTTTAAATATTTACGCAATCCTTGTTTGAATTATATACAGCTGCCATGAGATGTACTGTCTTGAGCCAGATAAAAGGGCAATAAAATGGAAAAAACAACAATAACAAGCGGCTGGAGCTGGGGCCTTATGCCGACGGCGGTCGATATCCACAGATCCAGGTCATCTCCACTCTGTTTGGATAACCCCAAAATCTACCTTACACACATTGGTCAGCATCCTCATAGATTGTCTCAAAGCTTTATATCACGTCTTTCTTCTCTAATAGTTTATAACAACGTTTATACTTTATAATGAACTGATGCAAGAAGATAATATTTGGTCTGGCCCATTGTCCCGGTCCAAATTAAATTATACTTTCATTTCTTACTGGGAATATTTCTATTACTTATTTCTTATCTAACTGATAGCACGTATTGTTTTAAGGAAACTAAGTACACGCCGTTGAAAAATTCAACAAATATTTATCGTTATTGGATAAGGTAGCTAAAGGTATCATCAGAAGCCTAAAGCTTTATTATGTTCAGAAAAATAAAATTATACAGTCTATTAAAATAATTTGATATTTTTTAAATTGAAATCGCTTTAAATATTTGCGAGTCATAGAAAATCAAATGTGTTTCGAAATATAAAACAGGTTTCCTACTACATATCTTTAATAACTGAAAAGAATATTGTCGATTTTATTGTAGCTTAATAATATCTCATGAGTCAGCGGAAGAAAGGGAGCCATTACACATGTTCATATCGTTCAGTAGAATAAGATGGTAATAAGAATAAGATCCTGTCTTTAATATTGTTACAAGGATGAGGTCCAGCAATAGAGGATTTGATGATTTTACGTTTATTACTTTACTTTACGTTTATTATAAAGAAGTACAAGTACGTTTCCAGTCACATGAGACATTAATACGTATTGGTCAAAACAGATCTGAACATTGTCACTTATAGTGGAAAATATCTAGTCTTGGAAAGTTTCAAAATTTTACAGTTGAAAAAAGATTTACCAACGATGAATATTCTACTAGAAATATATTCTGTAACAGTAATCCACCCTTGTTAAAATTTTCCACACGTTCGAGATCAGATGATCGCTTTAGACCAGGCACAGAGGCTGATATAAGCGAGGCAGTATAAGAGGAAGCCTTCTGGGAATGACACCAATCCTTTTCTTCTTATTTTCCCCATTGGAAGTGAAACCAAGTAAGAGAAAACAATCCTTTTCTAGCAGACAATTGTTTACAAATACTTTTGTAAAAATTAATAAAACAATCCATGGATCAGGAATCGAAATAATAATATTTATAAAAATAATATTTATCCTGTGATTAACGTTCACTTTGGACGGTATATAGACCCACGGTTTAATGGTAAAAATATTTCGGACAAAATCATACAATTTGAGTAAAACAAAAGTATATTCCACTCCTAAAAGATAAAAGTTAATTAATATTTGGTAATGGTATAAATATAAATAACGGTATATATATAAATGAAACCGAGAGAAAGAAAACTATGATTTTTGGAGACATAAGAGATGGACCATGCGACAGGATTGAAATTGGATGAACGAGGGAGAATCACGGAATAGCTGTAGAACATGATACCAACGTATTAAAATAATAACATCTGCTGTTACCACTTTGTTAAGGAATAATGATATACCCAATAGCTAATGGCGGGATTTTCCCTAGGAAAGTGACTCAACTACGATAAAACAGTTGGTCCACTGCTGACAAAATATGAAATGAAATCAGTTGTCATCCGCATGATGGTATAGAAGGATCAATCTAATTAGGGATTGATAAATTATTTGCCACTTCTATAAATTTGTTTTATTGAAAATTATTTTCGAATGTTATACATTCATCCTCAGTTCTAAAAACACACAACAAATTATTTATGTTCAAATAAGATCTGGAGTGAGATTGGGTGAGACTAGAAATCAATCATTGGTACTCAGTTAGGGATAGTATAAAATTATACCTTTATATCCTCCATTGTAAATTAACTTTTGTCCTCCATCCACTTGAATTTGACTCTCTCTATAAACAAATTCGAACTCTGGAAAAGAAACTTACAAAATTACGGTTAAACTATGTCAATTCAAATATCCGTTCTTCTTGTTCGTCAAACAATTCCCAAAGTCAAAACCAATTTTCCCAAGATGTTCTCAATCCCTCTAGCACCACCTTATCGGAAACTGAAAATTTAATTAGAAACTAATAAAGGCTTAAAACACTCCATAAATTCACCTGTAAACTCAAAAATGTTAGATAATCTTGCGGTTCATATCGAAACCGGTCTAGTAAAATATAATAACGACTTTATTTCCAAATCCGTATTCGCCAATGTACTAATAACCGAAATAGAAAAAATCAATAGGTCCAATAAAAATATATCAGCAGAACATAAAACAGCACGTGTATTGTCAGAAAAATTACGCGAAAATAATCTCGTAATCATAAAAGCAGATGAAGGAAATACGACAGTAATTCTAGAAAGAGATAACTATAGAAAAAAGTTATGATTTCATAACTAAAAACGTTTTCCTAATATCAAAAATCCCGTGAATAAATTTGCCACCGAAGTCCGCGAGTTAATAAAAAACAGCATATTGATACCAGATAATAAAAAATACACTCTCATTGAGATGAATCCGCTACCTCCCCGACTATATGCCCTACCAAAAATACAAAAACCCCCAAGCAAATCCCCATAAGAGCAGTCGTTACTTACATCAATAACCCGTTCTATAAACTTGCCCATTACTTGAACAATTTATTCAAAACCAGAGTCTCATTTTCCCCAAAATACACGGTAAGAACTTTATAGCGTTAGTCAACAAAATCGCAGCCTTTAATGGGAAGATTGAACATACCATTAAATGAAAAGAACTATAATAAAGAAATTGAAATAATATATTCCATAACAAAAAATAACGGGTACAACAAAACCACTATCAATCATATTTTATAAAGAGAAATACAAAAAAAGACAATTAACGATATATATTCAACAACCTCCGAAGATAGGCCCACCCCGAAACATTATGTTTTGATTCCATATTACGGCACTATATCCACCAAAGTCGGAAATGAATTGAAAAAAATTAAAATAAAAAAAACCCTATCCTCATATTTCTCTTCTCCTAAAGACAATATAGACTCTTTCCAAAAAAGCGGAGTATACGAACTAAATTGTAATGATTGTGCAGCCAAAAATACGAGAAAAACTGGAAGATCACTAAGTCAGAATTTAAAGGAACAAGACAGATAATTCCAACTTTCCAATTCATTTAAATGGAAAAAATAATAAATTCATCAAAGTCTCGGGAGTTAAATTAATACTTCGCATTGAAAACAACCTTAAATTAAATATATATGAAGCACTTGAAATAATAAAATCCTTCAAATCCAATCCAGATTTTTGCTTAAATGACCAAATAAATATCTCCAATAGTCCAATCTTAAATTTATTCCCATCTATAACAGAAAAAACTATTACTCACCGGCATTACTAGAAAAACCATGACCCTAAAACCGTTTACCTATAAACATGCTACCTACCTTTCGTTCATTGTTAGTTCAGTGCGAGAAGAAACCAGTACAAACTTTTCTTTTTGATATAATCCATTTAAACCTTGGTGAGTACCAACATGTATTTGATTTATTGTCTTAGTCAAATTCATAATTCTTAAATGTTTTATAATACTGATTGATATTAATCTAATTTAATATGTATAATAATATCAAACTATATTTTGAATTGCTTATTTTTGAATTTTTTGTGTGTTTTTAGAACTGAGGATGAATGTATAACATTCGAAACTAGTTTTCAATAAAACAAATTTATAGAAGTGGCAAATAATTTATCAATCCTAATAAAATGAAATGTCTACCATAGCACAACTCGAGCCTAACACAGGGAGATGGTACCCTGCCTTAACCATAAAGCTTACAATTCTCAAAATTAAAACCTAATATATTTTCTTGCATGCAAGTTACTTTAGGGAGAATTTACTTTAGAGTTTCTTCAATAATGAAATTCTAATGAGGTTGAAGGACATTTGTTATAGTCACTGACGTTCCAGACATTAACGTTATTTGTTGCATAAATAATTTAGACCGTTATGGTAGTGCACCTTGGGGTCCCTAATTGCTCGGTTCGGAATGTGTGCGGGTTCGTTTCCCATCTCTTCACTTACTTTATATATATATATATATATATATATATATATATATATATATATATATATATATATATATATATATATATATATACATATAATATATATATATATATATATATATATATATATATATATATATATATATATTTGTGTGTGCGGGCTCGTTTCCCATCTCTTCACTTACTTTATATATATATATATATATATATATATATATATATATATATATATATATATATATATATATATATATATATATTAAGTAAGTGAAGAGATGGGAAACGAGCCCGCACACATTCCGAACCGAGCGATATATATATATATATATATATATATATTTATTACATTTACCTTTATTACATATATAACTTATATATATATATATATATATATATATATATATATATATATATATATATATATATATATATATATAAGTTAAGCGTCGGCAACTCCAAACATCAAAAAAAAAGGAAAAAAGTTTAAGTAATGACACGCACAGTATCCGAAATAAGACTAACTTTATTCAGCTTTTAATTCGCCTTTTATACATTCTGGCTGTTGTTTACAGCCGTATATGGTATCAAGGCTAATACTGCTGCACTCCGGGCCTAAACTCCCCCCTGCCAGTTTACGAACATTTCGTAAACTTTACAAATACATAGGAACGAAGTGCATAGTACTCAGCCGTTAATACCTTTCATTCCAAACTTACTAAACTATGACTATACTTACATTTCACTGTTCTCTATAATCACAGCACTCACATTTTAAAACTATGTACATAAATAGTAAATGCAAAAGAAAAAACACAAAAAAACAAAACAATAGCCATACAAAAAAAAATTAAAAAATAACTATACAAACTAAAAAATGGCCGTGCAAAAACTAAAGACCAAATAAAATATAACTCTTCTGGACTCCAAATTCGCTATTGTACATGCTCCTGTGTACAATGGTTCTGTGCGCTGAGACGGGGGCACTCCAGCTCGTTACGGTTGCTCTGGTTCTGATATTGGCAGCTTTAACTCCTCGATATGAACTGTCCTTCTCTTTTTAGGTTCGCTGACACTCTCAATGGTGACAGTGTTATGCTCCCTAATTATAATCACCCTGAATGGCCCCTCGTATCGCAGCGGCTCCTTTCCCCTGTTGGAAATTATTTTCCGATAAACGATGGACCCGATTCTTATCGCCCCCATCACGTCCTTTACACGAAGATTTTCCCGCGCTACTCTACTGCGCTTCCCCTTCTGAATTTTCGCTCGGACTTTCTCCCACCGTTTCCCTAATTCAATTCTGTTATTTAACAGGTCTCCCGCAATTTCCTCGTTACCCGTAATCCCTGCGCCGTTCCCTTAATCCAAAAATTATCTCGAACGGCGAGAACCCTGTGACCGTGTGGATGGAGTGGTTGTATGCCTCTATCGCTTTCCTTATCGCCGTATCCGGTTCTAGCCCTTGTTCTACCTGGTACACCCTCAAGTGGTCGCTCAGAGTGCTGTGCAGCCTTTCTATGTTCCTTCTACTTTTAGGGTGTCCTGGTGTATTAAGATGCCACACTACGTCCAGTTTTTTCATTTCTTCTGTAAGCTGAGCCTTGTTGAACTCTCTCCCCCCATCAGACGATATTCGCTCTGGCACCCAGTAAAATTGGAACCACGTCTGGAGAGCTCTCAGTACCGCTTCCGCTGATCGTTCTTGGATCTCGTGCGCCATCGCTACTTTACTGAAGAGATCGATGATCGTGACCCACTTGTATCCTCTCCAGGTGAACGTATCCACTTGTTGGTCTCCTAACGGCGCATCTGCAGTCGGCGTCTCCTCCTGTCTACCTTTTGGGGGATGTCGTATTTATATTTTATCGTATTTGGTGGTGAGACATATGGAACATGCTCCGATGGTCTCTGTGATGGACTTCTTCATTCCCCACCAAAAATACTTACACCGTAATGCCTGCAAAGTTTCGGTCACTGATCGGTGATTTGTCTTTCCCTGGTGATACGCAAGCGTCAGCTCTTTCTGGCGTTCTTCGTCTATCACGGTCTCTACCATTAGCTTACAGCGGATGAGAGTCCGATCCATACCGATTTGCTCAGACCGCCATAATTTCTTAATCTTCTCCCAGATCGTGGCGTTTCCCACGTAGAGATGGTAGATCACCTCTGGTTTTGAGGCGTCCTTCAGGGCCTTGCAAATTTGGTCCTCTCTCGCCCCTGTTTGCGACCAAATGGAGTTGATCTTGCTCCGTCCGTATCGAGAGTATTCCACTTTCATGAGGCCACATTCCACATTCTGGTTTTCCAGATTATTTGCCGCCTCTTGTCGTTGATCAGCTCTTCTATCTCTTCCATCTCCACCGGTCTTTCCTCGGTCGAGCTCGTCTCTCCTGGGGATTTTTCCTCTTCATTTGGTTCTCGCGAGCCCTGTTCTCCTTCTCTTTCAGGTATCCATTCCGTCAAAAATTGACGCACTCGATGGTCCTCCACCCTCCTCCTCTATGGCATTTATCATGATGGCCCTAGACAGCCAGTCAGCGACTACATTCTCTTTACCGGGCTTATACACGATTTCCATATTGTATTGGGCCAGGAGCTCTTTCCATCGCGTAACCCTCGCCGAGGATTCCTTCAGCGTCCCCACCCATTGCAGAGGCCTGTGATCAGTATGCACGCGGAATTGCCGCCCGAATACGTAGGGTCTAAAGTGGTCCACGGCCCACACAATTCCTAACAGCTCCCGTTCCAAGGCGCTGTATCTAGTCTCCGCTTCCGTAAGGCGTCTGCTGGCGTATGCTACCGGGCGTTCACCACCATCTGCTTCCTGGGATAACCCTGCCCCTACCGCGTATTCGCTCGCGTCCGTAGTGACAATAAACGTTTTGCTAAAGTCCGGAAATGCCAATACCGGCTCCTCTTGTAACCGCTGCATACATTTGCGGATGTTACTTTCCTTTAGCGGCGTCACTATTATCTTTGCTCCCTTTTTTAGCACTCTATTGAGGGGGACGAGGTACTCTGCCATTTCCGGCACAAATCGTCTGTAGTAATTAAGTGTCCCCAGTAACCTGCGAATTCATTTTACATCCCGCGGAACCGCCATTTTCCGAATAGCCTCTACTTTGTCTGTGTCAGGTTTGACTCCTTCACTCGGAATCGTATGGCCTAAAAACTTGATTTGGTCCTGCCCTAAAAGTGATTTTTCATTCGATAATTTTAGACCAAACTGGCGCACTCGTTCAAACACGCTACGAAGCATGCGAGGCACATGCTCGGCTTCCAATTTACTGAACACTAAGAGGTCGTCCATGTACACCTGGCATATTGTTTCGTCGATTCCCCTTAAGAATTCGTCCATAAGGCGTTGGAACGTTATCGGGGCGTTCTTCATTCCGAAGGGCATCCGCGTGAACTTGTAATGCCCCCTCTCGAAAGTAAATGCCGTTTTATGTTGGTCCCTGGAGTGCATTCGGATTTGGTGGTATCCCGCCTCCAAATCTAGCGTACTAAATATCGTCGCCCCACTCAGTCTATTCCTCAGACTATTCCCTACAATATGCACCGCTAATGTGCCGCCTTTAACTCCCCATCTGTTTAGTCCCATCTCCGCTTCCCCTTCTACTTTACATGGGCCACCCAGGGTGATTAGTTTACAAGTACATACCTGCGTCTGGGGTGCCATCTCTCCGCCACACAGCCTTTCCAGCGCTCTCCGGGTCATGATGGTGTTGGAGCTTCCCGTGTCCACCAGGCACCTTACTCCTTCGGCTACTCGTATGATAGGCAACCAGCAAGCCCCCTTTGCAATATTCTGACTTACTAACAGATGGTCGCCACTCTGCTGGCACTCCCCTCAGATCGCCTCCTCTGCTCTCCATCGTCTGCCTCCTCCGTTCTTCCGGCCGCCTCTGGTTCCTTCGTTTCTTCGGCCTTCTGGTCCGCCCGACTCTTCCTCCGACTCGGATGAGTCCGATTCCTCAGACGGCTCTCGTGATGATGCGCTCCTTCTTGGCGAGTCGTCTCTCCTCATTACTCTCTGAGCGTTCACCTCCATTGGTTCCGCTCTTGGTGGCTCCTTTCTCTGGTAAAGGTATGGGCAATGTCTTGCGATGTGTCCCTCAGTCCCGCATTCGAAACACCTGGTACGTGGGCACTGCGCTACCAAATGCCCGCTCTTTCCACATCCATGGCATATCCTGTTGTCTCCTCCTCTCGTCCTGGTCTGGGGTCTGCTTTGACTCATCCTTTTCCCCGATACTGCCATTCTCTCCGGGTTGCTGTAAATCTGACCCTTTTTTCTCCAGGTCGTCGGCGTGTTTCCAGGTCGCCCGTAGGTTACCCTGCTCTACCCCGCCTCTTCTACTTCCATTCGGGTCTCCTCCTCTCTTGCGCTGCTGTCCACCATTTCTTGTGCACATTCCATGAATGAGCGATCTCCTGGAAGGCCACCTTTAGTCCCGGTTTCTTTGGCTAATTGAACCTTTAGGATGGTGGACACAAATCCCATCCTCCCTTCTGTCTCGGCCGCACTCACCGTTTCCCTCATCTTCTCCGTAATCGCGTTAAATTTAGCCAACAGGGCTCCGGCGTACTGTCCCTTCGTCTGCTGGGGAGTTTTTACCTTCCTGAATAATTGGAAGATATCTTCTTCTGGTGTCCACCTGCCGCCGCCGTATGCCTTCTTCAATCTATCCTTCACTACCGGCCATGGTGTCTCCTCATCCGCCTGTATCTGGTTCAAGATACTGCGCTTGACCCTACACACCAGGGCCGCTTTCAGGGCTTCCGCGTCTCCGGGGTTTACCAGATCTTCTCTTAGCTTGGTCTCGATTCGTGCTATTAGGCGGTCACCTCCTTTTATAAAGTGATTTAGCTCACCTATGTCCCCCGAGAAGCGTTCCAGATCTGATATGGCGTTTCTCAGGTCCCGTGATGTAGCCACTCTAATCTTCATCCATTCCAGCGCATTTGCATGCGCCGCGGCTAGCGAGTCTTGGGGCAATGGCGGAACGTTCGGCACGTTCAGGACCGCCGGTCTCACCACTCCTTCGCTGGTCATTACTTAGTTCCTTTTTTTTTTATATCGTCTTTTAAAAGAAAAAGAAGAAAATCTTTTACGAACGCTCCGTCCCGGGTTTCGGCACCAGTTAAGCGTCGGCAACTCCAAACATAATTGAAAAAAAAGGAAAAAGGTTTAAGTAATGGCACGCACAGTATCCGAAATAAGACTAACTTTATTCAGCTTTTAATTCGCCTTTTATACATTCTGGCTGTTGTTTACAGCCGTATATGGTATTAAGGCTAATACTGCTGCACTCCGGGCCTTAACTTATATATATATATATATATATATATATATATATATATATATATATATATATATATATATATATATATCGCGTGGTTGTCCTTCGAAACGAATCTTGGCTCTTCCTCTCTGGTTCGTACGTGGTAGAAACCTCCAGGTAGTCGTCAGAGGTTCGCAAAAATGACTAAAAGGCCAGCTTGTAGGATTTACCTACCATTACCATTTAACATTAAGTATAATTTAACTCGTGCCATCATTATTAAATTGGATTTGACATCTAGCAAATAGCAATCGAACAAGAAGTATACGATAAAGAACAGTTCTTGGCAACTACCTTTGTCACTCCTCGTTTTTCTTTGGATCATTGATAAGTGTCGTACGTTTTGTACGGATCATCTCCTATGTTTGTATAGGATCTATTTTTTGCTATAGAAATAATATACAGAACAATCTTATGGTAAGATGCGATCCGTCACTAAAAAAAAAAAAATAAAAAAAATAAAATAATATCCTCTGAAATTTCTTTTAAATGCTACAACAGTCAGTTTGAAGTTTAGGACTTTTTCTAATAAAAGTAAACTAATTTCTAATTGTATGAAAAATGAACCATTTCTAGTGTCATTTATTGGAAAGTTGTTGCCAACTAGACACTATTGGTGACCTACTTAATATCCACAGTTTATCTTCACCGAGCAGGCATCCTTCTGGGCTACCGCAATACCGCACTAGGCTCCAGTGATTTCTCTGGCTTTGTCTTCTTATTAATTACTTATAGAAATTAGATGCCTTTATAATGCTTGTCTCCTGTTGAGATTCATATTTGCCAAAAATTTATATTGCAATCCAAATTTTTTGTAGTAACATATAAAAAAAAAAATAATATGAGACTATGAAAATATGATAATATGAAAATAGGTTTTCAGTTGATCTTCCAAACAGTTATAAAATGCAACGATGTTGTAGATTAACTGGCCAAGTATTTCTTAATAATCCTTAGTAAAGGCCAATGACACGTTTTCGAGAAGCAAATTTAATTGTGTGGCAAATGTTACAATAAATTATTCTAAAACATGACCAAACTTCAAACACTCTTACAGAAACTCCTTCTTCCATTAATTTCACATCACAGTAAACACTAACTGAAGCACACAAATATTTAAAAAAAAAATAAAAAGAAAAAATACATAGGAACTTAAAAAAAGAACAATGAACCATAACGACGTATAATCTCGTCACAGTTCATTAGGCAAATGGACTTTGATAAATCTTTTGACTAATGTGCTCTTTATTCGTTCAATAAAATATAATTTTTGCTATTATTAACTTTTGATGTAGAAACCCATTTATGATTAAAGTAATCCCTAAATATTTCGTTAAAATCGGTGTGTACATCGCTATGTCTGAAGCTCTAATTATCCTTTAACTGAAGGTCTTATGTCAGCCTCCTGATTTGAAACAGAAATGTTGAATGTTTTGGATTTACCTACCTCATCCTCGGTTAATTCTAGTATTGTTATCACTAATAATTATATTATCACTAAACCCTATGTAGTGCCTAACCGAGCAGATCTTCAGCTGTCAAAGTGACGAGATAGTGTAAACTCGCCTAAGGTTAGGACACACAATAGAGTATCTTAAGACGAGTTGAAAACCAGCTCTATGTATCTGCTATGGGATACATCTGATGGTGTCGCCTGACAGAGTGCTTGGTATGAAGCTATGACAAGATGATGCTGGACTTGGGATCGATATTGCAAAGACGGCAAAATTGGTATTATTTCTTAACATATTCGGTGCGGGACCTATTTTCTGGAAATTCTCGCCGGACGTGAACAACTTTTCTCATTAAAATTTGATATAGATGTCTTTTATTATTACCTTTTACCTTTCTAGATTAGATAACAGATAATATACTCTTATAACTTATAAAAGCAGAAGAAAACAAACATAAAAAAGCGAGACAGTACTCAAACTATAATTTGAAAAAAAAAAAAAAACTTTGAATCTGTATAATTATTTATTACATTTTTGATTTATATTATTTCTTTATATTGATTCTTTTATAGAATTTAAATGAAAACCCCTGACCAAACATAAATATATATCACTATTAATCTACTATGTATAATCCTGAGATATGTAATTAAGGAATAGGAAATAATGAAATCAATCTTTGCAAGTTCAATTTTTTATTAATCATTAAGGAAACCTATTTAGGAAAAATACAATAGAAATTATAGCTTTGAATTTCTATTATATTTTTCCTAAATAGGTTTCCTTGATGAGTAAAAAAAAATTGAACTTGCAAAGATATAAAAATATTTACAAGTGATAAATAATGAATAAAATATTAACACAACAAAAACATATTTACAAAATTTGAAAGCCCTTTTCGTTATGGAAAGGCAACTATTTAGGCAAAAATGTAATAGAAAATTTAAACTGTATAAATCTTCAAAGTAAACTATTTACAAGTGAAACCTAATGAATAAAATACAAACAAAACAAACATTTACAAATTTCAAAGTCCTTTTACTCATGAAAATCAAGAAAAAATGTTTATTTTGACAAATTCACAATACACACAGTCAGGGGAGATCCCCTACACAAACAACTTGTTTTTTATTTTTTGGTCCATGGCCTTGCGTTATTTTAAAATATTCGCACTAAAACAAATTTTAACATTATAAAGTGTATATATAATAGTGCAATTGACAATTGCACATGAACCAATAGAATTTATCTTGAAATTTTTGAAGATATAAAAAAAATGGAGTGAAATTTTTCAAAAAGATGTTGGGTTACGCCGCACAACGACTCCGAGAAACAGGAAAAATGTATTGTCAGATAAATTAGGCCAGTACCTAGAATACCTCAGTACTCTTTTTCTTTCCCCCTTCTAAATATAACCCCTATTTCTGTTATCAGTCTTACATCAGACCTTCCATATTTATATAATTATAAGAGAAGGGATAAACTATTTTTTTTTAAAAAGTTTCAATTTGAATAAAGTAACTAACTATACGTCCTGTACCTTAGTACATCGACGGATCTAAATTTAATGAGATACAAGGGTATTTCTCTCAGAAATGGGCACTTTTAAACTTGATTTAAAACAAAAAAATGTATTTTTACTAAAAAAAAAAAAAAGTTTCTACTCTACTATCCTTTTAACCATCTAAAGCAAGCAGCCTTACTCGGAGAGAAAGAATATGTTCCTAACTTGAAATACACCTAACCAAGTTTCCAAGGTAGAGATGTTTTTGTGTAGTCGAATAACGATATCAAATGCCCTCAAACAGCTGCAATTCCATGATCAAGATGTCCTGAAAAAGTGCAGACACCGTTGATTGAGAGTTGCACATTCGTTTATCCTGTGACTCATTACAGCTGTATGAAGAGTGTGTTGTTGCCGCCTACCACCAAAATGAATTGCTTGTTGTAAGTTTCACAGAAATCATAATGAATCAGTTTTTCATCGTAATCTAAATTCCATCAAATGTTTTATCCCCCTATCAGTGTTTTCATTCCTCTGTCATTTTTTAATCTCATTAACAGAGAGGAATGAGCTGCCAGGAGAATGAAAGTTAAATGTTTTTTTCAAATACTGTTAAAAGAAAAAAATATTAGGAGTTGACTGATTGTTTTCGTTACATATATTCGTTATTGAATAAATGAGTTAAGAAAAGACATATCACGTAAAAACTGTAGGGTGCAGGAGAACGAACGCCAATAAACATAACCATTACACTTTTGGGGATCACCTCCTCCTGAAAGATTAGATTTTTTACTGAGAATGAATCAATATGTATGGGTGATAAGGGAAGGATCAAATTGGATCAATTCAAATTTAAATATTAGAAATGGTGCAGAACCTGTATAGTTAACCAACTAAGAACTTGGGGCATCACAGTGGAATGAATTACTTCGTGAATATATTTTGTTACATGTATGCATAATTTAAAAAATATTTAAATGTGAACTAGTTTTTACAAGAAGCTAGTAACAATTATATCTTAGAGTCCTAAGATATTCCAAATTGGAATAAATATCCTGGGACACAAAAGTGTCCACTTTTGTAATGACCCACATATGCCGTAAAATTATTTATATTACAATTCAATTTTTTTTAACTTTTTTTTTTTAAAATGTATATTTTCGAATGTTGAAATGCAATAAAATTAGGATATAAACAATACAGGGGGCAGATAGGGCTGGTGAGTGTGAATCGGTTTGGCTCAACTGGATGCTGGCCAGATGAAAATAGGTCAGAGAATAGAGACTAGAATTTATTTTGCTCAACCATTTCTTTCCAATCGCTCTGATCTGGTATGCTGTTGGCTCTGGTGTGCAGTTGTGGGCGCCACTTAGGAATGGGTATTGCTGTACGGGATATTCCTCCTCTTTACGTCCCTCCCTTTTTCTCTTGTTTTCCTCTGCTGTTTCCGTATTAAAATTTCGATTCTAATTCAACGTTATTCTATAAAGTTTGTATTTTTATTTGCTTGGTAACCTCGTCCACTTTGTAGTTTTCAATAATAGAACCTTGAGAAAAAGATAAAAAAAACAATCTTACTTTTAGATGCTGAAAGGAATAAGTTTACTAAAGAAGATAAGAGATTATTTTTAAAAATTATACTTGAACAATTCGACGTATATAACCGTTGAGATTTTTATTTAATAAGTTGACTTGATAAAGTGACCTACATTTGGCCTATTGGCTTCATAATGCATGGTATTGTTGTTTGACCGTTTAATAATAAAATGTCGACTATTTTGTATATTATTATTATAAATCAGTTGACATCCGCATGATGGTATAGAAGGATCAATCTAATTAGGGATTGATAAATTATTATAGATGTGGCAAATAATTTATCAATCCCTAATTATCATTTTTTTTTTGTTGAAGAGGACCTCATATTTTAAATGTTTTGATTTTTTATTGAGATAATAGAGTTGAGAATTCAGCGATCATTAATAATTCAATTCTATATAAAATTATTTATAGCACGAGGAGTAACCAAAAACTAAAAGTATAAAGTACATATAAAAAATACTTGATTTAGAAACGTAGTTCCTCTGAGTCTGAGACTCAGGAACTATGTTTGTAACTCATTATCCTATTATACGTCATATCATCATGCATGCATGTTTTTATCTTGCATAAACACACCCTTTATATGTTTGTTAAATTGTTCACGAAGTTTGTTTAGATAACAAACATAGTTCACCTTTGATTTCTTATCAGCTCTTAGAAAGGAAAGTTTGACCTCTTCTAACGGTATCCTCATCGTATTGGATTATTTTGAAGGATGTGAATCAGACCTAAAACCAATAACCGAGAAATGTTACATTTTCTAAGGAACGCAGGGCCGTTTCCTGGATAGTTTCCAAGATTGCGGGAAGGACGACCAGTCTTCGAAATAGATGTGTAACTTATTGAGGATGTGTAGCAGGTTCAAAGGTCAACACTTCTTGAATTCAGGAATATCAGTTGCTAATTCATTTAGTAAAGGTTATCCGGAGCCTGTCTTTGGTGTTACAACTATGTCAGCCATTATCAGTTGTATATAATAATAATATTTTGAATTCTCTGAATATGAATAACACCTTTTAGTAAAAATTTAGAATTTATGGATAATTAAAATTATACAAAACATAAATTTAAGAAGACTTATTTATTCGTAAATACAAATATGGACGAAGGAAAAAGAAAATATGTGTGGCCATTAAGCTAATGGCTAAAGCCATGTTCTAGATGATCTTATGTATATCCAGGCCCACCGTCAGGAAGGGAACAAAATCCTCAGAGAGCTTCCGGAGGGAGGCCTATAAGAAAATCTATACAATCAAAAAGTTTGTCGAACAAATATATGTATACTGGTTCTGGCAAGGGTGGAGGGACAAAGGCCGGCAAGTGGGCCTGATGGTCCTTTTTGCCATCTCCGGGGGATTACCAATAGAAATAGCTTATTAACCCTCCATATCGAACCTTCTGGTTTTTCTGATGAAATTCAGAAGGGATGTCCATTCGATGGAGGGAACCTCTTGTATTCTGATTCTAACAGTCTATATCTCAGCGACGCATATCTATTACATTCGGCTATGTAGTGTAGAGCAGTTTCAGGTGCCTGCCCACAGCAGTGGCAGGTCTCATCCCCTGATATTCCACACATCTTTAAGTGCCTTTTAAGCATACAGTGCCCTGTAAGTACCCCTATAAGCAGTCGGAGTTCCTTTCTGTTGAGGCCCAGCAGCCACTTGGTTCTAGAAGCAGAGGGTTTTTTAATTAGTTCCTTAGCCTGTCTAAGGCCCGCACACCCCCTCCACTTCTTACCCGCTATATTCCATGTCCAATCCTGAACCTTCTTCCGCTGATATCTTTTAGAGATGCCTACTGAAGGTTCTGGCCCAAAGATAGGGTTCTCAGCACCTTCTCTTGCGAGCTTGTCGGCTATTTCATTGCCTTTGATTCCTTTATGTCCAGGAACCCAAACTAATTCCAGTCTCTTCGAACAGGCAAGTAGATCCAAATGCCTGTTTGCACTCGTTTACCAATACGGAAGTTACCCTAGAGGATTCCAGGGCTTGGAGAGCCGATTGGCTGTCTGAGTAGATAGTAATTCCAGCCCTGTCGCAACTGATAACCTCCGTACATGTGACCGCAGACAGTATCGCGAACACTTCTGCTTGGAACACAGTAGAGTGTTTACCTAGTGGTAGACTTATGTTAATGTCTAAATCCTCTATGTAGACGCCCGCTCCTGCTAATCCGGCGAATCCTTCCATGATCCGTCCGTGAAACAGGATAAGTTTCCTGTTTGAGTGGCTATTGAACCCCTTTCCCAGTCGGATATACTAGGATATGAGTATCTCACTTTAGAGTCTAGAGTAAGGTTTCTATTAAGTTGAGGACAACAATATTGAAGGATAGGAATCTCCTTTTCCACCACTTTGGCAATTACTGAGTGGCCTGTGGGTTCGGCCCGCTCTTGCCACTGGCTGTTTTCCTTGATTCTTAGATAGGCCATAACCGCTTCGCCCCTCAGGCATAGGTGAAGCGGTGTTAGATTTAAGAGGACCTCTAAAGCCTTGGTAGGTGTGGTACGAAACGCTTCCGTAATGGTCATACATGCCATCCTTTGATTACGGCTGAGTGTGCGAACATGGGAGGCCCTATTCAAGGCTGTCCACCACACTATGCTTCCATATTGAATTCTAGGTCTTATAATCTCTGTGTATATCCAGTGCATGACCCTAGGCTTAAAACCCCAAGTTGTGCCCACAGCTCGTCTAACATGCCAAAAGGATGCTATTGCTTTCCTTTTGGTTTCAGTCAAATGGAAACCCCAGTTTAGTTTGGAATCCAAAATAATCCCGAGGTATTTGACTTGTTGACTTAATTGGAGCTGTTTGCCAAAAAAGGTAGGAGCCCAAAAAGCGTCCAGCTTCCGTTTCTTGGTAAAGAGAATCAACTCAGTCTTAGTTGGATTTACCGAAAGTCTAACTCTGAACAATATCGCAAGCAACCTGCATGCGCTCAAAGATGGTGACAATAAACTTACCTGTTATGAGGATTACTCCATCATCTGCAAATGCCTGGGCAGAGAATCCGGCCTCCTCTAGTCTTCTTAACAACTTGTCCATTACAAGGCACCAGAGCAATGGGGAGATGCAGCTCCCTTGAGGGCAACCTGTGAAGGCCTGCGCCTCTAGTCTGGTGCCCTCCTCTGAGACGACTATTATTCTGTTCTTCAAAACAAATCCGACCCATCTGGCTATAGCCGGTGGGGCAGATATTTCTTTTAAGGCTCTACAAACTGCCTCAGGCCTGGTCCTGTCGAATGCCCCTTCAACATCGAAAAAGAGCCCTAAGGCGGATTCTTTATATACCAAGGCTTTTCTATTTTTCCTACTAGGGAATGTAGGGCAGTTTCTGTTGATTTTCCCTGGAGGTAAGCATGCTGTTGAGGGTGAAGGGGATGGAGTGGTAGAACCTTACTTATAAGGTGTACTGCTACCAGTTTCTCCAGGATCTTAAAAAGAAAGGAGGATAGGCTAATAGGTCAAAAAGCCTTAGTAACACTGTAATCCTCCTTACTATTCTTCGGGATAAAAGCTATTAGAGATTTCCTTCAGGATTCTGGAATGTACCCGATGGCTAGAGAGGCTCCTAGTAGTGCTCTGATTCGGGGGAGCAGAGCATTGAGACCCTCTTTGAGCATACATGGAAGGATACCGTCAGTGCCTGGGGCTTTATACGGCTTGAGCTCCCCGACAGCCCACCTAATGGCCCCGTCACTGACTATGGACTCCGCTAGAGCCCAATCCTCCTCTGTATCGTTAGTATCACTGCCAAGGTACATACTTGAGGGAGGGTTGACTAAATTTGTAATACTGCAACCCGGAAAGTGGGTCTCCATCAGGTGAGACAAGGTGCCCACCAAGCTGGAGGTCCAGAGACCGTTGGGTTTCTTCAAGGCTCCCAGTGGCTGTTGGGCGTCATTCCCAAGCAGCTTAACTAGACGAGAGGCTTCTGGCGTGCATTCTATATTGCTACAGAACTTACGCCATCCCTCCCGTTTATGCTTCCTTATTTCTTTTTTGTATGAGTTAGAGGCGACACGGTACAGATCCCAGTCAGCCTTCTGCTTTGATTTATATGCCTTATTATAGGCCTTTCTTGTAGCCTTTTGTAGCTTAGACAACTCAGTGGACCACCATCTGATCTTTTTCCTGGGTTCTGCCTTTAAGGGACAGGCCGCCTCATATGCGTCTTGTACTATTCTCTCTAAGAGGGTAGTTTCTTCCTCTATCTGAACTTTGGTTTGAAGTCTGCCCATAGGGAGGTATGGGCATCTATGCAACCTTTCCCTGAATAGATTCCACTCGGTTTTTCTGGGGTTTCTTTTCAGAGTTGGGATGTTTTTTTCAGAGTTAATCTTAAATGAGATCATCCTATGGTCGGACAGTGTGATATCCGAGGTGATCTTCCAGTTTTTACAAAGGTCTTTAATCTGACTAGACGCGAGTGTGATATCTAGAACCTCGCTTCTGACTCGAGTGACAAAAGTAGCTTCGCTACCTCTGTTTAGTATCTCTAAATTTGTAGAGGCTATATATTCGAGCAAGGATTCCCCTCGTTCGTTCGTGTCTGGACTGACCCACACAAGGTGATGGGCGTTAATGTCTCCGCCTACTAAGAGAGGTAGATCATTCTTTTTTGCAAAGCGGAAGAGACTATCTATGTAATGATAAGTTGGATCCAGATTATGGGGTACATATATGTAGGCAATAATCATTTTAAGCTTAATATTACTGACCTATGTAGTTATGGCCAGGGCCACCACATCCTTCGTGTTAATCTGGGGCAAAGGTAGTATCTGAAAGTCTTTAGAGACCCAGATACATGACCTTGGTGCTTCGCATGAGGGTGGGCGGATGATTCTTCCGCCGATACCCCCAAGTCCTTTAATCATTCCCCTAAAACAATAAGGTTCTTTTATTAAGACGAGGGTGGATTTCACCCTCGAAAGAAGCTTCGCCAATTCAGCCGTAGCCGAGTTATTATGCTGTAAATTAATTTGTCTTACCTCGATCCCAGCGTTTTCCATGATTGTGGCAGATGGAGGAGAAGGAAGTGGGAGGAGCAGGGGCCTATTGGCGCCCGTTCCTCCCTTGATCCTCCTGTGGGGGCTTTGTCTAGCTGGTGCCGAAGGCGTTCTCCAGACGGTCAGCGACATCAGCTCATTGCTGATCCGCCATCCATTCGCCTCCAGCCAGGCGATCGTGCTGGTTGGGACTCTGGAGATGCCCCTCAGATGCCCCGGATCGCCTTCCACTCGAAGGAACTGCCACTGGTTAGTTCCCGCCAGTTCTGGATTCTGAAATTCCAGGAGGCTGATCAATCTGCTGGGTTCGATCACCACACTCCCCAGCCCAATAGCAATTCTAGTGGGCCAGGGGAGAAGTCCAGTGACCTCGGGAGTGCAACTCCGGTCCGTGCAGCAGGGTCCCATCCAGTCACCAACTGGCACTACTACAGCGTCCGAACTTTTACACTGGGCTGATAGAGCAGCCCCTCCTTCCAGGTTAGGATGAGCGGGCTACTGTATTATCCCACCGGCCGAGGAGTGCCATACCTCGTTTATCTCCTGTACCCTCTGGAACGACCCCCCAGGAGGGCTGTACCAGCCGCCCGGGTAATGGCAAGGGGCGGATGTAGTGACCTTTGTGTGTTAGTGTTCTGTAATTGGGCGCGGTAATGAGCTGTGCTGTCCGGGTTAGCAACAGGCTCGCGCCTAGCCTGGCACTAACAGTCAGCAGGAGAAAATCGCCTCGAAGCAGCCTGACCTACTTCCCCAGCCGCCAACTCCCTACGCCAAAATATATATGTATATTAAAAAAAAAAAAATATTTTTTATTTTTTATATATGTACATTAAAAAATCATTTAAATCTAGAATAAATAATATCATGTACTTTTATCATTCTCTGACAGTGTAACCTAATGTATTTTGTTTATAATTTAAACAGAAAAGAAAGTATCTTTTGAGTCTATTTTAGCAAAAAAATTGCATTTTGACTCGATTATTCAAACTTTTTCAGAAAAGAAGGCTAGAAGAGTGATACTGTGAATAATTGTTTTTTTTTTTTAATATGAAATAGTTCAAGGTTTCTTAGGCGTTATAACCACATTACTGAAGTAATTATTATTAAATTATACTATCATTATTAAATAATTTTTTTTAAATGTTTTGTATTTTATGTAAAATAATAAACTCTTGATGTTATATTGTAGTAGTAAGTTTCATTTTCATAACACCTTATCTCATATCTCATATATTGATATTATTAACACAAGTAAGACATATGATTTATTGATTGGGAAGGGATCAATTATTATTTCCAACAAAAATAATATAAAACTATCAAGGAATTCATAACTTCCACAGTTCTGATTATAAACAGTCTATATAATCATACTGATAAATCCCATTTCTAAAGTTCAGCTGACTTTTTATAATTGCCTTTTTCCAGTGGTTTATGTAAATAACATAAAAAATATCAATATTGGCAAGTATGAATATTAGTTCTGCTTTAAATGAGATTTCATAAACCATTGACGGATTACTATGAGCTTACTTTAATCCTTTATGTGTTTTGAAATTGTTTTCTTATTTTTATGACAAAATATTATTACATTATCGGCCTATTTCGCGCATAAAGAAGTTCTAACGATTGAAGGTGTACAAGAGCTGTCGGCTAGTTGGCTGGATCGAACTCACCTACCGAGGACCAGTTGGTCGAAAACGCCAGGGCTTTGACTACAAAGGAAGGAAAATTCGAGGCAATTATCAGGCTGATGAAAACCCATCCTCGTCTTTTGTTTTATGCATGAACTGGGATTCATCAAAGTTACGGAATCGGTTGTTTTCAAAACCGTTTCGGCATGAACTAAATATTTAAGGCCCTGGCATACATAATGCGGGACCTTGGGCGTGCTGCGGTCAAACACTTGACAGTGTGTGTGTGAACAATATGCCGGATGTATATTTTTTCTTATGGCTTCTTTTCCAGTAAATTTTCTTAAAATATTTTGTCGTTTTTCTTGTATTTTCTCGATTGTAACAGACCCGCATTACATGCCAATTGAGCCAAAAACTTCGACCATATTAATGTGGGTTTTATATAATTTTAAAATTATAGGGAGGTAAGAATCGGCCAAAAATATTACTAAAGCGAAATTGACTGACCATTTAAGGCATGAATATTTTGAAATGGTCCAGGTGTGAGGTATGTTATATGGTGGAATATGGGATATATTATCGGAAGAAGAAGCACTAACCCTCCTAACCTCTCTCGATGACAAACGGTTGCCTGCTTCCGAGTCACAGCGTGCCACGATTACCTTGCATTGGATCGACATTGGAGATTCTCCAGATTCCTCCCTTTGCAGCAATGGAAAGATGATTGGAGAATAGCTTGACGGATGTCCATCACTTGAGGACATAAGGCCTCATTTTTTATTTATTAATGGAATTTACTAGTGCATTAACTAAAAAATACAACAAGTAAATGTGAACGTAGAGAAACTATCCATTGGTAGTACTCTAATAACAATAATAATTCTAATCTAGAAAGTCCCGGAGGCCTTCTTTTCTTCTTTGGATACGAGAGGAATTCGTTGGTTTTTAGTGGAGCCTCAAAGCTCAACTCCGTCCAAATCCTCAAGGCCTGGTTATAGTCATGTAAAAAGTCACATTTTAAAGATGATGATAGCATATAAGTCAGGAAAACTGAATACCGGGCTTCAATGGAACTCAGTTTGTCAATGTACCCTGTTTCTTTCAATAATTGGGAGGAATTTTTCACATATTCAAAATATTTATATATACATTTTACTCTAAGCTAATATCTATTTACATATTGTTTTTATTACCAGTCCATTAATGTATATTCACTTTTCACATCACTACCAGAAACAAAATCCATTGAATTACGCTACATTATAATCAATTCACATGTTGTTCTTTATATTGGTCCATTTCCAACTGTTCACAACTTACTAAACTAAAATTACTGTTCACAATTATTACATAAAAAATCAATTGCAATCTCTAGATTGCCCTTTTTCTGGAGTATTCCTAATTCATGTCTTTATGGAAACTCACTTTATTCTGTCCCTTCCTGGTAACCTGTTTACACACATGTACCACAAAATTCATACCTTCTTATTGTATGGGATACCTTTCAAAAATAAAAATGAATCTACTTTAGGTTTCTTAGGTTTTCTACTTCCTATTACCTTATAAATATTAATAGTGTATGAAACAGATGTACCCAGTATTCTCACATAAATGTTACTTTATTCAGACCAGTGCATTTTACTACCTCATTATTAACCGTAGTTAATGAATTTCGAGTATCTAATCATGATATTACAAAACCTCTCTGGAAAAACTATGTTTTTACGTCAATTATCAGAATGAACTTATAGTTACGATGTAATGAATCTCAGGGTTTAATTAAGGTTATTACTACAAAATATTGACCTTTAAACAATGGAAATGAAATCCAATCTACGAAATTTACATTAGAGTACTACGACCTACCAGATACAAGAGTTAGATCAAACTTCAATGATCTATCAAATATTCAAAATTGTCTATGTTCAAAAAAAGGAAGGTTATTAAGAAGGTTTCTCAAAACTGCAAAAAGATATTATGTTTAAAAAAAAATATATATTAATCACTCCTGAAAGATCTCTTTTTTACTTATGGCCAATAAAAAGAAGTGTTTTTGCCTGCCACGGTGTTAGATGCACAGAGTTAATAATTACTCATTGAGCCCCATCATATTTATAACATTTTAATTTTTAAACGTTTAGACCAAATAAAATACAACCTCAGGACTCTGGGTGTATAGAGAAGATTTTTCTATCTTCTTAAAATTGAAAAATGTTAATCCCACCTCAGGGATACAGGGAGACTCTTTAGCCACTCCACATTAAGGGTTTTTCCCTTTTTACAAAACAATTACTAAGTAACAATCCCCCTTTAGGAGTGTATAGAGGACCTACTCCAGTTAAGGGTAATTATTCCCTAATTACTTATAAAAAATCCAATCAGAATAAAAAACAAAAATTAATTGGTCCAACGTTTCTTTAGATGTATTATTGGGGTGCTCTTTGGTGCTTAGTTAATTTCTTTTGGCAAGTTATGATTTTAAACTAATACTGGAATATCATCATAAAAACCAGGCCTCTAACCATTATATTCAAAATTAAATTTACATTAAAAATAAAAACTCTTTTAATCTTATTTATTTACTATTTAGGGCTATCTTTTAAATCCACTCTCACTCATTAAAAAATAAAAAATCAATTCTTTAAAACTCTGGTAAGGTCTTGTATTATAATGGTCAATTCTTAATTTTCAAATAATTTTACAAGAAATTTTTACTTCGTTATTTAACTAACTCTAACCCCATAATTAATTCTGAGATCCACTTTATCTAAAAACGTTATATTTAATATTCTTAAAACTATCTATACAAATACACTAATTTTAATATTTACACAAAATATACAATTATACACATTTATCCGGATTGAGTTAATCTGACGAAGGTTTCGCCAGGACTCTTTAGCTCGTCAACGGAGGAAACGCTAAGTTGGAAATCCCTTTTTATCCCCTGGAAAAGGATAAAGACTGCTGTATTTAATTAAAACACCGTAAACCGTTTTTCCTAACATGGTCCAAGACCATATAGCCCCCGTAAAAATTATAATTTAAAATATTTAAGGCTGTTAGTGAATTCTTATGTATTGGGAGTTCTTCATTCCAACGATCTGATGTGGCTAATTCATTTTCTAAGCGTGGAGGTCTTTTTTCTGGAATCGAGAGCTTGACTAGAGTTGTGAAACTTAAAAATTCTTCAATGTTGGGCTTTATTTCATGGATCTCATTTTCAATTATGATATCTTCCATAATAGCACCGATGGGGCCGATTGTGAGGCTTTTCAATGTTTCTTCTTCGCTCTCTTTATGATCATTAGGAAAAGTTACTGCCAATGTCGGTCCTTCATTATCACTCAACAGAGGTTCCTTTTCTTATCTAGGGTCTTCAACTTCTTGGAATCCCAGTTCTTCAATCTTTTCTATCTCATTTTCAGTAGAGGGTGTGTTCTCAGATTTGAGCTTATCCCCATCTTCGAAGCCATCTGTCACAACATCCGTGCATACCTCTTGTACCTTTCTCTCAATCCTCTCTCCAAATGTTTCATTATTTTCTATTGCCCTTTCGGTCACTTCATTCATCTTCGCTTTTAAACTTTTTGTATTATTTTCCATAATTTCCAGCATTTTCTTTGTGTTCTTTTCTATACCTTCTTTCAGTATCTTTGAGTTCTTTTCTATACCTTCTTTCAGTATCTTTGAGTTCTTTTTCATATCTTCCTGAATTTTCAGAAGGATTTTTAGTGCTAAGTCATGTTCGTTCTTCGTTAGTTCATTTTGGTCTCTCTCCGTTTTCATCGCGGTCTGTGGTTGTGCTATCTTGGGCATTGGGATCACTGTTTCTCCAGCTAATCCCTGATTTGTTTGTTCTTTGGAAGTCTCAGGATCAGATTCTTTTCCTGACCGTCTAGGCTCTGGTAGTATCCCTTTCTCTACCCGTAAAGCCATCTTCAAACAGAGTGTGCGTATATTATTCCTATTATTTAAAACCCATTATGGTAGGGTTAAGCGCTAACACGAATAAAAAATATCTAAAAGAACAATAACCAAATGTCCCAGAAATCGGAATTACAATTAAATAACAACCCATTCATTAGTTCTAATCTAAATTACTATCATTATAAAAATCTACAGACTGTAACATATTTATTTGAGAATACTGGGAGAACTCTTGCTTATTTAAAATACTATCCTGATGCCACGTAATATTGTACATTGATGTACACAATGAATCAAAGGACTTATCTTGTTGTTTTATGGTCTAGGTCTCTCTCTCCAGTCTCGATGTGTCGCTCAGCTGTACCCTCTGCGAACCTCAGTCTTCTGCCTCTAGCTCGAACCTCTTCCCAGAAATACGCACTCCAAACTTCTTTCCAGAACTCTCCACTTAAACTCTTGACCCGAACTCTCTAGTTCAATCTTCCTCCCAGAACTGTCTTTATTTCTCTTTTTCCCGTCCCTTATACCGTTTCCCCTACTTCTTCTTGAACAGATGAATTTTATTCCCCACTCTCCTTTTGGGACATTCTATTGGCTGTCGCTGTAAGAATATTTTCAAAGGACTTGTAACCTTGGGCGGCGGATTTTATTACACCATGTCGACCTGGCCTATCTCTAGGTTTATGGTGCTCTTACTCTCGCTTATCTTAAGCGGCAGTCTTGAACAGCACCCTCCAGGTACAACGGCCGACCTCCTACAGATTCCTTTGTTCAGAAAAAGAAACTGGTTTATGTTGATATTACTGAACCGGGTGGCATCTCTTTAATTTATTCCTTATTTAATTACTATTATGAATATTAATTATTTCCTTCAATCCCAGTATCCTCAATACATAACACAATGTTTACGGAGATACAAAGATTTTGAATTTTCGCTTTCAGTAAAAATTTCTCCAATCACAGTTACTATTTTTCCGTATAGGAAAAATAAGTCCAAATAAAATTAAAAAATTAGCACATTCATGAAACTTTAGTTCCATCTTCGTTTTGACAGTAGAAATCGAAATCTGACGAGTCATTCCCAAGTTCAGAGAGACAACTCCTTCAATTGAGTTCGAAATGGTGGGCGGGATATTCCCAACATAATTTGCTCGAATAAAATCGAGTGAGGTATCTAGCATTTTTGTTTCTGAATCGAAGTAGACCGCTCTCATGAAGATAAAATCAATAGTTTAGAAGTTATTATTTATTTTAGGTAAAAAATACAGAAGAATCACATTTTGCAGCTATATACAAGTCACGTACGTCACTGGAAATATTAAAGCGGTAATAGTATTCCTCAAGAACATCAAAAAAGTTCACATGAACCCATGGTCCGATTCTACAAAGAAAAGCAGGAAAACTAAGTTTTGTATTTTTTTTTTTCAGTGTCACATTTTTTGTTGATTAGGAAGCGACCACTCATAATAATAATAAAGTCAAAATTATCTTTAATAAATATAGTTTGTCTTAACTAAATCTATTGTAAGAGGACTTTCGGAGATGACCAATAGCGAAAAGTTTTATTTTTTTAAATCACTCTGCACTTGTGAATGCATTTTCCAGTCCAGTTGAGCTACCGATACCCAACTTCAAGGGAAACTTCTACTTTCGTAAAGATTCAATTTCGTATAAAAGACGTACAGGTTTTTCTGGGGTTGCTCTAGAATTGGATTCTGTTTCGCTAAAAGATGTGGTGTGGAATTTTTTTTCTCGGACCAAGAAGTGTTTTGTAGAGCAATGAAACCGAAGTTTCATGAATGAACAAATTTTGTTGTCTATTTGGATTTATTTTTATTTATTAATAATTTCAATTTATTAACTATTTTATTTATTTTCCAAGATTCAGAACTTACAACGTTTTGGTAAAATAAAAATTATTGTTTTCTTGGTCGACTGCAATAGTTCATTATGTTTAGTGATATATTTTTTTAAAAATGTAACTATTGTCTCTTTAATTTTTATTAAATAAAGAGAGACTATGTTAACTAATCCATAGATGCGCTAATTTTGAAATAAGCCACAAATCAGACTTGTTTAAAAATAATTGCAGTTGACAGGCAGGTCAGGTTGGCCGAGCGGTCTAAGGCGCCAGATTTAAGCTCTGGTTCCCGATGGGAGCGTGGGTTCGAACCCCACACCTGACAGGACTTTTTTTTGTATTCGTTATTTATTGTTCATTATAATTAATTTTATATGATCTTCTATGTTGTGGATTTCTATATTTAAAAGAATAAAACAAATTAATTTTATACCATCGTATTGTAGTTTTACTACCGTTTTTTGTATTTATCCCTCTATCCTAAAGTATCATTAGGAACAATGACGTATTGAATTATATCAATTGAAATTTCTATAATAATTTTATTTAATGCTATAAATATATTTTAAAAAAAAATCTTGTATTCAATTTCGCCATTTTATTGTTATGATCCATAAATATGTCTAATATATTATATGACATATTTTTATTACTTGAAAGACGTAAAATAAATATTTAAAAAATAATTATACTTTGCAAACTGCCTTAAAAATTGTTTTCATATTATTATGATTGTTTTTTTCTTTTAAAGTGTTTCCAAATAGACAGAAATAACTAGTGCAACATGCCCTTGCAATATATTTATATCGATAATTAAACAACTTATAATTAGATACCATAATATTTATTCATTTAATTTATGAGCTGGATAAATTATATCTATTGATTGTAATTTAAATAACCGAATAATCATTTTATTATTATTGGTTTCTCATTAATGTAACTTTTTAGTTACCCAGTTCGTTTATGTTCTTAGTTTAATACGAATAAACAATATATTCAAGGTTTCGGAAAAAAAAAAATGTACTGCTAAACGGAATTTTTACTTAGATTTTCCCCAAAACATCGGCTAGAACTATTATTTTTCAAATATTATTTTAATTGGCGAGAAAATAAAATAAAAACTTAATTCTATCGAAAAAGATTTAATGTAAACCAATTTTATTTTGATTAAAATATAGTTTTCTATAAAAATAAAATGGATGTGATAGGATATATATATATTAAAGATGTGTGTTGCTGAAACGAAGCCAGTTAGTAGACGTTTGTTCGTGCCTCGTCCATATACAACTGCTTGCCAGGATATCTTGTTATAGAGCTCCATCGATGATATAGCACGATATATTCTTTTTATAAAACCAATATTGTAGAACTTTATTTCATACCATTATTTAGGGGTCCTTTCAACAGTTTCTGTTTGTACGATTTAACAGTATTATTTTTTGTATTTAATCCAATCCTTTAAAAAAAAAAAATCGAAGTCAGTTCACAAATAAGTTTTGCCTAACTGATAGTTCAAAATAATTTAATTTACTCATTCCCAGTATAGTCGTGTAGTCCAGTGCATATGGTATTTACCTGGAAAGTTTTGAAAATTTGTTCATTTATGGTTCTAGTGTACTGATAACGAATTTCAACTTTATTACCTAAAATTTTTCCCAGAAATATTGTTGGGTGGAGGAGCCTTACTTAATCGAAAGGCTCTTTCCCGGTGAAGTTGCCGGTTCTAAACTAGACTAAATTAGGAACGAATAAAAATAATAATAAGGAAAAATGAAAAATATTGAATTAACAAATTAAATATAATGATAAAAATAAAGCTCTAATATGAAAATTAAAAATATTTACAGGGAAAAAAAATAAGGAATACCCGTTACCAATGATTTGCAAAAATTTATTGTAATATAATAAAGAAACAAAACCAAAAAAAGGACACGAAATTTTCTATAAATAATAATAAACGTAGAGTGAGAAGAAAAAAGATCTTAGCAACTAAAATCGTCTTTAAAATTAATACATAAATTTAGAATAGAATAGAAAATTTAACTTTATTCTGGGACTAATGTTCCCTTGAATAACTTACATTTACATAATGAATGTATAAAACTATTCTGAGCCAGGTATTATAAAAATGAGAAAAAATAAAAATTGTTATCGTTAAAAAGTACAAAGAACAGAAAAAAAACAACTAAAAAAACAAAAAAGCAGAAAACAATAAATTAAGTAATACTTTATACAGAAGTGAAAATATACCTTCTAACATTTTTTTCAATAAAATAAAAACAAACAAAATTAACAATACACATAAATTTTAATAATAATAATTACAAAAATTAAAATTACATATTAATGAAAATGCATACACATAAATAATATATACATATATAATGCATTCAGGTCCACACTATATGGGTATCCATATTTTATGAAATTAAAATTTAATTATAACCTGGATTAATTATAAATTGGATTATAACCTGGTCATTCTCAATCCTCAGTGTTTTTTTGTTTGTGGAGGAGGTATGAAAAAAGAAGGGATTTGAAAGTACGGAGGGAAGGAGCACGGCTAATTTCAAGAGGAAGGGAATTCCAGAGGATCGAGGAACGAATAAGAAATGAGCGGCTATATGCTGAAGATCTGTGAGAAGGTGGGTAGATGTCGGACGGACGGGAGCGTGTATGTCTGGAGTGAACGGAGGATCTGAAGGAGAGGAGGTCATAGAGGTAGGGAGGGGAGTGAGTGGATATTATTTGATTTAGGAAGGAGCCAAGGATATATTGACTGCGTGTAGAGGGATACAACCACTTCAAATCGGAGTACAGATCGGTAACATGTGAGTATCTTGAGGAGCCGAATACAAAACGTACAAAGCAGTTCATGAGCCGTTTTAGCTCCCCAGAGAGACAACCATACACAGCACAACCATAATCGAAGTGGGGGAAGATTAGGGAGGAAACAATGAGCTGGCGGATGTCACGTGGAAGGAGAAATCCAGAACGGCGCAATTGGTGGAGGGTGAAAAAGCAACGGCGGTAGATAGTGAAAATGTGAGGCTTCCATGATTGGTTTTGATCCAGTATAATGCCGAGATTTTTTACAGAGGAGAAAAAGGACATAGGAAAATGGTTGATGGTGAATGAAGGAATAGGAGATCGGGAATTAAGAAGGTAACTGGAACCGAACACAATAGCCTGGGATTTGTTAGGATTCAAGAATAACTTATTAGTATTCGCCCAAGAGTTAATCGCATTTAGGTCTTCTTGAATCTTTATGAGGGAGTTGTGTAGATCGGAGGGATTAAAAGAAAGGTAGATTGGAGTGTCATCGGCATAAAGGTGATAAGAGGGGGAAGCGGAAATACTGGAGCCCTGAGGAACGCCAGAGTGAATGGGCAAAGGATTGGAATATGGTTTATTAGGGATAGAAACAATTTGGGAGCGATTGGAAAGAAAGGAATGAAACCAGGTAAGAGCACTTCGGGAAAATTTAAGGGTTTTGAGTTTCTCAAGTAGAAGGGAGTGGTCAACAGTGTCGAAAGCTTTTGAGAAATCGAGGAGAATTAGGATAGTGATATTTTTTTGATCCATTGCAGCCTGAGTATCAGAGGTGATTTTGAGGAGAGCTGACTGAGTGGAGAAACCAGGACGGAAACCAGATTGGAAGGAATTTAAAAGATTTGAGTTTTCAAGGTAAGTAGATATTTGGGATAGTACTATTTTTTCGAGTGGTTTGGCGAGTTTGGATAAAATTGATATAGGACGGAAATCATTCGAAGAAGAGTTATTAGGGATTTTGTTTAAGGGTTTTACGATTGCTTGTTTCTAAGCTGAGGGAAAGACGGAATTTTGCAGTGAAAAGTTGTAAATGTGAAGGAGAATAGGGAGGATACTTGGGTGGCAGGTCTTTACTATTTTTATAGGGATGCTATCACAGCTAATCGACTTGGTTTTGATTTTCTAAATTGCTGATAGGAGGCAATCGGGGGTAATGTCGGAAAAGAAGAAGTTAGAGGGGGCAAAAGGGATTGTGCTCGGAAGAAAAATATGGGAGGAAGGTGATTGTGATACGGAAGAGAAATGTGCATTAAACTCATCGGGAGATGCAGGGAAAGAAGGATTGGTCTGGGATGAATTGCAGAGGGATAGTTGGCGCAGAAGATGCCACTTGGATTTCGAAACGGAGGTAGCGGCAAAGACGTCGTGGAAGTAACGAGAACGAGCACTGCGGAGCTTCGATTGGGCCAAGTTTCGGAGGCGAGTGTAAATTGCATGGTCTTGCCAACTGTGTTTTTTCTACAAAAAAAAAATATATATATTATTAAATAGACAATAAATCTAACAGACATAAGGAGTGACACTGTTTCTCCCCTATTAAACAACAAAACCTTGTTGTGAGTAGGTACTATATCCAACGAGGTTACCTTAATGGTGAGCTCACACATGATCGATATGCGCATATCGGTTTTCAATCACTCAGGCTGTTCAGGCTGTCAGATGATGATAATGGCGATGAGCCAGTGGGTTGGTGGAGACGTACGGTGGATGAGGGCAGTGGATAGTACTAATATAGGTCTGCTGCCCCAGAAATCTCGCTCCAGACTGACTAGTGAGTTTTATCAGCTTGTTTGGGTTATGTTCTAATGATCTGAATGACCATAAGAAGACGAAAAACATCGCGCTAATAGCGCAATTTATAAAAATTATAAATATATCTAGATACATGAACTGTCTAAAGTTGTAAACTGAAAACAATTTATAAATAAAAAAAACAAATAAAATACTCAGGTTATAATATCTTTTATCACTGGTAAAGGGTGATAATAAAAAATGATATAATTTTTCCGGGCGTGAACTGTGTGTGCTCGTAACTTAGAAACTATGTATTAAACGAATAAATTTTAATATTAATTTTACACTGAAGTAAAGAACTGTAAGCTATCTACAATTTTAAATCTAATGATTTTTTTGTTTAGCTACTCCGTTTTGAAGCAAGCAATTGTCGAAATTATGATACAGAATGTCGATATTAATTTGTTGACCTTTTTTATTTATTTATTCAGTAGACTAATGTAGACTCCACCAGTACTTACTACAATTCAATGGCTGGGCTATTCCGGTTAACGCGAAATTCGAGAAAAGAGATCAGTAAAAAAAATCTTGATAATAGTCATATTTATTAAAGTAATCTGCCAAAAATATAAATATTTACAGAATTATGTAAGTCAATGAAAATATACTTAAGTGATTTGAAAAGTTTTTGACTTTTAATTTAGTTAAATATATAATGAGAAATTTCTGTTTATACGGATAAGCGGGGTTCTACTGTATTTATTACCCGAATATGGTGAAGCCACAAGGAAGGTATTGTGTTTAGCTTGATCGTTAGTAGTTATTTAGCAATTTTTTAGCGAACGGCTCAACCGATTTTCAAGTTTGATGGCTCAAATTATTCGTGGCTATTCTGTGAATGTCTTGAAACATTTTGAGCTCAAAATACTATATAATTGGTGTATTAAATGTGTTTAATCTGTCCGTTTAAGGGCATGTAATGATTTTTTGAGCGAAGTGCATGACTGATTTTTAAGTTCCATGCCTCAAATTATTCAGTGAATTCTCGTCAATGCTTTAAAACATTGTGAGCTCAAAATACTGAAAAAATATTTCATTTTATTTTTAGTATTTTCGGCTTTTCTTATTATATCATTTGTAAATTCATGATCATATGGTAATAAATTGTAAAAAGCCAATACTTGAAAAACTAAAAATGTTATATAAAATTTAATCTTATTAAAAATGAAAACCCCGACTACGGAAATAATTTTTATATCTTACAACCCTATTCGTCCTGAGGGACGGAATGTCCTTGCATATCTACTTAAAAGCATTGGTGGATTTTTAGTGAAGTTAAAGCTCATGAAATATTGAACCTAGCTGTAGCATTCGGGTGCCTTCCACTACACGTTAAGGCCCCTTGTAAGTACACTTCGTCCCGTTCATCTGTGTATGTCAAAATACAGGAAGCTTCTATGCATCTATGTATGAAAATATGCAAAATTTAAATTAATTTATAAAGTAAAGAAGAGTCATAATTTTCGTTTGGGCGTGGAAGGCTCCGGACTGCAACACCAAGTATCAATATTCATGGGCGTCAGCTTCACCAACAAACCACCAATGCGCTTAAGTAGATATTCATAGTCCCTTAGAAGGATGAATAGGGCTGTAAGATATAAAAATTATTTCGTTGGTCGGGGTTTTCATTTTTTATTGAATTATATTTTATTTAGTATATTTTATGATCGGTTAGATTTTAATTTTTATTTTTTTTCAAATTTTATCTATTCATTTGAAAATAAAGAGATATTTTATTTTACTAAATTTTATAGGTATAGTTTCTTATCTGTCAGCCAATAACTGCAAATTATCAGTGTTTATGTTTGCTACGTTTTTTTTATTTTTTATTTATAAAATCAAGTAGAATCATTTAATTTTTTAATGTTATTCTTTTCGGTTATTTTTAATTATTTATTTTGTGTGTGAAATAATATTAAACTCTGTCGTATTTATTGAAAATTTATGATTTATTCTATCGAATTAACTTAACTACCGAACTCTGTACTTGTAAAGATATTCTGAAGGATTCATTACACCGCATATCTCGCCGAATTTGGCAATCCATCAACCCCCATCCCGGACTATCCGTTTGCTGAACTATATAGGCCGGATCAAAAGACAAAAAGACATCATTAGAGTCCTTTTTATTGTAATTCCTCCGTGGCCTGGCACAGCTTCTGAATAGGGCATCATTAATTTCCCTCAGCAATTAGCCCGACACTGGGCGGAAGCTGTTTTTGAATCCACCTGTTTTATCCTCCACGTTGCTCGGCTAAAATGCATTCCTACCGCAGATTTTAAAATCAAAATGGAAGAAAAGAAAGAAAACCTCGGCATCTTTTAATAGAGACAATGCATACTGCTTCAGTTTTATGCATATCAGCAGCAATAGATAGTTCTACTCATCCTTAATTTTTAATAGAGATAGGTATTAATTCGAAAATCTTTTTCTATGGGTAATATAATCATCCAATTATTCAAGATAGCTATAAAGATAATATATAAAACATTAGCTCAAGAAGATAAAAATTATTGATGCTGTCAAAATATTTACTCATAGGAATGATAATTTGGGGTGTGAGTCCAGACAACGAATCATCATATCGGAAGAAGGTTTGTAATGTAGGTCGTAACAGGGGTACACTTAAACTATAAAAATTCATTATTATGAGTTTCATTTCAGACCGCACCTTCAAATATATTTCATTCATGATTCATCTTTATCATTAGAAACTATTTATTTCGAATTTAAGAATCATGAGTTCTCAGAATTTCCATTTTGAATAAATAATTATTTTTCATGTTTCACATGGCGTAAGGATAAATTTGACGGCAAACTGTTTTTACCATGGATATGTTATTACTGAATGATAATAAAACATAGCTTGTTTTAGTATTTATTACCAAGAAATAATAGAAAAATCAGCATTTTAGAATAATCAAACTGCAGTTTAAATTATCTCAATTAGATATAGTCACCAAAATCGTTTAGAGACTATATAAATTTGATATATAAATTATTTAGACTAGATATATTTGTATTTATAATTTAGATGAATAAAATTATATTATATAATTTATTGAAATTATAAAACATAACGTGCATAAATATTCCCCTTTTTTTTTTTTTTTTTTATCTTAGAGAAATTCAACGGAGATGTTGGGGAGTTAAATCGTTTCCTCAAAGGTGGGGATGGGATTATGAGCAGCATACAATCCCAGGTAGCAGTAGATCTTCTAGAAGAATCAGATGCCAAAGGTAGCTGACTGGTTATCTCGCGCTTTACAGATAAATATGATGGAAACAGAGGTAGGTGAAATGTTGGGGGATCTACAAATGTTCGTGCGGGAATGGACGCGGATGGGAAGGAGAACGCGGGGCTGACCGCCAAGGCAATGGGGACCCCTCGGCTGACGAGTCAGGGGACGAGAGGCCAGCAGAGATGGAAAACAAGGACTAAGGGGCTTGTAAAAATGGACTTTTCCAAATATGATAGACATACCATCGTCACTAATTGGTCCCAACCGGGAGTCAAGGAGGAGCAAATCTGCCGAGTGTTAAAAGACGAATCTAAGGTAGGCGCGACCCATTATTCATTTGTCGGCAACGCAATGGTGTGGGACAAGATCCGTAACTTGTTGAGGAATGAAAAAATAGGGATAGACAGAACCTTTATCCAATGCCGCTCTATCGTGGAGACTAATCGCGATAAAGAACAGCAAAAAGATGTGACGAATGCATACCATCAAGGGAAGACGAACCACCGGGGAATCAACGAGACGTTGGCGGCCTTGAAAAGAAGGTATTATTGGGTAGGGATGCGGAAGACGGTAGAAGAGGTAATGAGGAACTGCCACATTTGCCACACGGCTAAGTATGACCGGCATCCTCTCCCTCCCCCCCTTAGGACTACAAACCGAGACGAGGACACCTACGGTACCGTTAACGGACCTTCAAGTATTTTACTTGGAGAGGATTTAAATGGGTGACAGTAGTGGACACCTTTAGCAAAACAGCAATGGCCCACCCGGTGAAGGAGAAATCGGCGGCAGCGGTTAATAGTGCCCTTCAAACGAAGACGAGGGAGATACGGCCGTGGATGAGAACATGGCGGAACAACTAGCCACAAATATATATATATATATATATATATATATATATATATATATATATATATATATATATATATATATATATAACTTAAGAGCTTCGCCACGGGAAACATAAAAAAAAAGAGGAAATGGGGAGATAAAGTACTCACATGAAGGCTGGTTAAACTCTGACTTTATTGAGATTCTAATCCTCTATATATACTATTTACAATGTTTATAATGCTAGTTTGGAATTAGTGGCTATACTAATGTAAGTTCCAACTTAACTCCCCCCGCCAGTTTAGGAACATCCTCGTAAAGCCTAGCCTTTTAGTCTCTTGGCGTAACTGGGCGTTGTCGAATTCCCTGCCCCCATCCGAGATCTGATCAGATAAAACTGGAACCCTGTTTGAAGGGCACTATTAACCGCTGCCACCTATTTCTCCTTCACCGTGTGGGCCATTGCTGTTTTGCTAAAGGTGTCCACTACTGTCACCCATTTAAACCCTCTCCAAGTAAAAGTGTCAACTTGAATGTCCGTTAACGGTACCGCAGGTGTCCTCGTCTCGGTTTGTAGTCCTAAGGGGGGAGGAGGGGGAGGATGCCGGTCATACTTAGCCGTGTGGCAAATGTGGCAGTTCCTCATTACCTCTTCTACCGTATTCCGCATCCCTACCCAATAATACCTTCTTTTCAAGGCCGCCAACGTCTCGTTGATTCCCCGGTGGTTCGTCTTCCCTTGATGGTATGCAATCGTCACATCTTTTTGCTGTTCTTTATCGCGATTAGTCTCCACGATAGAGCGGCATTGGATAAAGGTTCTGTCTATCCCTATTTTTTCATTCCTCCACAAGTTACGGATCTTGTCCCACACCATTGCGTTGCCGACAAATGAATAATGGGTCGCGCCTACCTTAGATGCGTCTTTTAACACTCGGCAGATTTGCTCCTCCTTGACTCCCGGTTGGGACCAATTAGTGACGATGGTATGTCTATCATATTTGGAAAAGTCCATTTTTACAAGCCCCGTAGTCCTTGTTTTCCATCTCTGCTGGCCTCTCGTCCCCTGACTCGTCAGCCGAGGGGTCCCCATTGCCTTGGCGGTCAGCCCCGCGTTCTCCTTCCCATCCGCGTCCATTCCCGCACGAACATTTGTAGATCCCCGACATTTCACCTACCTCTGTTTCCATCATATTTATCTGTAAAACGCGAGATAACCAGTCAGCTACCTTTGGCATCTGATTATTCTAGGAGATCTACTGCTACCTGGGATTGTATGCTGCTCATAATCCCATCCCCACCTTTGAGGAAACGATTTAACTCCCCAACATCTCCGTTGAATTTCTCTAAGTCGTAAATTTCTCTTCTGATATCCTGTGCATTCGCCTTTTTCAGCTTCATTTTTTCTAACTAGTTCGTCTCCTGTGCGATTCTTTTCGCTTCCTGCGCAGCTAACTCCGCCCGCGCCATTGTTAACGTTGTTGACGACAATGGCTGAAATTCGGAATTCACCGATTCTGGTTGTGAAGGCGTAAACGTCGCTGGCCTAAGGATCTCTCTTTATCCTTGTTCATTCATATTTTCAAATACGAGAAAAATAAAAATAAAAATTGATAAGTAATAAAATCAAAATATTCTTCCGTAAAAAAAAAAGGAAAAGAAAAAAAATTCTCACTGTGAATTGCTAAAAAAGTTCACGGGTTTCGGCACCACTTAAGAGCTTCGCCACGCAAAACATAAAAAAAAGATGAAATGGGGAGATAAAGTACTCACATGAAGGCTGGTTAAACACTAACTTTATTCAGATTCTAATCCTCTATATATACAATTTACAATGTTTATAATGCTAGTTTGGAATTAGTGGTTATACTAATGTAAGTCCCATCTTAACTTTTATATATATGTATAAGTTAAGATAGCGGATAGGACAATATTGCATGTAATCCTATATCAGGAATGTAAATAGAGCCTAATACTATATATAGAGGATTGTAAGACAGAATAAAGCAGTCTTTCTCCAGCACTCGTGTGCGTTATTTCGCCTCCCTATTTCCTTTTTTTATCAGTTTTGTCCGGTGAGAACATAAGTGGTGACGAAACTCGGGAGGAAAGAAGACCAGTAAGAAGATAAGAATTTTTTTTTCTTTATCTCTTTTTTTTTCTTTTTTTTTTAGTTCATCGAGATAATGATACGGACACAAAATGACGGATGGAGTACTGAGAGCGCCAGTCCTGACACTACCATCAGAAATTCCGCCACTGTCGACGGAGACCCTGGCATCGGCGCACGCCAACGCGCTGGAATGGCTGAAGGTGAGGACGGCGACATCCCAAGATCTAAGATAGGTCGTGTAGGACCTGGAAAGATTCGACGATGGCATCTGAATCATTTCCTCTAGGGAGGCGACCGCGTGATGGCGAAGATAGAGGCTAAGGGGGCCGAAAAGTTAATTGACCCGATGGACGCGAGCGCTCTGAAAGCCGCTCTGGTATGTCGAGTCAAGAGAAACGTTTTGAACCTAATACAGGCAGACGAGGATACGCCATGGGCCGTCGTAAAAGATAGACTGAATAAGGCATAAGGAGGAGGCCCGGTTGGCCCCGGAAGAAGATATACTACAGATGCTCTGGGAGACAAGACAACCTCATCAGACGAACGGGCAATATGCAGGATCGTTGTTAGCACGGTTTAACCGGATAACGGAAAAGATGATGGAGACAGTTAATGCAGTCGAGGTAGAGGGCAGGATGGGATTCCTGGCAACGATACTGAAGGTGCAATTGGCAAGGGACACGGGAAAGGAGGATGGATTAGCCCGGGAGAAAAACTTCATAGAGTGTGCTCAGGACATGATGGATCGCCCGAGACGAGGAGGCCCGACATGGAGAGAGTGTCGAAGCAGGATGGAGTAGGGTGACGTATAGGAGGATCCGAACCTGACCAGAGGTATGGAAGAAAAGAGGTACCGAGTTCGGTGGGAGAGGGAGAATAGCGGCGAGAAGAAAAGACCCGGAAAGGAGAGAAAGAATTGGGCAAGAGAGGAGAGAAAGTGTCACGGATGCAGAAAGATAGGTTCTGGTAAGTCAATGTCCTCGCACAAAATGTTTTGAATGCGGGAATGAGGGGCACATTGCGAGGCAATGTCCCTATGAGTGGACAAGGAGAAATAGTCCGCGGAGAACCCATGGAAATAAATGCGCAAAGGGTATGGAAGAAGAGAGTAACACCATCAGAAACGGAGGAGTATTCAAAATCGTCGGGAACGGAAATGAATTGAACCAGGAGAAGGCCGAGTCCGAGGAGTGAGGAGCAGTAGGAGGATCGGAGGAAGAAGAACGCCAGCGGAGAGAGGCAGACGAGACGAAGAATGAGGAGAGGGGAAGGTGAGCGGCAACCACGCTATCATAAATAATGTGGAGAGTGGATGCGTGGAATTGCCAATTGTGAGTATCGCGTATGGAGTGAAGTGTTTGGTAGATACGGGGAACTCAAATACGATTATGTGTCGCGGAGCTTTAGAAGAAATTTGTAAAGGAGAAGGAATACCTCAATTACAGGTATGTAAGTGTAAATTGATCACTTTGGGTGGGCCCTGTAAAGTAGAGGGGGAAGTAGAATTGGAGCTGAATCAGTGGGTAACCGGAAGGGAGCCTGCGGATACACATAGTGGAGATCATGCCGAGGGAATACGGAGGAATAATAGGGTGCGATTTGTTAGGGACAAGGATTCGCAATCAGGGTCAGCGATGAGACATCCGAATAGGCGGGAAAAGATATAGGGCGAGGAAGGCCCGGTCACGTGACAAGATCAGAGTAGGAGCGATCAAACAGACGGAGCATTGGAGGCAGACAATAAAGCGAGAATATGCGGATATTTTTTTTACGGAAGGCGAGATATTGGGGGCTACGGGGAGAACAATCCATGAAATTCCGCTGATACAGATACAGAGAGGGTGAAATATGTCAAAAAAAGGAGGTACCCACAAGCTACCGAACAACATATACGGGAGGAGCTCGAGAATCTCAAAACCTAAGGCATCATAATAGATAACACGTCGCCGTACAACAGCCCCCTATGGGCAGTAAAGAAAAAATCCTCAGATAGGACCGAGAAGTACAGAGTAGTTGTCGAATTCAGGAAATTAAATGGCAATACCTTAGACTAGAAATTTCCAATTCCCCGATTTGAGGATATCCTAGACAGACTGAGCGGAGCCACAGTCTTCAGTACCCTTGATTTGAAGGCAAGATATCATCAAATCAGGATGCACCCCAACGACAGACACAAAACAGCGTTCTCCGGTACTGGCGCTCCCAGACTTCACCAAGACTTTCACAATTACCACAGATGCAAGTGACTACACTTTGGGGACAATCTTGTCACAAGAGGGAAAGACCGGAGAACAACCGGTGGCTTACGCGATCAGGCGAATTACGGACACGGAAGCACGGTACAGTACCTTAGAACGGGAACTTCTCGGTATAGTGTGGGCAGTGGAACACTTCCGGCGGTACGTTTTTGGTCGGAAATTTAAGGTGAACACAGATCACCGTCCATTGCGTTGGGTAGGGAAGCTGAAGGAGTCATCCGCTAGGGTCACACGTTGGAAAGAGCTCCTTAGCCAACATAACATGGAGGTCACGTATAAGCCAGGACGAGAAAATGTGGTGGCAGATTTGTTGTCACGGGCCATTCAAATAAACGCTATAGACGAAGATAGAGGGGACAACTCGGGGGAAATACGACAATTCGTGAGCGAATTGACGCCGGAGAGGGAAGGAAAACGAGGATCGCAGAACTCAGAAACCGAACGGGAGTAAACAGGGAGAGAAAGTTCAAAGGGTGGAAGACCGACAAATGTGGAGAAAAGGGAAGAAATCGTCAATCCGAAAAAGCGCCAGATAATCTGGAAAACAAGGGCCTCGGACCTGACAAAGATCGATTACGCCCAGGAGAACAGATGTAAAATCAGGACCATCTAGTCAGAGTCTGGCATTCCGGAGGAGCAAATATCCAGAGTGTTGAAGGACGCCTCCCAACCGGAGAAAGCATACTACCTCTACGTAGGGAACGAGTCGCTCTAGCAGAAGATTCAACGATTATGGAAGACGGAAAAAATAGGTGTTGACCGAACGTCTGTCCGCTGCAAGCTGATGGTCGAAACTATCCGAGAGCCAGAACAGCAACAGGATGTTACACGGGCATACCACCAGGAGAAGACAAATCATCGTGGGGTTAACGAGACGTTGTAGGCACTGAAAAGGAGGTATCTCTGGTGGGGTATGAGGAAGACGATTGAGGACATAGTCGGACCATGCGAAGTGTATCAAACTACGACGTACGCTCGCCATCCACCAAAAGGGATACAGGAAGAAGACGCCAACACCGAACTCACTCAGCGAATTGCAGGTAGATACCTGGAAAGGTTTCAAGTGGGTAACAGTCATAGACGTTTTTAGTAAAGTCGCTATGGCCCATCCCGTGAAAGAGAGGTCCGCAGATGCAGTAATCGGAGCTCTGGAAACCTGGTTTCAGTTCTACGGAATACCGAACAGAATATCGTCGGATGGAGGAAGAGAATTTGATAATGCAGAGGTAAAGAAGCAGATGCAGAATCTGGACATTACCTGGCACATCAATACCCCGGGACCTCCTAAGAGCAGGGGAGGAATAGAGCTACTACAAGGTATACCTTCGGATGTACAACGTGGACAAGGTTTGGACCCAGATTTGGCCATGCCACGGAATTATCCTCTTTCGAGGCACTCTTTGGGCTGCGTGACAGACGGAGGAATAGTGGGGAAACCGCAGTAGACGAGGAATTTGCGGAGAGATTGGCGACTAATAAGGTAGAAATCGTGAGGGTGTGGGAGAAAGCGCGACGCCGGGTTGAATCCGAAAAGCATAGGAGCTTAACACGTGAAAATGTGGGGATAAAAGACATAACGGAGAAGATCAAATTCGGGATGGTTGTATATCGTAAATTGCTTCAAACCGAGGAAGTCGTCAGATATGAGGGTCCATTCAAAGTGATCGTAATTCGTGAACACAACATTGTCACGATCCAGAGCATTCGGGACCCACGAAAAAGGAGAAACGTCCATGTGGAGCAATTGAAAATTCCCGTGAGGGGGCCAAGCCCGACATCTTAATGTGGGAGTATCCTTTCTCATATGTGTTGTAAAGACGTAGGCAGTTTGTAATTTATAAGCCAAAGGCAATATTTTATTTCAGTTTTGTGATTGTATGAACCAGGATGAGAAAGTTGTTTATTTTTGTATTATAGTGTATTTCTTTTTATAGTCTTTTTTTTGTTATATATATAGTGTATTTCTTTTTATAATGTATTTCCTTTTGTTGTTTTTTTCTGTTTTGTTTGTTTCATTATATAAGTTTATGAGAAGTATTCATAAACTGGCAGGGAGAGTTAAGATAGCGGATAGGACAATATTGCATGTAATCCTATATCAGAAATGTAAATAGAGCTTAATACTACAGAGGATTATAAGACAGAATAAATCAGTCTTTCTCCAGCATTCGTTATTTCGCCTCCCTATTTCATTTTTTTTTTTTCTATCAGTTTTGTCCGGTGAGAACATATTATATATATTTAATTTATATGGTGAATTTTATGTTATGATTTATGAGAATGTTAAAAAAAAAAAAAAGAAATCATAATAATATATTTAGAAATCTTAGAATATAAATGGGACACTTAGTTATAAAATTGTTAAAACGTAATTTACGAATCATCATCAGGAACGGGTTTTCTGTGCGGTAAAAAGTAAATATGCCCTGATAAAACGGACTAAAATATGGAATGCAATTGCCCTAATGAACAACTAGTTCTTATGCATGAGAAACAAAGCCGTTATTTAGTTGAAGAAAATAATGTGTTATTATAGAACATTATTATGCATATAATATCTGATCGTCTTCTTCAGAATTTGTTTACTTGATTATCAACTTATTTTGAGTTACCCTTAAATATGGATTTAAAATAATAGATGCGCCATACGCTCTAGCAACTAGCTAATGAGAAAAAAAGAATCAACCTTCAGAACTTCTGTGTAGATTTCATAGTGTGTCTAAGGTTATTTCTAAGTTTTAAGTTGTCCTCCTTTGATAATGGATGTACGACATATATATCTCTGCAAGGTATTCAAAGCGTCCATATCATAGTTTCAAACATTTGGAATGAGATATTTCATATTTATTCATAAGTGAGGAATTGGTCGAAATAAATTATATTATATTATATTTCCTGTTACATGATAAATTAATTTCGAGTCGTATATTTAATATGTCTAACCACTGAAACTAAACCAGTTACATAGTTTTATAAAGTATCTGCTTTATTAATTTACTGTTGTTATTTGTAATTATTATTGATGAAACGTAAATAAATTTTTTTAATACACTATGGCCACCGTTGTCATGAAAACCAAATTCAAATATAAGAAGCTTCTAGTAAAGGCATTGAAAGCAACAGGCTGGTGTGACTGCCTATTATGAAGATATAATCCTTCCTTTATTAGTAAGGATTTTCCAGATAATATATAGTACCTGCCTCGGTTTCACCTTTTCTATAATACCCATTCGGCTGTGACATATGCCCCTTTGGATAAGTAACCTTTAAATGGAACTGCCATATTCCTTGGATCTAGACCGATTTCTCGCTACCCTTGAACTTGAGAGTGAGTCGGTGGGTAGGACACTGCCGAATTGGCCTCAAAGGGGCCGTTTATAGAGCTAAAGATAGACAGCTGCTGCACCATAGAAATCATGGTTCGTAACAACGTGAGGTTAGGTGACCCCCTCCATGATTTCTGTGCATCGCAGAGCAGCTACGGGTAAACAGAATGGGCCTCGCAAAAATATGGGAAAAGGCACACGGGCGTATAATCAACGAGAAGCGTAGAAGGGTCGCCCGAGAGAACGTCGGTCTCAGGGATAGGATGGACGATCTTCGCATCGGAACCATTGTTTACCGACGGATACGGTCTAACCGAACGAAAGAACTGTTGCGATACGAAGGGCCGTTCCGAGTGACGGTAATAAGAGAGCACAACTTGGTCACGATTCGGAGTGTGGCTGAGCCACGAAAACAAAGGAAAGTTCATATTGAACAATTAAAAATTCCGGTGGGGGAGGCCCACCAACCTCAAGGATGAGTCCTCTTTTCTAAGAACAGGTTTAGAGCTTAGTTCAAATGCAGAAGGTGTATTTTAATTTAAGGCATTTTTATTTAGACTGTTTTTTTTTTGGTTTTGTTGTTAAGAATATGATTCATGTGAGTTTATGAAAAGAAAATGTTCAAAAACTGGCGGGGGGGGGGGGAGAGTTATGGTATGACCAGGCACAATATAACAGCTAATCCCAAATTTATAAATGTAAACATTAGTAATACTATATATAGAGGCTTGATAGGAAAATAAAGTCAGTGTTTAATCAGTTCTCGAGAGTGTTTATTCTACCCTTTTTCCTTTTTTTTTTGTCTTTTATGCCAAGAAGACCAGAAGTGGTGCCGAAACCCGGGACCTTTAGATAAACAGGTACAGGAAAATAATTTTTTTTTGATCTTTTCTTTCTTTTTATTTTTGTTTTCTCTCTAACCTGACAACATGCATGAAGAGACCGGGCGCTGGGAAATCTTACGAGCAGCCACATTGATTGTCCCGTAGATGCCACCATTACCGTCAGAAACGTTGGTAGCGGCCCATGCAAATCTAGCGGCAGCCGAGGCAAATGCTTTAGAGAGGACGAAAATAAAGACGGCGACGTCCCAAGACTTGAGAAAAGCCGTCTCTGATCTAGAAAGGTTCAACGGAGAAATAGGTGAGTTGAACCATTTCTTAAAAGGAGGCGACAGGATTATGGCACCGATAGAAGCCAAGATGGCGGAGAACCTAGTAGATGCCATGGACGCAGACGCACTCCGAGCGGCCTTGGTATGTCGCATTAAAAGAAGTATATTGAATATGATCCAAGCGGACGAAGACACGGCGTGGGTGGTCGTGAAAGACCGTTTGAAGAAAGCATTCGGCGGAGGTAGATGGGCGCCCGAGGAGGACATCCTCCAGATGTTTAGAGAGACAAAGAAACCCTATCAGAATAATGGACAATATGCCGGGACATTACTAGCTCGGTTCAATATAATTACGGAAAAGATGAGGGAGACCCTAAACACAGCTGAAGTGGAAGGTAGGATGGCATTCCTATCGACGATTCTGAAGGTTCAGCTAGCCCGTGACACTGGTAAGAGGGAACGGTTGCCGAGAGAGAGAACCTTTTTGGAATGTGCCAGGGTGGGACAGAGTGTCCTACCGAAGATGAGAAGGGGACAGAAACCGACCCAGTCGAGACATGGGAGGAAAGAGAGAGACGGAATTCAGCAGGAGAGAGAGAAGACCACCGAGGGAGAAAAGGCAAGGCCCGGAGAGAAGAAATAGAAAGGATAGAAAATACCACGGATGTGGCAAGACAGGGCACTTAGTAGCTCTATAGGCATATGGCATGCCCGCGTACCCGTTGCTTTGAGTGCCAGAACGAAGGACATATCGCGAGACAGTGCCCCTATATGCGGCGTATAGAAACTGACCGTGGTGAGCCCATGGAGATTAATGCTCAGCGAGTGTGGCGGAGAAGTAGACCAAGCTTGGGTCACCTAGGTCATCAGAGACATCTGCTTCGGAGACGGAGGTGAGCGAACCAGAGGATAAGAAAGAAGCGGGAGGAAGGAGCAGGCGATGGAGAGAAGGACGAAGAGTAGCAGAGGTAAGAAGAGAGCGAAGCTAAGAATGAGGAGGGTGTGAGAGGAGAGGCAACCACAGCAGAATAAACAACATAGTGAACGAGTGTGGGGGGTTGCCTATTATTGAGGTGGTGAGAGGGTGTAAATGCTTGGTTGATAGGGGAAGTTCATGTACACTAATAGGTAGGAATATGATTAAAACATTTTGTACAGGACAGAGGACACCGGAGGTAAGGGCATGTACATGTAAATTGGTAACACTGAGCTGTCCTTGTAAAGTAGAGGGAGAAGTGGAGATAGGGTTAAGGAAATGGGGAGGCGAGAGAGGAGTGGCCATGGTCCACGTCGTAGAGGAATATGGAGGAATTATCGGTTGCGACCTGCTGGAGAGACTAGGAGCGAGTATCCGAAATTCCGCGGGACAATGGATAATTCCGGTAGGGAGGAAAAAGCATAAGCTTAAATGGAACGCGAAAAGAGAGGGAAATCGTGTCGGAGTAATTACGCAAAAGAGGGACTGGAAGCGCGACATAATGACGGAGTGTATAGATATTTTCTTTCACGAGGGAGAATCGCTGAGTGTGACGGGGGAAACGCTTCACGAAATTCCGTTAAAGACGGAAAGGGTCACCTACGTGAAAGAACGAAGATATCCGCAAGCACTACGGGAACATATCCGCGAGGAGCTCGACAACCTGAAGCGGCAGGGAATTATAGTTAACAGCACGTCGCCATTTAATAGCCCCTTATGGGCAGTGAAAAAGAAAAGTACGAAGGGTGAAAAAAGGGAACGATATAGAGTGGTGGTAGACTTTAGGCTGCTGAACGATAATACAAGGGATGAAAAGTATCCAATTCCGCGCCTGGAAGATATTTTAGACCGGCTGGGAGGCGCAACCATGTTTAGTACGCTCGATTTAAAATCAGGGTATCACCAGATTCAGATGCACCCCAGGGATCAGGGGAAGACCGCGTTCACCTTTGAAAGGGGTCATTATGAGTTTACCCGTATGCCTTTTGGGTTGAAGAACGCACCCATAACATTTCAGAAACTCATGGACGAATTCTTGCGGGGTCTAGACGAAGGTATGTGCCAAGTTTATATGGATGACCTCCTGGTTTTCAGCAAGACCGAGACACAACATGAGGAGGATTTGAGGCGCGTATTTGAACGAATTGGGCAATTCGGTCTGAAACTCTCTAAGGAAAAGTCGATTCTGGGGCAGCGACAAATAAATTTCCTCGGACATACGATATCCGCAGAGGGGGTACGACCGGATATACGGAAAGTGGAGGCGATCGCGAGGATGGCAGTCCCCAACGATATAAAGGGAATCCGGAGACTCCTGGGAACCCTAAACTATTATCGGCAGTTCGTTCCGGAGGTGGCCGAGAAATTAGTACCACTGAACGGAATGCTAAAAAAGGGAAGAACAGTCTGCATTACGCCCGAGATGGAAGAAAATGTTAGGGAATGCATGCTGCAACTGCAGAAGGAACCGGTCCTCGCGTTCCCAGATTTCGCTAGACCATTCTCAGTCACCACGGACGCGAGTGAGTATGCATTGGGGGCGGTGTTGTCGCAGGAGGGAGAGAAGGGAGAGCGCCCCGTAGCGTACGCAAGTAGACGGCTCACAGAAGCGAAAGCGCGGTATAGTGCACTTGAGCGGGAATTATTGGGAATCGTGTGGGCGGTTGAACACTTCCGACCATACGTATTTGGGAGGATGTTCAAAGTACATACGGACCATCGCCCTCTATTATGGGTGGGGAAACTGAAAGAATCCTCGGCTAGGGTCACGCGATGGAAGGAGATATTGAGCCAGTATAACCTGGAAGTAATATATAAACCAGGAAAAGATAGTAAGATATCGTAGCGGACTGGCTATCGCGAGCCTTGCATGTAAATTCGATCGAACCGGAGGCAGGGGAAGCTTCAGGAGCGCTGCAACGTTTCGTTCGGGAATGGACACCGGAGGGAGAGGGGGAGCGAGAAGTGCAGGGAGCAGAAGAGGCACGAGAGTCGTCGGAAACGGAAGACGAAGTTGTGGAACTGCCAACAGAGTTGGAAGAAAGGGAGGAAATTATCAACAATAAACCACGGCAAATAATCTGGAAAACGAGGACGTCCGGAATAATGAAAATGGATTACTCGGCACTGGGACGATGCAAAATCGTCACCATCTGGTCGACACCGGGGGTACCAGAGGAACAAATTTGCAGAGGCTTGAAAGATGCATCGAGACCGGGAGGTACGTACTAGCTATATGTAGGAAATACCACGGTGTGGGAGAAAATCGGGCATTTATGGCGGACAGAAAAAACGGCGCGGATAGGACGTTCATTCGGTGTACGCTGATGGTTGAAACCGTGCGGGATCCGGCACGACAGAGGGAGGTAACAGTCGCCCACCACCAGGGTAAGACAAATCATAGGGGAATGAATGAAACCTTGGCGGCCCTGAAGCGTCGGTATTTCTGGCAGGGTTTGCGGCGGACTATTGAGAGCGTAATCGGAGACTGCGAGATATGTCATCAAACGAAGTATGACCGACACCCCCTATTGGTCGCCAAGAGGAAACAATAACAATAACTTTGCGAGTTACAGATCGACACCTTCACTTGGCGCGGCTTTAAATGGGTGACAGTTGTGGACGTTTTTAGTAAAACGGCCATGGCGCATCGAGTGCAGGAGCGTACGGCGGAGGCGGTTATCGGGGCTCTTCGCCTCTGATTCCAGTTCTATGGAATACCAGAGAGAATAGCATCGGACGGAGGGCGGGAATTCGATAATGCCCAGATACGCGCGGAAACCAAAGCTCTAGGAATTGAATGGCATTGGAACACCCCCGGCCACCCTAAAAGTAGGGGTAGTATAGAGAGACTCCACAGCACATTGGGGGATCACCTACGGGTATTTCACGTAGATAAGGGCCTAGACGCGGACGATGCAATGCCCAGAGCAATTGCTGCATACAACCACTCGATCCATATGGCGACGGGGTTTGCCCCATTCGAGGTCCTATTAGGGCTAAGAGCCCGCCGGAGAGATGACGTTGGTTCGGTTGTAGATGAGAGCATCGCAGAGCAGCTACGGGTAAACAGAATGGGCCTCGCAAAAATATGGGAAAAGGCACACGGGCGTATAATCAACGAGAAGCGTAGGAGGGTCGCCCGAGAGAACGTAGGTCTCAGGGATAGGATGGACGATCTTCGCATCGGGACCATTGTTTACCGACGGATACGGTCTAACCGAACGAAAGAACTGTTGCGATAAGGGCCGTTCCGAGTGGCGGTAATAAGAGAGCACAACTTGGTCACGATTCGGAGTGTAGCTGAGCCACGAAAACAAAGGACAGTTCATATTGAACAATTAAAAATTCCGGTGGGGGAGACCCACCAACCTCAAGGATGAGTCCTCTTTTCTAAGAACAGGTTTAGAGCTTAGTTCAAATGCAGAAGGTGTATTTTTTTTTTAATTATTATTTTATTATTAGTATTGTATTTCTGTTACTGATGTGTTTTTTGTATAAATTATTTTTAGAGATCGTTAAATTAGTATGACCAGGCACAATATAACAGCTAATCCCAAATGTATAAATGTAAACATTAGTAATACTATATATAGAGGCTTGATAGGAAAATAAAGTCAGTGTTTAATCAGTTCTCGAGAGTGTTTATTCTACCCTTTTTCCTTTTTTTTTGTCTTTTGTGCCGAGAAGACCATAAGTTATATATATACATATATATATATATATATATATATATATATATATATATATATATATATATATATACATACATAATTATAATTCCTAGTGTGACCTACACGGCAGTTGACACAAAATTAAAACTTTTTCTAGTTTCTCTCATCAAAGTTTTATTAAATAAGCAAGAGTTTGTATGTAAATAAATTACTAACTGCTGTGAAGTTCCTTCACGCAGAAAATTTCTGCTTACGCACCGTGTTATTAAAGGGAATAAATACAACTCAAACTCTGCTTACTAACATTTAAAAAAATAAAAAGTAAAAACTAGAAAAACATTTTACTTTATTTAACTTTTTACAAATTTTATTGTGATTAATATTTAATCGTTTTTATTTTTTGTTTGTTACAGTGGTAGTGCTTATGAAGGCCAATGGCAGAACGGAAAACGACACGGATTGGGGGTGGAGTCGCGAGGGCGGTGGATGTACCGGGGTGAGTGGACACAGGGGTTCAAGGGGCGGTATGGGGTACGGCAATCGAGCACCAGCAACGCCAAGTACGAAGGTACCTGGGCCAACGGCCTCCAAGACGGCTACGGTTCTGAGACCTACGCCGATGGAGGTGAGTACTTTACTTACATATTATTATTAGCGTGATGTTAAAAAGGTTATTAGGTTATTTCTGGAAGATTTAAAAAAAAAACAGCAATTAATAACTAACCAGTCAACGTCTCTCCAATTTAATTATCATCAGGACATATCAAAACAGCAGACGTGTATGAGATCGTACATTCCACTTCAACATCCGCGTATGGACAAACCAACTAGAAATAGTTCATCACATCTAAATTAGAAGGACAAGGTTATCCTTCAGGATATCTTGAACTGTTAACTAGTGATGTACTATCCCTATTTGATTATGCTGTTGTAGTAGAAGCTAGCATTGCTAGTCTGACAGTGTAGGAAGCATTCTAGATGTGAATTCTAGTTTTATATATTTATTTCATTTTCAAATCCTTAGTATTGTCATAATTGAAGACATGAGTGAACGAAGTGCTATGTTACAAATTTTTGGACACTGATTTTTATATAGTTTGGTCCAGTGGCGGGTGCACAGGAGGGGCGGGGGTTGCCACTAAAAACAAAATAAAATAGAATACGGTTGAATTAAAATATACCTACTAGTACCAATATTCGTGAGTAACTGTAATGACCTATCAGCCATTAATTAGGAGTGAAATAAACCTTCCATCCCCTTTTGAGAAATCGATGGTCAATATTGTCTAATTTATTTTACAATTGTCAATTTAATTACATTTTTTATTCATTTAAATAAAATAAGTGTGCCATACTTCTATCGTTTTAAATCTCACGACACACTAAAAACTTTTTTATATCGTCCAGCGGTCAAGTCGCTGGACTCGTTTAAATGGAATCCTAATCGTGCTCAAAATAGTTTACAATTAGTTTAAACTTAGCAGAATTTAGAGAGTAGCAAATTTTTTTTAAAGATAATTCTGCTGTTTGATTGTGTTGACTTTGATTCAGTCAATATTAATGTTAGAAGATGATGTTATTTATATCGGAAAATACTACCTATAATAATCGCTTTATAGAACTGTTGACTTTTACTGGAGAAGGGGCGGGGGAGAGGAGGAGGGGGTTAAAAAAGGACGAAGAAATCGAACTTTTGAAATCCAAGTTCCGTCTCTGCCCTGATAATTCCTTCCTCCTCCTCCCCTATTACTGTGTGTACTGCTTCTGGATCCGGCCTTGATTTGGTATTATATGCTTGTCTTCGCTTCCAACATTAACAACTCAAGATTCTTGGTTAATCGCACGATTTCTCTGTGGACTAGGTAGACCATGTCTTTATAAAATTGCATATAAAAAAAACTTAATCGTAATTTTCTCAGAACTTTAAATTTGTGACAATAAACTTTTATCCAGCCATGTCTTTAATTATAATATAAATGAGGACAAATGATTCCTATGAAGCAGTGAAGTTTCAACCGCGATTTCAACAACAGTAGACAATTTTGGTATGAATACATTTACGAGTCTATTGACGATATGATATGAATATATATTTGTTGATTTGAAGATGTCTCAAGAATTAGAAAATCATTATTATTTCTAGCGTATTTTATATTATATATGTCAGATAACAATACAATAATTTAAAATTATCGCTGTAAATATAAACATTAAAACATGTACATATTTATAAATAAACTTCGGTAAACACATGCATTCATTATACTGATCTCAATTATTTTAAAAAGTTAAATATAGATAACATGGATATTTTTCGCTACAACGGACAAAATACACAAACATTTATACATCTTCTTTATGACAATTTATCGACTCAGATACCAATTGATAAGGTTTTTATTAATTAAATATTTATTCTGACTTCTTTAAATCAGTAATTAAAATTTTTTTTTCGACAAATCTATCAAAAACTTACAAGAAATTAAATGACATACAATCTTGTTTAAATTTCATTTCGCTGTACAAAAGCTAGAATCATAACTGTTGATGCTATTTCGATATTTTATTTATCTTATTCTAATTATTGTTGTTTTTTTTCCTTTACTTTGTATTGTATAAATCTCTATGCCACTGTTTGTTTCTTTGATATTATTTGGAGGTTATGTTGATAATAAACGAATCCCTAAAAAGGTTTGGGATTTGTCAGGATTCGTAGGAAACAGGAGCGTACGCAGATTTTTTTTTCGGAGGTGGAAATTTAATTAGAAGATGGTAAATTATGACCTCAATGTCTATAATCGCCAAATTTGGCGTTAGTCTAAAGGATAAGCATGATAATTGGATCAAAATTTATTGTTAAAATAATCAAAAATATTTCTCAAAATACAAATCTTATCTTGATGGGTATGAATTTTTTCGAACATTTCGGAGAGAGGGTAATTATCTCCCTGATCCCCTCCTCTGCGTACGACGCTTAGAGGAAGGTTTCAAATTGACAGTGGTTATTGGTCGTTTCGGGATCGAACCTTTGGGGTCGTCAAGCCTTTTTATGATCATATAATGCTAATGTACAAGTTTTAAAAAAAACAAAAAGATAAAAGAATTTTCGTACATCGGAAACCCGCTATTCGTTTAGAAATAGTTCCCAAATTAATTATTGAATATTAAAATCGATAATATATGTGTCATAGAGTTGTTTATATGTGACTTAGTAACATTTATGTATTTAGAACTTTAAGAACACTTGTGTTCTTATAAACTTTTAAAACGAACAAACTTTAAAACAAACATTCCGGAATAGTACTTAAACCGTTTGCAATTTAAAGTGAGGTAATAGGGATGAAACATTAAATAGCGATTATTCAAAACTTTAAGAAAATAAGAAGCTTTCCATTTGATGAGTGGAATTGGTAAATTATAATAATTTCCTGTAGTTTCAGTTTCTAATGAACTCGCCACTGGAATAGGTTCGGTATCTTGAAACAGACACACTTTTATAAATGTTTTTCATACTTTTACACCCTCCGATTTTTATTTTAAGTAGCGAAAGAGTGTATAAATTGAAGAAAATAAGAATTTTATCATCAAGTAGAGATTGGAGTCATTATGGAATTTTAAGTCCTCAAAAAGTGAGATGGTATTTTTTAAGCCTTAATTTAGTTAAGCCTTTGTGGACATATGTTGGCATGTTGGTCCTCGAGGAAGTATTCCTTTAAATTAACATTAGTTAAAAATACTCCAAATATTCTCTAAATAACTAAAAAATATACTTAAAATCTCTCTATATCTAATCTCTCTATATACTAAAAATATTCTCCAAATAACAATATATATTTTTTTAAATTTTATTCTTTATTGTGTACTGAACGAGTTTATCAAGGGAGGGAAACCTATATAAATACAATACATTTGTAATGCTTTGAACAGTGATTAAGGCCAGTATGACAACTGAGAGTCATCAGTATTTAGTGCTTACTTCATCGATAGTCGATTTTTAGACCATTTCCAATTTTTTTAAACATATATTGTAAATGGGAATCGATAGAGGTGGAGTTTGGGCCATATAATAAATTGAAATCTTAATTTCTAATTGTTGGCGCTTAAGCTTTACTCAAAAAATGATGTCGATATGTCAAAGAAAACACCCTGGGACCTTCTATATAGAACTTAACCTGTGTCTAATATTCGTTGTAATAAAAAATAATTATTTGTGTTGTCCCCTTTCATTCTGGATGTGCGATATAAGGATGAACTGTATTATTTTTTTGTTTTAATCCTGGTCGAAATATTGCATGTATCGCGTATTTATTTCATTTTTTATAATGTAAAATATTCTACATGGATAAATCTTTAATTCCTGGCCTTACCCACTGATCCATCTCGCTCCTCTCAGTTTTACTATTTTTCAAATCATCGAATTTAGGGGAAGAAGTATAGTTATACGTTTTTTTTGTGTGTGTTTTTTTTTGAGGTCAAACACCTTCCATGATATAAGGTCCTCAGTCTCCAAGACTGGGGTTTTCAAAAAACATTGTTCTATCGTTGTAGTAGTTTCTTACTCCTGATGGCATTGTCCTCCTAATCTCCTGAACTATCTTCAGGAGTTTGATTTTGAACCATTCGATACATTGGGTGGATATAACGGTTGCTTAGCTCGGAGTCGTTAGGAATGTTAATAGTATTGAGAATAAAATATTTTATGGCAGAGTTATAAGAAGTGAAAATCTAATCTAACTAATTTTAATGAGTTATTGCAATCTTGTCTTTTTTGTTACTCGTCGCAGAAATATTTTCAAATAAAGCAAATTTTCATTTTGATTATTTTTTTAACTTTAATAATTGAGGGGATTGCATACCAGCCATTATTGGTCGTTGTGTGGCTTGGCAGAGGAGGGATGAACAAGGTGGCTAGAGACCTCTGCACCAAGTTGCGTATACAGCTTTATTTGCTAGAAAATTATTTGACTAAGATTTGAATAAATTTCATTAAGTTTTCTTTCTGATTTTCGAATTTGTTCTTGTATAGTGTAGTGAAATATTTTTGTTAAAAGTTTACCCAAATTTTCACCCTTCACTCTCCGAGACAATGAACTTAATTTTAAAATACAATGTCTCAAACAAACTTCAGGATTTGAATACGACTATTTGGGTTTTAACAGGATTAAGTGACTGCTAGGGAGGATTGTGAGCATTGAAGTGGGTAATTAGTATATCTTCTCTCGTCTCTTCACTCTATTCGTCATTAATCGCTTTATCTAAGCTGCTCAGAATGGAGGCTCTTCTGATTTAAATTATTAATTTTCATAATTTTTAAATTAAAAATACTATTATCAGTTAATACTTTCGTCAAAAATGATAATTATTTGCTTAGCAATTATTGTTTATAAAACGTATATGGTGTACAAAATAGACAAAGACGTAACTAACCAAATGTTCTGAAGCAGTGAGGGGGGTCGGAGACCCCCAACAAATATTGGTAGTTGGTAGTAATTATTTGTAGTAGATATATATATATATATATATATATATATATATATATATATATATATATATATATATTGATGATTGGGTGGGTTTCTCTTAATAAAACCATTATACCTCAACAAAAAAAAATTATATATTTATATTATGGAAAACATAGCTTAATAGCAACTTGGTAGCCTCTACTTGTCCTACTCACTTCCGTGCTGTCCTTTCGACAAATTTTCATTCCGTCCTCGTCTGTCCGTTTTGAATGCCGAAAATGTGTTGTAAATCAGCGAACTATTATTACTAATTTAAGACATCTTACTAGAAAAAAAAATTGTAGGAACCAGGTAGGTGCTTCAGAGAGAGCAGCTCTCTTATCCTCCCCCGAAAAGACACCTATTTCTAGACTAGTCCAAAGAAATAGGATTGTATTGTTATTAAACAAAAAATAACATTAGAGAATGATTAAAATTTTTACCAGGAAATATATTTTAAATAGGTTTTCTCGTTTTTTGTTTTTTTTTAGATGTTCAAATATCTTTTCAAATTAGCGCGGATAAAAAAATTAAACCTATTTGAAGGGTCCAAGAGTAAAACCAGTTTACAGCAGTTTTTAAGGAAAATGAGTTAGCTGTGCCATCTTGTAGCTTTGAAGGACTACTAACACCACATGCATTCATATCTGACGCAGATCCACTTTAAAACCGTTAAACATAGCGGGGTCAATCCATTTCAAGTGGCCCAGCTCATCGTTTTTTTGAAAAAAAAAATGTAATATTGTTCAGCATAGCATGTCTTCTGTAGACATTGCCTGAAACTTTATCGCTGCACTAGTCCATTCTAAGTGATCCAAAACAAAAAAATTGGATGCTCGACCATTTTAGAAAAAATTCATACTTTGTAGGTCCATTATTTGATGGTTTGGTAGTTCAAAAATAATTTGTATACATTTTTATTATAACCGGTTTGCAAATGGCGGCCATTTTTGTTTCAGTTTTTCAGTCACTTTTAGAGTTCCCAAATATGTTCAGTTTTCTAAATGACTACACATTGGATTGCCATAGGCCTTTCAAATCAAAGCCCTTTTTTTCTAGCTAATATTTTGCTGTTGATGTACAAAATTTTGCTAAAGTTATCAAATGAGAATGAACAAAATTCAATTTTATAAAGAAGAAACTATTTCTCACCTCCAGCTTTTTTTTATTCCTATAAACATGTGAGTAGACTTACTTTAAATACAATATCAGTCGTGATGAACTTACTCTTTAAAAATTACGCACCTTTAAAAATAGTTTTATTTTAATTTTATTTTTTCTACTTCTCCAGCTGCAATTCTGTTCGGCACCAAATAAAAAATTGAAAATTCAACACATGAAAGGTCTCTAAGACATCAAGCCATCTTTATAAATCCAAATTTTATATTTAACACTAAATAGGAAAAAACAATTATCAATTACAGCGAAAAAAGAATTTTTATCCTAATTTCTAGTTGCAATATCTCTGTTGGGGAACTAGATAAAAATTTGAAAATTCAACACATGAAAGGTCTCTAAGGCATCAACTTCCATTATAATAAATTTCGGCTTTCAGAAAAATAAAATATAATATTATAACAATTTTACTTTAATTTTAGAAATTAATTTGTGTTTAAATTACAATGTTCTTCGTATTTTTGCCTTAATTGATATTTAAAATTATTGATGATAGGATGAATGCGAAGAGTTCATTATAGATGAATTATAGTGTTTCATTGTAGGACCGGATGCTTGCAACATGTTTAGCATAGATGATTTAAGTGCGCATTAACCTGTAACCTATAGATTGGCAACAACACGTGGCTGCCTGACGAGGGCACATACCTTATCTATGTACTGATTCGTATCATCTTAAAAAGTGAGATTGTTGACTACTTTATAAATTGGCACACTTCGTATTTATATATCATTTGCTGTGTGCGTATATATATATATATATATATATATATATATATATATATATATATATATATATATATATATATATGATCCGTTTTCTTTGAAAGTGGTGCAAGTCCATTTTGTATTATATGGAAATATTTAAGGGTTTGTATATGAATGGTTTGAAAAATATTGATATATGTTCATGCGATAATTTTATGTTTATTAAATACTAAATTGATTTAAGTTTATAATAAAATCAGTTCGTGGCTCGCTTTTTTTTTTTTTTTTTTTTTTTTTTTTTTTTTTTTTTTTTTTTTTTTTTTTTTTTTTTCAAACACCAGATTCATCGAATGATTGCTTTTGTGGTTATAGCTGACCGAAATTTGTTGATGGTCGCTGAAAAATTTTATAATATTTTATATTTTTATATTATATTATATTTTTATATTATAAATTTTATAATTTAAACTGCATTTTTACAAATGTTTCGATTTTCTAAGCTTTTTTTTTTGTTAGCCACTCTTTTTTTTATTATCTTAACCATATTAATTAGACCATTTGCAGAGATAACTGATGAATTGAACTGAATGGTTCATTCTAGGAAAAATAAAATATGTTTGTTAGTCCTTTGTAAAATTTATGATAAGTACTAATTGAAGAGCCCATAAGAGACGAAATTCATTTTCAGAAAATCAAATTTTAAAATTTGGAGCTTAATTACTTAAGTAGTTTTAATATTTTTTTTCTTTTGTCATTTAATAATATTTTTTCCTGTTTCATTTTACTATCTTATTCTACTCAACGATATTAACATATTGGTGTGTATAACACCATTTCAAAAAGCATGTGACTCTCCCCTATTCTCCTGTGAGCATTTTAATTTATTGGACCATATCTATCAAATTTAAATTGATTGGCTGGTCACGTTATGGGTCATATTCTGTACTTTTTCATAATTATTAGTTGACGCTTTCACAATTTTGATTTTTAATCGAGTTGATAACATTTTGGTTTATTATTTTCAATAATAGACCTTTGGAATCGACCAAAGTAAATTTTTTTGTAACCCCCCCCTCAAAATTTGAGGTTTTACGTTTCAAGATACGTAGAATCCAAATATCGAATAAAAAAAAATCCGTCCGTCCGCCGTCCGCCGTACGCCGTCCGCGGCTTTTCTCCGAGACTACTGGACCGATTTTCTTGAGATTCGGTACCAAAGTCACAGGTCACCCCGGGATGATCCTCGGAACTCGACATTATAATCCGTCTGTTTGTTTCAAAATGGCGGCCGATTAGAGATCTCATAAGTCCATAACTCGGTCATTTATAAAGATAGAGAGAAAATGTAAGGAGTTTTGGAATCAGCATAACGACACATGAAAAAAAAAAAAAAAAAAAAAAAATTGAAAAACAAAAAATCTGTATAATTACCGATTAAATATCTAATAAGCCCATAACTCGGTCATTTATAAAGATAGAGAGAAAATGTAAGATGTTTTGGAATCAGCATAACGAGAAACCAAAAAAAAAAAAAAAAAAAAAAATTGAAAAACAAAAAATCTATAATAATTGCCGATTAAAGATCTTATATACACATAACTTGGCCATTTATAAACATAGAGGAGAAATGTAAGGTGTTTTGGAATCAGCATAACAAGGCATTAAAATAACAAAAAAGAAAAAAGAAAAAAAACGAAAAATAAAAAAATCTCTATCTGTAAATGCTTTTGGTTTATTATTTTCAATAATAGACCTTTGGAATCGACCAAAGAAAATTTTTTTGTAACCCCCCCTCAAAATTTGAGGTTTTACATTTCAAGATACGTAGAATCCAAATATCGAATAAAAAAAAAATCCGTTCGCAAAAATCACCTAAATCGGACCATTATTAGCTGAGATATAGCTTTATGAAGTTCGTTTTTATTTTTTCTTAGTGAAGTGCACATCAAATATTTTCTCTGTATCATTTTACATTACAGCCTACTTGCATAGACGCAGTTTTTTTAATTAACACAGTTCGGCACTCTCACGGCGGACATCTTGTGACAAGCTTCAAATTTCTTTTCCTTTGATACCTACTGCTTCATATTTTTTACTTTGACAGAATAGATATTTTTGTGGAATAAATAAGTGGAAATAATAAACCATTGTGTAATAATTTGCAGCGTTTTTTATTTTTTAGCCGTGCTTTTTGATTTCTAAATCAACTATTCCATTCTAAATATTGACACTTTGTTAGGGCACCATTCGCAATGATATTTCATTTTCGATATTTCTGGGGCTATATAATTAAGTTAGTGTTTTTATAATAACAACATTTCTGAGCCGATGAAATTAAGATATTTTTTTTTATTAAGTTCATTAACTGTAGGATTCAAATTTAAGAAACAGGTTGTTTCCTAATCTCCTTCTGATTCGTTTAGAAGTTTTATTATTGTTATAATATTTATTGTTATAATATCAATATTTCTTTGCCAATATCATTATGATATTGTTTTTATTTTGTTCATTTACAGCAGGATTTAAGTAATAAGATGTATGTTTCCTCATAATCTCCTTCTGATTTTTCAATTTTTTTTTTTATTTTATTTGATAACAGAATTAACGATATTTTTATATATCGATATTTCTGTGCGGATATAATTAAAATATTGTTTTTATTAAGTTCATTTCCAGAAAGATTTAAATATCAAGAAAAAGGTTATCTCCAGATCTTCCTCCAATTCGTTCCTCCAAGAATTATTTTTTATAGTTTTATAAAAATATTCTTTATATTTTTAAATATCGGTATTTTCATTTGGTATTATAAAGACATCAATATTGTTAACCGATGTCAATATCGATATTTTTCTTTCGACATCCCATCTCGCTCACATCAAACCACAAGTTTTTTGGTTCTTTCTGGAACCCGCCATCCTTGTGATTTTTTTTTATTTCATATTTTTTTCCTCGTTATTTTGAAAAAATATCCTTTTTCGATACTCAAATTTTGACATAGTTATTACGATATATCTGTGTAAAAATATCGGACGTAAATATCGTTATATTTTTAAAAATATATCGATATTTTTCCATCATCCTTAGCCTGAGGCAAAATAATACAGTGGGTCCCGTCCTACTCAGTGTTTCACGCGTTTCATTTTTGCTAATAATATTAATTTAAGGATTAAGGTTTTATGAAAATGAAACTTCCTACTACATTTTAATAATAAGGATTTATCGTTTTACATAAAATGCAAAACAATTGTTTTACAAATTTACTTATTAATGATAGTATTAGTTAATAATAATTACTTACGTAAAGTGTTCATGAAAACACAAGTAGAGCTTGAATAATTTTTTATTTACAACACTTATTCAAAACACTACTTATCTTGCCTTCTTTTCTGCGAGAGTTTGAATAATCGAGTCAAAATTCAACCTTGCTAACATAGATTCAATAGACAACAAATTCCTTCCTCTTTAAATTATTGAAAAAATAAATAAATTAGACTTCATTGTCAGACAGAGGCATATGTAGAATTTTTTTCGGGGGGTGGGAGGAGGGATTTAATAAGAAGGAAAGTTATTCCCTAAATGCTTATAATCGCCAAATTGGGAGTAAGTTTTAATGATAAACATGAAAATTGGTTCAAAAATTATTGTTAAAAATTACCATAGATATTACTTAAAGTACAAAACTTTATTTGTTCGTACATTTAGAGGAGAGGGGGGAGGGAAAGATGGATGTATTTCTCAATCATCCCTCTGCGTATTCTACTGCTGCCATAGTATGATAAAAATACGTGATATTATTTATAATTGACTCAAATGGATTTTTAATTTGCATATATTTGTTAGGCAAACTTTTTGATAGTATACATATGCTTTGTTAATACTTAGTTTCTGAAGTGTGCTAAACTTTTGGGAGCCAAATAATCCCGAAATTTTGATATTTTTTTTTCAGTTATTTTCTTATAACATCAGAAGGGTTCATCGCACAGAAACTTTTACTGTTGCCTAAATTGAAAGGCATTAAATGTATTAAATGAGAGCTCTTCTTTAATACCAAATTTGGTTCAGCTTATGTGTTTAGTTTTGTTCGCATTATCATGTAAGGTACTATACAAAAATTTAATTTAATTAAAAATTAAATTATATTTATTTGAAATCAACACCGCTTTGAACTTAAAAAAAAAATGCAGATTATCAGATCCCCCTTCTGCCCTCCCCCGGCGGCGGCAACTTTTTTCAGAAGTTCTGAAAATTTGCTCATTTAAGTTTTTAGGATGGTGATTAGGAATTTCAACTTTGTTGCCTCAATTTTCTTCGAATTCAGCGAAACCTATCGTATTTGTTGCAGCCATGCTGGCAGACTATAATCTGCATCAGAATTAGCAAGCAACTGGAGTGCAGATTGCCGTCAGTGGAGTGGGAGTCGAGATGCATCCTAGCCACATATCCACGAGCTTCCTATTAGCCGGCTCTCGGAGAATGTATTCTCTCTTATGAGAGAATATTTCTCTTAATAACTACTCATTTAAATGACAAATTGCTATAAGATTTAAATAAGTGCGGGATGATTAAAAGTATAAAAATTGATTGCGATTAAATAATAATAATAATAATCCGATTATAATATCAAGCAACGGGCTCATCACAGACGATACCATCAGATCAATTAAGAATTTGAAGCTGCGTGAAAAAGTACTGGAGAAAGGGCAGAAAGCAGTTCTCCTTAGTACAGCAAGCATCGTCAGGAAGTTTTAAATATAGTTTAAAATTTGAACCTAACTCTTAACTTTGGTCCGGCTAGGTGAATGTTTCTGGCAATAGCCAAGATTGTTAGAAATAAAAATAATAATAATAATAAATTCTTTATTTATTCCGGGACATATCCCTTCAGAATAATATTACATGTAAAATCAGTAGAGCTTCAGAGCCTTAGCGTAGAACATAAAAATAATATGATATTGAGTAAATAATTTAATAGCTTGAGTAGATAGTTTAATAGCTTTGGATGGTCAGTAATACTTAATTTCAGTTTTTAGACTTTCGAAATTTTTTTTATTTTTACCACTTTAAAAATAAACAATCAGTTGAATTCGGGAGAACAGAATTTTCTACGACTGTGTAACCACTTAAGATTCATGTAAAATAATTACTAGAAATTGTTGATAAATTATAGCCTGACTTTAATTCGAAACCTTTTTTACACTTTCTTTATTAGGTTGTAATCTGTTATATTTCGAAATAACAATAAATTGGTTGTGATATGTTTTTAAAATATATTAGAATTCATTGGCTTATATGTATAGTAAACATTTATTTGGAAAATAACCGTTATATCAGATTCATCTCAATTTTTATTCCACGAGATGTCGGAAACAATACTTTTACCTTTTTTCAAGGATTATTTATACATTTTGGCATGAGCGGATTGGCTTAACTGCTCCCTGTATATTTAGAATCCCGGCTAGGCCTTCCTTTTTTCTTCTCTTCTTCTTTAATAATTATGAATATTTACGCTCGGGTAGACAGATGGTAAATGGCCATCCTTTAAAACCGTAGAGTTATCGTAATCACTCGTAGTTTTAAGACAAATATTTAGTACTAGTTTAAATAAAATTAATTTTAATAAAACATTCAATTATATCCGGCATATAGCATACCATTATATCACGAATATATGTGCCAATAATTATACAGTTATTTGCTATATCACACGATTACACAAAAAACAAGCCGGCTTATCGCATAATATCAAAGCGATTTGCATCAATTAGTTCCCTACTTTGTCAGGTTTGGTATATTATAAGTATATTATTTTAATTTTTTCATAATCTTTCTTCTCTATTAGACGGGATACTTTTTTACATGCATTGAAACTCGGTGTGAATCCACCTCCCCTTTCAAAAATAAAGATAAGCCATCATCAGGACTAAGAAAAAACAAGGTAATAATAGATGTAACAACAGTGTCAGTACCAGTAATAATGAGAAAGTTAACAAAATAGTAAGATGAAAAAAATATAAATTATAAAGAAAAATATTTTGATCATATTATGTTAATAATAATATGAAAAATAAGGAATATAGAAGAATATCTTAATAAAGTAAAAATAACGTAAATAAAGTATAAAGAAAAAACGCTAATCATAATGTGAATAATAATAATAAATTATAAGAAATAATGAAAAATATTTTATATAAACAAAGCATAATGACAAAAAAGTATTTAAAATTATTGTGAAACTATAGATATTTAAAGAAAGATAAATAAAATGAATGAAAATAAAGATTAAGGAGCGTGAAAAGTATCTCAAAGTAATATGATAATATAAGTAATGCAAATGATTTCTGTGTGAGATATAATGAAATACGCGTAAAAAATAATAAAGTAAAATAAGATTAAGTATTACTTAATAGTAAGATTAAAAGTTATGTAAGCTTAAAGATAGAGTAATATAATCATAAGTAATTATCGTATGTGAGGAAGAAAAATAAAACAATAGGGATAAATAAACAATTAACAGGATGGAAAGAATTAATAAGATGGGGAGGGGAATTATTAAAAAAATGCAATTACGGTTGCACCAGAGACACGCAGATTAATACATTCATCTTAATTATTTACTATTGGGTTCTATACTCCTTGATTAATCATGGCCTCTGATTGTGTCTTCCTTCGTCTATGCCAGCTGCAAAGTGCCTCCGGCGGTTAAAACCTATCGCGTTCAGGTCGCCTTTAACGGCGTCCAGCCGTAGGGGCTTCTCCGCCTTCATCCGTTCCCTGGCTTTCCATAAAGCAGTTTTATTGGAATTTTTATTGGGTGCATCATCTCCACATGCCCCAACCACCGCATTCTATTGAGCTGAATGATTCTCGCAATGTCTAGTCCACTGTACTGCTCTCCTAGTTCTAGCTTAGTCCTGATTCTTCATTGGTTCTCCACTGATTGGTCCATAAATTTTACGAAGAACTTTTCTCCCATATACCTGAAGAGTCCTCTTGCTTTCTGTAGTCAGGGACCATGTCTCGCATCCTTAAGTCACAATTGTTCTCTCGATCGTTTTATATTGGAAACATTTTGTCCCTCTGGACAGACTTTTCAACCTCATATTCAACTGTTGGTTAAAAAAATGCAACTTAGTTTATTTATTTATTTTTTTTTAATATTCTTGAGCTGCAATAAATTCATAGATTCGGAATTAGCTCCTGACAAAGCTTAGTGGAAGAAACAATAAGTTTTCTAGAGGATATTATTAATTACACGTGAGCTGTTTTGGCACCGTCTAATAGCATCAGACATTAAAGGAGAGGTATAATTAGTAAAAAGCCAGACCTTGGCAAGTAAAAATTTTATTGCCAGAAATCCTTACGTTCTGTACCTCAAACTAAGGAATTCTAACTTCGGATTGATAGTGATTAATTCGGATCATATTTAAAATCGGTTTACCAATAGGACCTTTATTGGAAATAATTTAATTATTTTATTAAAATTAAAGTGAATTACATTCTTTCTTGTAATTTTATTCAGATTACAGCATTATGGACCAACTTTTCGTGGCAAATACCGCATCCTCAGGATCTATACCTTAATATTAAAGTCTCAGTAATGATGGAAAATAATATGTTAGCTGTAAATTGTTCCTGGAAGTTTTTAATTATTTTGATTAGAAGAAAAAATAATGACAAAATATAACATTGTATGTATGACAGAAGATAGTTTCAAAGGAACTATACTTACAAGTGTCTGTAATTTGCTAGAGAATAATAATTAATAATATGTAATATTAAAATATATACCCTGAGGATGTGGTAATTGCCTCGAAACGTTGGTTTATAATGTTATGAATCTGAATAAAATTACAAGGAAAAGTGTAGTTCACTTTATCCTTAATAAACTAAAAAAAATATATCTTCCAATATAGGTTTAATTGTGAAATAATTTAAATATTTTCCGATAAACGAGTCAGGCTACTACTTACTGGAGTTATCACCAACTCTTTTCCTCTTTTCAAGACATTGGACTGTTTATTAATATCCAAATTTCTTTAACTGGCGATGCCACAAAAAATACAATGCATTGCAAGAATTTATATATTTCTAAACTCCAAGCCTTTTTCGAACAGAATCGTTGAGGTTGTTCATTGCCTTGGATCATATTTCGATTAAATAAATTAATTATCGAACAACTATTTATGTTTTATTAATTCCATATCGGCCCTTTGGTATTTGATGTGATACAACCTTGTCTGAACTGAGTATTCCAAATGTTTTATTTTAATATAATTTATATTTTGTTATTTTTCATCTAAGAAGTATTTTACGAATAATTATTACATTCGTAAATTGAGAGTTTGCTGCAAATAGGAGGTAGCTCCCATTTTTCAAATTTTAGGAAAAACGTCTGTAGATTAAAATTTCAAAATTATGTGAACAAAATATTTTTGATCAATTTCCTTGATTGTTCATACATATTACGACAGTATTTTCAGTTGAAAATTTAATTTCCAGACGATGTAAATCAAGTTTGATTGCTGGAGCTATCTCTTTTTGCCACAAAATAGATGTCCAATCTACTACTAGGAAAAAATATATTAAAACAAATTACCATTATAATATTTTATATATTTAACACCAAATAAAATACAGTATATATGTTGTCTCCTCTGCATTCAAGTAAGGAATGCGGAAAATCGCGTTTTTTCGAATGCGTTAGTTTTATTAATTTACCAAGAGCATAGTTAACATAAGAACTAACGATTGAAGCAACAAATTGCTGGCACAAAACGAAAGAATTATTTTCTTTGCTACAAAATAATACATGTAAATCCAAACTCCAATGGGATTGGAGCTATCTCCTTTTTTCAGCAAACTCTTCCATTTTTAAATGAAATTCTTATCTATTTTAATTAGAACGTGTGATATCGCTCTGCATGTAGTGTTATTTAAAAAAAAACGGAAACTACTTTAGTGTTACAGTGAAAATACAGTGAAACCTCTCTATAACGGACAGTCCCGGTTCTGATGTATTTGTACGCTGAGAACGGGTGTATGCAAGTGCTTATTAAAGAATGAATACGTAAATGCACCTATTGAAATAAGATTATTAATTTGAATGAGTGAAGTTCATTAATAAAATTTTCAATTCTATTGATACAAATAATATTTTTAGAATTTAATATGTATGTATAAATATATTTAAAAAACAGATAATAAAAATATATGTAATAAATGATAATAAATGATTTATTATTATTATGATAATAATAAAAAAAATGTATATACGACATAGGTATTTATTTAACTAATTTTAATAACAATGATTAATTTCTGTTTGTTACATTTTCTTTGAATTGACAATTTCTTTTTTCTCGATGACTTTGTGGAATAAATTAAATCTTTCTGTATCGTGTTTTTTCTCATAAAATTCTTTTATTTTTTATAATATGGGAGCCAGCTCCGTGGGCGAGGCTTCCGTTGTAAAGAGGTCTAAATTACTACACTTCCAGGATGTGACATTTAAAAATTGTCCGTTGGAAAGAGGTGTCGATTAGGAGAAGTTTCTCCTTATCAATAAACAATTAACTAAAATATCCTCCAGTATCTCTTTATAACAGGTATAAAAAATATTGAATTGTAAGTAGGCGATGTATAAGTTGAGAGAACTTTATTTAGTTTGAGAAATTGGCGGATGATTCTGAAAGTAGTTGATCATCTGTTGCATGGGCGTGGAGATAGAGATCATGCATGCGAACCGTCGGGCACCACACTCACGCAACCCTCTCCTGCAGCTCGATATTATGTCCTCAACAAAACATAGTATAAATATTTGTTCGTATCATTAACTGTTGCGATTTCTTCGCGTAATGATTGCAATCATCTATCGTATTTTACTTCTAAGTATACATATATACTGAAATGTAAATATTTTTTGTACTGTTAAAATTAAGTAATAATATTTCATTGAAATATTACAAAGCAATCGGAATAGAATGATAGATGAAAATTCAAGTCGTGCAGAGAAACTAGTATTTCTAATATATATATATATTAGATATACACATATATATATATATATATATATATATATATATATATATATATATATATATATATTTATTTATTTATTTATTTATAAATATGTAAATATGATTATATGTTGTATATTTTTTATTTTAGTTATGGCTTTTACAATATATTTTTATTTTATTATAGTTTTATAAATTTGTATGTTATATATTTATTGTATATTGATCATATTTTTTTATATTTTGCGAATTATTTCGAACAATTGTAAAATTATTGCATCTATATATTATCTAATTGTAATTTTTTAGTTTAACTCTCAATATTTTCAATATATATATATATATATATATATATATATATATATATATATATATATATATATGTGTATATATATATATATATATTATAAAAAATGCACTGGAAAATGAGAAACGTCCGAGCAGTAGAAAGATGGTTACTTCTTCCAATTTACAAAAATAAATCCGTTGGCAGATTATGCTGAGTTACGGGAAACCTTAATCTGAGTACTTATCGTCTAAGCCAGAATACTTTTCTTTTTTTCCCTTCTACACTAACGCTATGGGAGGGTCGTGTCTTTATAAAACTTACAGGTTCCATGCTGCAATATGCATATTACCCGTACTTGTGTAGTAATGTTTTAGTTACATTATATAATAGCATTGATTGTTGTAATATAAAAGGAATGCACAAAAGAATAAAGTATGAAGAAAAATAAGAGCAAATTAAAATCAAAACAAAAATATTGAATCTTATTATAAAATTGAAAATATTGAGAGTTAAACTAAAAAATTACAATTAGATAATATATCGATGCAATAATTTTACAATTGTTCGAAATAATTCGTAAAATATAAAAAAATATGATCTATATAACACAAATTATAAAACTGTAATAAAATAAAAATATATTGTAAAACCATAACTAAAATAAAAAATATACAACATACAATCATATTTACATATTTATAAATAAATAAATATATATATATATATATATATATATATATATATATATATATATATATATACATATTTTATAAATATATGTATATATAATATATATATATATATATATATATATATATATATATATATATATATATATATATATATATATATATATATAATATACAATAATAATACATTGAAACTTAAATGTATAATATAAAATTAAATAAAAGTGGCACTTAGATATCTAGTAATTCAGAATACTTAAGAAATAATTTTAAAAATACAGATATCGAGAAAGTATCTGTCTTCATATCGGTTCCCATCCTTCTACACGGGTCTCGTAGATCTCCCTAGTGGTTCTCTTATGATCCATCCTTATCCTCTGTCCAACACAAAATCTGGATAGTGAGCCTCGAGATTAGTTTCAAGCTGTTGTCCATTTGAGGTTAGTCGCCGTTGCCCATTTGAGGTCTGACAATCACGGATGTCAGACAGTGCTGTCCATTTGAGTTCCCGAGATAGTTGCTGGAAACCCGACAGTCACTGCAGTGACCAGAACAATTCCGTGTCGACTTAAGAGTCAACAGGCAATCAGCCTTGGGTAAGGAAACGGATGGATCGACGAAATAAATTTGGAGCTTGTGCAGCACTCGTTAATGATTTGCGATTGGAGTGTGCACAACAGTTTACAAATTTTATTCCGATGCCAGTAGTACAATTGGAACTGTTTTTAAATTTAATCAATTGCGTGATTGTTAAGCAAGATACAAAATTAGTGATGCAATTTCTGTTCAAGATATTCTTTCCTCTTATTGATTTTGAGGAGATGTATATTGTAGTTTGCTATATTAGTACAATAAAATTAGGTAAAAGATATGCGTCACTCGAACATCCAAAAACAAAAAGCTGAAACTGGTCATAAATTGAACATTACCCTTCCCGTAATAACTTCCCGTAAAAAGTCCCACAGTTTCTCGCTTCGGGTCTCGATGGTGGGAGGAGGAGAAGCGTAGAAAAACTGATTTATTTTCATTTTTTTGTAAATATCTCAAATAGTATGTTTACTGCAAACATTAATATACAAAATTTTGTATTTTTTTATGTAACGTAAATCACGTTTTTGTTGAATAGGAAGCGATCATTCAAACATTTTTCGTGGTAATTAAGTTCTTTTATCTAGGATATAAACTTTATTATTATTCATAAAGGTAAGTTTTTAATATTTTCAAGTAAAATTAATTTTCTCTTTTTCTTTCTCGATATAAAATCATTTCGGAACATAAGGTTCTAAACACGCGAGAATATTAGAGAATAAAGTCTGGTGTAATTTTTAGTCGTTGCTATGTTTAGCTCGTTTAGGTTCTTTTTCCTAAAACATATTTTTTTATTAGCATTGGAATTCATCAGGATAAAAGAAAACTGTAAAGAAAAAACGATTTAATATTGGCCTCTATGTACCTCAGATAGGCTTCTTTGCCAGTGGTTCCCAAAGTGCAAGTAGGCTAAAAGGTTGCCGCGAAATTTTTAAATAATAAACTAAATTAAATAAATAAAAAATTAAATTAAACTATTACATAAATAATTAAAGCAATTATTAAAAAAAAATGTTTGTTTTTATGGTATAAAAATAAAAGTAAATATTTTTTTGTATGGTATAGTGCCTGTAACCTATGCTGTTATATACGGGATCTAAAGATGTAACAATATAAATTAATATGTTTCTATTTATTTACTTCTATGGTTTATTATTTAATTTATCAACAAATTAATAATAATAATAACATGGATGGCGTTTAATTTTGTTTAATAATTTTATTGTGCCATCTGAAAAAAAAGATAGGTGAAGATTTTGAAGCTTTTAATTTATTACAACAAAGCTAAAGGATCGTGATGAGGAAAGAGGCCTTTATGTAAATACTGGCAAAACAAAATGTATGCATAGTCTTTCAACCGACGAAGGCTTCGATTATATGGATATAGTTTTTCTGAAATATAAAATACCTACAACGACAGTCAAGTATATTTAAAATTGAAATTGATGTATTCTTTTCTGTCCAAATATTATTCCGTTCTCACCAACTATGTGAGCAAGTGCTAATTTACAAATGCCCATTCTGCTTTACGCGTTAAAAGACCTTGCCTCGAACACATTATTGTTGATTTTGCTACTTTAATTAAAGTAGGGGCGGGGAGGATACGGGTTTAAAGAATGGCCGTTAGCATGTTGCGTGGAAGAATAACGTCCAAAGTTTTCTGAAAATAAAGAATAGTATAATAAGTTAGGCATTGAAAAAGATGATTCGACAAGAAGTAGAAAAAAAAAATAATAAATTGTATTTAAAAAGAAAGAAGAAAAGATCCAAGATATATTTATCCGCTTATCACAGGTCAATTTTTTGGGATAACATTATAAAACATGGATTTAATCTCATTTTTATCGGTCAAACAATTTTTTTTTCTATTCTTCCAATGTTTTTATATTTATTGAAATTACAATCATGCTCATTATGAGCTAATTAGTGATATACAACAATATACCAAAAAGAAATTAAAACAAATATGCATAATATTGTTTTAATATAATCACGAATTGGCCTCAAACTAACACTTTATCACACAAGTTCATGAGACTTCCGTCGTTTTAGTCTTCTTACTAGGGCACTAAACTTGAGGAGATGGACGGACTCAGCATTCGTGTGCTCATTTAGTCGCTCTTGATGTGGCTGGGTGATTTTTTCATTTTTCCAATGAAAACGTTTTTTAATTCCCTTTTCATAAAAACTGAATAGAAATTAATTCATCGAAGGCATTTTGTATTGCATCGCTAGTTTAATCACTTGTCTAAGAAAAATTCAGGTCTTGAAAAGAACTAATTAATCTAGGAATTTCTATTTCTAATTTGAGATTGTGAGCGGTTGGGTCAATCACAAAATAGATAGTTAAGAATCACACATGATGTACGTTCAAAATTGTAGTTCTTCCCTTCTTAATGATGAGCCTAATAAAAATATCTGGCATGTGACCCACATTATTTTCCTCACCTCTAGAGTGCGAAGTCCAATATAAAAATTGTTTGGTATGTCTTTTGCTAATATTGGTCCGATAAGGATTTTTTAAATTTGTAGATCATCAATTTTCTTTCAAATGAGCATCTGGAATTATCCGAGATATATATATAATTTTGGAGATATTCAATAAACTAAAGAAATGACATGGGATACAAAGTTCAATACGCTGTATCGTTTCTGATAATAGTCCGATTTCGATTGATTTCTTTCGATTTCCTTTTAAACGAATTTTTATATAATCCGGCAAAAAAATTATACTTTTTGAGTAATGCTTAAATAAAACTTCGTTTTCGTCATAACTTTTTTTCTATTTTTCTTCGTGAAATGACTGTATATATGAATTGTTAAAGGGCTTTGATAAATTTCGTCAAAACCTTTATAGCCGTTGAGGCGCTACATACTAAATAATTGAAATACGCGTTTTTCGGCTTTTGAGCAGCGGCTATCCCGCAGTTATCAGGCGCCGAATCCTCAAAAAATAAAATTTAAAAAAGCAATAGGATCGTTCTACCCGTTCAAGAAATAATTGTGGCACAGATAGATATACACGCAGACAAACCAGTTGTCGAAATGACTTTTTTTGGACATAAAGGCGTCTGTAACACACAGATCTGTTGAAAACTGCACATCGAAATTTTGACCCCATTGCAACGCTTTCCTTATCTTGAGCAGTTAGTAAAAAGCAAAACGTTTTTATTGCCGACTCTCTCACATTATTTTTCGTACGTATATCAAAGTTGATATAGATGTTACGTTAAGTGATAAAAAGTGATGTTAAGTGATAAAAAAGAAAAAAAAAATTGTATACTGAGTAAGGCGTATCCTCTAGTGTTAGCATTTATTTATATTTTTTTTTTTTTTAGTTTTCACTTTGATGTATACTTAATTTATCAAGTAAAAGGTGGAAGTGATATCACTTGTATAAATACACCCTTGGCTATTTTCGTTTTTTTTTTTTTTTTAATTTATCTTTTATCTCTCAAGGGCTCTTGCCATCAACCGTGGTCGTTTATAGACGCCCATATTTACGAATGCCCCTGTTTCCATCAGTTTAATTAGTGTTTTCACATCACAGATGTACAGTTATTGATAGCGAGATTAATTATGAAAGCTGTGACAGTATTTTTACGTATTAAACTTTTGATAAGCACCTATCAAAGATAAACAATGACAACCAGAGAATATGATATTAAATAAATAACGGCATGCCGACCACGGGATGAGGGCAATACCCAATTGTAGCTCTTCGCGGGATTGATTCAATTTTATTTGGAAACAGGAATTTGGTAAGCCAACCATTGAGTTGTCTTTTATCAATACGATGAAAGCGGATGCTAAGAGTTCGCATGTATTGGTCGATTGCTGGATGGTACATACATCGTATATCAGTGAGGCCTATGTCGTGAGACTTTAATTTGGTATTTCTGCGTGTGTATTTAATTTCTATCTTAGTTTTAGTTTAGAATATTTAGGTATCTAAAAATAGTAAAATAATTTCGATCGTTTGTTTATAGTGTTTCATTTAATTTTAACTTTATGTAGAAGATAGGTCCTGTGTTATGTGCTGTTCACTTGAGGAACTTTGTTGTTCCCTGTATTATTCGACAGATCGGAATAGCATTAATGCTTCATTTTTTAATAATTAAAAAAAAAATAATGAAATTAAGAAGTTAATAAATATAGAATATATTGAACTTCTGTGAACCAACGCTTTTACGTCGGACATATCATTTAGCGGACAACTTTACGAATTCGTGGTAAAGAGTAATAATAATAATACTTTATTTGCATATATATACAAACTGATAAAAATAAAATAAATATTATAACATGCTATGCAAATTCAGCTTTTAATTGAGGGTTTTTGAGTTCCAATGTAGTCGAATTAACTAACCAGCGCACTCTTCTTATTCCTTTAGTCAAACTAGGTAGTGGACGTGCCTCAGTCTTTTCTATTCCTCATGGCACTTATCCATTCTGCTCCCAATTCTTGCTCTCGCATACTGCCTTGCTTTCTACTCCATGATCCTCTTTGTCCAACTGTCTTCGTTCCTCCTGATGATATGGCCTGCCTATTTCCATTTTCTCTTGAAGACCATCTATCAGCTGGGTTTAGCTGTCTTTTATAATTATTCCCAGTAAGTATATAACGTTCCGTACCACGTTCAGTTGTTTGTAATTTATTTACAACATTTTTGCTTAATCTCTGGGTCTCGCAACTACATATTACGACTGGTAGAACTGTTGTTTCCCACAGTTTTTTCTTCAATTTCATGTGGGCCTTGCTTTTGTAGAACAGCTTATGTCTCCACATGGCTTTCCACCTCAATGAGATTCTTCTGATAATCTCGTTCCTCGTAACAATATCTATTTAATACTTTTTTTTTTCCCCCCCTAACCCATTTCATATTTCAAAAATGTTTACATCATTTTCTTTTCATGTCACTTTTGCTGTAGCTTTGGTACATTTTAAACAGTTTTTGTTTTTACTATTGAGTTCTGAAATTGTTTTTCTGGAGATTGTGGATCGTGTTGGGGCACACTTCATTTTTGTTTTGTTTCTCAATTCCTATACTTAACCTTATCTTATTCTACAGTCCGCTGCCAGCGCACTGGAGCTGTTGCTGGTGTCATCGTCTTGAATAATGGATTCACCGAGGATTTTAGGGAGCAAAGAATTTTATGTCTTCTTTTTATGAACTCTGAAATGGTGGGCAATTCGAAGTGTTCGTGAAGAGCTTCTACCTTCATCTTCTTCATCGACGTGGATCTTACCATTTTCCGCAGTACGGTATTCTGAAACTGTTGAAGATGGCGCTGCGTTCCGTCTCGGAGGTGCGTGAACAGCGGAGCTCCGTACAAGAGTGCCGGTCTAATTATGCTCTTGTAGATTTGTAGTTTGAGCCTTAGTGAAAGAGCAGGTGATAATAGTATGTGGTGGAGTCTATATGTTCATCTTCTGATGGATCTCACTTTGTTGTAGCAATGAGTGGATAGGGTCATATTTAATCCTCATCACTAAACCAACAGAAATATTGTAATTGAAAAATGAACAAAGTGCGAAGGAACGATTAGAGCAATAAGGAACAGGAGGAAGTTATGTTTAGAATGGTGCTGACTACATCTGTGGACAATAGAACCGAAATAGACCCTACCATCTAAGACTAGGTAGTAAATCCCCGGCATCACAGGCTGCTTCTATCTGCCCTTTAACTCACTCCTGTATCTCTTCCGTTTTTTGTTTTTGTTCTGTTTTTCTTTTTTTATACAGATGTGTGCACTAACCGACAAGAAAAAATAGATTTCCTTTAAATTTAGGAGCGTTCTTATACGGTTAATCTGACTTAAGAACAACTGTAACCTTATTTAAGATTTTTGCGGTTTTAATTTTTTAGGTTTATACTTTATTTAATCTGGCACAGCACTTCTGTAAATTGAGCCAATTAGATGTTAGCCAATAACAGAATTAGATAGACTAAATTGTTATAGTTTGTGTTCACATTTTAAGGAAACCGAAATAGTAGTAAAACATAAAAACAAAAATAAAAAAAAAGAGAGACAAAAAACAACTATAATATTTTAAAAAAGAAAAAAGTATTATTTGAAAATCCCATTTTTTTTTCACTAATATTTCGGGATCCGCACCTGTCAGTTATGATATTATCAGTCTGCCGATGGGCTAACACAATCATTCATTATCAAAATGATTTGAAATGATAATAAAAATAAAATCAATTAAATAACAAAAGAAAAATTTCGAGTAGCTGCTCAACTGTTTTGAGTTGCCGAACCACACAGCATATCGGATTAATCGGGTAGACAAGAGAGATCCAAAAACCGAAGAAAAGGGAGATCGATCTATGGGAAAAACATAGTAAAAATGAAATCAACAGAACAGAAAATGGCAAAACAAAGCCAAGGCCTAATGCAAATGGTGGTGTATAATTCTCAATGAGTCCAGAATAATGGTTTATATCATTGTCTGGAACTGATTCTTTTCAAGACCTTCTCTAATAAATCATCTGTTGTAAACGGGATGGTATCCCTTCTTCCGAACCAAAGCCCCTTCACTGAAAATTGTCTTTCGCCGAATTCCTGTCTGTACTTAGATAGGGAATACATTAATATAAATGTTCTCCTTCTCTGCTTGTATTTTAATGTCTTGATCCTGATCGTTTGTTTGAACCTTTCGTGGAATCTACTATTAGTGTTTTTTTATCTTTCGCACTAAATGCCAGAATATCCACAAATTTTGTTGAACTTTCGGCATCTAGGCAAAACACTTCCAGGAAACATATATAATTTTTCTTTTCAAGCAATGCGAATATTTGCTTTTTAACGTTATTGTGCTGGCGGGTAACGAGGAGAATGTTATTTGGATATTTACGAAGTTCATGAACTGGAGTTTCTGACTCTCGACCACATTTGCGGCAGAGGGGCCCAACAGCTCCATTTGCCTTGCCTCCGGTTCCCGGAACTCCACGGAGAGGAGCATAGCTTACGCTCAATATTTTAATAAAAATAATTAAATTGAATATTTAATGTTTGACAGTTTAAAGGATAAAATGTTACGGGTGGCGGTCAAGAAATGGATCTCAAAAGTTTTACAATTTTGGGATCCATTTCTTAACCTGGACCATCTTATCCTTCAATAACAATTAAACTAAAATCAATATAAAATTTTTAGCCAGCAAATTCACTAGTTGTCAACATTTTTGACGCGTGTGAATACAAAAATAAAGCCTCCCCCGAAAAAAAAAGTAATAAAATAAAGAATAATTAATATTGTTAACATATAAAATAATCAATAGTAATAAAAAATAAAATAATTATAGTAATAACATAGGACCATTCTCATGAGACGTCAAATTCGCGTCTTTTGACTTTGAGGTTGTTTTTACATGCCTCTATTTATTATGGAGTAGGCACCAATTTTTATATGTATTATTGGTGAGTACACTCATCATTAGTAAGTAGAGAATAGCCAAAATATTTGCATTTAAAGTAAATTTTAAATTTAAAAATTCTAAATTCTCAAGTATGTTACTATCCACATTATTGTACATTGATGAAAAAAATCCTAGCTCAAATTGAAAGTACCACTTACAAAGCAAAAGTGTGCTATTAAAAAATGGATGGTATTCAAATTTTTGAACATTTCCAATGGTTAGAAGGTCATCAAGAACTTAGGTCTCAAGTGTATGGTGAAAACGAGTACTCAAGTATGTTACCACTATGATTTCGTTCTACTACTGTACGTTCATTTTGACACAAATTCTCTGGATTTCAGGATAAAGCAGCTAAATTATGAGATATTGTATGTTCCAAGGTCATAGGAGTTCAGAATTATCACCTTATAAAACGAGCATTACCCGAAATAATAGTGGTAACATATTTGAGCTCTCGTTTTCACAATTACCTGTGGAAATAAATTGTTGATGACCTCCTAACCATTTTAACCACAATTTTCTTTAAATTTAAATATTGTGGCCATTAACTATTTACTAATGATAACAACCTAATAGCCAAAATATACTAATTTGACAAGTTTCATGAGATTGACCCTTTCACATTTTTCTACTATTTTAAAGGTTTTATTCCAAAAAAATCGTTTTAAAGCATATGGCCTTGTCCCAAAATTGATCAACTAAATTCTTTGATTAATTTTAATGAAATTAGAATATCAATATTATAAAAAGTCTGCAGAAGATGCTACCTATTTTAGAGATTGCGAATCATGTCTATATATCTTAGCTTAATAACAAACTTAGGAATAATTCAAACCTATTTTCGATGGGTCCAAGTCCATCTATAAGGTCCTGGTTGGCCCAAGTTACGGTACTTATAAAAATATTAAATTACTTTTAATGTGTGTTAGCAAGATCATTGATTTTACTGACAGATCTAATTGGTTGATTATTCTTTAAAATGCATTAAGTTATTATCGAAAGGCTCCTCTATTTATTAGGTATTTAAGATTTCTGGAAATAAAAAAGTATACTCTTCAAATTGTATAGGATTTTATTCGTTTAAACAGACAACGTTTTGGGCATCCATTGCGCCCATTTTTAATTCAAACATACTAGTACTAGTATTGGTGGGGAAATTAGGCTGGCAAGTGAATCTTATGGTAGTAAATAACGATTTATAATTTTTGAGTCTTGCACGGTCAATATTATTGAAGTAATATTATTTAGCATGGTGTATTTATCGCATGTGTCATTATTATTGCTACAATATACCCTTCAGACAGTCAATATATTGACGGAATACGGTATTGACTCAATAATATTGATCGTGTAAGGTGGGCCAAGCTATGTCCACAATAGTTTATTTTCAATGCCCTTTCGTTTTCTACATCGCTCCAGCCCTCTCATATCTTGAAAATTTGGACACTTTTTATAAACCATTGCATTATTACCACTACCTATTTCGTTCGTCCAATTTTTTTTTTTTTAAACAAATAATTCATTTGTATTCCTAAACTATCGCCGAAGAATGTATCGTTTGTTTTGTATTGGAAAAAAAAAGAAGACAAAACCTATAATTTGTATATTACAGGAAAAAAAAAATTACACCTCGAATCTCTCATAAAGCAACAAATAACTAAGCAGCTGACGCACCAGGACTGAAAAACATAACATTCTGTAAATCCTGGCCAGAGATAGCACATCTCACATCAGCAGCTATAAAAAGGCTGACTAAATAGACATATCATATTACTCTAAAACAGTTTAACATATACTGACGTAAAAGGACCGATGTAACATTAAAGATTTTGTTAATAAAATTGTTACCATTTTTTACCGAGTATAGATAATTTTCTGTTTTTTTATCTCATTAATTAATAAATTCGATTACTTAAAATTAGAGAGTAACGCCAAACATATTAATTCTCAAATGAAAATAACACTATAAGCAAACATTTTTTATTATATTTAAAAATGATCTATGTATGGCTAAAATATCATTATGGATGTATTTTATATATTGAGAAGAAAATGCATAATTAGATCAAAAATAAAAAAAATTGTCGGATGAAATAGGTAGTGATAATAAAGAAATTTTAATAAAAAAGGTTAGGTAGCGATGTCGAAAACGAAAGCGCATCGAGACTCGACCATTGCAGACAAAGCTTTAGGTGGCCTTTCCGTATTAATCAGAGGGAAAGTGCCAAGACTCATTTCTTGTTACTATCGCGAAATAATTATTAAAAGACCCAGGTGGTAATTGATCCTACACCGCTCCGAACCAAGTAACGTGGAACCCTAGCCACGATGTGCTCGGCCATCACGGCCTCTCAGTTCAAATGTAATCTAAAAAGATATATATGTAGAAACTCCAATATTATCAGCAATTACAATATTATGTAATGAATCTCAAATGAAAATTGAAAATATAAATCAAAAAGTATTAAAAAAATTTTTTTTTTATCAAATTAAAAAATTTGGATCTCGGAGGTAAGCGGATAAAGTGCTGTTTTACGAAAGCTAAATTAATGTACTCGGATTATTATTATGTATGTTATGTATTATGTACACATTGGCTTATTATTCACGCATTGGCTATTATTTATAAAATTTAGTTTAATAGTCTTGATGGCCGAAATATAATTTATTAAGGAGTATAAAAAGATTTCAACTATATTCAAACTGCTCTACTGAAAAGTTAATTATAATGACATAGTACAGTTTACATCCGACGACAAGAAATGAAAGATTGTAAAAATTTAATTATTTTTTTTTTTAAACAGAAGTAATTACATACTGCTTGAATATTATTAGAGCTCGATGAAAATTTTGTAATGCTAAAACGATAGAGAGCTAGTCAATGGCATTTAAATGCCATGCCGGCGGTGTTCATCGGATATCTCATTAAGAGAGTCCAAGTTAACCTTTAAGGATAGCTCAACTTATCCTTTGCACATTTGTACTAATTGTAAGTGCTATTGTACATTATAATGTAGTGTAATGAACAATATTAAGTATTATTTAGAATTTATTGTGATATACTCTGTAAAAAGGCAATAAATATAGGACTATTATTATTATTATAGCATATCCTTATCAACTAATTACTATTTTTTAACCTATTTCTGTTTTGAAAAATTTATTTAAATATTTCTTAGAGGCAATTACAAGTTTGCCATTCCCTAGTTTTCATTAAAAAAAAAATAATATTTTATTTTATTTATTTTTCTAAAACCTTTTTATGATCTTGACTCTCCAGATCATCCTACTTTATCCTAATTTATTGGTCCGATAGTTTTGCCAGCTCAAACTGGACTCGGAGCAAAAATAGTGAACCATTTCAAATCATTCAAGGCTTCAATTTCACGAACAAGTGCTACTACTCCGAGAGCCCGTGGCAAAAAAGGTGACAAACAACAATGATTTGGGCATTTGAAATGAACATGTCCAAAGGCCTGACATGGAAAATGCATGGCTGCCAACTTATAGCCGTGCCAAAAAAAAAAACTGCATTATATCGAAAAATATGTGGTTTATTAAATTAAAAAATATTAATTTCTGCGTCTAATGAGCACCACAACATTATGCATTACCACTTGGAACATAGCAACGACCTTTTCCGAATTCATGCTAATTGGTAATACTTTTAAACTCAAAGAAAATCTCTCTATTCGAAAAAGAACAAAACTAAAACTGAATTTAAGAATAATAATAATAATTATATTAATAATTATTTAATAATTATAATATTATCTACTTTAAACAGATATTTTTTTCTCCATATTTTGAATGTTTATAATCAATATCGTTATGAAACATTAGCTTTATTTGTTAATTTACTGGCATAACTACGACGAATTATTGTTTCCTATCACATCCTGTTCGAAGGCTGGAGGCATAAACTATGACATTTTCTAAACATTATTGCGCTGAGCTTAATTACAAAATGATATTACCGAAAGTGGTACGGGATAATCCCCTTTGGCCGCTGTTGATTGGATCGGTGTTGTTTGCTTAGTGCCGCTGTCAGCCAATGATGTGGTCGGGTGGACATGATTATTCCGGCAATAAGCAGCTTTATTGCAATTTAGTCGGTTAGCACTCCTCATATTGTCGTCAGTCTATAATCTCCTCTTATCTTCATCAGAGTTTATGCTTCATTTCTTTGGTATTCAAGTTTATGGTTGATAATTAAAACAATGTAGCTTAATTAACGTTATCAAGGCTCGTATTTACACCCTTTAAGCATTATCTGACATTCATTTAAACGATTCATACAGACAAGCAGTGAAATGATATTGCCAAGACGGATAAAACAAAACACAGGTATAACTTATTATCTAAAAGTTGTAAAATAAATATAATTTCAAATTAGTAAATATACTTATACAGTTATCTTTTTATTTATAACGTGATTATTCTAGATGACTGTAAAGGGGAAAAGAGTTTCCTCTGGAATCGCTTCAAAGATTTGTCGAGTAAACAAGCTGTAGAAGCAAAAGAATAGAAGACTATTGGTAAGAAGTTTTGAAAGCATTCTTTGAATGTTAGAGAGAGTTCTTTACGAATTTATTATTATTTTATGAGAACTGGAAATATAAGCATACAATAAAATTTTCTTTTTCCCTCTCTGATATAATTATTATTTTTCGATTTATAGTTTATTTAAAATGAATTTCGCATTTTTTGTCTATGTGAGGTCATACATATTCTCAACAAATAAAAGCAATTATAGGATTTTTGTATTCCATCATGTTTCGGTACGAGTTAAATTAGTTTACCGGGCAAAAAAATGTTATTTTATTTTTTTGTTTGAACAAGTAGTAAAGCATATATGAGTGATTCTCTGGTACTTTTAAATTATGTCGCGGCAACAAAAGAAAAATTAAAGTCAATTTATACAAAAAATAAAGTGTTTAAAATTTTGATTTTACATTATATTTTTACTTTTCCTTACCTACAATGAAATATATTGCTACAGGAAGTAATTGCATCGTGAAAATTTGACGTGAAGAAGTGAATGCCGCTGAGTTTATTTAAAGTAGTGCTCGAGTGAACTCTTTAAAATTATGTTGAAAAGATTATTATAGGATGACAAGGGAAAGTAGTGTGCTGGGAGCACCAAATCAGATTTTTTAGTTTTGAAGTTGTGTCAAACAATATTGTTCATTAGATTTGAAAGAAGACATGAAGACGTTTCATAATTATCATATTCTTCCTTCTTCCTTTGTTTTTTATATTAAATGTTCAATTATAGAACACTTTAGGCTTGTAAACCAAACATTAAAAACCCATAAATGAACTTTGAAAAATGGATATAATTCCAATTTTTATGCTTAGAAGAAAATTAAAAGCTGTATTTAAAAATTTAAAAAAAAATCGTGTAATATTTAAGAAAAATTCCAATAATTTTTTTATATCAGAATCTAAATCCAATATTTTAAACCTATTAAATTATGGAGAAGGCGTAAAAAAAAGCTATTTAAAATTTTTTTTTTAATTTTAATGATAAAATTTTCCGAAAAGTTTGATCACTGACTGTATCATTACGGGAGTGCAATGAAAGCACATTTCCTTTTCTATTTCACATAAAATTGAGGATAAGTTTGTTGTGATTTATAGTATGCATCGAACAGGTATGCTCAAAATAAAAAAGCTGACACTTAAAGTTATACAATATTGTATTGCTTTTGGCAAAAATTTTCATCGAACACAAAATTTAAAATTATATGAGAATCTCTCAGATAGAATTTCCAAGTTATATTCAATCTTTTCAAGATCAAATTTAACCTTTTCCATTTTAAATTCAACCTTTTTTGTTTTCCATAAATCAATATAAATCATGTTTGCATAATTACATTGATTACAGTTATTTTAATTACCTATTATGTTATTTAAACAAGTTGCTTGTTATATAATGGTGTTCCTATCAATTTATTTTAACTTGAGGTCCACTATTGGGCTATCAGAGGCTACCACGATAACTCAAAAGTCAAAATAAATCGACAAGTGAGCGCGCGATCTTAAAAGCGATAGTGTTTTCATAAAAAGGACCTCCGATAGACCAAAAATGGACCTCGAAATCGAGGATATCTCAAAAGTTAAAATAAATCGAATACCATATGAAAACAAGCCGCGTTGTTTAAATAACACTTATGTAATTAAATAATAATATGTAATTAAAATAACTGTAAGCAACATAATTATGTAAAATTATTTATGTTTAAATATTTATGTTAATTTATTTAAATCGAAAAATGTTTAATTTGAAATGGAAAAGGTGAAGGTTAAATTTGTCTTGGAAGAGGTTTAATTCGAAATGTTAAATGTTAAATATGATTAGGAAAGGATTTAATTTGACTAAGAAAATGTAGAATTTGACTTGAAGGTTGACTGTGACTTGGAAATGTTTATGTATTTATGTAAGTGTTTATGTAATGGAATATATATGTGTAAGCTTTTTTTATATATTCGATACAATTTATCAAAAGTGGAAGAGCTGTATAGCACGGTAAGGCACGTTCAAGTAAGGCTATAAATTAAGATTAATTTTCTGAGGTCGTTAGACCCTTCTATACTACACTGTGAAATGTTTCTTCAATGGTTCACGGAGGAAAATAGCAGTTGAGCTTGATCCTGACCTCATCAACTCCGTGTATAACATCTTATTTTTATATTATATGTGCTATTTATGTATAATATTTATGTCATATACATAAATGTTATATTATAACATTTATTTGTTTATTTTTTTTAAGACATAGTATAATGGAATGGAATATATTTTTTGTGTAATTGTTAATATTGTATTCCTACCAGTAGCTAATGATAAGCTTATTTTTTAATTTGTACTCGCTGTGAATTAATATTTTAAAACATTTTTTCCTCAATATTTTGTGATAAATAAATTTCCTTTATGCTTCGAATAAAATTGAATTGACACAATAATTAACCAGCATTTTATTCATATTTTTATGCATCGACGAATGAGGTAAGTTTTAAAGAAAATAATGAATATGATATTACGTTTTGTTGATTTAAATTACATCACTAAAATTCAGAATTTAAATCAATAATAATTCTTAGCCAAATTATTTATTACATTATCTTGTGCAATGCAAACCTCTAACTTCGATATTATTGTTCCAGCCATGAAACGGAAAATGGAGGAGTATCTCAAGGCGGGCTATTGATTCAATTGATTCAATTCATCAAAAAATAATTTTCCAACTTAAGTCGGGGCTTTTCCGCATATCTCTTTAAAATACTTCCGTTTTAATTCAAATGCTATGTGATTCAGTAATGTTGTTTATTTTAAAGTTGTTGAGTGTCTTGTTTTTCAACTGTGAACGTTAATTAGATATTCATATCTGTATTGGCGTTCACCATAGCTACCTGAAAATTATTAATTTAACAAGACACTTCAGAAGTCAAATAATGCCATGTTATTATTTTAACGGTGTTATAAAAGCTGTGTTTAGTGTTGTATTAGCTTTACATATCACTGTTAGTCGTAGATCTTGTGCTACATTGTTTGTTTTTTTTTGTGCGTCTAACGCCCCATTGTCGATATTTAGTTCTAAATTAATAATCCTATGTTTGAGATGGTACACGATTGTCAATTACTTGAATTTTTATTTCCTTGCACGCAGTAAAGGAAGTATTGTAATTGCAAAAAATTTCGGTTTTCAGATTTCAACGGAAATATCAATTTTGACCATCCCTGAATCCATTTTCACTACTTTCGTCGTGACGTCTGCATGTTCGTTCGTATGTCCGTTCGTATTTCGCATTCAAAAACGGTTAGCCGTAGAAGTAGAAAGTTTAAATTTTGTATTTCGGATTGTTGTAATATCTAGTTGTGCAACTACCTTTTAGGCCACTGCATGATCACCGGAAGGGTACTTTACTTAAAGCTCATTAAAATATAATGCAAAACTTCTCAAATTTGGTATATAAAACTTTTGTATCAATATAAATAGCATACCACATTTTGGTTAAAATTGGCAAACCGTAAGTGGTGCTTTACCTGAAGGTCATAGTAAACTTTCATCAACAATTATATTAACATATAATACAAAACATCTCAAATTTGGTGTAAAACACTTTATATCAAATAATAAATTATTTGCCACTTCTATAAATTTGTTTTATTGAAAACTAGTTTCGAATGTTATACATTCATCCTCAGTTCTAAGAACACACAAAAAATAAGCAATTCAAAATGTAGTTGGTATTATTGTACATATTAAATTAGATTAATATAAATCATTATTATAAAACATTTATGAATTATGAATTTAATTAAGATAAGAAATCAAATACATGTTGGTATTCACCAAGGTTTAAATGGAGTATATCAAAAAGAATAGTTTGTACTGGTTTCTTCTCGCATTGTACTACGAGAAGTAGGCAGGATGTTTTTAGGTAAACGGTTTAAGGGTCAGGGTTTTCCCAGTAATGCCGGTGAATAATTGTTAGATTAATTAGATTGATCCTTCTATACCATCATGCGGATCAACTGATTATATCAAATAAACATAATATACTAGGTTTTGATTAAAATTGGTTAGCCGAATGTGGTACTTTATCTGAAACTGTTTTTTTTATTTACCCTAACCTTCTTAGAAGGGAGGAATACGAATCGTGCTAAAAATCACAAATCGAGATATTCAAGGATTAGCACGTTTCAAGGTCATTACTAACCGTTTTTAAACGTCAGGAATCAGGCGGTGGGTCCATCTTCCTTAGGATGAGGCATTCCAGCGTCTCTGCCATCTTTCAAGAGTATAATTTCTCTCCTCTTTTGCTGCCATCGCCCAGCTAGCATCAAAATCTTCTCGTCTTCGTCGGAATATTCGCTTCCGTTCCTCTGCAATGTCGATCGGTGGTATATTGGTGATGACGCAAACTGCATTATAGGGCACATTGCGAAACGCTCGAGCGACTCGCAGGGCACCTCTCCGATGCACACCGATAATCTTGCGGGTTATAGAATCGAAAATCTGTACGAAAAAAAAAAAGAAATGTTATAAAATTATAACCTCTCAATGAATCCAATTAGTTCTCTATCATCAATTTTTTCAAATATTTTCCCAAACAAGACTATTTTTTATCCGGGCGAGATATCCCTATTCGACATTTATTTAAAAGCTCAAACATAATAATGATTGCAATAGTGTTTCAAAGTAGGTTTGAATATCAGACAGTAATTTTTCAAAGTAATATTACTACAGTGTTTTACAAAATAATATATTATCCTTTACTTTTCTGAAACATACCAAATAAATGCAAACGTGACCTCATATTTAAAAATTTGAAAAGTCAATTGCCAACTCAGTGATTATTTGCCTTCATTGTTTAAAAACATTTCTTTAAAACAGTTGAAAAGAATTAAGGAGCCAATATATTTAGATTAGAAATCAAAATGACCCGATAGCTTGGTCAGATTTTAACTCAAAAATAATTTTAGTCTGTAATCTGTGTCTGTACTATGATTATGTCTTAAACAGATGGACCATTTTTTTTTTTTTTTTTTTTTTCGAACCCGGACGACTGTGTACAAAATTTGTAGACTGTAGTTTTTCTATAGACTGTATCGCCAAAATGGCTCTCACGATTTCGATGAAGCGTGTTTAAAATTATCTCCTTAAGACTTTGACTGCCACCTAATAGTGTCAAAATGGGCCCCGTGGGTCAGTTTATTTTTTTTACTAGGATGGTTCTAGGATGGCTTCCTTCCAGACCGGCGCTGATACAAAAGTGTTGAGCTGGCTACAGTAGCCAGAAGCCTCCTACTTTCCTTATGTCCACCGATATTTCGCATAATCCGAACCAGTGCATTAGTCACTCTTGCTGCTTTACTGCTAACTATGTGCAGATGTTCATCAAACCGAAGTCCTGCGTCAATCTGCACACCGTCATATCAAATAGATGGCTTGGAGTGGATGTCATAATCCCCAACGGTCAGAGTGATTGTCACCCTTACTTTCCCATTGGTGATAAATACTACCCCTGTCTTATGATCTGCAAGCTGGGGACCAACCGATGAAAGCGAATGTCCACATCCGTAAGTCATACGGTGTCCACATCACATATTTTAATGCATAATGGACTTACTATTTGGTTTAAGGAGCCTTAAATCCCAGGGTGAATACAAATTATTTTTTATTCCTCTTATTTCCATTTTGAAAGCCATTCTAGAGTTTATTGTCATAAATATGTATGATTATGTGCATTCCTAGATTTATTTTTATAAATCTAGTTCTTCTATGAGGTCAGATTTTTTCAAACGGTCTCTCCACTCTATAATCGTTAGGGGATAAAATGTTAATGCATAAGTAATCTTGGAGTTATTTTTTTATTAATGTGTATGGCATAGCGCTTTATTTTTCACCAGTTATAAGATAAATTTGTTCATCTGTCGAATTTATCGAAAATACGCTAGTTTTTGTTTATTTAAAGCTGCCTAAACTATATTTACATCATATTCAATTTACTGAAATTGGCTTTATTAGAATGTACCTACCCAACTTCACCAACGAAATTTAAAAGGTTTTTCACATAAAGTATATTTGTTATCATTCAAATTCATGGTAATTTTTTTGTTCAAAATCTTTGGGTCATTAATTTTTATTTTTTTCCAAGAAATGATATTTTTGGCATTTCCGAATTGTTAGGCTAAAGGTTTCAGAGATTTTTTTGTTTAAAGGTTTTTAATTTTTGTTTAGGCTGTGCGGTTACTAACGGTCGATTTGTTACTAAAAGTTTTTTCAATTCCCCAGTAGCTCTTGGATTTTCTATAACTGATGTTAGTAGATAGTCTAGATCAGTGGCCTACAAACGTTTTAGCCGAAGGGTCACACCGACTCTTTCCAAGGGTCAAGATCTACTAGCAAATTGATCGTACCAATATAATCATATTATTAATTAACAGTTAACAGTTAAAATGTTCAGTTTAATTTTGTATATCAGTTGTTGTGTTCCTTAATTGCCTCTTAATTAAATAAAAACACCTGATTATTATTTTATATTATTTATTTACGTTGTAAAATTTACAATGGAATCAAAATAAATATGCGGTCCGGATCGGTGGTACTCGCGGGATTTATTATTATAACCCTGAGCTGGATCATTACCCTTACACGTGAATGATACGAATCGTTTTATTTTATTTAACGACTTCTACAACTTCGGTCATATGTCGTCACCAAATATAAGTGTTTTCCATTTTCCTCTGTCTTGCCAGTCTCCTTCACGCATTCCCCTGTTCACCATTCCTTGACGCCCTCCAACCAGCTTCTTCTCGGGCGACCCCTCTTCCGTTTTCTCTCTGGTCTCTATTCCAAAATTCTTTTAAGCCATCGCCCCTCTTCCATCCTCATCACATGCCCATACCATTTCAGCCTCATTGTTTCAATAGTATGGAGGATGTTCTTTTCACTATTTGGCACTTTTTGGAGCCGTGAGATACCTTGTAACTTGTATACTAGTATTATTTGTAGAGCGTTACAATATATGTATACATTCAACCCTCCTCTTCCCTCTTACCCGACCCACCCTTCCTTAGGCGATTCCTAATACGCTTTCGGGGCCTAATAGTTTTAACGGGTATGAACTCGGAGATTGTTAAAAACAGTGGCTTTTCATAGCGTTTTAATATATAAAACGAATCGTTTTCAGGTTAAAAAAAATATATATAAATATGATTCAGATCTAACCACAAAGATTCCCCTTCGATATATATCATTCGGTTCTTAAACCAAGATTAGTCTATATTTTGTCTGTAATGGGGCCTGTTTCTAGGCGTATTGCCATTTTACTGCCATAAAAGAAGATTTATTGCACATTTGCTCTGCAATAACTGATATGGAAGTAGTCATTGCTAGGGCTAATATCTCTTGCTACAATGGAAGCAAGCAGGGCGTTTAAAGAAAAAAAAATCATGTGAGTCATAAGATTCTTCATATAATTATACATTTTCACTGACTGCTAAAATTAAATATAAAAGTTTAGTACCTGCAAGGCATGTTTGTGGCACTATGGTTTGCGAATCAGACAACGAATCCTGCAGACAAACGAGTTTCTTGTTTACGATGGTTTAGAATATTACATAACCGGTAGAATAATGTTTTTAAACGTATCTATATAGGGTTTGTATAGAATTATAAATTCATTCTGAAATGCATTCGGTACCGATTTATTATGCAAATGATATTTATTAATAGCATAAGTGAATTAAATTAGCCCTACCGATTTAACAAACTGTTCTAGAAGGAGATTAGAAATGACGACCTTGGTCAAATCCAGGAATAGCTAAGGCTGGCATTTAGAGCACCGTCCGAGCTTACACTCAATATACCGTCTGTAACTGGTTCATTATAGGCCTTTTTCAATTTTACAATATAGATTTCTTTAAATCTACCAGAAAAAAATTATATTTTATTGATAATTATGTTAATAAAGTAATTGGTTATAATTAATTTGAAAAGGGCTTCGAAATTCCTTAGAAATTATTTTTATATTATAAATTTATTACATTCCTACTTTTTTACTTTCCTATCCCTATTAGGTATGGTTTTACTTAATTATATCAAATTTTCAATAGATACTTAGGTTTCAGAATCCCCCTGAGTCCAAAAAATGCACTTTCCGCCTTATGTCTAAATGTCTGTGCCACGATTACCTCTTAAGTTGGACCATTATCTCAAGATGGACCATTTTTTTTTTTTTCGGCCTCAGATGACTGTTCAAAATCTATAGACTGTAGCGCCAAAATGGCTCTCACGATTTCGATGAAACGTGCCTAAAATCATCTCCTTAACACTTTGACTGCTACCTGATTATATTAAAACAGGCATCGTGTGACGATTTATTTATTTATTTTTTTTACTTTTTATGCGTATTTTTTCTTTCGCTTTAAGGTAAAAAATACAATAAAAAATCTTATTTGAATGAATCACAAGAAAATCACTCTATTATTAGCGCCGTATATGTCGCGACCCTAGCTTAGAGAATGGAAAAATGTCCGATTACCTTTTATGTGCCGAGGCCGTGACGTTTACTCTTAGGAAAATTTGTTTTTCAATAAATAAAATAAACGTATACAAATGTGTTTTCCAATATTTGACTTTTAAATATAATACCTTTTTTTATTTATTAAGCATAGATTTCGAAAGTAATAAAAACTTTCAAATTTTCTTTATTTTTAAAATAAGTCTTTCTACAAATAGAATGGTTGAATATAATGAATGCAAAATAATAATTCGTATAAAAAATTATAATTACTAGTTAAGTCCTTTGGTTTTGCTGTTTTAACTACAGAATCTAAAGAAAACTGCAATAATTCGAACCACTATTACTAATATAAAGGTTGAGGTCTTGCATAATGCTTAAGGAATAGTCGGATGACAGAAAGAGGGATCGGGAGGGCCCTTTGAAGTTAAAATTCCGTAGGTGCTACGGCCCCTGGCGGACACAGCGCGGAACACTCAGCGCCGTATATGCTACGGCCCCGGCAGTGAAAGTTTTAATGCCATTTTTCAATACATATATACATTATATCTCCAAGAAAAATATAGAAATAAATTTATGACGAAAAGTATTTTTATTTCGCGCATTATTCAAAAAGTAAAACATGTAATGGAAAATTCTTTAGGTGAACTTGAAAGGTAAATTAATTCTTTACAAAATACACACAAAAAAATATTGGATACTACGTTTCGGCCTTTAAGCCGTCCTCAGGCACTCTGAACAGGCTCTTATTTAGAACATAGCAAACTGTAAACATTTTGTGTATCTGATCATATACCTACTTCAAACAAATAGGTTTAAATGCATAACAAGTCTAACAAATAATAAGTACAATCTGGACCAAGTCAAAATTTTACATGGTAGTTACTAAAAATTAAAATAAAATAAAATTATGGTTAGGATCGAATTTCCTAGTAATTCAATATGTAAATATTTGTCGTATGTTACTACTAATAAGACATAAATTTTAAAAAGTTAAGGAGCCACCTCTGTCGTCATAGGTATAAAACTCGAAAGAAGAAAACATCCTCAAAATTGGACCAGTATTAGCAAAGACACTTAAATAAGTGAGCAAAATAGAACTACCAATTATTTTTTGTTTTCTTAATCTTCAATGCGTTGATGTTTCGTGGCTGTCACGTTTATCAAGTATTTTATAGAGAAATTTATTTTACTTGGAAAGGAGAGCTAATAGTAAGCTTTTGGCAAAGCCTTAGTAGTATGATAAGATAGTTTTTATTATTTAATCTAATGACAATTTTTATATTAGTGTAATAAGTAACATTATGTTTTGATAATGGGAAACAACCCCGAAACGTCAATGCATTGTTCAGAAAGTTCCTATTTCCTATTAGTTATTTACCTATTTAAGGTGAATACAAACTTCCTATGAAATTTGATTATTATTATTATTTATTTTTATGTTTGTATATTTATTTTCATAAAATATCTTTATCTAGATTGTTATCTATTTAAATGAAGAAACTTTTGTAGAGTTATGTTCTTCATTTTTACATTCCGCTAACTTGTTTTTGAATATATTATATTTTTATGTAGGCATTAAAGAAAACTAGGCATCCTGTACATAATTTATTTATTCTTTGCTATCTTGATGTTTTGGAATCGCAAATCCCATCTTCAGACCTCACTGTTCTATTATATTGATAAAATCCATTTCTAGGAACACACCAATGGCTACTTTAGTCTACACACATGTGGAGTTTTAATATTTTATTAAAATATTACAACAGTTTATACCCTTATCTATATGACAAATGGGAGCACAGAACTATAAAGGATAGTGAAGTCTGAACATGGGATTTGCGATCCCGAAACCTCAAGATAGCTGAGAATAAATAAATTATTTAACACAGAAATCCTAGATTGTTGTAATGCCTATAAAAATGAATCGTCGACTTAATATTGAAGGAAATATTTACCACGTTTTGAACTCTGCCGACTATTGATGTATAGTATGAACATGATTTTGTGATTGGTACTGAGTATCTTTAATTATATATTTCATCTCATTTGCGCTTGATTTCTAAAGAAAAAGCTACACTAGGTTTCCTTTCATTGATGAAGCATGAATTCATGAATTCGCCATGTCGCCATTTGAATTCGCCATTTTAACTACAGTTTTTTTCTTTACTACTTTTCTTTACTATTATATTGACATGGAGGATTCATCCTTGTTCCATGGAGCGTCCCAAATCAAACCGAATATTTCCAATACATTGACACTTGAAAAACTATGGCTTCGATTGTCGTCGTCTCTATATATATAACGATCTTACCTTTTCAGGCTCTCGGGAGAGATGGATTTTGATGAATAAGGTGTTCACGGAGTTGTGAGGTATCCTTATTTCCATTCTTAAATTCTTACTAGGGCTTAAATAAAAGAGATGGAAAAACTGGACGGTTTCATAACTTTGACGACTGAGAGTCGACGGATCGAGACGAAATAAATTGGGTTTTATAGTTTTCAACGCGGACATCAAGACCATATACGTTCCTACGGTCCAGCGTATTAAAGCCCTAAAACCTACCTTTTTTGAGATAACGCACGGTATAAGCCCGCACGGATCCTACGCCAGCTTGTGTACGTGCCGTTGTCATGACAACAATGGGAGCAAGTCGAGACTATATGAAAACGTTATTTTGTAAGAAAATGTGTTTTTTTGGTTGCTGATAGAGATGATTATATATTCTTGATAAAGGAGATTTTATATTCTTTCCCATGTCTAGCATTAACGGGGCACTGTTAAATATTAACAGGTACTACAATCGGAAAATCGTATAGCTGAGTCTTATGCTTACATAACTGTTAAAATGAAGGGATTACTAATTACTTATTAAGTAAACTGTTACTTCAACGTAATCATTATAAACTATGTAGCTTCACCAAATATGTATGTTAAATAAACTTTCTTGGTAATATTACCTACCTATATTGTTTATACGAATAAACATGTTTCCCTAATATCGCTTACAGGTACTTCAAATGTATTAGGGATTATTGGAAGAAGGATAGATATGTAATGTGAGAGTTCTCACTCGAGTATACTAGTAGACTAGTAGACCTCTAAAGCGAGAGCCAAGCTCGGGTATACTATTAACATAATACCTCAAAGAAATTCGATAGGTTACAATACATTTTTTGTCAGATGGAAGGGGCGGAGCTTTTGACCGCTATGTCAGAAGGTGAGGGAGAAACTAGTAGCCACGCCTAATTTTGCTCACTATCCGTTTTCTCAGATCCGGTGTGATCTGGGCCCGTGCAAGTGGCTTTTACACACGCCCAAATCTGGTAGTTTTCTTATAGAAAGGCACGATGCAGAGTAGCAATGGTTGGGAACACCGAATATCGTGAGGAAATTCCACCCGTTCACGCCGCCCCGCCCACATCTGGTATGGTCTAGCGTTTACACGACCCGTTCTGAGCTCCCATTTTGTTCCAACAGTTTTGCCCCGCCCATTCCTGTAGCCACGCCCATATCTGGTAGGGTTTGAGCGTTTAAACGAGCAAAAGTCATTGTAAATTATGTGGCACAAGCTAGTAAACAAACAGAAGTTAAGACCTTCGGCTTGAGACCGTATTTTCGTCAGCAAAATCGTACAGTTAGAACTCAAAATGTATAAAATCGTGTACATAATTCCATAAACGTGCAAAAATTATCTTTTTTATTTAATTTATAATATTAATGCATGGAAAACTTATGTAACCTAGTGTTAGATTTACAGCCTCTGAATTAAAATTAGGTGTAAAGTGCAGTAACGTTAGAAAAAACCTAGTGCTAATACAGCAACAAATTATTATTAGCCTAAGTCTAGATGAAAAAGAAGCCTAACCTATAACATTAATAGTTAATAGATTTGATAAGTAATAAAATAGTTAATATAAAATTAAAAACTAAAAATATTTACATAAACACCTCTATAATATATAGATATACATCTAAATATTTTAATAGCATAAAATACAAATATGCATTTTTTTCCAAAGAAAATCAGCCAAAAAAGACCAGAACGGGCAATTTTCTGCACTATTAAATTTTAATATATCGTGTATAAAGTTTTAAAGGTATTCCACACAAGCGAATAAAATGTGCCGGAAATCCGGTTTCTAATTATATCAAAGTAAAGTTAAGCAATTCAGATAGTTTTTTTTCACTAAATCTTAGAGTATAATCTATGAATTAAATTATCAAGGCAAAATAGATTGCTGGAACACCGACAACGTTGAACTAGAATTGTTTTTCTCTTTTAATCAATCTATATAAATACAAATGAATTTTTTATTGTTCGGAAGAAGCTTCAGCGATTCCCGTTTGGTTAGCGTTAAAAACGAAGCACAGAATGGTAGTGTTTTGTTTGAAGTTGGCTGATGTGAAGCTGATAGATTGCCTAGTGCAGGGGGATACCCAGACTTTTTTTCCGGGGAGGGGATTTAATAAAAAGAAGGCAAGTAATCACCTAAGTGTCTATAATTGCCAAATCGGACGTAAAATTTTGAGGATAAACATGAAAATTAGATCAAGAATTATTATTAGATATAAAAAAAATATTATTTAAAATACAAACCTTATTTGTGAAAATTATATTTTTCGTACATTTCGGAGGAATATATCCCTCTGCTACCTCCTCTTGCGTGGTATATGTTATTGCTTACGTATTATTATTTCAGAAATCTCTCTCTCTCTCTCTCTCTCTCTCTCTCTCTCTCTCTCTCTCTCTCTCTCTCTCTCTCTCTCTCTCTCTCTCTCTCTCTCTCTCTCTCACTCACTCACTCACTCTCTCCCTCTCTCTCCCTCCAGTTATTTTGGTAGACATCTGTGAAATAATCTGACACCAGCTTGTGAAAAAATAAAAGTTATTTAGCGGAAGAGGCAATGAACTTGATAACACATAAAATTCAGGTAAGGGATATGCTCATAATGGTGGTCTGATAGGCGAACGGATATTTATATTATGGAAAGTCGGAGTTAGTTTGATGCCAGGGCTTGCCTATAGAAAAGTTTATTAATAGGCAGTGAATTTTTAGGAGCCATTCTTTGCTAGGATTTTATGAACAGTTCACTATTGTTGTCTTTCATTCCTTTAATGGCCACTTATCAAACCGTTATAGAATATTATATAAATATTGTTCTTAATGTTCTCAATATTTCTTATCATGGCATTTATAAAATTATGCATCATTTCCCTCTTCCTTCTGTCATGGTCCCAAGTAATATTGATAGTATTCCCAAAAAATTAAACGTGCCCTTATTTAATTGCATATACCCTTGATCTCTCTTCCAATGGAAGCCCTTTCATCTTTTATCTCTTTATAAGACAAAACTATTAACTATTTGCAAAAAAACACAATATATTTATTGTTTATATATATATATATATATATATATATATATATATATATATATATATATATATATATATATATATATATATATATATATATATAGACCAGAATGACGATCGAAAGTCGTCAGTATTTGGTTCTTATGTCATTAATAGTCGATTTTTTTTCCTTGATATATCGTTAGCGGGGATCAATAGGGGTGGAGTTAACGACTCATAAGACATTGAAACCGAAATTTCGAAATTTTGACGCTTAAGCCTGTTTCAAAAAACGACGTCGATAAGTACCATCCAGTGTCTGTTAGCAGAAGCGTCGCTGGCTTATTTGGTGTACCGAAACTGTGCAGATGGGTTATAAATTCCTCATTTTTTGTTTTTGAAAATAAATGAACGTTTCAAATTTTTAAAAATGTATTTAATTATAACTCTAATAGTATTTTAACCATGTTTGAACTTAATTACAAATAAAATACGTATATTGAAATTAGATATTAATTAATTAGAATTATAGTAGAGTACTTTGAAATTACAATAAAAAAAAAAAAATAGATAGAAAAAATTGCCAAAATTCACCTGTTGTTTTCACCAAATGGTGTCAATTTCCCAGATAATATTGAAATATTTCCCAACATACACATATAAAAAAAAATGGTAAAAAAAAATATGGCGTAAAATAATATTCCTACATGTTTTTTAATAGAGTAAAAGAATTTAAATGTTTGAATGCTTGTGAGTTTTAATTTTGTGAGAGCAACGATGTGGACAATCGTAGTTTGAGGATAAACGCTTGACGGCCATTGATACAGACGATGTACTAATATTTCTCTACCATCTATTTCAATGGTGGTATATCTCAAGAAACTATTTGCAAAACTCTAATTGACGTATTTAGCTCTGGTATAACATATGTACTCGGGTTTTTCCACATTCGTTAGTTGAACATATACGTGGTGGCGACGATCAGTGTTGAGCAAAATGCAATTCCAATGGTGGTCCAAAATTATATTTTGGATATTGTAATCGAAATTACATTTTTCCCAACATTGTCGGATATGTATGCAAATTAAAATTGACTAGTAAAAATCACTAAAAATATTTAAAAAGAAACGAAAAATATTTATTAAACAAAATGAAAATACTTATCCTAATGTTTATCCAAATTAGTGCATCTAGACGAATTAAACAAATATACATATTCATCTATAATTAAAACCTAGAAAGGTAATAAAAAAAATGATCTTTTGATAAATTGATAAAAAATTATATCTATATGTTATATATATATATATATATATATATATATATATATATATATATATATATATATATATATATATATATATATATATATATATATATATATATATAATATCCGAATTTATCAAAGGATCACATTTTTTTTTTACATATATATATTAAAACATTTTTTTGCTCATCCCCTACATCTATAACGATATTTCCTAGGCCCATTCCTTTACCGAATTATTTACACTTATCGCACTTCCTATATCTATCATCTCCTTCAACTCATGTCCTCATTTCATTATATACACCAACAAACAGAACAGCAACATTCGAACGTTCCTTTCTTGTCCGCTCTACCACCCTATTGAAATCCAACATGTTTCTTACTCAAACAGAATCGAAACCCTCCTTTACCGTCATTAGCTTATATCCTAATCACATACTAGCTGACTAAGAATGATTTAGCAACGATTAAATTTCAGTTAAAATATTACAAATGATACAATTAATATTTTTTATAAAGTTTTGTGATGTTTTCATTTAATCCAAAGTTCTATGATATATATATATATATATATATATATATATATATATATATATATATATATATATATATATAATTACATACACATTCTATATGATATATATAAAAGGTGAATGTATGAGTATTCCATACTCTAACGACTCTAACCCTGGAATTCCTAATGGCTGGTACTCTTTTCTGAACCAATTTATTTCCTTATAAAATTTCCTAATCTCGTGTACACTGTTTAGAATTTCTGTACTTTCAAGCATCTTATTAATCATTTTTCTCTTTTACTCTCTACATACTTTCTTAGTTTATCTCCTTCTCGCACTATAAATCTCCTCATTATGGCTTGTAAATCTCTATAACATTTTCTGCCAGGCATGATTTTTCGCTTCGATGGCTATCGCACATTTGTGTTGTACCATTCTTCATATGTTCCAGTTGTAGCCTCCCCCAATGTCTCCTCCGCTGTCCTGCTTATGGCTTCCTTTAAAACCTCCCATTTCTTCTCAATTGGCACACTTTCTATGTTTTACTTCTCTGTTTGGTCTCTCCTTTCCCTCTCCATCTCTCTATCCATAACCTCTTGAAAGTTTCTAAGTTCATTCTCCACTTTTAATTTTTCCTCGTTCCGTTTTTTCTTTTAACAGTTCTTGGTCTTGCCACCTTTGTTATCCTTTGCATTAATTTAGCTCTAACCAAAAACTGGTCTGAATCGCAATAAGAGCTTCTCATACTTCTCGCATCTATGATATTTGACGAATGTCTCGTTGATATCAAGACATGATTTATCTGATGGACAACATCTCTTCCGGTTGTCTTCCAAGTGCCTTTATGCGTCTTTTTATGTGGAAAACATGTGCTTTTTATGCTTAATAGGTACATTTACGCACATTGGGCCAATAGCATACAATTCTTAATTGTTATTTCATGCAATTGGTGCCTTCCAGCGACTTCTAGATGCCTTTTAGTGCCTCTTCTCTCCCAGGTTTGACATTGAAGTCCCGTAATAGTATAATCATGTTTAGGCATTTTTTCAATGTATCTTCCCAGGGTTGGCAGAGGAGGGGAATTATTCCTTCTTCATTGAATATATAGGGAGGTGGAGAGAGGTCATGGGTCCCACACTTTTCACTCTTGGTAGGGGCCATCCACCCACCCGATGAAGAGGAGGCTGCTGCCGCTGAGACTGCCTGAGGAGAAACGGCAGGAAGAAGGTGAAGTCTAGTAACAGGTCTGGGCAGTGCTGAGAGGAGGCTCAGGGTGGCAAGTCAAAGCCAGCACTGACTACACGAATCAGAAAGGAAGTACACAAAAGTGCATCCTCATCAATAAACAGCAAACCATAATATACCCAAATATTGTTCTCATACTTAAATATATCCTCAAATTATATATGACAAAAATAAATAAATAAAGCTGAATTTTACTGGCAGTAGTAGCATAAGTACATCCCATGCGTAACACCCCACTGCTGCTGAAACCCCGTATGCCAGAAATGGCCGAGTAGGGGAATGAAGAAAAAAAAAATCTTCTCAGGATGTTATAAAACTCTTCTTTGCTTTCCTCGTCAGCATCTTCTGTTGGGGCCTATGCAGAAAACAAAGATACATTTCTATATCTACCTTTGACACTTTGCTTAAATAATCTGTTAATATCGTGTCAAAATTTTCGCAATTCGCTATTTACTAAGAAACCTGTTCCTGATTGACCAGTTTTCTTATCCGGACCACTGTATAATATGGAGAACACCCTTTTATTAATTCTTCCATTTCCTTTTTATATATATATATATATATATATATATATATATATATATACCTCGCGCGGATCTCATTACCGCGTAGGGGAGCGTCCCACGGGTGGCGGATGTGGGGATGGTCGGTGGAAATTCCTTGGAAGTTCCTCCCGGCTAAGTCCGATGGACTCGCTGACCAACAATGAGAGCGCCCCTCCAGGCTTGCTGGAGGGTGTGACGTAGGTTTGAACGCCCTACTCACATATTTTTAGTTCACAAAATACCACAAAAAGTCATGGATCTCTCTGAGGTAAAACGCTCATTATCCGGAAGTAAACTAGTCCCCCGTTCGGGTCTCTGGGTGGGGACTGCTTCAGGGGATTCATGGCGCAAGTTGAAAATTAGAGATTTAGGTATAGGGACGTGGAACGTAAGAAGTTTGAATACAGCGGGTGGGTTAAAATCGGTGACAAACGAGGTTAAGAGATACAATGTAGATATCGTGGCACTGCAAGAGATTCGGTGGCCAGGGGAGGGTTCGTTAACAGAAGGGAACTATTTTATGTGGTACGGTGGGAGCGGTAATTATTGTTAAGGTACTGGATTTCTAATAAGGAATAGATTGCTCTCCGCATTGAGGGACGTAAAATTTTTTAGTGATAGGATATCTGTGGCCATATTTCAGGGGCGGTGGTTTAAAATCGCGCTGATAAACGTACATTCCCCTACCGAAGACAGTGATGATGAAGTTAAATGCGAATTTTATGATAAACTAGAGTGGGTATATGATAAACTACCTCGAAACTGCATGAAAATAATGTTAGGGGACGCAAACGCAAAGGTGGGAAGGGAAGAAGTATACTATCCGACGATCGGTAAAGAAAGTTTGCACGAACATAGCAATGATAATGGGATCCGTCTAATAAACTTTGCTATCTCGAAAAACCTAACAATCAAAAGTACTACGTTTAAACATAGGGATATTCATAAGTATACGTGGACATCGCCGGATTCACAAACACGCAATCAAATTGATCATGTTTTAATACAACAAAGATGGCAAAGTAGTATAATTAACGTGAGATCTTATCGTGGGGCAGAATGTGGGTCAGATCATGAATTAGTAATCGCGAAACTTCGACAAAAACTTAATATAAAAAAAAGGAAAGAAAGCCGTATTTGTTCCGAAAATTTTGATCTAGATAAATTGAAAAACCCTTCAATTAGAAATCAATTCGCGGTAGAAATCAAGAATAGGTTTGAAGCCTTGGAATCTTTAGATGAGGATCGCGAAGATGTAGACAAGCTATGGATCGGAATTAGGGATAATATTAAAGAGGTAAGTAATCTGTGTCTTGGAAAAAGGGACAATAAAAAGAATAAACCGTGGTTCGATAATGATTGTCTAAACTTGTGCGAAAAAAGAAGAGCCGCGAAACTAGAAGCTTTGAATAATCCAAGCGATAACAATGTTACTAACTTCCGGGCCTTGATGAATGAAACGTCCAAATTCCTCAAAAATAAAAAACGAGAATATCTTAAAAACAAAATAATAGAGATAGAAACTAATAGAATTGAAAACAACGTAAGAGACATGTACAAGGGTATAAACAGATCGCGTAAACAGTTTGAACCAGCAATGAATGGAATTAGAGATGAAAATAACAATATCTTGGCCGATCCGGGGGACATTGTGAATAAATTTAAAAAACACTTTGAAAGTATTTTGAATTCGGGAAATAATAATCAATCTCCTCCTTCTGAATATCAGAGTGCTGAACCGTTAATTGAAGAACCGAGTAAGGAGGAAGTCGAAATAGCCATCGGAAAATTAAAATCTCATAAAGCAGCGGGAATCGACAACATTTCAAGTGAAATAATAAAAGCGTGCGGGCGTGCGGTGAAGCTGGAGTTTCTAAAATACATTTTTTGGTTAAAAAGATCTGGGAAAATGAAAAAATGCCCGGAGAATGGAAAGAATCTATACTTGTTCCGATTCACAAAAAAGGTCCGAGGACGGAGTGTACCACGGATATGACTATCGCGAAATATCACTCCTCTCGGTATGTTATTTTTTTTTTTTATTTTTATTTTTTTTTTATTTTTTTTTATTTTTTTTTATTTATTTTTTTCCAATCCCTCAAACAAAACAAAACATTAATAAAACAAATAATTAGATAAATTATAAACTTGTTGTACTTTACCTTTCACTACCTGTTGGTATTTGAAGGTCTGATGACTATTTACAATTTGAATGATATTTCCCAGTCAGGGAATTTTCTCATTATTTAGAGGTGAGGGTCCTCTTCTAGTTGTTTGTTAATAAAATACCTACTACTAAGAACTATATACAAGATTAATTATGATATTATTTACAATATTTACATGGTTATATTTACAAAGGATGATTATAAGAGGGTTGTGCTGGGGTGGGACTAGGGAGTAGGCAGGACGGGGCGATGGGATAGGATACTGGGAGTGGGGGTGCTTAAGAAGCGGATTAGAGTATAGTGTTGACCGGGTTGAGTGGTCCCTTTCGGCCCTGCCATCTGGCAGGAAGGGAGGATGGGGTGATGGCCCGGAAGAGTGGGTTAAATGAGGCAGGGATGTTGTCAAAGAACTTTATATGTCTCCTTGTGATGTGCTGTTGAACCGTGTCGAGTTGTAATTCATTGTGAATGTGTGCCATGTTCCGTCTTTCGAGAGATGTTCGTTTTGTGATTTTTTGTAGGACGCTGTTTTTGTATGTTTGGAGAGACTTCAGGGCTGAGGGGTATAGGTAGTGCAGGATGGGGGCACCGTGAAGCAATGTAGGCCTAAGGATGGCTTTGTAAATCATGATCTTGAGTCTGAGTGACAGCCCTGGTGAATAGAGTAAGTGATTTAGTTGGTGTGTAGTGGCTTTGGCTATCTGTATCCTGTGTTTTGTGTGAGCTGTAAATGATAGGTGTGATTCCAATTTCATACCGAGGTATGTTAGCTGTCTTTTATTCTGTATGGTTTGTCCATTCAGTTTTGGTTGTTGTTTGAGTGTTTTCTTGTACGAAAATGTGATTGCATCAGTTTTTTGTGTGTTTATGTGGATATTAATGTTTTTAAGTTGGTCTGTGATTTTTTGGGCTACCGTTTCGGCCTTGCGCATGGCGTTATCTGCATTCATGCTTGCTGTATATATAGCAATGTCGTCAGCATATGCAGCGATTTGTACATCATCAATCTTTTGCCCTACTATATGGGCTGTGTATATGTTGAAAAGGACTGGCGCAAGGACCGAGCCCTGGGGAACACCACAGGTAACTGGGCGCGGGGTGGAGATCTCAGTTTTGACACGGACAGAAAATGTCCGGCCACTGAGGTAGGAGCCAATAATGTCGACCAGTTGGTCCGGGAATCGGTGAAGCCGGAGTTGATCAATTAAGGTGGAGTGGGATACAGAATCAAATGCCTGTGTGCAATCTAAAGATTTTTATTGAGATTTTTAGCTGTATCATACTGTAGTTTTGCTACGTGATGATAGCAGCTAACGCCGCGAGAGAACCCGGTTTGTTCCGGGGGGATGATGTCATGTGTGTCGCAGTGTTTTCGGATGTGGATAAGAATAAGTTTCTCATATATTTTTGAGATGTGGTTGAGGAGACTGATGGGCCGGTAATCTTCCGGTGCCGCTCCTCGTTTTTTGGGTTTGAGAAGTGGAACAACTATAGCATGTTTCCACTGAGTAGGGTAGTATCTCAGGCGTGAACATGAGTTGAAAATGTTGATGAGAAACATATGGGCTTTCCTGGGGAGTTGTTTGAGTAGGACATAAGGTATACTGTCCTCTCCTGTTGATTTGTTTCCCCTCGTGTTTCTCAGAGTTGCAGTCAGTTCTTTATAGAAGGAAAAAATAGTTTGGGTTGTATCAGTCAGTGGACTGTGGTTGTAAGTGGTAGTGGTACGTGCTGAGTCTCTATCGACGTAATAATCAGCAAGTATGGTAGCCTGATCTGCGGGAGTGAGAAGCTCATCGCCTCGTTGTATTCTCACCGATTTTGATTTGGTGTTATGGCTTCTGGCTAGTTTCCAGAAGTTTTTGGGGTCGTAATGGGTCCGGCGTAATTGATCGTGCCAGAGGGATGTTTTCCACTGCGACATTAGAGAGGTGATTTGTCTAGTGAGACTGTTTATGATAGGTCTGTATGTTGGGTCTTTAGTCCTATACCAGCAGTTTTTTATGTTGTTTCTCTGTTTGATTAGTGCGAGTATGTGTTTAGGTGGCTGGCGTAGGTGAATGGGAGTGGGGTTAAACGTGGGTATCGAGGTGTATGCGGCATCGCGTATGATGTTTTGGAGGGTGTTTATGGCATTGTTTATGTCATGAGTGTTTGAGAGAGGTGTGATGTTGGGCGTGTTACTGTAGACTGTGTTCTTGTATAGTTTCCAGTCTGCCTGTGTAAAGTTGTATTTGTGTTCTGTTGGTGGGATTCTTGTTGTGTCACGGCCGAGGTGATAGATAACGAGGATGTGGTCGTTGTCACTGAATTCTATTGTTGTGCAATCTGTGAATCTGTGTGATTGTTGTGTGAGTAACAGATCTAGTGTAGATGTGTACGCTGGATTTGAGTGATGTCTGTATGTGTAGGCGTTGGGGTGTATGACTGTGTATTTTGTTTTAGTGAGGTGAGTACCTAGCGCATTTGGCTTTGTGCAGTTCCAAGTGTGATGTTTAGCGTTTAGGTCCCCTACGATGATGTGTTGTCTGTCTGTTTCGGTTTCCCGTAAGAGTGTTTTGAAGGTGTCGAGTTGTGCTCCCGGTCTTCTGTATATACACGTTATTTTGTATGTGTGTTTAAGTTTTACTTGTACAGTGACGGCTGTGTGTTTTTCGTCATTTAGTGTGCTGTTGTTTATAAGTTTAGAGGGGACGTCAGAACGCACCAGAAGTGCGACGCCTCCTTGTGCGGGGGTTTGTGAGTCTAGTCTGTAAGTGTGATAACCGTGAAAGTGTATTCGCGTTTGCTTGTTAAGTTTTGTGTCTGTGAGTGCGACAACTGATGGCCTATGAGCGGCCAGGAGGGATTCCAGCTCGAGCTTACGCTTTACGAGCCCTGTTATGTTATAGTTAAGGATAGAATGTCAATCCATTAACTTTAGCTGCGAAAGCTTGTTGGAGCACGATGTTAAGCGTGCTCATGACGGTATGGAACATGGCCTTCATGTCACTAATCATAGCGAGTAGGCCCTCTACCCAAGCGGGTGTATCCGTGGACGGCTGGGGGGTTGTGGGTGGGGATGTGGGTGCGGGTGCGGGGGTTGGTGTGGGTGTGGGTGGTCCGTGGAATAGGACTCCGGCGTAAGAGTTCGGGGCAGAGGTGGTGGTGGGAGCAGGAGATGCAGTCTCCTGGGTGTTGGTTGTAGGTCTTATAGTGACCTTTGTTTCCTTCTTTTTGAGAAGGATTTGCCTGTTGGGGCTGATACGCCGATGACATCGGTGGACTAATCACGGGGCCGGTTTGTACGGCTTTTGATTGGTTGGTGGGATATCTGGGGTGGGGGTAGCTGGGCTGGGTGTCTCTGACTGAGAGGCTGATGGGCCGTTAAATGCACCATATCTGTTATAGGTGGTAGTGGCTGTTTCCTCATTGGTCGGCCTTGGGACGAATGTTAACTTTCTTTTAAGGTTTTTAAAGCCTTCGTTGTCAGTGAATGGAATATACTTCCGTTTTAGTTTCTTGGGGGGCATGGTTTGTGCTGATGAAGTTGAAGCAACTTCATCTTGGACCATAGGTGTGGGCTGGGGCTGAGTCATTTTAAAATAAAGGTCTAACTAAACTAAACACTAACACTTCACTTATAAGAAAAGAGTACTCACGTGACTCCAGGAGCACCAGAACGGACCGCAATGGAGGCACCACTGGAGCACCAATCACAGGCCGCGTCAAGAGCACCAGTAGTCACTAAGGGCTGCTTGCCAGCGCAACGCTGCCCTTTACCCAATAGGGTGATTTACTGAGGTTAGGTCCAAGGGATAAGCATGGACCTCAGTAAATATCGGGCGCTAAGCTAAGCAAGGAATGAGAGTCTTGAGAACAGTAAGTCTTCAGCTTGCAAGAGAGCTCTTCAGAGTAGGTCCTTCTCCTAAGGCTGCTAGCTGTAGGGCTCGTATGTTATAAAATATTCTCGTCGATCTTAACTAGTCGAATCACGGAATATGCCGAGGAAATTATCGGAGACTACCAATGTGGTTTTAGACGGAACCGATCAACTATCGATCAAATATTTTCCTTACGGCAAATATTAGAAAAATTAGAATTCAACGGTGTAGTTCATCAGCTTTTTGTGGATTTCAAAAAGGCTTATGATTCCATTGATCGCCGGAGACTGTATAACATTTTGATTGAGCAGGGAATACCGAAGAAGTTAGTAAATCTAGTAGGGATGTGCATGACCGAAACATTCAATAAAGTTAGAATAGGTAATTATTTTTCGGAGAAATTTGAAGTTCGCTCGGGGTTAAAACAAGGCGATTCCCTTTCACCTGTCCTATTTAATTTAGCATTAGAGTATGTCATTAGAAAGGTAATGCTTACCGAAAGGGGTTTAGATCTGGGTGGTAGAATATCCGTGCTGGGGTTTGCGGATGATTTGGTATTATTAAGTGAGGACGCGGAAACTATAAAACTGAATACAGCAACGTTGATGACAGCTGGGAAAGAGGTTGGCCTCAAAATAAATACGGATAAGACGAAATATATGGTTAGCAATAGAAACAGGCGATTTTGAGGATATAAATATAGGAGAAAATAGGTTTGAACACGTTGAGAAATTTAAGTATTTGGGGTCTGTGATTACTAGAAAAAACGAAATTCAAGAGGAAATAAAGGCGCGGTTAAAGGCGGGAAATGCTTGTTATTTTTCCGTGTCAACATTACTTAGGTCGCGCATTTTGTCCAGAAACTTAAAACTTAGAATATACAAAACTATTATCTTGCCTACAGTTCTGTATGGGTGTGAAACGTGGCCGCTAACCTTGAAGGACGAACAACGCCTTAAGGTGTTCGAGAATAAGGTACTGCGTAAAATATTTGGTCCGAAAAAGGATGAGTCAACTGGAGAGTTTAGAAGATTACACAACGCGGAATTACGGAGCATGCACCCTGTTAATATAATCGAAGTGATATCATCGCGACGGTTGAAATGGGCTTGCAAAGTTGTTGGGCTCAGTAACGAACGAATTCCTAAACAGTTAATAAACGCTGAGCTGACTGGTAAACGTCCGAGGGGTAGACCGAAACGTAGGTGGGAGGATAGTATTAAGAGTGATCTAATGAATTTGGGTTTGGAAGGTAGTCGGTGGACCGAGATTTGTAGACAGCGATTAGTGGTATCGGCATCGAACCTCCGGGTTCGCTAAGCCTTTTATTATTATATATATATATATATATATATATATATATATATATATATATATATATATATATATATTAAAAATAACAAAAAAAAAACTCGCTATTTTATAAAGAACAGGAATATTAAAATAACTATCTAAAACTTATAAACAAGACATTATTAGAACTTCAATTTTCAATTTTTTTTTATACGTTGGAATCGAACTTAATGAACATTTTCAGTAAAATTAATAAAATAAAGACAGAAAAATTACATTACAAACAAAAAATCTTAATTAAATTGAGAGTGGGTGCTCAAATATGTTAACTTCCTGGTTTATACTGCTGAACGATCAGTTTAACAACAACAATAAAAAATAAAAGGGAGAGAGAGTAACATGGAATACATAGATATAAAAAAGTAAAAAATTAAAATAAAATCTTTCGGTCAGTAATTGAGAAAACGAACCAAAATTTAAAAAGGGCAATTTCTATCGATAGTAAATGTAAAACTTTTATGGGAACTCATATAGTACAAATCGTTGCTGGAGTTCTTTACCCATGAAAACTGTTAGTTTATTGTCTCAATAAACCTTGGTAGAAGCAATTTAGCGTGCAAGTGGGGGTAGAGGGTTTGGAGTTATTAGAAATTATAGCCGTAAAGCCTAGGAAGAGGGAGTGCCTTATCAAGGGCTGCAATATCAGTTAATCACCCTCTCAAAAAATTAATAAAGTCTTGGAACTTAAGGCAACATGTTATCTGATTTCGCGTTATAATATTGTTTATCGATTGCATAACTCGCAGAAGGTATCACGATTTACATTATACTGACTTATTTACGTTAGCATATCTCGATAATTTTTTTATTTTGCCTTTTGATACAGAACCGTCATTCATTCCAGAAACTTATTCAGCTGACTTGAATATGACCAAAACAAGAAAAAGAATACGAAACATTGAGAAATTGAGAGATCGCTCTAGACGTGGATACAGAGCATTAGAAAAATCTCCATTCAATGCAATGCAAGTTTTAAAATGGTCTAAAATAATACAAATGTAACCAGGGATCGGATTTTCGTGCGATAAGAATTTTAGAATGTGCAATGCAATATCTAAAATATGCAATTATTTTCTATTTGATGTATACAAAAATAAAATAAAGTAGCAAAATCAATTAAATACACAATAATTGGATCAAAAAAGTTCCCTCTTTGAATTTGTCTAAAAATTTCATTTCTCATCAGAATCCGTAAATAAACTTACACCATCCCATTAGGAATTCCAGGGTTAGAGTCGTTACTCATACATTCACCTTTTATATATATAATATAGAATATGTATGTGTATGTGTATATATATATATATATATATATATATATATATATATATATATATATATATATATATATATATATATACTCATACATTCACCTTTTATATATATATATATATATCATATATCATGATCATATATCATATTATATATATCATATCATATATATATATATATGTATACATATAATTACATACACATTCTATATGATATATATAAAAGGTGAATGTATGAGTATTCCATACTCTAACGACTTTAACCCTGGAATTCCTAATGGGATGGTGTAAGTTTGGTGAATTATTTAAGGTGCAATCGGGTATTGTCAAGGAGACGCCTTTTCGGCAACGCTATTCAACATAGTTCTACATGCTGCTGTGAAAGATGCAGCTAAAAGAGGCACAATTGTTGATAAGACATGCAAATTTATGCCTATGCTGATGACCTAGTGATTGCTGCCAGAAGTGAAAAGTCACTTAGAGAGGCCTTTGAAGTAATACATGAAAAGTAGTCACCTACGGAGCGTAAACCTGGTGTTTGTCATAAGAAGATTGCTGTATGCTAAATGTATTTGAAAGAAAGATAATAAGAAGGATTTACAAGAGTTAATGGTGTGTGGAAGATTAAGAGCAGCAGTGAAGCCTAGACTATATTAGAGAATAATAATCATCACTACTATATATTATTACGGTAGTATAGATCCCTTTTCCGGCTCTCAGGAGCGATGGATTTTGACGAATGAGGTATCAAAAGAAATAGAATTTCTCGTCGATGGATCGAGACGGGATAAGTTGGGTTTTAAAGATTTTGACGCGGGCATCAAGATCACGTATGGTCCTCTGGACCATACTGGTCCAGCGTTCTAAAGCTCTAAAACCTACTGTTTTTGAGATAACGTACGATAGAGATCCGCACGGGCCTCATGCCATCTTGCGTACTTTTAAAAACATTAAAAGTTTTTGTAAACAGACTCAAATTGATATAAAGTTGCCATGACAACGCCACGTACGCAAGATGGCATGAGGCCCGTGCGGAAAATTATATACTGTTTCCAATGTCGAACCCCAACTGTTAAATATGAATACTACACACAGAAAACGGTGTAGCAGAATCTTATCGCCTTACTGTTAAATTGAAGAGATTTTCCAGGGGGGTAAGCTAATTACTTATTAAGTATGAACTGTAACTTCAACATAGCCTTTACAAACCAAGTAGCTTCACCAAATGTGTGTGTTAAATAAACTTTTTTGGTAATATTATGTTGTTTACACGAATAAATATGTTTCTCTAATATCGCTTATACTTCTAATGTATTAGGATCACTACTATATATTATTACGGTAGTATAGATCCCTTTTCCGGCTCTCAGGAGCGATGGATTTTGATGAATGAGGTATCATAAGAAAGGGAATTTCACGAAGAAGTGACGAATCCTGATTTTGTTTCTTAAAATCTTACAAGGGCTTAAATAAAAGTGATGAAAAAACTGGAAGGTTTCAAAACTTTGACGACTGAGAATCGACGGATCGAGACGGGATAAGTTGGGTTTTAAAGATTTTGACGCGGGCTTCAAGATCATATATGATCCTTTGGATCATATTGGTCCAGTTTTTTAAAGCCTTAAAACATACCGTTTTTGAGATACCGCACGATATAGGTCCGCACGGGCCTCATGCCTCTTGCGTACTTTATAACAATTTGAGTCTGTTAACAAAAACTTTTAATGAGTGGGATATTATATATTGTTTCCCATGGCCAACCCTAAAGGGCACTGTTCAATATGAATAAATATAGAAAATGTTATAGCTGAATCTAATTGCCTAACTGCTAAATTGAAGAGATGTTTTCCAGTGGGGTAACCTAATTACTTATTAAGTCTGAAATGTAACTTCAACATAATCATTACAAACTATGTAGCTTCACCAAATCTGTATGTTAAATAAGCTTTTTTGGTAATATTATATTGTTTCCCTAATATCGCTTACACCTCGAATGTATTAGGGATTAGAATAAGCATTGATATCTAATGCGAGAGTTCTCGCTCGGGTATACTAGTCACTACCATATATCATTACGGTAGTATAGATCCCTTATCATATACGCTCCTATAGAGCGTATTGATCTAGCGTTTTAAAGCTTAAAAACCTACCGTTTTTGAGATAACGCACGATATAGGTCCGCACGGGCCTCATGCTACCTTGCGTACGTATCGTTGTCATGGCAACTTTATATCATTTTGATGTTTACAAAAATTATTAATGAGTGGGAAATTATATACTGTTTCCCATGTCTAACCCTAAAGGGCACTGTTAAATATTAATACTACACATAGAAAATGGTATAGCTGAATCTAATTGCCTAATGGCTAAATGGAAGAGATGTTTTTCAGTGGGGTAAGCTACTTATTTATTAAGTATGAGCTATAACTTCAACATAGTCGTTACAAACTATGTAGCTTCAACAAATCTCTATGTCTAACATCTTCAAATCTTTATGTTAAATGAACTTTTTTGGTAATATAATGTTTACTCGAATAAATATGTTTCCCTAATATCGCTTATACTTCAATATCGCATCATACATTCTCAAATGCATTAAGGATAAATATCCAATGCGAGAGTTCTCGCTCGGGTATACTAGTCACTACTATATATTATTACGGTAGTATAGATCCCTTTTCCGGCTCTCAGGAGCGATGGATTTTGACGAGTGAGGTATCAAAAGAAAGAGATTCTCACGGAGATGTGACGAATACCAATTTTGTTTCTTAAAGTCTTACAAGGGCTTAAATAAAAGTGATGAAAAAACTGGAAGGTTTCAAAACTTTGACGACTGAGAGTCAGTGGATCGAGACGGGATAGGTTGGGTTTTAAACATTTTGACGCGAGCATCAAGATCATATACGCTCCTGGAGCGTATTGGTCCAGCGTTTTAAAGCTTAAAAACCTACCGTTTTCGAGATAATGCACGAAATAAGTCCGCACGGGTCCTGTGCCATCTTGCGTACGTGCCGTTGTCATGGCAACTTTATATCAATTTGAGTCTGTTTACAAAAACTTTTAATGAGTGGGAAATTATATATTGATTCCCATGTCTAACCCTAAAGGGCACTTTTAAATATGAATACTACACATAGAAAATGGTAAAGCTGTATCTAATTGCCTAACTGCTAAATTGAAAAGATTTTCCAGAGAGGTAAGCTATTTACTTATCAAGTATGAACTTCAACATAGTCATTACAAATCATGTAGCTTCACCAAATGTGTGTGTTAAATAAACTGTTTTGGTAATATTATATTGTTTATAAAAATTAATATGTTTCCCTAACATCGCTTAAATTCTAATGTACTAGGGATTAGAAGATATATAATGCGAGAGTTCTCGCTCGGGTATACTAATATTATTAACTGTATCAAGGTAAGTAGGCTGAGATGGGGAGGACACGTGGTCAGATTGAAAAATATTAGAAGAGCACTTCAGTGGAAATAGGGAAAGGGAAAGACCGAGGAGCAGATGGAAGGATGAAGTGGAAAGAGATGCGAGGAAGCTGTGAGTCCGCAATTGGAAGAGAGAAGCACGGAACAGAGAGAAGTGGAGAAGAATAGCTCTGGGGTCCAAGGGTCATGCTGGCCTGTAGCGCCGGAGAGTTAGTTATAAATAGTAAAAAATAAAATAAACTACAATTATTCCTTAATATTTGATGTGGTTTGTTTTCTCACGTTATCGGTTATATGGATTGCACTCTGGCTGTTTGTATTTTCGTATAATCTATTACATTGGGGTACTCTCAATGGGAAGTTATAGTTATAAATTTTTAATAAAAAATTAAAAATGTTATTTATATTCATCATCATATTTCGATTCTTGCAATCTTTCTAATAGATTCTTTACGGAAACTATGATTTTGATGATTGGAATTAATTGGTAAAACTTACAGTTATATTATAAATAAGATTTATTTGGATCAATGAGAAGGGTGCAATTGTTTATGTTAAGACGGAAGATCATCAATAGTTTGTTTCCATGGCTTGGAGATAAAAAAGGTATGGAGAGACTATTTTAACCTTAAAACTCGAACTTAATTTTTAAAATGGAACAACCTAATGGTTTTCAGTTGATCGATATTAATTGTTTTAGGATCTTGCAATGCTTTTTGATAACTTCCAGATATAATGGAAACCTTAGCTTTAACTAAAATAGAGCAATTGCATCATTTAGAAATCAACAATTTATGCGTTAATGATTTTTTTATCCTTAGGGAACCAAACAGCTGTCACAGGTACGTAAATCTTTGGCGAACATGTGCTGAGGTCACGATAATGAAAAACGTAGCTTGACATCGTGATATTAAAACGAGCTGAATATCCTTGGAAAGGGATATCTCATGAAGAGCTAAACTCTGATCCTGAATGGTTCAAAACGTTGACTATTCTCTTCCGATAATGAAAAATATAGCGAGCTGAATTCTGCTCCAGAAATCCTCAAAACAATCAAATTTTCATCCGATTTCAAAAAAGTTTCTTGAATCGGGCGACATTTTCTGCTCTAGAATTCGTAAATCGGTACTTAATTTTCGTCCGTTTTTCATAAATTTTCTCGGAAAGATCGAAACTTTAACCAGCCGAATTCTGTTCCAATAAGTCAACACTTCCGTCTGATTTAAAAAATAAATCTTGAAACCAATGAAATTATAAGGAGTGTAATTCTTCTCAAAAATTATCACGAATTATTAAGAAATTACGTAAATATTTCAAATATTTCTGCTATATTTTTCTTGGGCCCATATTCGAATCTGTGGGTTGGGAGCTAGATTTGAAATGGATACGTAAGTAATGGTTCAAAATTGTTGAGAAACTTAGATTACATAATTTTACTAGATAAACCAACAGCCTCTGAATTTTCAAATATTTTATCTCTCTTTCCGTGCCTGAAAACTCATCAAAGGAAACAGGTATTTTGTTTTTTTCATTTAATTCAACTTGGCCGTAACAATTTACCGAATATAAAAATTATTTTTTATTTCTTTTTATAATGTTTGTAGTAAGAACCATGTAGAAATAGGATTTATCTGTGTGATTACATAGAATAGAAAAACTGTGTATAATGTGATGGAAGTGCATTACTGCCTCAGAAGACAAATTGGAGGAAAATATATAGAGGACTAACAAGCTAATAGTCAAATTGAATTTAAGAATGCAAATTGAGGCCACTCATTGTGTCAGGGTGATATATGTGGAATGGACTGAGCGTGCATGCTCACGTAGATAGTGAACTTGTTTTAACGATAATTCGTTGAATCGGCTCTGGTCTGTAGTGAGTTAATTGAGATGTGGAGATATGAGTCTTCGAAAAAAGGAATATCTCAACCCCTTGAAGGAATCGATTTTCTGTTTGCATATTTTCATCGATTTCGATAAAGCTTGGTCTTAAGTTGTATTATCAAAGGTTAGCTTTCATGTTAATTATAATATTTATGCAAACATGTTTTAAACATTTGAATCCCCCACTTGTCCCATTATCTGAATTTTTAACTTGACTATGTTAAGCTGCTAGAAAACTTAACCTAGTGCTATAAAAATAAATTAGGTGTGAAAACAAGCTCTGTATTTTCAGAAAAAAAACAATTATTTAAATTAATTGCTTGTCCACTGGTCACGTACCTTACTCCATCACTTTTTTCAAAAATGAACGCCAAGTAAACTCAACGCCTTCCACAGCTGAGGAAAACAGTTGGCAAGCGTTACCAGTTCCCTCCGAACCAAATTATAGCCGGTTTTGAGAGAAACCTCCATTAACATGCTGTGACTAAAAGATGCTATGTTCAAAATGTGCTGTGCGTTTGGAGATTCTCTCTCTTTAACCTCCTCATGAAATACAGAAGGCAAGTTAAATATTCATGAATTTCTATTATAGTGCCTCAGAATTTATGGGGTTTGGTATGGTGTAAATATGTAGGTTTTAAAGTTAAGGCCTAATCAGTAAACAATGAAAAAAAAAACCTAACTCCCTCACTGTTTATTTATTATAATAATTGTAAGGTAATATAATAATAATTATGCTTTGCAATAATTTAATAATAATAATTAATAAACAGTCAAAGTTGTAGACCAACTTTTGGAAGACGACATGTCGGACGATATGACTCTTTTTGATATCTGCCATAAGATATTTATATAGCTGCCCGGATAGTAACGTTAAAACTATGTTAATTATTCAAAGATGAGGTGAAGAGAACAGCACTAAGAATAATAAAGCCGAGATCCCTCCATGAAAAAGAAGACTCTTAAATAAGATAGGATCCCTCATTCTCGCTAATTTCCTAAGGAGTCCAGAGAACGCTTCAATAAAGCTGAATACAAAAATAGGTGAAATAATTGTCTCGCATATTAGAGGGGTACAATTATCTGAAATGAACCTGCAATTAACGAAACTAATGGAAAATAAGAAACAGAAATTGGCAGTTTACGCAAATAGAGTGAGGAGATATACTCAGCTAGCTGAAAGGAGGAAGCAAAATACAGCTTTTATTGCCATGGAGAAACTGTTCTATAGACAACTATCTTCCAAAAAAAATAATGGCATATGACTGTTTCCCAAAAAGCGAGCTTATTATCGATCACTGGTAATCTATGTAGGATGATTGACGAGCACAAACAAATATTCAACTCTCCTCGTGAGTACTTTCTTTTTTCTCGATTTACTCGAGTACAGAATATTGAATATAAAATACATGATTCATGTACCAGATACCCAGGGAAAAAAAAAAAAAGTATTTATATATATAATGCATTCATAGTCTAATTACATGATTAGTATTAACAATTAAAGTGTTATATAGCCCACTCACTACGGTGTCCATTAATATTTATATATATATATATATATATATATTATATTATATTTATATTTATATAAAGGCATAGTTTTATATGAAAATACTTTCGCGTTAATTTTATAATTGCTCCTTCACGCATCGATTTTTTAAAACATTTTGGATAATAATAAGGCTCAATGCTGAAGAAATGCAATCTTAATATCGATAGTATTTTCAAAAACTGTTCGATAAAATAATAATGGACCAAAATATGAAATAAATTTAAAATGAACAAAAATTTTCTTTTATTAATCATGTAGTTGTTCAACATTAGAAAAGTAGTCGGATGATTTTGGCTTTTTGTACTTAATTAAGGCTGTGTGAGTACTATTAGTGAGGAATCAGAGCGCCCCGAGTACTAAAGTACTCGGTACTTTGTCCTTTGAAATGTAGTCAAATCATGAAAAGTAATCGAGTGCTAACCATTTCTACTTGTAGATTTTTTATATATTTATTTTTAAATTGATAGTTAAAATCATATGTACCTTTTAGCAATTAATTGGTCTGTGCCTACTAGTATTATATTATAGTGTATACTGAAATACGATAGTATCGTTTTTAAATATGCAATGATATGCAGGCCCAATTGTTTAGCTTTTCTGAATGAGAAAGCCAAATGACAAACTCATTACATAATTCTTGTTTGGCTTTTAAGTATTACATAATACTTGTACAAGATAATTACAATGCATTTGATACATTTCATCTACATGAACCTTTAATTACTTCGAAAATATATCCATATTTATTGATTTTTTTAGTCAATTTAATGCGGTTTTAAAACCAATTTTATTCTCTTTGATTTCAAGCAATTTAGTACTTATTCCAAGCTATTTATACCATTTCCAACCGATTTAATTTTTCATCGTACAATTTAGCATGCTATCAGGAAGTAAGAACTTTTATTGACTGAATGATGATTTGATTGGAAAATCAGGATTTTATTAATGCGAGGATCTCCATTAACCGCTAAAGTTAGAAGAAGGAGGGGGAGTGAAATGAGTTCTATTGCATTAAGATTCTTTCAAAAATCACTAAGAAAAGCACAATATAAATTACTATTGAGTAATTTATTTTGTGCTTTATTATCGATTTTTTCTAGAATCTTAATGCAATAGAACTAATTTCTTTTCTTCTTTTTCTTCTGTTTACTAATTACTTAATCGTTTTGGCTGATTCTTCTGCATTACATAGTCATTCAGGTGTAATAAAGAAGCTTTATTTTCCATCCACACATAATTTTTAAGATATCGAATTATTTTACAAAAAAAAAAAATCCATCGCTGGGTTTTCAATATGAGTTTTTTGTTTCGATGCCATACTGTAGGAGCAAGCTGAGAGTTTAGGGTCTATTTTTGAAGTGTTGAGCATAGAGTGTTTGTGTTCTATATCACATATTTACTTACTTTATATCTCTATCGTTCTTACACGTTTGTATCTTGTGCGTTCCTATTTTTAAATATAACAAAATAATTATATATTTGATTGAAAAGAAATATTTCAAAATTCTTAGGGCTTTTATATTCAGTGAGATATATAATATTTAAAATAAAAACAATACTCATATGGGCTAGATTAACTATTCTCTATAGTTTATCATTTAAACCTAGCTTGAATCCGGGCTGGAACAAGGGTGGAGGGCAAAGGGGGCACTTGTCCAGGGCGGCAAAATTTGGAGGGCGAGAAATAGCGAAATTTTATTTTTAGGTCAACTAATAAATATTTATTTCTGTTAATTTTTCTTATGATTTAGGTGGATAAGTCCAATTCAATTAAAATTAATGGCCTATAATTTTATTTCATCAATGTTTATTTAATTATTTCACTACGTTTCGGCTGTACATCAGGTACATCCGTTAGGAAATGTTAACGTATGTTAACATTAACATAATATGTTAAAATTGCAAAACATAAATAATTCCTCACCGAGCATGAGGGTTTCCAGGCCTCTGGGTGCGGCGAACTGGAGAATGCCGAGCACATGGTCGCGACTTGTCGCGCTTCTGAAGTCAAATCAGACAGGTATGCAAACTGTACATCTTCAGGTCTGGAACCGTTCATATATGGTTGAAAAGCAGAATTGCGACCAGCCCTTTAGGTGAGTGAGTCTGCTCGATGGATCTCAGTGCCGAGGGCACAGATGATTATGTATGTCATTCCGGACCTGAGATATAAAAACTGGGTAACAAAATTGTAAAACATATAATAAAGTAAAGATTAGAAACATTTCGGTCAAGGTTTAGTTACAATTCTTAATTGTATAAACAAAAAATCAATATTTGATAAAAGCAAGAAAGATATTTCGTATTGCTTTGAATCAGTGGCGGATCAGCAAGGGAAGGAGGAGGAAAGGGGGAAATTTTCCCTCCCAAAATAGCCAATGAAAAAAATAATAAACTGCGGCTAATTTAAAATATGCCTTATAGTAACAATACTGGTGAATAACTGTAAATTATTCTTTTGGTAAAAGGGAAATTAGCCTTGACTAACCTTGTGAGAAATCGATTGTCGACATTGTCAAATGTGGTTTTATAACTTTCAATTGTAATTACATTTTTTATTAATTTAAATAAAATAAGTTTTTTAAACTTCGATTGTTTTATTATTTTTTAAACCTCATGAAAACTCAAAGCTTATTTATATAGTTCAGTGGTTAAGTCACCTGACTCATATAAATTGAATCCTAATCAAGTACAAAATAGTTTTAATTTGGTTCAAACTGTATCTTTTGTCATTAGGTTATGAATTACTGAGATATTCTGTCAATCCCTCCTAAACCAGTATAAAACAACACGACTACATAATTTTTCATATCATCCTACCCACGTTCTCGTATTAATATGCATTTCAAATTAAAAATGGTTGGCGCGTCAAAGGAAGAATATATAGAAACATTAAAAAATATTTTTAAAAAATGTATTGCATAACCTCGGCCTGCTCGATGAGTATTCCAAATTCTGTGGTCCCTCTGCCACCGGGCCGGAAAAAGGGAAGGGACAAAGAGAGCACATACACCGGGCGACAGTATTTAGAGAGGGACAAATTTCGAGCGTTTTATTTTTAGTTTAAGTAACAAATGTTTGTTTCTATTATTTGATTGTATTGACCTTAATTCAGTCAATGTTAAAGTCAGGAGTTGGTATTATTTATTTCGAAATATACTGCCTATAATACTGTTATAAAATTGTTGATTTTTATTGGAGGGGGGAGGGAAGAAGTTCTTGCACTATCCTGATGTTTATCCCTCCCTAAAACTCTGGATCAGCCCCTGCTTGGAATTTTTTTATTTAACTTTAAAGAACAATTCACTCCTGTGATTATGTATCAAAACCAGCAAATGAAAGAAATGATATAATGTGATAATATGGCATGAGCGAAACAACACCCGGTTTTGGAGATCTTTCATTCAGCTCCTTCTAGTGATCTTATGTGAAGCATGATGGAATGAAAATTTGGATATATTTTATTTCTTCTTCTTCTTCTTCTTCTTTAGCTTCCCTCTTTAGTGCCTTTCAGCGTAGAGGAGCATTCAGCCAGGAATTCCATTCTTCCCTATTTCTAGCTAGGTTCCTCGCCTTTTGGAGGTCCTTCCCCTTACCCTACAGTGTCGTTCAATGTAGTCGAGATAGGACATACTAGGTCGAGATAGGACCCCTAGGTCTTCTGCCATCTGGGACATATTCCATGGTCTTTAGAGGATCTCTGTGGTCGTCCACCCTGATAACATGGCCGAAGCACTTTAGCTGACGAGTTTCTAGGAACTCTTTCAGTGGGGCTATCTGCAGTTCCTGGCGAATCCTTCCGAACTCGGTCTCTCCTTGTTTTCCCAATCGTCCTTCGCAGAAATTTCATTTCGGCAGCGGTGATTCAGCTCTCCTGTCGGTCTATTAATATCAACTCTCCACCCCGTACAAAAGTATAGGTAGATATACTGTCTTGAAGATGTGTAGATTCACATCTTTGCCTGCTTCTCTCTTCTCTACCACAGTGTTACATATCTGGTAGTAAACTGCCTTGTTAAACCTGTTAGATATTTCTGCGTCTACCTTCCCAGATCCGTCTATCACTGTACCCAGTATATGTGGATATCTTCCTTGTTTCTTCCAACTTGTAGGATCTTACTTTTGTTGGTATTTAAAAGCATTCTTTTTCGTTGGAGCTCTTCATACCATCCAATAACTGCCAGCTGCAACTTTTCCACAGAGTTCGTAATCAATACCACGTCGTCGGCGTAGAGGAGAAGCTTTATCACTAAAGGATTAAGATTCCTACGTCCCAGGAAAGTCCTGTCCGTTCTTCTCTTACAGATGGATGCCACTTCATCCATGAACAACAGGAACAGCAAAGGGCTTAGGCTGTCTCCTTGTTTGACCCCCTTTGCAATAGTGAAATAATTTGATTCTAGCCCGTTCAGGCTGACTATTCCTTTCGGCTCTTGATATACAGATTTAATCGCCTCTGTCAGGTTTCTGGGAATATTCTTCGCTCTGAGAGCTTCCCATATTTCATCTCGTGGAACCGAGTCAAAGGCTGATTTGAGGTCAAGAGGAAAGCCAAGTACATATTTTTATCCAAGTCCCAGGATTTCTGTGACATATTTCTTAATGAGAAAATGTGGTCATGGGTTTGGCGCCCGGGTCTGAACCCAGCTTGCTCTTCTCCTATTAGGTGCTCAACTAGTGGTCGTAAGCGACCATCTAATATGAATGTACATAGCTTGTACACAACTGATGAGATGCATATGGCTCTGTAGTTAGAGCATCCTGCCTTAGATCCTTTCTTGTAAATTGATATTATGATATAATGTTCCCAATCCGTTATAATCCTTTTTTCGTCCCAGGCTCTCTGGAAAAAGACTTTGCAATGACCGCACCAACTCAGGGCCGACATTCTTTATTAATTCAGCTACTATGCCATCCCTTCCTGGCGCTTTTTCTGTTTTGATTTTGTAAATTTCTCTTTCTACTTCCTCTTCCTCAATCACCTCGTCGTACTCTTCCAGTTTCCATTTCCGTTTGTTGAATGTGATTATCAATACCAAACTGGGTATTTAGATCATTTATCATAAATATTTAGTTTTTGTACTTTTACGGCATGCGTCTATCTGTTTTCTTAAGAACTATAACGTTTGGTATATTTTTCCGATGGTTATGAGAAAGAAAAATAACTACTCGAAGCTTTGGCAATGAATAGGATGTCCTATCATTGGCGACCTTGTCCCTGTCGACGCTGTTTGTTATGCCGTCACTCCTCCCTCACTCCTTCTCTCTCCCTCCCTCCTCCCCCTCTCCTCGCTCTTATATCCAACCCTTGGGGACTCTAACTGTACTCTCCTAGCCCTGGATACTTCAGAGTTAATATTTATAGCTACTTAGGGAACATTTTAATGTATTAGATAATTGTAATTTATTTCCAGATATTATGTAATGTCATTCAAAAGGTCGATAGTATACTGGGTATTATTAAAAACGAGGATTGCCACAATTTGGAGTGGTAACAGTGAATTATTTTGCGTTTTTCTGATCTCCGCAATAACCTTTGACCGTTCTCTATTCACGAGACCCAAAATTAACACGATGCAGAGTTGTTACTTTACACAATCACGGACTGTGATAATCTTTTTTTTTTTATTTAAATCATTAATATTATTGATTAAATTCCATTACCTTAGCACTCATCGAGTGTTGATTTTCATTCGTTTAACTGCACAGGTAGACATACTTTATGTAGTATTGATGAGAATTGGAGTATATGTAATATTTAGTTGTCCTAAATCCTATAATTATAAGCTAATTATTATAGCACGTACATGGGAATAAGAAACGAGACGGCACACGTTTACAATATTTTTTTAATATAAACACTTAAAACGTGTTAAATCTATGAAAAGGCTGTGGATTGTGTGAATAACAAATATATTAAATGAGATGTCATACCGTGACAAATTAAAAGAAGGCATATTTATGGGAGCTCAAATTAGGAAGCATCGAGATGATTTCCGTTTTCATGAAAAATTAAATGAAAAGAAATTGGCAGGTTGGAAGTTATATTATTACTGAGGATTATGTAAATTAAAAAATATTTTACATGAGATGTCATACAGCGACAAAAACATTCAATGTTTCCTCCTGTGTTCTACATCATTCATCTCTTTTTAAAACCAGCAGTTGTTGCCCAACATACATTGGGGTTCCAGCATATCTGGCATCTTGTTTCCATCGTCCTAATATCCTGTGGAAACTTCTCTCCTTGTTCATCTCTCAGTGCACCCAAAGTTTCTGGAAAAAAAATCCAAATGGGAGTTTAAAGAATGCCATTTTTAAGGACATGCGACACCCTAATATTTTACTGTAATTAGCTTATCATTTTCGGATTGAGTATTACAAAATACTTCGTATATACCTATATTCATCAATGTTACATAAAAAGAAGTATAAATTTGTTGACCTGTGCTATTATTAAACAGTTAAACTAATGAAAATCATTACGGAATTATATTTTAATATTGCTATATTATTATATTAATATGCAAGATTATTTAATGTAAATTTAGCGTCTTGATGATTTAATTATCTAGAGCTATGATGGTTTATCAATGAAGCAGTGAGACAGGAGATAATTTCCTATAATCGAACCTGTCGAATCTACAGCCGTACACGAGTGGGCGTCACTTGTTATAACTGTCTCTCCCGGCCTTCCTAACTAATAAAGTTTAAAATTAACTATTTTTGGATCTACGAAGATAAGATATACATTAACTATCAATTAGTCTCTATGTTTCTTAAGATTCTAAAAACCAATTAAGTCTTACCGAAGTCGTTCCCGACAGTTGGCTTATAAGGCGGGGCATTGCTAAATACAGCTCTTCTTAAATAAATTTGAAACAGTTAGTATAATGAAACAAAAAAAAATCTCCATTCTGTTTTACTTTTTAAAAAATAGTTCATATAGATTTATTTTTCTTCTTATATTTCTAAAGCACAATATAGTCATATTTAAATTTTTACTTTGGAAAATGAAACAGACAGACGTCATTAAAGACTTTCAATTAAAAATAACGTTATAGCTGGTGTAGAATTGCCTCGATATCCTTTAAGCAATGAGTTAGGGGGAATAAGCTTACCCTTATGTGGATTATGGGACATGAAGGAATTGAAGGCAATAGGAAAGCTGATTCCCTAGCAAGGAAAGGCTCATAAACAAGGTTAATTGGCCCATACTACAACGTATCAAATTGACTAATTCTGGGAAATGACTTCTCGTTCAAGAAGGAGATATATTGGGTTTCAACACCTGTTATGAAATAAACCAAACTTTCCATCAATTTGTCAAAGGTAAATGTTAAATTTTACCTAAGCATGCCAAAGTTTAAAGTCGAGTACAATAGCGAGTCTCCTCAAGGTCCACTATCCTTTATAGTGTCATCTCAAGAAGATAAAATTAGTGGATGTTTCCCCCTCCAGTCTGTGTCTTCCCTTGTTGGTCATTCTCCTAGAAATGGCTTCTCTGACAATTGAATATGTCAGATTTTTTTTATGAATAAAGGTATCCTCAGTAGAGTAATAATTAACAACAAAAAAGACGCCATTACAAAGATTTGAGAACAAAAAAATTTAATATCAAATTTTTCATTCCCCCATTGTGTCCTAAACCACGTTTTGGAAATTAAAAAAATGAATAAGGCAAACTGGATAATTATTTCGTTTCAGAATTATCAGAGCTGATGAGGTTTGGTTAAAATAATCTAAAATTCTCCACTTTATAGTTTTAAAGATATTGTAAAAACGGTGGGTATTAAAAGTGTCCTGAAGTTTTGTTTCATTCCCTCACCAGATGGTAATTTGAGTTCTAGAGGGAACTTAAACATCGAATAAGCACTAAATGACGGTCATAGGTCTCGTTGATTCCAATTTAAGGATGCTTGCCCGAACGTGTTATATTTTCATTTATTTTGTTGTTCATTCCCTCGCTCTATTTAAACAAGGTAAGCAATATATTTTTTTTTTTCGCGGTGAAACAGATTCATTTTAGATACAGCTATAGATATTCTTATAACTTCTGATTCGTATATCATTTATAAAGTTATTTTTAAAAAATGCATTTTTTTCATTCCCTCACCTTTTAAATATGAGTCGTCTCGAAAGTAGAATAATAAAAAGAGATCAAAAGGGCGTAATCCATTTTTTTTAAGGGGACAACAACCCAGGATGCTGCCCAGGGAAAAAAGGCTGCATAGATAAACAAGGTGAGAAAAAAAATAGTAGACCTTCTTAAATAGTAGATCTTCGTAAGTCTGTAACAGCCTGTCATCGGATGAGCATAGATACGTGAAGGGGACTTGCTGCGACACACAGACTTAGAATCGAATGATTTTACTTTATCTTTACGGATCGTGACGATCTGAGGAGATCAGGGTACTTCTAACATCGACAACTGTACGTGGCCTTTTCCTTCACAAGAGTGTTTCTACAGTTTTTCATGTTTTGTTAAATAAATAAATAAGCAATGATATTTATTTTCCCTCTTATTTTAGTTATTAAACATCTGCTAACATCATCAGAAAAAGTAATAATTAGTTAAAATATGGTAAAATTGAATATAGAATATATATATATATATATATATATATATATATATTTGAATGAATTTTGATATATACGTGAATTTTGAAAAAAAAAAATAAGGAATAAAAATAGTTAAACCAATTTCAATCTACATGTTAAGAACTTATATTCGAAAGAAAAACTACTTTTTTATCTATTTTTTGATTATGGAGTCCCTCAGACTCTAGGTCTCTGATGGTGAGAAAATGAAGTAGCCAATGTGAGGGTAAAGCATAACATAGTTACATTATAATTAATGCAATATTTAGTTGAGCATACAATTAATAATCAATATTTTACTAACTAAAAAATAATAATTAAAATGTGAAGAACGTTCCTATAAATTATAAAAGCCCTCCATTTTCCTCGGGTAAAGCTATAAATTGTGCTTATTTTTATCAATCATTTCTTTACAAGCAACAGGTAGCCATTTAGTTAAAAATAAGGCAGTAAAATTCAATCAATTTACATCCGATAACCGACAAATACTGTTTAGACTTTCGAGATAGAGAATCAGTAATGGTTGCAAGTATTTCTGTTGAATCGATCCAGGAACTACGATGCAGAAGTTGTTTACTCAGTCGGCTTATAGAGGTCGCCATACCCCTTGCATTATTCATCAAACAAATTCTGACGAGAGGATGCTCAAAAGAAAATTACTATTAGTGGTGCTAATTAGAGGGAAAGCTCTGGAATGAGGTTCCTCGACATCTCTGGTCCAGTCCGTGATCAGTCACCTCGTTAGCCACTGGCAATAAACATGTCGCTTCTTGGTTCTGGATTCCCTTTGAGGGCCCACTGGATTTCTAACATCGTCAATCATAATTATCCAATATGTCTATCTCGTTAATTTGTAAACTGAATTAATAAAATTAATTGGAAAACAAAGTACTTCTCATTCAATTGTAATAGATGTCTCTTTAAACATTCCACAGACCGGAAACATTGTGCACACGGGAAGTTTCAACATCATGGTGTATCCAAACCATGGCACATTGCATCATTGCTGGTGTATATAAGCATGTTAGTTTTAACCATAGAGTCCATTCTATACTCTTTGGATGTCGTGTCGTGTCTATGGCCGCAAGACGCAACCGATTAACATCACATCAAAGTATTTTTACACACATCTTTAAATTCAATTATTAAATCATTTAAAAAAGTTAATTACATCTGTAAGCAGTTGATGGACGCATGATAGTATAAAAGGATCAATCTAATTATGGATTGATAAATGATTTACCACTTCTATAAATTTGTTTTATTGAAAACTAGTTTCAAATGTTATACATTCATCTTCAGTTCTAAAAACAAACCAAAATTCAAAAATGAGTAATTTAAAATACAGTTTGGTATTATTATATATATTAAATTATTTGTCAGTTTTTGACAAGAGATATTTGAAACTAAGGCAAGAGATCAAATACATGTGGGCACTCGCCCATGTCACAGTTGCTGCAAAGAGCACAGACAAATCCAAATTCAAAGCTGATCTCACTCCCAATGCCAACAATGGTCCAGCGTTATCTTCACCAAACGGGACTTTCTAGCAGCTGTTGCAACATCGCGAAGAGATCCCTCTGTCCTACAACAGATCATTTCTGATTATTATATATTATCTCTTTAATATTCTGGCGTAAATCAATTAATTTAAAAGCGTGATTGAGTTATCATTAATGTAAAAAAGTACTAAAAGTAATCGAGTTAAATACCGCATCTGAAATCTGTGTCTGCGTAAATATTGGCGGATGGTAGGGAAAAGGCTGGCTACTCCTGCTTTACAACAGTGGTTCTCCAACTTTTCTGAAATAATCAATCAAAATTCACATAGCGGCATCCCTATCATTACATTTTTATTTTCTTATTTTTTTTTTTTTTTAAGGAGGATGAGAAATAAACCATAGAACCATAATTAGTATATAATTTTAATAAAAACAATATTAATTTTGTATAAATGTTTTAATTATTTATTTAATTTAATCGAATAATTTAACCATTTCGCGGCACTCTTGTAGCATATAAAGGCACCCTAAGGTCCCGCGGTACCCAATTTCAGAACCACTTCTGTACACTGTAAACATACCATCACCCATTGGCGTAACTGGAATGGGCACAGTGGTGCCGGACACCCAGGTGCCACCTTCGGAGCGCGCCAAAGAAACTTTAAATATCAAAGGGAAGGTTAAAAATTCCGTTTTCTATTACGTTTACTGAAATAAAGTCTATAGTCTAATACTTGTAAAGGACGAAAGATGGATGTAACTCCCATCTGCACCGGTAAAGGTTATGACATGTTTTTATCACACCGCGCTAATTCTTAAACCGAGTAAATTGAAGAACCCACACCACTGGCAATGCACCGTTGCTTCCCTCTCACTAGCACTACAACTTTTTCCTTCGTCCCTCCTCTAATACAGCTGTTTCCAAACTATACCACGAGGGTTTTGTTTTTGTATCGCCTACATATGGATCTAACTAATCACTCTGTCCCATTTAAGTAGTGAGAACAAAGGATTCGCCTTATATAATTCTCTTTAATCTGTACAATATTCTTAGAAAAAATGTTTCTAGAATATTCCAGGAATTTTTAGATTTTGGATCACCTAATATTACACTATTTTATACTCTTTAATCTGCGTTTTTTACATTGGTCGAATTGTCACGCTGCTTTACCGAAGTACCGATAGACTAGGACTAAGTCCAGGGTGCGCATTTTTCCACTGTTCGTACCCAAGGGCGAAAAATACAATTACACCACTGCCATTTACCAACAATCAGTAAACATAATTTAAGTAAAAGCATCGTGGTGACTCATATGGATGGGCAAAGATGCCGATACTATTAAACTAAACACAAAATTTGCTAAAGCCGGTAAAGAATTAGGTCTACATATAAATAATAAAATCAAATATATGGTTTGCAGTATAAACTGCTATAGTTTTGGTGATAAAGAGATATTTATAATTATTTCGGATCTTCAATAACTAGAAAAAAACAAAATTCGAGAGGAAATAAGGGTAAGATGAAATGCGGGTAATGTATGTTATTTCGTAGTTGTAAAATTAGTGAGCTAGCGCCTTCTTTATAGAGACTTGAAAGTTAAAATTTACAAAACAATTATACTACCAACGGTTCTTTGCGGATGCGAAACGTGCTTGCTGAGAGAAGAATAACGCTCTAAGGTCTTCGAAAATAAAGTGTTACGTAGGATATTTGGGCCGAAGAAGGATGTGTCAAAGGGAGAATTTAAATGTCAACACAAAGCCGAATCGCATGGGCCTGAAGCCGGTAAGTAAAATAGGGATGGTAGCACTGTGACATTTGAAATGGGCATGCAAAGTTATGGGTCTTGGTAGCGAAGGTATCACTAACACGTTAATTAGCGCTAAACCAACGGGTAAATGTCGTGGGAAATAGACCAAGACGCAGGTTGGAAGATTGACAAATCTTAGTGAATTTTCGTTTCGACGGATATCAGCTGTGGGAGGCAGACAAAAGGTTAAAAAGTTAATCAGTGCTAAACCAGCGGGTAAACGACTGAAATGCAAATGGTTGGATTTTGGTAGGTTTGACTTTGGGTTCAGTGGATATATGTAGCAAAAAAATTATTGGAGTTACCGGCATCGAACCTGCGGGTTCATTGGCCTATTATTTATTATTATTAAACAAATTTCTAGATCAGTTTCCCTACAACTTTTCTTCCACTTTTGTTCCACGCGGTCGTCGTTATGTTAATAACTAATTTATTATAATCTTTATTTCTAATACTAGAACGCTGCAAATTATTACCCAATGGTTTATTATTTAAAAATACTAATATTTCAAAAATATCTGGTCTGTCTATTCACAGGACTTTCTGTATTTCTTTGGATTACAGTTTAGATAAGTAGATTATCTCTCAATCAAAATGTTTTAATCAAAATTTCAGCAAAGAAATAAAGCAGTAGGCACCTAAGGAGCAGAAATTTGGAGCTCAAGATATTCGCCGTGAGAGTGCCGAACTGGGAGTGTTAAGGAGAAAGTGTGTCTATGCAAGTAGGTCGAGATGGATAGGACACATAATTAGAGGATAAAATGGTACAGAGGAAAATATTGAGTGTGCAAGAAGCTAAAGAAAGTGCAGAAATAAATGGAGAAAGGAATAAAGAAATACTCCAAGGAAGGATGAAGTAGAGAGATGCGAGGAAGTCAGAGGCCCGCAATTGATAAGTCAGGAGTCCAATGACGCACGACGACCAATTAGACTGTGAAGTTCATTCATTACGCTATATCTCAGCTAATACTGGTCCGATTTAAATGATTTTTTTATTTTGTTTATGCTTTAGTAGGGTATTTCACCACATTTTGATAAATCATAACAAAAACCAAATAAAAAAAATTTTATTCGATTTTTTATTTATTCGATATTTGGATTATACCTATCTTGAAACGTAAAGCCTCAAATTTTAAGGGGAGAGTTAATTTTTTTTTTTGTTCGATTACAATGGTCTATTATTGAAAATAATAAACCAAAATTATATTGAAGGTGAAAAACAAAAGAGAGTTTAAATAAATTTTAATTAATAAAATATGTTTGCACGACCAATGAGATTTTATTGGTCGTATAAACATATTTTATTACTTTACATAAAAAAAGAGCGTTGACCTATTCAAATTTCTTTTGTTCAGATCGTTAAATAATTAAATATAATGGTTTTATTAAATGTTATAGTTCTATTCCCTTACAGTTATTATAAGCAATGAAAATTCTTTATTAAGAGGAATTACTTCTTTATTGACCCTCCCTCGAAACTTACATTCCTATATGAAACGATGTTAATTAAGTTCAACAGTTTGAAACTTCCTCCTCTTCAAAAGTTTAATTATGAAGCAACAAGTATTGATAGCTCTTTTTATTTTCTCAAATAATACCAGCATTACTAATTTTCCTTTATTTTTTTACTAAAATATATTATTAGGTTATAACTTTTAAATATAAATTCATCGTAATTAAACTCAAAGCATTCTATTCAATATGGCATGTAAAGGAATGAAGTTTTCATTTTTGTGACTTTCCACTTAGCCATTCTTTCTTGGCCCGTTGATCAACTAAGCTCGTATCACTTTTCTCTCTCTTGTTTCCTCCTCAAGCCAAAGGCTAATAAACTCCTGAAACACAATATTTCTGACACAGAAGTTCCTCTTTGCTAGTTTACTTTCTTTATTATATTGTGATATTTATAAACTATATGAGGATAAGTAATTATTATTTATTAATTAATTTGTCTATTAATCTAATCTTTATAAATATTTTTCTAGTAATCTGAGTACCCAAGTATATAAATATATTAAAACATATGTTGTCAAGTAAAAAATTCAATTAAATTATATTTTATTACTATTGCTCACCTCATCTCTATAATAGTCATAAAAAAGTGTATTTATCATTCAGTTGGGTGTAATGTATGATAAAAAGTAAGTGGAGCAAATAAATAAATGGTTATAAATTTAATGTCATAAATAAAGCACTGAGTGACATACTCTATTAACATTATATAATAATTGTTTTGAATGGTGGCAGGAGGCAAAAATATATGAAAACAAATTTCCATATTTTTATATGAAAATAGATTTTTTACCTGGTTATGATGATATATAATAAGTTTACTTTATATGATTTTTTCGTTAAAAAAAATAAGTACATAATAATATAATAATTGTATATTAGAGATATTTTTACTGAATAATACTATTCCAGGAGCAATGATTGAAAAACAATTTACAAAGGTCTTTCTTACCCAAATTTACTTTTAAAAATATCTAGTCTGGAAAGTCGTAAACCTGATTTTATTTTTTATTATGTTTTTTTGCTTTTTTCCGAAACTTTATATTTTGGGCAAATAAGGAACATTTTCTGAAATAAATTATATGAATTTGTTGAAACTTTTAAACTGTCCTATAATAAAGTAAATATACTTAGCTATAATGACAGTGTAAAAATATTATAAAATCAATGAATTTCGTCCGGAAAATATAATTTAGACGACAGTTTCGCGAGGTTGATAAGTAAATGCAATGTGTAATGGCTTGGTAACAAACGAATCATTAAAAAGTTAATTAATTCTGAACAAACGCACAGTGTGGCCGGTTGAGAATCCAGCGGGACAAAAGGCTGGAAGCCATAGTATTTATAATGAAATATTTTTCTCTCATCCAGACTAATTTTTTAATGTCAAAAATAGTTATTAATTGATTTTTAAACTATTTTCTGTCTGAAACAAGTTTGTTTTTACTATTTTAAACATAAAATAACTATAAGGACGTTTCACTTTGGCCGGGATAATCAATTTCTTTTTCAGAGCACGGTGTATTCATAATATTCATTCATGTAATATATTTTAATATTTGGAATAATAAGATATGAAATTTCCACATCTTCTATACTGTGGTTCTACGGTTTTATTTTATCTCGACAATATTCCACCAACGTTTCGTGGTTTTGCCCCATCTTCAGGATTTAATTCCTAGAACATTATTCTGTAGGGTCTCAGTTTTCCTCTCAACTATCTTCTAATCCTCTTCATATCGTTATCACTTCGGCCCGTTTTGAATTCCATTTAAATAATTAGATGAATAAATAAATTAATAAATAGTAATTATTATTATTATTATGTTATTTACCTCTGTCTTCTTACTGTACACATATCTATGCGTGACTTCTCTAAAGCTTTTGATTCCCTGGACCACTTTATCCTTTTTGCCAAATTAAAATCACTATCCTTTTCCAACAGCTCTATTCAGTGGTTCCAATCTTTCCTTTCCGATCGGACTCAAACAGTTACCATTCCTGATCAACTCCTATCTTCCTTCCTTACCTAGTCCTCAGGAGTACCCCAGGGCTCGAGTATTTCCCCACTCCTTTTCAATTCGTATATCAATGATCTTTCTAATTCAATCCACCACTGTTCCCACCACCTATACGCCGACGACTTCCAAATATCTTTATCCTTTCCTCCTTCTAAGCTATTAGTAACGTTTGCCAGTATTGAGGAAGACCTAGATAGAATCAGAAAACTCAGGCCATTCTCATCGGTTCCAATTCTCTCTTTAGATCCAATGGCATCTTCCCTGCTTTAATCCTAAATGATCACCCCATCACTTTCAGCTGCTCAATTAAAAACTTGCGTATTATTATCGAACAAACCCTTAGCTGGAAATCCCATATAGCCCGAATTTTCCGGCAGTCGATAAGTACCCTTAAGTGATTCCTTCGTTCACAACTTCTTCATCCCCAATCTTACCCGTAAACTCATCGTATCCTCCCTTATCTTTCCCCACATTGACTATGGCTGTGTGGTATACGGGGGCCTCTCGGAGGTGCTCGAGGACAGATTGAATCGGATCATAAACCGTTTTTTAAGATTTGTCTTTGTTCCCTCGAGACGGGCTCATGTGTCACACCTTTACGGCGAGTTGAAGTGGCTCTTCCCCTCCAACCGTATACTATATTTCCTCAGATCTTTCCTATACCAAACTATCACCACCAGCACACTTCCTACATCTACAGCCTCCTACAATTTAAATCCTTGGTCCACGCACAGGAAACAAGATCTCGCCTTTCTGACCTCTATACCCCTTCCCATAGAACCAAAACATTCGAATGTTCCTTTCTCGCCGCTCCTCCACCCTCTGGAATTCCTTTCTTTCTTCTCTCCGCCATGCTTTTTCACTATCTCCTCATTCAAATCCCTCCTTTCCCAACCTTCTTTCTTTCCAAAATGATGCTCTCTAATTACAAAATTTAAATTTTAGATTGACATCTAGATCTGGAGTAACTAATAATTTTTAATGCACCAGCTTCAACTTTACTAATCAGCCCATTATTTTTGTATTTTTCATTTTATCTTTTTCTTTTCTATGTTTCTTTTTCTTTGTATAAGAATTTATATTGTTTGCTTATTATTTTATTGAAAATCTTGTGAACATTAATTGATTTTTATTTTGCAATCTAATGGCCAGATATTGTTTCTGTTTTATTGGTTCGATTGAGTTATTAATAAGGGACCTAGTCCCAGAATAAAGTTCTTCTTCTATTTATTCAATCTATATCTCTGGTTTCAATTCAGCCCTGATGATTGCCCTCGTGTTTTTATCGAAACTTTGGCTTTTATAATAAAAAATCATTTTGACTGAGTCCTGAATATTTGGAATAAAAAATCTAATTTTTCTCTCAAAACCTTTTTGAGACCCCCCGACTAAATGTTGGTTTTATCAGCTCAATCAACCACATTTTTTCTTTAAGAGAATTTTTAATGCGATGACTTGCTGCATTCAATGCCTCAATTAATTCCCGTTTCAAAAACTCGAGTTTTCCAGCTATTCTTATTACTGCTTTTAAACGGGCGAGAAAAGGCGATTAAGTTTTACATATTTGTTAATATTACATATTAAATATTACATGTTAGACACAATGAATCAAAATTTCAAATTGCACATTGGTGTACATAAAAAGTTACAGACTAAAACGTGAAGCGGTTTGCTGTATCAATTAATCTTATTGATTGGCTTAAAATCTGAGTGTGTAAAATTGCCTGTAATTGAAAAAAAAAAGCAGCATTAGTATTTACTTCTTTCATTGGATTCCATCGAGACATAGTAAACAAAATAATTACATCATTATACCGTTGACTAGTAAGAACCTGAAGAATTAACTTATCTCCTAATTATGAAATAGTTGAAAAAGTATAAGTTAATTGTTTACCCAAGTACTGTATTGGCATTATCCTTGGATTATTCTTGTATATTCTCACTTATTGTCACCCTACCTAATGGTACATACAGGTATTTCATGATAATTTCAAACTTCGTTTTTGGACTTTTTCCCCGCTAGATTCACAATCGGCTACACTGTGTAACGGATAAACGTCCGAGGGATAGACCGAAGCGCAGCACAGAGGGGGGGACGAAAATGACGGAACTGCCTAGAACGTCCAAATTTTGTGTATACCAGTCTTCCTTTTTGAATTCAGCTTGTCAATAGTAATATTAATTGTTAAAGAAAAAATTATAAATTATAGAATATATGAAAACCAAAGAGGGAGCGGAGTAGCTCATTGGTAAGGTACTGTGCTACTATGCTCCCGGTCCCGTGTTGGAGATCGGCTGTGGCAGATAATTATTTATTCTGTTATCAGCCGTGGATCGATCCTGTGGGATCCGGAGACCCTCCCAGGGCTCACCCAGCCTCTATAAAGTGGGTACCCTTAATTAGGGGAAAATCCTTGCGGTTGAGCGCGATCTGGGCTAAATCATCTCCTTGCACAACAGTTGCTTTAGAAACTGTACGGTCCTTGCCAAGCGCTGAACCCTAGACCCTTCAGGGGTTGTAGTGGAAAGGTTTTTTTTTTTTTTTTTTTTATTTTTTATTATTTTTTTTTTAAACCGCAGCTACAAAAAAATTATAATAATAATGGCAGTCTGTACAAACACAAAAACTCGGAGGCGAAAAAATTTAAATTTGAGATACTTCAATCTTCGATAACTAGTAACCAAATTCAGGATCACTTTTTGAGCCTCCGATTTATAGTTTAATAAGCGTACAAGGAAGTCATGTATTGTTCACATCAGATATTTTTGAGTTAGTGTGCTAAATATAGTATTTTTTTTTTATTCTGGTTTCATTTTAGTTTGTTTATTTTATTTATTTTTAAAAGATATTAGATAAAGTTTTTTTTTTGATTTTGTCAATTTTCGGATCTATTGTACTTCATGGAATTTTGCTAGTTTTTTTTTTTAAAGTGTTTAATCTTAATATAATTGAAAAAAAAATAATGTATTTTATTTATTTATTTTCCTTTAAATAATAATTAATAAAGTCGCTATAAAAGAATTCCTAGGAAAAAAAACGAATTTTTACATGCTTAATTATCAAGAGCATTTCAACTTCCGCTCCGTATTCGCAACTATAAGGGAAACAAGTAAATCTGTCAATAGCATTGAAGAAAAATTTATTTCACAACGAAAAAGCAGTAAAGAAAAAAACGTTCGAATTTTTGAAATTATGTAAAAGAGTTAAAGATAACGGATTTGCCAATGACACTGCAGTGTGGAGGCAACAAAAGAAAAACAAATTAATAAATACAAATTCTACTCATTCTTGAGTGGTTTATTTTTAACCTTTTTTTTATATCATTTAGCATACGCCTTTTACACATCTTTTCCTAATAATTACCTGAAGAAAACGATGTACGGTCTAGGGTCTATTTCATTCCGGGTCTATTTCAGTCCGCTCCCCGGCTAGCATTCCCCTCCCCTGGATAGAATTAGTCCAATAATCACCTCCCGTATAAATACCAACCCCTCAATATTTGCCAAGGCCCAATATTTTCCAAATTAATCCACCACTTTGGGCGGAATTAAATTGAATAATAGGATGTATAATGATCATGGATAATATAATAATAATAGTTTAAAATAATTTAAAAATTAATTAGCCGGTAATTATTACCAGAATATTCAGAACTTTAACGATTGGAATTTTAGTACTCTACCCGTCCAACCCAAAGGTGTAGCTAGGGCAGGGCAGGGAGGTAGGGGGAGATCGGCCGCCCAGGGCGCCGCATAAAGAGGGCACCAAAATGCCAAGAAATTGTTTTTTTCCTTTTTTTTCAGCTCCGAAAAGAAGATTTATTTCATTGGATTTAAGTCGAACATACGTTGAAATTAGTAATCATGAACTAATGTGTGTAATTAGCTGATTGGGATTTGCGATACTGATCGACACAAGTCAAGTAAAGATACTTTTCTTTTAATACTAAGTAGTTTTGGTACGATACCACTCATTAAATATTCCTTTGGATATCTTATTGGTTTCGAATATTTGATTTAAGTGTTGGTATCGTATTTCCTTAGAAGTAGATAACCTAATATTGGGGCAAGGAAGGTAGAGCCGAAAAAAGGATTTCTGTCAGGAGTGCAAGCTCAATTTTGCCGCCCCTTCTTTCATCCCTCTCTAATAAAAGTCAACACATTTATATCAGTACAGTAGATAATATATTTCGAAATAAATATCATCATCTTATAACAGTAACTCGTTTTATTAACTTTTATTAGGCCAAATCTATCAAAAAGATGAAACGAATATTTTTTACTTAAAAATATAAACTTAAAAATAGACATTCACTCAAATTTGCCGCCCTCTACTTTCTGCCGCTTTCGGGCAACTTCACCCTTTGTCTCCCATTGTTCCGGTCCTGGGTTCCGGATCATGAACCAGTTGGTCATGCGCCAGTTGACGTCACTGGTCCAACTTGCAGTTTATCTAGAACTTCTGGCAACTGTATTCCGTCAACTGCACATATGTTCTTTGATGAGAAATGCAAGTAGCTAGACCTTCTAAAGATAAATCATTCTTTCTATAATTCTTAATGCAAGTTTTGGAGTGATTTGATTGAACTTATATCCCCATATTATCTAATATTTTCATTTATTATTGGCTGGATAGTACATTATACTTTTATATTTCTCCACGTTAAATACTGCAAAATTATTAAGAATAGTGCTTTTTTTTTCTTACATTTCCTGAATGTTATGAAGAAGTATGTTGGTGACCTTATAAGTTTGGGGTAGTCCTTCTGCCAGCGGCATTTCAAGGATGATGTTTCTACGGTGGCTTTATAGTGTATACAGATCACTGACAGATCTGTAATTTAGGATTGCGAAACTCAACAGGTGCAAATATACAAACCGTCATTGCCGCCATGAAAGGTGATCGAAATTCAAAGAATCCTCCTATTGTGTTTATCGCATCCGCACCCATTTACCGCTTGGAATCACCTATCAGACACTTTCAAAACAGAGCGGATTTCATAGTTATTTACCTACTGTGCTGGAATGTTAATAACTAGAATATGAAATTATATGTTATAAAATTTGCTTATAAATTAGTTTTTCGTTTTTTTTTTTTTCTGTAAATTCGTGTTTTTGACATTTCACGGAGGCAATGACGATATACTATATAACATTGACGATATGGGCAAAGTTCTGAATTTTCGCCTTTGCATTTCACAGTAAAAGGAATCTTTTGTCTGGTATATTATAATGCATAATCATTAATTTTTAAATATGCATAATTTAGAACTAATAAGGCTTAGTGTAAATTGTTACCATAATTCAGAACTATACAATTTTCTATGATTTTTATTAAACCCTAAACAATCAAATCTCAATGCTCACATCCATTTCAGTTACAAAAAGTGAAACAATTCAATTCTATTTCTCTAACGTTTATAGTGTACCTCAAGTGTACCTCAAGTTGATTTATTAGAGTGAAAATATTTTCAGAAGTAAAAATTTTATTAGTCAAAAACTATTTCAATAACTGACATTGCATGACATTACGGAACACTTACTGTCTGTTGTGCTGGACCAAACTGTACTCCCTTCATACGATTTACTGGGAGCTCCTAAAGAAAGCCAAATTATAAATTTCGTTTAACAGTTAAAATTACTGCTGCTATTTTTTTACTATACTTTTAGCTGATGTAGAGTTGGTGAATTTGTCATGGATTTATATTTTATTACCATAGGTAAAGGAATTTCCTATTACTTACGGTTATTGACACAAAATAAAATGTATGATTAAATAAATTAATGGAATGATGAAAATTCAGTCAAAAATGAAATCAAGTATCAAACTTTTATCAACGAGCACTCAGAACATGGAGGCTAGTAAAACTTTTTAAATAATTTTAATAATCTATGATTATTGTAAATTTGTAATGTTCAGAGCGACAATAGATATTTTAATATTAATTATTGTATCAAATAAGTTTGTGTTAATAAGTAAGCTTGTGTTAAAGTTGTTGATTTTAATTTTTGTTTTATTAAAGGTTTTATCAAGTCCTTTTTTAATCTGATAAGTGATGATTGAAATATCCATTTTAAGTTTATATTTGCGTATAAGAATATTTCCCTCATTAAATTGGTATTATTTTGTATTTATTTGCGTAAAAAGTTGTTTTAGAACTTGTAATTATACTATCATACCAGGGAGTGGACGATGTGTCCGTCGCCGATTTGGATTATAATATTTTAGGTGATTCTCCAATGAAAAAAATTCGTCACATATCCAACCGTTTCGGTATAGTGAGCCCTAGTTTAAACATACTCAAACTGCTTTATTTTATATCCAGAGTTTAAAAAATGATATTGACGTGGTTGTTCTATCTAAACATTAGTTTTTCAGAGTATATAAAAGGAAAAATATAAGCATTGATCAATAATTGGTTTTGGTCAAATAAATTTAAAAAAAATTGTTTAAATTATTAAGTAAACTAACTTCATTGAATTTTTTATACTAAAAATGATGGCAGATTTTGATTCATCACACCGAAAAAAAATTGTTATGAGTTTTTTTTTTTTTTTTTTTTTTCCAAACCCCTGGATACTTATATTTGCAGATATATACATTTAATTTGATGTTTGTCCTTTTGCTGAAGCTAGGCTTCATTTTAAGGAATTTTTGTGGTATTGGTTTTACATTGTTGTTTCTTATTTAATTCTTATTATAACAAAAAAAAGTGTTGGGGCACACTTTATTTTTCTGTTTGTTTTTTCTTTTATACAACTAGTTTAATCCTAATCTAATCAACTTATCTAATACCTTAAACTAAATTTAGTGTCCATTTCACTTTATGTTTCCTTCCATTACTTTCTGCCATCTAAGTGGGGGTGGTGCTGGTGTCAGTGTCCTAAATAGTGGGTTTGCTAGATATCCCAGCGAATCCAAGAATTTGATATGCCTCCTCCTGATAAATTCCGGGACCGTTGGTAAATCTAGCAGGGTGTGGAGTTCATGCGCCTTTTTCCTCTTCCACGCCGTTGTCCTTACCATCTTCCGGAGCATCGAGTCTTGAAACCTCTGGAGGAGCCGCTGCGTGCCACCGGTGAGATGTGTGAACAATGGAGCCCCGTATAGCAGTGCCGGCCTGAGTATGCTCTTGTACACTTGCAATTTGAGGCGGAGTGAAAGGGCTGGCGAAGTCAGTAGGTGGTGAAGACGGTAAGATCTTCTCCTGACCGTCCTGGTCTTTTGATATAGATGGGTACTAAGCTTGAGATGCCGATCAAGCTTCATACCCAAGTATACTATGGAGTTAGAAGGCGAGATGACGGTGTCAGCCACCTGGAGAGTCCTCGGCAGTGTTGATTTCTTGCCCTGTTGGTGCGAGAACACTACACAGTCCGTTTTTGCTGGATTGACCTGTATGTTGAGGTTTTTCAGCTGTTGAACTATCTCTTTACAGGTTTCCTCTGCCTGTTTCAGTGCATGTTTGGCGCTCATACTGGTGCTGTAGATGGCTATATCATCCGCATATGCAGCGACCTTCGCTATTCTGTAGTTTTTGCCAATTACCTCAGCAGTATATATTGAAAACAGCACCGGAGAGAGGACTGCTCCTTGCGGCACTCCGCACTTCAGTGAGATGGTCCGGGATTGCTCATCACAAACTCGCACAGAGATAGTCCTGTTGCCAAGAAAGGAGACAATGACACTGTAGAGCTGTTCCGGGCACTCGAGGTTTAAGAGTTTACGGCATAGAATACCGTGAGACACTGAGTCGAATGCCTTTGTACAGTCGATGGAGATCATAGCCGTTGCCGTGTTCCGATTGAAGCTGGTGTTCAACTCAGTTTGTAGCTTCATAAGATGATGTTCCGTACTGAGGTGTGCTTGAAAACCGGTCTGTTCGTAAGGAATTACGGAGTTTTCATCACAGAATTCTCTAAGGTAATTCAGGATGATCTTTTCGTATACCTTACCGAGGTGCGGCAACAGGCTGATTGGTCGATAGTGATCTGCCTCGTTTCCTGGCTTATTCGGCTTGAGGAGTGGAAACAGGATGGCATGCTTCCATTTTTCGGGGAAGTGTCTCAGGCTCAAGCACGAATTGTACAGGTTTGTGAGATGAGCAATCCCTTTTCTCGGTAGTTGTTTCAGGAGTATCGTCTGTACCCCCTCATGGCCAGGGGCCCTGTTTCCGTGGGCTCTTCTGAGGATGGCCTTCAGTTTCTTCGGAGTGACGAACATGTAATTGTTCTCCTTAGCCATCTCCGGTATTGAGAGCTGGGCCCCTCTCCGCGTATCTATATCATGCTGATAGTGCCCAACTAGTAGCTCGGCTTGCTCAGCATGATTTAGAAGGCGGTCTCCATCATGTAGGCGGACATTAGAGGTCTTCTTGGTTACCGCTTTTGTGAGTTTCCAGAATTTCCTGTAATCACCATGCGTGACCCGTAGCCGTTCGTGCCAGGTCGCAGTCTTCCATTGGCGCATGAGATTTTTAATCTGGGTGGTAACTGCGTTCAGGGCTCTTTTGGTGTCTGGATCTCTGGTGCGGGAATGACGATTCTTCAGTGTCCGCCTACTTTCTATGAGCGCCATGATGTGGGGTGGGGGTTTCTGTAAGTGGGGAGGCTGCGGATAGTAGGTGGGGATGGCCGTCTGCGCAGACTCGACTAATGCTGCCGTGAAGTCCTCGATGTAGTCAGTTACTTCCTCCACGGTTCGCAGGGTCGGAACTTGCTGCAGCCTATGGCATACCTCGGCTTTGAAACGGCTCCAGTCGGCCTCCTGGTATTTAAATTTCTTCACCGTCGGCGCGGGTCTTCTTCCTTGCACTTCATAGATCACCGGGCGATGGTCCGACGAGATGAAGTCTGTGACAATGCACTCAGTGATACGGTGTGGCTGTCTTGTTAACAGGAGATCGATTGTCGACGTAGAGCCATCTCGAAAGTGGCGGAAGGTGTGAGTGGCTGGGTGTACAACTGTAAATGCTGTTTTAACCAGCTGCCTTCCCGCCGGGTTTGCCGTCGTGTTATGCCATAGGCTGTGTCTGGCATTCAGGTCTCCTACCAACCAGTGATTGGTTTTTGTCCCGCATGTGTCGATGAGTTGCCGTAGCTCTCTCAGTGACCCCCTTGGACGCCGGTATATGCCTGTGATGTAGGTAGGCTGGTTCATGAGCACCTGAACGGTGACATGACTGGTCCGTGCGTCTCTGGTGTTCATAGGGGTGGCATCTTCTTCCACGTCGTTCCATTCGAAGAACTAGCTGCTTCTACATCTGCTTCGTCCTCAGACCTGGGAAGAGGGGCACTCTGTGCTGTGTCCATCTCGCGCACTTTATTGTCCTGGAACTAGCACTACACTCACGGGGGGTTACCACTACGGACGGACCGTAACGGAGGCACCACGCCCAATAACTGTCACTGTCACAAGGGTGGGGGGGGGACTTGCTAGCGCAACGCTGTCCGTACCCAATAGGGTGGCTGCCGAGGTTAGATCCAAGTGATATGCATGGACCTCAGCAGCTCTAGGACGCTAACTAAGCAAGAGGGGAAAAGGTACAAACTGGTTCACTTCACACGAGGTGGCACTCCTAGAGGTGTTTTCACTGCGGCTGCTGACTGCTGACTGATTGTTATGAGTTCCGAGTGTTCAAAATATTTAAAACCACAAAACTACGTTTCGGTTTCTCGTCTTCAGTATATCCGATACCGACGTTCTTGGACTCGTTCAATATATGTATATATATATATATATACATTGTACATATGTACAATATTTATATATATATATACATAAATGTAGATATATATTTATATATATATATATATATATATATATATATATATATATATATATATATATATATATATATATATTGCTATGTTTTCTAGTTTGAGTTGAGCTTGATATCTCTTAGCTGCTAATAAATTAGTCTATATATATATATAGGGATGCCATTGGGCAATCATTGAGGATGATTATCCCAAAATTAAGTAAGCTTATGAATACTTTTGAATTTCTTACCTTGTCCTCTAAATTGGATACCTTTCCAAAGGTCTGGTTTGTGGTTACCATTATTTAATAATTAGCCAAGATAATGTTCCTACTTTTAAGTTTAATACTAATGTTAATCAACGTTACTGCTATCTTAATGAAATATATTTAAATTAAATATGGGCATGGTTACTAAAGAACAACCTCCTTGCGAACATTTATCTTTATTCCTCAAAATTAAAACAACAAACTATTACAATAAAAAGTTAACCATGGAATAATTCAGCCTAGACTTAGCCATTAATTGTTTTAACATAAATCCCTTATCTGTACTAATTGCTGTTGATGGTTCCTCAGCATCTCTCCCTCGGGTTCCCCTGCATATCTTCCTTCATGGTGCCAGAGCGCATTTCTCATCTTCAGAGTCGCAGTCTTGCATCAGCCCCTATCAGTCTCCAAGTCCTCCCTCAGCCTCGATCCGTTCAGGAGTATATCCCCTTCACCTCTTTGCTTCTTTCCCCCTTTCTCTCTTATTTTGCCTAAGAGGGAGTCGAAAACGATGTTCATTGGCCGACTAGTTTTATAGAGGGAGGAAATTCTGGGATTTCATCGGATGGCTCCACCCCTTGTCCTGACGGCCGGTATCTGCGAACCATTATCCAACTCGTATAATTTAATCATACCTTTTCCAGGCGGTCTCCACTTTTTCCTCGAGGCCAGCCAAGCCTAAGGGGACCAGTTCTTAAAATTGATTAGGTGTCCCAGCTTTTGGCATTGTTACAATGTTAACTTCTCAGTAGGGTTTTTAAATTAACTTATCCCTTATCACTTATGTGGTGACATCTGTCATCGCCTGTCAGTTACCCTTCTCTACCTGCTCGTCCCTTATTTCTTTTGTTCCCACCTGGTCTGGTTAAATTAAATAACGATAATATTGTCCAATATCAATACATATTGATATAAAAAAAAAAATATATATATATATATATATATATATATATATATATATATATATATATACACTTTTCATGTATATAAACAACTACTGTATTATCTCAGAAGGTCTTTGTAAAAAAATATGATAACCATATAAAAACAAAATTGAGATTTTTATGGATAAAGGTGGTTCTAAAACACGTTGCGACACCACGACTAAAGTAAATCGTGTAAAAAAATTTGAACGGCAAAATAGTCCCTATATAGAAGGGTGCTATAGACTATGGTAAAAATTTTAGGTTAATCAATTAATGTGCTGGTTTACTAATAACATCCAGTATATAAACAAATTATTTTTCGCTTAAATGATTAAAGTGTTTATGTTTTGTTTTGTTTTCAATTCAAATAATAATTATCTAATTTCATATTTTTATTTATTTATTGAATTATCTGTTTATTTATTAAATTAAACATTATTTAATTTTAATAATTTCTGTTACAGGTAAGCGGACTCGTTTTTATATTGCTGTTCAATACGTTGTAAGTATTATTTACATATTCATCGCCCTTAATGTTATGTCTATTAAATATTGTATGTTTATAGCACAGGTGTCCAACTTTTCTATAACCCGTGCCATAATCTCGGGTTTTCCACACGTGTTGGTTTTTAAATAATAAATTTACTATTAAGAAATACATTTTGACTGTATACGTGCAAAACCTCGTAAGTCTCAGTTTTATTTAAGTAAATATTTTAACACATAAAAGGATTCTGGATCGAATGGAGTTCATCATTTTTACGTTATCGTTGTTTTGCTTATCAATGACCTGTAACAACCAAGTTAACAAAGGCTCCAAAGGTTTTTGTATCCTGAGAAATTATGTCAAAATCACTTACGAGATTTTGTAGGTTTACTGTCGATTCGTTAAAATTTATAATTTAATACTGTTGTTTATAAGTATATATTATGTATGAACAATACACAATACACGGTACATTGTTGATGATTACGAGAAATAATTATGAAAAGCTGAAAATTAATGTGACAAAATCACATTTGGATTCTATCCTTTACGCACGTTTTGGTATACCCTTAGGCCTTCTATTACAGGGTCCGTTATTATTTACTTTTTAAGTGTTAATATCTAGGTATTGTTTACTATTTTAATGATAGTACAGTATAACTGATACACTATTGTAAGACCTCCAATTAAGTTACTCACAGGAACATTACTTCTTTGTACCTTCTGGAAGATCAGTATCGTATTATGCCAAGAAATAATCGTGGCTGTTATTAAGATTACTGTCGATTGTCTAGACAGTAAGATTGAAGTGTAAGCCGAAACCGGTGCTGTTTGTGGTGATCAAAGGGTGATTAGCAATCCTTTAATTAGTGCTTAGTGCCATCACCGCTATTTCAATATCCTACTCGCGTTTAATGCATCCTTGGAGTCCGTCTCAGTTTTCACTTAAAGCTACCCTTATAATATACCCTAGTAATATTCACGGCCCAACATTTTCGGGACACAGATGGATCCGTTTGTCCACTCCGCATTCCTACATGTGATCCGATCAGCTATTCCTGTACCCATCGTCTATCGCTGCCCAAAAAAATAGGAAAATGTCTGCAATTCGCCTTGCTATGGCATTATTGGAAAAATAAAAAAAAAAGTTTGGGCGAAAAAAATGTTTATTAACAGAATAGATTACAGCGATTTGAAAATGTTGAATGAAATAGATAGGAAGGATTACTTAAGAATGGATAACAAAAACATCCCTCTAGTATAGGATAAGGATAAATGATAATTGTATTAATTCAATATAACTAGTTATAGTTATAACTAGTAGTTATACTGGTTGAATGATGGGCTCAAATTTATGATTGCAAGCAAACTTAAAACAACACAAAACTAGATAAATTAGAGATAAATATTTAATAATAAAAAATGGGACCCAAAATGAAATTTCAAACGTTTATAAAATCAAAATGTAAGTTCTATTAAGGGAGGAAAGGGGGGCACTGACGACCACTCCAAATGAAACAACTATGAAGTGGAGCCACTGGAGTGAAGAAGATTTTAAGGGCTCCACTGACGATTACCTCACTCCAGTGTTCCATTTTTCACTCGACAGGTAGTGCGTGATTTATGGTCACGTAAACGCGTATTTTATAATAATTGCTGTCTACAAATATTTTTTATTTATTTAATTTATAGGGCGAAAATCACCGCCCCTTATCTATTATTAAAACCGGTAAAAGATTATATTAGATTGTATATTCCTATTTCTTTTGTAAAGTTAATTACTTTGGATTGGTAATTTTGATGGTCACCCAGTGCCTTAGCAAGATACCGAAGAATTGTTAGCTTGTCCAATTTGATACTTTAATTTAAAGATAAATATAAATGTTTAGAATTAACGGGATATAAATTGTGTCACTACAATAGCAAGAACATTAAATAATTCGGTAATATTATCAAAAAATTAAGAAGATTCATGAAATAATAAATTAATAAAAGAGTTATAAAGAGATATTATCCAAAATTCTTAATGCTTTAAAATTGTTTTGTTTTTTAAATTATTATTGGTGTCATGGTGTCAATTATTAATATGGTTTGTATAGAAATTTCACCAATATTAATGAATTATACTAATATAAAAATGGAGCATTTAGAATGTTATTGAGTGAGGTGGATTCTTAATGATAAGATTAGAAAAATATTTATGATTTTAAGAGTGAGGACATAATTGAGAATGCTGGAAAATATTATAAAGTTAAAGAAAGTTAAGGCATCATCAGATATGAAGAAGAAATAACCTAGCGGCATCTCATACAAGTCTTGTATCCATTTAGAAATAATTTGTATTTTCTTACTGTATTAAAATTTACATAAATTCAGTACTTTATGTTTTTGAAACGTGACGTAACTCTGGGTCGAGATTAAGCCACTGATATGACTAGCTTGTAGTTACAGATCACTGTAAACATGATTTTCCAAAAAGAAATTTGAAAATATAATTATAATCTTCATTCCTAAGTTTTTATTAAAATTGTTAATTTTAATGAAGGAATGGATATAACGATATAGCAGAGACACTGTTTATAATCCTCTAGTTTATATTCTACTTATTCCAGCAGTGATATTAGAACTGCAATGCAGTCACCACAGCATGGGAAAAATATATAAGGAGCCAATATGTATAACTCAATGCCGTATAAAATTGAATTTGTGCAAGTGGTGTAGAATTTAGAAAAAAAAAAAATAATTAAAAGATGTTTAAACTGTAAACAGTTATGCAGGCATACATAGTAAAGATGTAATAATTTCATAATAATGATTGCTACCGCGAATATCTGGTATGTGAACTCACACGAGTTTCCTTACATCTTTTATTGCTAAGTCCTTTATAAAACTGTTTGATGTATCTTAATAAAGGAAACTGGTTTCCATGAGAACATGCAAACAATACTTTAAAAACTAAAAGCGTTTAAAAATAAACATTGGTATAAAGTGCTGTGCGCATTTTTGTTGTTTAGAATGCCTTTCAAGTGATTCTCTAGAATTTCTCTAAAACGTTTTTGTACACAATATATTTTTTGAGTTATGTGTAAATACAATTTACTTTTCATCCTAACATTTTTCCTACTTTTTCTTGGGGATGTATTTTTTTTATATTAAAAGAAGAAGACTTTTGGAAAGTTTTATCAAAATCGTTAAAAAAAATATGCGGTTGCATAATGATTTATATCTAATGGCGAAATGAGCTTGTTTCTTATCTTCATAATATTGTCAATTAAAAAAAAATCTTGATAAGCTCGTCCATTATTTATGTATAAATAAAAGTAGTGGTCTAATTGACAACAGCGAATAAAATAATGATATCTGATCGAATCTGATTGTTTGTCAGCAATGATTGCAGGATTGCACGCATGTCATTCTAATTTAACTCTGCACGTTCGATTTCACATCGCATGGAATGTTGATTACATTAAAACTAAACTACGCAGAAGGTCGTGTTACTGATAAGCGAGGAATGTATTCCTTAGCCCGATCTATTAAATTGTCAGCATTCAAGCATGCTTGTATATTCTGCTATAAAGTAATGTGGGGTAAGTGCGGCATTGTCTCGTTAAATCCAAACCCTCCATACTGTTGAGAGCTACCCTTTACGGAGTCTAAACACTGATGTATCAGAAATACATTATTATTTTTATTTTTTTGCCGTAAACGGAACCTACGTATTCGATATACTTTGTGATTTACATTTCTCCTTGATAGTTTTATATTGTTTAAACGCTTGTCCGCCACCACGCAGGAAACATGATAGTGGAGCCAAGTGCAGACCTCTGTTGTATGACAAGCGTGCGCGATGTACATTAACTCTGACTATATGTTTTGACCAGGCAAGGTAATAAAAACAAAAACTGTTTTTTTCAATTCATTCATTTAATTATATTCCACATCCCACTTTCATAACATAATTGATAATCGTAAATATCAGATAAGCTTTAACTTTTTTCGGTGATTATACAGTATAGCAATGCTCTGGTAACCGAACTATTTTGTACTTGCCCCTAAAACCGCTCCTTTGATAATAACCTCTAAAGGCAGGGGAAAGTAGGTACTAGGATCCATTAAATTTAATTAACAATCATGTAGAAATGGACGTGTTTCAAGAGTGGGCTTGAATGTAACATATTAAGCATAGTAGTCTAAGGAACATTTTTTAAAATAATGGAAAAATCTAGTTTAAAAAATATTGATTCTTTTAAAATAACAGTAATTTAAAGTAGAACTTTGTAAAATTTAGTGCGGGCTTACTCCACATTATCTTATCCTGTTGTAATGTGTTGTAATGACAATGGAGATTTAACGAATCCAAGTAAATGTTAATATATAATAAACGACGTAATATAAGCATTTTATTTTTGTATTTCTTTTTTGTAGAGTGTACTTCTTTTCATGACCACCAAACTTCATCAACTTTGTGTTCCAAACTTCTTGTGTTCATTTTAACACTCTTGCGTGTGTTGAAAGATGATAAACTGCTACCAAACAGGTAGCCAGTGTTGAGATCGAGATTTATCAACACGTAATTATATTTAATCTAGTAGCCATAGCTTTCTCTCAGTTCAAAATTTATCAGGCATCCGCTCTAGACGTGTTCTTCAACATGCTTTTCTACCACCTACTTTCTACTTCTTTTATTATTCGTATTCTGGTTTAAACTACAGTTTCAATTCCTTGAAAACATCCTTATATAAACGACTAGCTGACGCGGCAATGCTTCGCTATTGCTTGATTTCAGTGTGTATATGTATATATACATACACACACACATATATATATATATATAATATAGATTACTTGAACATAATTGAAAGTTTGATAAAATTAGGTATATATATCTATATATGTAGCATTAAAAAATCGAATTAATTGAAGTCCAAAATATAGTTAGTTTAACTCCACACCTCTCAAAATTTGAGGTCTTACGTTTCTAGATACGTGGAATATCAAAAAAAAAAAATCCGTCCGTTCCCCGTACGCCGCGTATTGGTCAAAAACCGGCCATCTTGCGAAATAACTAGCCACTCAATTTGTCTTTATCTGAATAACACTACCATAGTGCTGTTTTAATATATTTTTTAACGCTGAATCGAAATGCAGCAAACCCCGGTTCAATAGGAGTTAAACATTTCAAGATTTAATTCAAAAGATATGGAAAATAATTGGACAGTTGATTTGATATAAATAAAATATAAATTTTTAAAACATTTGGCGTTTTTGGTTCGTCTTTAATTTATTAACAAAAACATCGGGTATCATTTAAAGCATGTTGATGACTTCCTCCTTGGTTGCGACCATGCTGAAATTTCGGGAATGCTCTATTATGATACTCAATATTTTTTATCGTAGCTTCGTGGACTTTTTTTTTTCCCTGAGCATCCAAATAGTTTAAATAGCGGTTGAAATCATATTGTGATCAACGAACTTTGTTGATATAAAGTAAAAACGTATAGTTTAGCAGTTCCATGACAAAAAACATTGTGAACTGGAATGCAGAAATTTACTTTTTGAGCTTTATAGCATTTTTTAAATTTTCTATTTTTTGTTTTTGGGAAAAGTTTGCATTTACAATCAGCACCCGAAAAAACATAAATAATTAGATTATTAGAAGTTCTTCAAAACCTCCCACCTCCTTTCTGGTTCCCATTTGACTAGACTAAATTGTATCTCCTCATTTTCGCTTCAGAACGGAGCGGCCAAACAATAAGTTCGAGTTAAACAAATGCAACTGTAAAAATGCCATTTTTCGCCGTAACTCTGGAAATGGTTACATGAACTATTCTAGAATTCTTGAGGATTAGAATAGAATAAGGGATATACTTGAGAGGATTGCGATTTTGGGCTTTACGCCGCCCCTTTTCGCCGATATTACTGGGCCGATTTCTTTGAGATTTGGACCTAAGTCACAGGTCGCCGCTGGATGATCCTTAGAACTTAATATTACCATCCGTCATTTCGTTTCAATATGATTGCCGATTAAAGTTTTTATAAGGCCATACCTCGGCTATTAATGAACATAGATGGAAAATGTTAATTTTTTTTGGAATCAGCACTCCAAGGATTTAGAGAGAAAAAAAATCTATATAAATGATTTTTCTTCAAAAATGAACCTTTGTAATCGATTAAGACATTTTATTTTAACCCTCTTCAAAGCTTCAGGTTTTCGTAATAGGCTTTATTACCAGCCATTATTCTGCTGTTAATTTCTTTGAGGATCTTTGTTGACATGGTTTATAAAGTATTCTGCACATGTTCCTATTTGATAACTTGAAAACTTTGCATAATCTATAATATTCCAGTTGTTTATCTGAAAGATCGTCTAATTGTATGGACCAAACCCAATGAATAACATGATCATGAAATGCATTAGTATATATTGCTTTTTATTATCAATTTAAACTATTATACAGAACTAAAACCCATAGCTTAATGTATGCCGAGGCCAGTTTGGATTTGTAGAATGGTTTGTTATACAATACATAGAACTAACTTTGTTCTTTTATTCATGGCGTCTTATGACGCTTCTGATTACTTACATCTTCAATTTCGTTAATGTTTTATAATTTCTAATTATTACTTAGGCAATGGGAGACATATTTCATTTTGTGTGGAACCTACCATCTAAAAGTTAAACTAAATTTTTATTTTCGTATAATTGTTGCCAAGACTGTGAAATTGAGCTCATTGAATGTGGGGTTCATTATTTGTTTTACTGATTCGAATTTTTTTTTATTCCTCTCTCTTATGAACTCCAGAACTCTTGGCATTTTTAATTCCTCATGCAGCCTCGACGTTTTCACTCTTTGCAATTAAGTTCCTTTTACTATTCTTCGTAATATTCCGTTTTCGAAATGATTGTAAAAGCTTTGCTGTCGACTTGGCAACGTGTGAAAATAATAGTGCGCGATACAATATGGTCGGAGGCATAATAATTTTATATATTTAAGCTTTTAAGCGAGAAGGTAGGCTTGAGGCAGATAATAAATGATTATGCCAGTAGCTTTTACATATTACTGAAAGTTTGATTTTTGGGTGGTGTAATATGCGTTATAACTTGGCACGATTCATAATCAGTTGACGTCCTCATGATGGTGTAGAAGGGCCAATCTCTAATTTCGATTCTTAAACAATTTGATAAGAATTTATCGATTGTTTAGCAATCTTAGCAAGTTTGCAGCCTCTTACCTCGTATTGCAGCCTCACCAAAGAATTTTATGTACTCAATTTAGATTGAAATCCAGTTTGTTCTGGTGGAATTATTTCATTTTGAGATATGAATTTCCTGAAATAATTTAGGATTACTTTCTCGAAAATATTTTCCATGTGGGATAATAGACTGCCTGGACGGTATTGGGATGGCTCATTCCTTGGCTTCCCGGATTTCAGAAGCGGGAATAATATAGCATACTTCCATGCAATAGGGCAATACCTAAACCTTAAACAAGAATGGAACAAAGATATCATGCGAACTATTCCTTTTCTCAGCAGCCGTATTGATAGTGCACTTTGCATTTTGTCGCATTCTGGGGCCTTGTACCAATTCCTTGATAAAATTATTGTTCCTTTATTTGAGAGAGGGATAACAATCCCGGTCTTTTCCCTAATTTCTTCACCGTAATACTCGACTAATTTTGTTTATTATTCTTGTGAAGTCTGATGAATTAGATGTCTTGTATCTTTTTTGTTTTTTTCCAGATTTTACGATGATCGTTATGCGTCGCTATTAGTTTCTCCTGCCACAGATTCGGTTTTTATATGCTAATAAGGTAACGAATCTGCACACGTAGAGAATGCAATAATTTCTTTACTTCTCGGACCCTAATGCTACCATATATTCTTTCAAATGTTTCGCTGTGATCTCAAATGAAGAATATGTTCTAGTCTGGACTTAGCGTTGTAGCGGCGAGAATTTCGAAATGGTGATATCTATTGAATTCAGAATTTCTCTGGATAGGGTAAATATATGGGAATGAAGTCTTCTTCTGAATGAAGATTTGGAATCGCTTGTAACTGGTGATGTATCTGGCAGCGGTACAAGTCCCAGTCAGCATTTTTATAATTATATTTGGCAGGAATTGGTTTTTCTTCACATTCTTTAGCCAGGATATCGTGAAGGACTGGCAAGTGGTCAGTAGAGGAGAAACAGGGGAGCTGGGACACTTTTGTGAGCAGCCAATCAGAAGCCAGCATTTGGTCACGTGACCTATGGCGGGAAATTTGAATTTGAATTTTCAGCTCGACCTAACCTTAACTGCCACGTGGTCTTACCTCGACCCTACCTTAACCACCACGTGGTCTCACCTCGACATAACCTTAACTATTAGGCCACGCCCCTTTTTAGTCACGTGACCCTTATGCCCCACCCCTTTTTAGTCACTTGATCCAGTCACGTGATCCGCAGCGCATCCTGGTCTACCCTCCGCCCGCATATTTTAGTCACGTGACCCGCGTAACCTCCTGGCCTATGATCCGCCCGCATATTTTAGTCACGTGATCTAGTCACGTGACCCATGGAACCTCCGCCCACAAGATTTACCCCCTCCACCCATTGAAGGGTTAGGAACCCACATTATAGAGCATGAGTGTGCCCGACCTCCATTTTGTTTTTCTTACACCGCCATTTTGTTTTTCTACAGTTTGAGAGACTTGAGATTTTGTTGAAGGGTTAGGTACCCACGTTATAGAGCATGAGTGTGCCCGACCTCCATTTTGTTTTTCTTACGCCGCCATTTTGTTTTTCTCCTGTTTGAGAGACTTGAGGTTTTGTTGAAGTGTTAGGTGCCCACCTTATAGACCATGAGTGTGCCCGACCTCCATTTTGTTTTTCTTACGCCGCCATTTTGTTTTTCTACTTTTTGAGAGACTTGAGGTTTTGTTGAAGGGTTAGGTACCCACGTTATAGACCATGAGTGTGCCCGACCTCCATTTTGTTTTTCTTACGCCGCCATTTTGTTTTTCTACAGTTTGAGAGACTTGAGGTTTTGTTGAAGGGTTAGGTACCCACCTTATATAGCATGAGTGTGCCCGACCTCCATTTTGTTTTTCTTACACCACCATTTTGTTTTTCTACTGTTTGAGAGACTTAAGGTTTTGTTATAGGGTCAGGTACCCACTTTATAGTACGTAACCTCACCAACTGTTATATAATCATAACATATACCATGAAGGGTCAGGTACCCACTTTATAGTCTGTAACTTTCTCGACGGTTATATAATCATAAACTATACGAGGAAGGGTCAGGTACCCACTTTATAGTATGTAACCTCCCCAACGGTTATATAATCATAACCTATACGAGGAAGGGTCAGGTATCCGCTTTATAGTCTGTAACCTCCCCAACGGTTATATAATCATAACCTATACGATGAAGGGTCAGGTACCCACTTTATAGTCTGTAACATCCCCAACGGTTATATAATCATAACCTATACGATGAAGGGTCAGGCACCCTCTTTATACTCTGTAACCTTCTCAAAGGTTACATAACCTTTACATTGTTTTCATGTTTGTGCGACCTTCTCAATGTTTACATAACCTTTACAATATGTAACTGTATCAACATGTAAACAGGTTGCATCTTGTATAGACAAGTTGGAATATGTCCAGGTGAAATACAAATATGGACCTTGAACTGTTTATCTCTAAAACATAAATAAATGGTAGGGCTTCCTAATATTTGAATAGCTTTTGGACTTTGAACTGATAATCCTTAAAACACAAATAAATAGTAGGGCCCTATATTCCTACAACAGCTTTTGGACCTTGAGCTCTTAATACTCTATCTTTACTTATCTCGCTGAAACATAAACAAAACAACTTTTCAATGTACTACGTATTTTTAATATCTGATAGTATAAGTAATGGTCTTAAGAGGATTAACTTTTAATCCCTAAAATATATCGACGAATCGGATCGACTGTGTCACGCTGGACAATTGATTTAATTATAATCAACAAACCTGGCTCGTAATTGCACTCGAATCAGTCCTCGCCATGTTTTCGAGTCCTTTCTGCTACTCTCGGATGTCCTCGGAGCCGTGTAATTCATACTCGAACTTTAAACAACTTTTCAATGTTCTACGTATTTTTAATTTCTGATTGTATAATCGATGGACTTACAAATTTACAAATATATCGATAAATCGAAACGACGATATCACGCTGGCCAAAGAGATTGCACCTTTTCATAGCTATGAAATATTTTCGAAGTACACGAGTCGGTATTAATAAATTCGAATACGATGCAGTAAATTTTAATTGATGAATATTGAGGAATATTATAAAGATAGAGTATTAAGAGCTCAAGTCCAAAAGCTGTTGTAGGAATATGGGGCCCTACTATTTATTTGTGTTTTAAGGATTATCAGTTCAAAGTCCAAAAGCTATTCAAATATTAGGAAGCCCTACCATTTATTTATGTTTTAGAGATAAACAGTTCAAGGTCCATATTTGTATTTCACCTGGACATAATCCAACTTGTCTATACAAGATGCAACCTATTTACATGTTGATACAGTTACATATTGTAAAGGTTATGTAAACATTGAGAAGGTTGCACAAAGATAAAAACAATGTAAAGGTTATGTAACCTTTGAGAAGGTTATAGAGTATAAAGAGGGTTCTTGACCCATCATCGTATAGGTTATGAATATATAGCCGTTGGGGATATTACAGACAATAAAGTGGGTACCTGGCCCTTCATCGTATAGGTTATGATTATATAGCCGTTGGGGAGGTTACAGACTATAAAGTGGGTAGCTGACCCTTCATCGTATAGGTTATGATTATATAACCGCAGGGGAGGTTACATACTATAAAGTGGATACCTGACCCTTCCTCGTATAGTTTATGATTATATAACCGTTGAGAAGGTTACAGACTATAAAGTGGGTACCTGACCCTTCATGGTATATGTTATGATTATATAACCGTTGGGGAGGTTACGTACTATAAAGTGGGTACCTAACCCTTCAACAAAACCTCAAGTCTCTCAAACTGTAGAAAAACAAAATGGCGGCGTAAGAAAAACAAAATGGTGGTCGGGCACACTCATGCTCTATAACGTGGGTACCTAACCCTTCAACAAAACCTCAAGTATCTCAAACTATAGAAAAACAAAATGGCGGCGTAAGAAAAACAAAATGGAGGTCGGGCACACTCATGCTCTATAACGTGGGTACCTAACCCTTCAACCTAACCTCAAGTATCTCAAACTATAGAAAAACAAAATGGCGGCGTAAGAAAAACAAAATGGAGGTCGGGCACACTCATGCTCTATAACGTGGGTACCTAACCCTTCAACAAAACCTCAAGTCTCTCAAACAGTAGAAAAATGGCGGAGTAAGAAAAACAAAACGGAGGTCGGGCACACTCATGCTCTATAAGGTGGGTACCTAACCCTTCAACAAAACCTCAAGTCTCTCAAACAGTAGAAAAATGGCGGAGTAAGAAAAACAAAACGGAGGTCGGGCACACTCATGCTCTATAAGGTGGGTACCTAACCCTTCAACAAAACCTCAAGTCTCTCAAACTGTAGAAAAACAAAATGGCGGCGTAAGAAAAACAAAATGGTGGTCGGGCACACTCATGCTCTATAACGTGGGTACCTAACCCTTCAACAAAACCTCAAGTCTCTCAAACAGTAGAAAAACAAAATGGCGGAGTAAGAAAAACAAAACGGAGGTCGGGCACACTCATGCTCTATAAGGTGGGTACCTAACCCTTCAACAAAACCTCAAGTCTCTCAAACTATAGAAAAACAAAATGGCGGCGAAAGAAAAACAAAACGGAGGTCGGGCACACTCATGCTCTATAAGGTGGGTACCTAACCCTTCAACAAAACCTCAAGTCTCTCAAACTATAGAAAAACAAAATGGCGGCGAAAGAAAAACAAAACGGAGGTCGGGCACACTCATGCTCTATAAGGTGGGTACCTAACCCTTCAACAAAACCTCAAGTCTCTCAAACTGTAGAAAAACAAAATGGCGGCGTAAGAAAAACAAAATGGAGGTCGGGCACACTCATGCTCTATAACGTGGGTACCTAACCCTTCAACAAAACCTCAAGTATCTCAAACTATAGAAAAACAAAATGGCGGCGTAAGAAAAACAAAATGGAGGTCGGGCACACTCATGCTCTATAACGTGGGTACCTAACCCTTCAACAAAACCTCAAGTATCTCAAACTATAGAAAAACAAAATGGCGGCGTAAGAAAAACAAAATGGAGGTCGGGCACACTCATGCTCTATAACGTGGGTACCTAACCTCAAGTATCTCAAACTATAGAAAAACAAAATGGCGGCGTAAGAAAAACAAAATGGAGGTCGGGCACACTCATGCTCTATAACGTGGGTACCTAACCCTTCAACAAAACCTCAAGTCTCTCAAACAGTAGAAAAATGGCGGAGTAAGAAAAACAAAACGGAGGTCGGGCACACTCATGCTCTATAAGGTGGGTACCTAACCCTTAAACAAAACCTCAAGTCTCTCAAACAGTAGAAAAATGGCGGAGTAAGAAAAACAAAACGGAGGTCGGGCACACTCATGCTCTATAAGGTGGGTACCTAACCCTTCAACAAAACCTCAAGTCTCTCAAACTGTAGAAAAACAAAATGGCGGCGTAAGAAAAACAAAATGGTGGTCGGGCACACTCATGCTCTATAACGTGGGTACCTAACCCTTCAACAAAACCTCAAGTCTCTCAAACAGTAGAAAAACAAAATGGCGGAGTAAGAAAAACAAAACGGAGGTCGGGCACACTCATGCTCTATAAGGTGGGTACCTAACCCTTCAACAAAACCTCAAGTCTCTCAAACTGTAGAAAAACAAAATGGCGGCGTAAGAAAAACAAAATGGAGGTCGGGCACACTTATGCTCTATAACGTGGGTACCTAACCCTTCAACAAAACCTCAAGTCTCTCAAACTATAGAAAAACAAAATGGCGGCGAAAGAAAAACAAAACGGAGGTCGGGCACACTCATGCTCTATAAGGTGGGTACCTAACCCTTCAACAAAACCTCAAGTCTCTCAAACTGTAGAAAAACAAAATGGCGGCGTAAGAAAAACAAAATGGAGGTCGGGCACACTCATGCTCTATAACGTGGGTACCTAACCCTTCAACAAAACCTCAAGTATCTCAAACTATAGAAAAACAAAATGGCGGCGTAAGAAAAACAAAATGGAGGTCGGGCACACTCATGCTCTATAACGTGGGTACCTAACCCTTCAACAAAACCTCAAGTATCTCAAACTATAGAAAAACAAAATGGCGGCGTAAGAAAAACAAAATGGAGGTCGGGCACACTCATGCTCTATAACGTGGGTACCTAACCCTTCAACAAAACCTCAAGTCTCTCAAACTGTAGAAAATCAAAATGGTGGCGTAAGAAAAACAAAATGGAGGTCGGGCACACTCATGCTCTATAACGTGGGTACCTAACCCTTCAACAAAACCTCAAGTCTCTCAAAAGTAGAAAAACAAAATGGCGGCGTAAGAAAAACAAAATGGAGGTCGGGCGCACTCATGCTCTATAAGGTGGGTACCTAACCCTTTAATGGGTGGAGGGGGTAAATCTTGTGGGCGGAGCATAGGTCAGGAGGTTCCATGGGTCACGTGACCAGATCACGTGACTAAAATATGCGGGCGTATCATAGGCCAGGAGGTTACGCGGGTCACGTGACTGGATCCCGTGACTAAAATATGCGGGCGGAGCGTAGACCAGGATGCGCTGCGGGTCACGTGCCTGGATCACGTGACTAAAAAGGGGTGGGCTTAAGGGTCACGTGACTAAAAAGGTGCATGGCCTAATAGTTAAGGTTATGTCGAGGTGAGACCACGTGGTGGTTAAGGTAGGGTCGAGGTAAGACCACGTGGCAGTTAAGGTTAGGTCGAGCTGAAAATTCAAATTCAAATTTCCCGCCATAGGTCACGTGACCAAATGCTGGCTTCTGATTGGCTGCTCACAAAAGTGTCCCAGCTCCCCTGTTTCTCCTCTACTGTGGTCAGAAGTAACGAAATCAAGTGTAGTAAACTCCGTAAATTTGTGAGGCCGCTTGTCGGAAAAAGGTCAATAATCGAAGCTTTCGCTGTTTCCTCTTAGCTTAAATGTGTGACTATCAGAATAAATCACTGGAAGTTTTCTCGAAGCATTCTCCTGCTTTATTACTCCTTATTATATTCCACAATCTGATTTGGGGCATTTAAATCTCCTACCTACTATTTAGTTTGTTTGGAACATTCTAAGGGTAAATTTTTGAATTAATTTAAGGAGCTATTCGGACGTCTTACAGCGCAGTTATCTAGGTAAATTGCTGGATCTGATCTAGAATGGAAACTAAATTCTCTTGTAGGTTAAGGCGATCTGTTCCAAGTGATGCCATGATGGATGGCCATAAAGCCACGCACCAAACGAATCCGAAAAATTCGAATGATAGAACAATCATTGGCAAAACTTTATTAATAGTATGTTGGTAAATAACAATCCTTGGAAACGGAACAACATACAGTGAGGGTAAATATTTTTGTGAACTAAAACACTCACTATTTTATACAATGAAGTATCTAAAAAGCAATATAGTTTCTCGCAATATCAAATTATAAAAAACTCTAGTTAAACAGTAACCGGTTTCTCTTGTAATATAAATATGTGAATAGGTATTAACTTTGTTTTGTTTAAATAAGATACGCAGGATATGTTTAGCCGATATCTCAGATTACCAAGTAAGAGGAATTAAGAGTGTAGGGTTGAAGTTTGATTGAGGGGAGAATTTTGTTTTTATATAACTCATAAATACGCAATTTGAAATGTACTATGATACGTATAGAATCATTCTGATTTTTATTATTGCTCTTGAAGAACTAAAATATCAGAAATCCAGTCATTACATATTATATATATATATAAGTTAATATAAGTTCAGTTAATATATATAAGGATAACAATATAGACCTTAATACCATCCCTGAATGTAAATAAGATACAAATCCTGTATAAGGAGGATTATTGAGAAGAATAAATCAGTTTTAGTTCAAATCTCGTGTGTGTCATTTCAAGCTCCCTTTTCCTTCTTTTATTTATTTCATTTGTTTTTTTTTTTTGTTCGTTTCGAGCTGAGGAAGCTTAACTGATGCCGAAACCGCAGGACTTTGAGTAACATCATAACGCAGAGTAGAGAACCCGTTTTTTTTCTCTTTACTGTGGCGATGCCAGAAGGAATGCTGAGACCAGCGACATTAAACGTGTCATCAGGAATTCCACCATTACCACAAGAAACTATGGCGAAAGCTCACGCGAACGCACTGGCCTGGATGAAAATACGGGCAGCTGCGACACTAGATATGAGAAGAGCGATCTCGGACTTAGAAAGGTTCACCGGGGAAACCGGCAAATTAAATCATTTCCTTAAGGGCGGTGATCGGCTGATGGCAGAGATCGAGAGGAAGGTAGCGGAGAACCTGATAAACCAGGGAGACGCAGAATCATTAAAAGCGGCATTAACATGCAGAGAGTGGTATGTGAATAACCTTTTAGCGAGGTTGTGAATTTCTATACTTTCATGACAAGAAGGTTTGGGTTCAATTAACCCCCTTGGGTGCAAGTAGCTCCAAATAATGGAATTGCTTAAAATAAATATATATTCTCTCACCTTCAATTCAATGGTTTAAAATGTTATTTAGAAATTTTTCGGAAACTGTATTGCATTAAAATCTATTGTTTTTTTAAAATTATGTATCATTACACTTATAATATGTAGTTTAGGAGCTTTCCCTAAGGTTATAAAGAAATGACAAAGTGTGGGAGGTAGGGCTCTCATTGGCAGTGAGATAAAGTTATAATGAATCAAAATCCACTTCAACTTCTTAAGGAAAGCTACTTATACTTACCGGAAAGTTTTAAATGCTTGGAAAAAATATTTATCGACTTAATTCTTTCCTTGCAATTTTTAGAGAGTATTTCGCGTGCTTACGTATTATAACTATATAACTAAACAATTATGGAGAATTTAATAAATATATAATAATTTGCAGCCATTAAGTACTTAAAATAGTATAAATTACGTACTTAAAATATTACGAAATTATGTAAGTGAAATATTTTTTGTACTTCCATTTTGCTAAATGAAGTTATCTATTATTGCAAAGAAATTATTATAACATGCTTGCTTCATAGGAGTTTCATATGAAGCCTATTTATTACCTATTTTCAGTTGTATTTTAAATGGCAATAGAATGTTTCATTGGGAAGGTAATCGTTTTGGAAAATGTTTGTAAACCACTTCTGCTTGTAGGACAAGCTACTGGAAAATATCATTGAATTAATTAAGATGGGTGGGTAAAGGTGTTAATTGATAAGGAAAATATAATATAATGTGTCAGATCTGTTACACATTCAATGTTAATTTCTTATTGGTATCCAGACATTAATGCTCTTTTCTGTGGTATACGGTTTTCCATGCTCCTGGAAAATTTCGCAATGGCCTGTTTGTAACTTGACTACTCAAATATCAGAATTACTAAGCTTATTATGCCTTTATTATTATTTTTTTTATTATTAAGGCATCACTTATATTAAAGGTAATCAGGTCCAAATTCATGGAAAAAGCCCCAAGGGAAGACCGAAACGTAGAAAACAACTTTTTATGTCAGTTTCGCCATTGAATCTCCTGGTTACTGAGACATATAATAATAGAATCCATTATTTCAGGAACCACAAATGTGCCATTTTTATCGGCTTTGATTATCGAGTTGTCTGATCATTTTTTTTTGAACATCTAATAATATTTATATTTCTATAACCTTGTATAAATATTCCTACAGATTGATTGCTCACACCATATATTTTTTGTAGATTTTTATCTTTTTGAATTTTATTGATACATAGTTTTTACGTGAAATTGTGAATCGTGAAAATGTTACATGTGCCGTATCTCAAATAACCGATTTAATTTTATATAAGAGATTAAAAGAAGTTTTATTTGAAATTTTAAATGTAAACTATTAATTAACTTTTACCATGTTATAATTTTCAAAAACGAGACATATTATCTCTATAGAATGAGGATTTGTAGATGATTATATATTTGTTAATATTAAAAAGTGAATAACGAATGATTGGCTTAAGTAATTTTTTACCTGTAATTATGATGTATGTGCAATTAAAGGATTAATGGTTGTTGAAGTTTACTATTCATATCATTTTTATTTAATACTAGATAGAGAAAAAGAGAGTGTGGATTATTTCTTCATTATTATTATTGCCTTTGAGATTCATAACTGTAATAGATTTAAAGAAAATTAATCTTACTGCATGATCCCTTTGATCTGGTAATAAAAGCATGTAATGCGAGAACTGTCCTGATTATATCAGAAAAATGACCTATTTCGGAATTCCTCGGTCTTTTACTAAGACATTAGGAGGCCATCACACTTATCTCTCTACAAAACAGATATAACTTTACAGCCATACATAATTATTTTTTAATATAAAATGTTTGCAGATTTGACATAGTTTTTCGGCATTTGTTGTTATAGACCGTTTATATTTGATTCGTGACCAGATCCATTTACCTTCATCTTTATCAGTTCCTAATCATAATAAATAGACAATGATAACCATTGGCAATTTTCGCACTCAAATCTTAGAAATTAAGCATGTAATTAAAAATGTTCACTATAGAAAATGCAATACTTGCTCAGGCGCTTCAGGATATTTTCATACAAAATAACACAACACTTTATGTTACTTCTACTAATTTATTGGTTTTCTGAAATTTGAAAACATGAAAGTATAGTGAGAGCAATTACTTGTTTTAAATGAATATGTTGTACCATCTATAACTTTTTACTTTTACTGTTCTACATGGAAATATAATAATAAGAAATATTACCATCGTTAATAATTAAGAAATTGCTGTTTTAATTATGTGTAATGTGTAATGTGCAATGATTATGTGCGGTTTATGTATAAAGAAGTTAGCTCCACTGTAGTCAGAACAATTATTCATTTTGTAAGATTACGAATATATACCTAACAGATCTTTGATATAACTTGACAAACGAAAAATGTATAGTACACAGGATTGTCGTTCTGCAATTGTTTAAAAACTACTTAATTTTACTTTTTTGAAAGAAGACGTAAAGAAGTATAAGGTGATACTTATACTGAAATATTTAAGTAGGTAGTGTTTTTGTGAATTCTTTAGAATTATTTTTAAAAATGGATTTTTATTATGGTGGTAAGGAAAGTTATGTGATGCGTTCACTGCACCAGATTTATGAAACCCAGTTTATACACCACTATGAAACCCAGATCTTGCCAAATGCTGCAATTTAACCACATCATCCTTATATCAGAGCCGGATTAATCCATGTAGGGACTCCCGGGCTAAGCAAATCTCAGGACCTCTCCTCCCCTTTTCAATTCAATAGATTTTATTGCATAAATAAAAACAAAGAGACAATAATAGAGTAATAAAATTATAGAGTAAATGTCTGATGTTGTGTACAATCCGTTACCCTGACCATATTCACTTCAATACTCACCGGTTTTATGATAATAAATCAAATTTACTAGCTAGATTAAGAATTTAACATTAATTAAATTTTATACCAACATCAAATTTGTATTTATTGTTACTAATGTATGTCTTTTATAAAACAAAATTATGCATAGATAATCATAATTATTGTAATGTAATGCCATTTATGCAATACTCGCAAATAAAGAAAATCAACTATGGTTATAGCAATTATATATTTATTAGCTTATTTTAAGGAGAGTTTTGTTTAATCTTTTCATATAGTTCCAAAATCATTAACCTCAGATATTTTAAGACTTTAGGGCCTTTGCTTTGCGGGATCCTACGCTGCCACTTGGTCCGCAAACCGCTTAATCTGCGCTTGAAACACTGCCGAGTAACGCTGAGGGAGGTAGCGTCTGAGATAGATGTCTGTGTCTGAAGAAATAAGTAGCAAATAACATATAAGCTTATTTTGTGAAATTGTTTGACCTTTAAAAATAAACTTAAAATCTTTCTAAAGCAATTTCAAACTACTTTAAATTATTTTTCTAACGAGCCACGGGAGCCATAGGCAGTTTTCCACATTATCTGCATTGTTTACCTGGCACGACCTGCAATGCAAGGATCCAATAAACCTAGGCCTTACCTAAATTACTATCGGCCATTCAGCTTGTAGAGTCATAAATAGATCAAACCCAAAGAAATCGCTTGGAACAGTGATCTTTGATTACTTCCTGACATCCTGAATTATAATCTGTAATCATTCCTTCTCAAAATTGTTTAAATAATTTGAAATTACTAAATAATGTTTAAAATTATGAAAAGGTAATAAATTATATGAAATAACTTTGTAATTATTTATCAGATGCACTAATACAGTTACGTAATAAAATAATTAATTTAATACAGCTTTTGAAGCATTCAGATGTTTAACTCTTTTTACTTCCTTAACTACCCAAGTTAGAGAAAGTAATAACAAATTTTTTTTTTCTTTAATATCCGTAATTAAAGATGCTATTGAGGTCTTTGAATCCAAAAAAGTTATTTTTATACATTTCATTTCATAATTATCCTTGTTGCCAGCTTTGCCTACTTGTTAATATTTCTAAACAACCCTCGTTCTCCTAGTCTTTCAATGAATTTCGATTAACCTTTAGGAAATGTACTGGCACTGCTGCTGTTATTGGCGGAGAAACTAGTCAGAATCTGGGTATTTTGTCCTATCCTTAGTTGGAGGACTTGTACAAATAAAATGAGTTGACATCCGCATGATGGTATAGAAGGATCAATTCCTAATTAAATAAAATGATATCGTCTATACCATGTCCAACTATCGAATATGCAAAAATGTGATTTTTTGCACTTACTCGATATTCGCCATTTCGAAACTCTATTAGCTGATGTACGCATTGTGGCGAAATCTTGAATTCCTAATTCTCAAAGGTTGACGCCTTTTGTCTTTTGGAGGCTATGATTTAAAGACTTTGCCACAATGCATACCTCAACTAGTGAGTTTTAAAGTGACGAATATGAAAATCGCATTTTTGCATATTCATTTTTGTAGATTCATGAGCACATAATATAATATATAGCATTTGGTTGACTTACTTTTTAGTGTTTTTTTGCGACCTTAAAATTCATACAAAATATGGAACATTTAAATTTAATTTGTTTTCAAATTATAAAACATTTGTTCAACATTTTTTTTTTTATTTTGTCATAAAAATCATTTCTGTTATTCTTACTTACTTGAATTTAATGATACCGGAGTATAAACCCTTGATAAATGCGTATGATTGATAATTATGAATTTAAAAAAATAAATAAAATAAAACCTTTAATGGATTATTATTGATTTTTTAAGGCAAGATAGCTCGATTTAAAAAAAAAAATGAATACAAGTAAATATTTAAAAGAGAAAAAATTAGTTTTAAACTTATTGAACTTGAACTTGAACTTATTGAAATTTGCGGATGCACGTACGTAAAAAAGGGCCAATAGTTTTTGGTACCGGCACTCCGAACAGTCTTAAAAATCATTGTAATGCCAGAAATAAAACTGGTTATTAATCGTAGCTTAAAAAGCTTTCATGCAAACTCTCGCGCAATTTTCATTTACCAGGCAATTTTTGGAGTAGGGTTTTGCGAGACTTGTTTATTAGGACTCAGGGGACCTCAAATGTATATTTCCGTTGATAACTCTGATTCGAAATATTTCAGGACTGCAATACTTCCCATTACTATATATTACTGAAATTGGTTGCGGACCTTTGACAAAACAAACAACTCTGTTTTGGGAAGCCAACGTGTGGGCGTAAATCCCTTAGGTCAATACTCCAATATCTTATTAAATATTGCGAAACGTCCAAAAAGGATTACAGAGAGCCTTCCAAGCAACAGTTCCGTCGCGTTTAGAAAAGTAATCATTCCCTGCATTAAGATGTTTTGCTGTAATTGAGTTATGATTTACGACACGGGTTTTCTTCGTTATTAACTTTCGTTAACGAGCTTACAACAGTGATTGTTTGTTAAATAAACTATTATTAAACAAAAAATCAGACTAACTTACAATCTATATGTTTCTTGCTAGATATTATTCATTGAAGTGGACATGCTAGGGAAGTCTTCTAGGGAAATGATGCCGAGTTGTCATTGTCCAGAAAGGATATTAAATTTAGAGTAAAAAGTGATTAATTATAGACTTACATCCGAAAATAGCGACCTTAATGTATATATGTATATTCTATTCTGATTAAAATGGAGGATATGCCATGTGCTTAGAAGTGGATTCTGAGAAGAATATTAAAAATTAAATAAATGACTTATGATAGTTTTAGGACGCCTCCGGGATTCCCCCTTCCTTATGGGAGGGAAATATCCAAATCAATATCTAAATCCATTACTGCTAATGATCTAGTAAACGGTTCAATATAGCACGTATTGTGAAAATTATAGTTATTCACTGTGTAACTGAATTTTCAAAAGTGCACATACTTCCATGAGCGATAGTGTAAGTTTATGGAGCGGAATAGCTCAGTGAGGAAGACGCATTATCCCTATGCCGCAGACGCACCGGGTTCGAATTCTCCTCCGACGTACAATTATTTATTTTGTTACACCAGCCGTGGATCTACGGCTAGTGTTGGGAGACCCTCCTGGGAATCACACAGCCTCTATAAAGTTGGTACCAATTACACAATTTTGATGACTTATTCTGTTATAATTCTGATGATGTTTACAGTTTCGTACTCTTGTTTCACTTTATTATATTTTTTTCCATATTTTCTTTAAATATGACTTATATGTTGAATGAGCTATATTTTGGTATTTTTTTATGTATATATTATATTATTATATTATATATAATTAATATATAAGTATATATATTATATTTTTATGTATATATTTTGCTATATTTTTATTATTGAATGAGCTATATTTTGGTATTGTCCTTTTCATTTATTCGGTGTGAAAACAAATTCGTATCAATTGATATGGTGGCTAAAATTCATAACAATTCATTTTTAGGGCTGAGACATATTTTTCTACGGGACTATTTATATTTATATACCGAATATGTTCGTCTTTGCGCATAGGCTTTTAATGTGTTGACTAATTATTTATTACAGCTAATAAAACTTTATGTCCGTTAGAAAATGCTAAGTTTCCTCTTTTTAGCCTACTTGTCTTTTAGCACCTCATGAGAGGTCGTACTTATCCTGAGCTATCCTCAAAGTCATAAAAAAATCTGCGCTCATCACACAACTTTCACTTGCCATTCTGCTTTGAGTAGAAATTAATTTCTGCTCAAATTGGGCTAGCTGTTTCAAAACAGCAATTTCTTTATTATTCGCGATGGCAATAATTCCTTTTACTGTATATATTACGTATGAAGGTAAACTGCCGAAGTCCAATTTCGCTTAATTTATTTTGGCCAAATTTTCCGAGAACGGTAGTAAAATATGCAACAATTCAAATATAAAGATTGGCCCCCATCCAAAACAAGCAATTCTGTGCGAACTGAAATTTCTTTTTGCACTCCTGTGAAACTTTGGAAATGTTACTTACGACCGTTTACCTTTGAGGTACAGATATTTCTTCTATAGGTAAGTGAAAGTAAAAGATTCCCATCTAAATTCCATTTAGTTTCCATCAAACAATATAAAAGTAGAATTTAATGACTACTATAACTATTAGTCGTTTATCTGTCTTTAGCTTTTCGTCTCTCTCCATTACTTTCTACGACTTTATATGTTATATATATTAATTTATCTAAAATCATTAAGTTTCCAACGGTATATATAACTAAATTATTTCATAGCTTATATTTATCCATTTCTTATTAATACTAACAATGAAAGACGTTAATTATTTGAAATAATCAAAATTAAACGTACTTTAGAGAACCTATTGAAAATTCGGAATTTAAGCTCTGTCATACTGTTTCGATGAGCATAAGACCTAGCTGATATTAAAGAGCATTTAATTGTTGGTGGATTTAACGAATTTATTTAAAATGGTTCGAGCCATTTTCAAAAAAAAAGATTAAAAAGAAAGTGTAAAATCAATGATATAATGTGGCACCATCACTTTCCAGGGTTTTAAGTTCTCCCGTCAGATATGCTTCCTACACCTCCGCTCGCATTCTCTTAGCGGCCGAAGCAAGAACAAGCCCGTTTTAAAATGCGTTTTTGACGTAATAAATAGAACTTCACGTATATTCATGATAAAGTAGAAAAACTCTTCACGAACAAATAGCGCTTTGAAAAATAGCTCTATAGCCTTTTTTTGTAATTTCAAATCCAAATTTTTATTGTATCCATTCACCAACAAAATCCACCAATATAATTCCTGAAAGAAGTTCCTAAGACCATTACAAGCCCTGTTATTAAATATCCAAAAATGACCATATTTCCTGCTTTTTAATTTTTTGGGGGGTTTACATTTTAAGACGATTTATGATTAATTTTTTTTTCACATCACTAATTTTTCTAAAACATAGAAAAAATTGTTTCTACTGTTATTATCACGTTGAATTATCACGTCCATTCAGGATTTATTTTTAAAAATTAATATTTTTTGCTGTCGAACTATATAACTGGTTTACAACTATTGATTTTTTTTATTGGGAGCTGAAGTAGAATATATTAATCATAATTTATTATTTTTTAAAAAGTGTATTATTTCCTAATAATACCATCATTTTTATATATCATCAGCCCATATACCATTAATAGATATTGAGCATAAAATAAATATTTCCTTCTTTTTTTTTAAGTTGATTTAATTAGTTGACTAAAAAGTTTAATAAGATTTTAATAACATGGTAGATATTGCAGAGACAGGTCAGCGCTCTTTGGAGCCGACAGACTGAATTAGAAGTCACTATGGCCAATTGTATTTTTATAACTGCCTTGTTAGGTCTAGCATTCTATCGCTGTCGGCACGCGGGTTCCTCTCCGTCCTATTTACCTTTATTTTTCATAGTAATTTTGGCAACCAGAATTATTAAAACAAATATTTTATTTATTTGAATAACAAGTTATTGCTATTTTTTTATTATCATTATATGAAGTTTTCGGTTATCAATGACCAGAAATAGAAGTAAGCCGTAAACCTCAAGCTTCATGTTTTGTTAAACATTTGGTAATATATGCTTCCAATTTCAAAAATAACGTCCTGTACTGCGACTCTTGTGCTGGTCAAAACACAAATATAAAAGTAGCATTAAGTTTAATGAAATTCTTAATGAGGCCAGATCTAAGTTTTGAAACAGTTGATTTGAAATTTATTTTATCTGGTTATAGCTATTAACAGAAGGATGATTAAATCGACATAATAGAGAGTGAAATTGGTATGTTTATTTACAATAAGAAGGGATTGAAATTATTAGAAAATGTAAAAATTAAAAAAAAAGAGCCCACTGTTTACTTAATGAAGCATACTAAGTATACTTTACTTAATGAAGCTTAGTAAAGTATGTCTTTAATTAATGAAGCCCATCTTCACCGCAAAAAGAACCGAAGATTCCATAAAAACAGGTAAATATTTGAAAATGGGGATAAGATAAAGCATAAATATTAGAAGGATAAAGTTGGACAAAAACAATCCTTTTAAAATATTTATAAAATAGTCTTTTGGTCTAAATCAATTCATAGAAATCAATTTAAAAAAACAACTGTTGGTTGGCCTGTGCAATTATCTTTGATAAATCAGGATTTATTATACTCAACTTCTCGAAATACATCATACGATAAAATACATGTCATGTTAGATTTGCTTTTATATATTCCACCTATTTGTCATAAATATTATAATAATTTAAATGAAGCTGATGAATATGATGATATTTTTTACTTTGTATAATGTAAAAATATTGTATTTTTTTTTTTTTTTTAGTTTAATAAATAGTGGGTTTTAAATATTTTTCTGTTACATATATTAAAGTCTTGTACTCCACCAGAATTTCATCCTGAGAAGTAACTCGTCCTTCTACAGCAATGAAGTGATAAACAGTTTGTCGATTCTGATTTTTTATAACGCATTCTAGAATGTTTTATACTTTCTGTTGGGTCAATCCATGTGAAGTGTTGTTATTTTTTTTTATATTTTATCTGTTGATTATTTCATGTTTCTAGAGGTAAAAACAGTTGGGGAATGTTTTTTTTCTTCTGTTCATCTGGTCAATTTCAATAAATGCAAGTATTGGCGGTCTCGTCGATAGTTCGTAGACAAGCACCATTTTATAGGTTATGCCTTATGCTCAAAAAAACTTATTCTTAGCGCATTTAATATATTCCTACTCCTAATATTTCAAAAATTGACTTGAAGTTTAACACTCAAATGAATCATTTTTAAACAAGTTTTTCCAACAGATCCTTTCAATCCTTTAAACAACTTACGTGGTGGTTAGGCCCCTAATAGTAGGTCAAACAGAATAAATATCAATCCTACTAAAAATATCCCTTTTTTTTAATGATTTTTTAAAATTTGCAATTTTTCAAAATTTAATCTGTGATATTTCCGATGTGACTGCAGTTAAAAATCTGAAATTCACAAAACTTGCTTTAGAAGAAAATTATGGTAAACAATAAACCTTACTTGTTTATTTGCTTGGTCAAAGCTTGGTGAAATGGAGAAAACACGAAATGCAAGCATTTGTGGTTTCGTCGATAAGTCAAAAACTGTATAACTTAGAAAGATTAAACAGAAGTAATTTTAAAGGTAATGCTCAGAGCAAAAAAAAATGTATTCTCAGTGCATTTAATTTATTCCAACTCCTAATTTGATCAAAATTGAACTGAAGTTTTCTTTGAGAAGGAGTGCTATAAGCAACTTATCTCTTTGTGTGGTTGGTAGACAGTAGGTCAACCAGAATAAATCTCAATCCTATTAAATGTATCTTTGATTTTTCATGATATTTAATCATTTGAAATTTTACCCATTTTTTTAAATTAAAGCTTTGTTATCTCCAATGGGACTAGAATTTTAAAAAAATCAGGAAAGTAACAGCGTTTTCGAAGATGTTTATGGTGCATAAAAGCTTTACTTGTTTATTTGCTAGGTTAAAGTTCAGTAACTGTTAGATAAAGGGAAAAACACGGTATGCAAACGTAACTGAGTAGTGCAAGTAAGTTTTAACAGGGATCATGGAATAATATTTTTATTTACTAATATTTTTAAGCAAAAAAATATTCTTACAAAATTATAAAATAAGATATGTATTTATTTTTGTTTCAGGTCAAATATAGTATAATTAATTAGATAAAATTATATGTACAACTGTTATCTGAATTATTATAGCAGTACAATATTTTTCTGTCTATATGACCTGCCTTTCAGGACCTCAAACATTATTTGAAAAATCAGTGAATTTCAAAATTTGGCTGCCCATGTTTTAAGACTAAGTTAAAAAACTATTGAATGGTCCAGTTAAAACTTACTTCCACTACTCAGACGTTACGTTTGTGTACTGTATTTTCCCTCTCTTTCTAAGATTTACCGAACTTTAATCAAGCAAATAAACATGTAAAGTTTTTATGTACCATAAATATTTTTGAAACACTGCTACATTAAAAAATTTAAGATTTTTAACGCCAGTCCCACTCTACAGTGGGATATTAAAGCTTAAATTTTGAAAACAAGTGGTAAAATTTCTAATTTTAAAAAATCATGAAAAACCAAAGATGCGTTTAATAGGATTGAGATTTATTCTGGTTGACTTACTGTTAGGGGCCTACCAACCACATAAAGAGATAAGTTGTTTAAAGCACTCCTTCTCATAGAAAAATTGTTTTGAAACGGAAATTGTTTAAATTTGGGCGGTAAATTTCAGCTTAAAATTTGCCATATTAGGGGTTGGAATAAATTAAATGTACTGAGAATACATTTTTTAGCTAAAAGTATTACGTTTAAAATTATATTTATTTGATCTGTCTGAGTCGTATTTTTCCCCATTTTCGAACCGTCACCTAGCTTTAACCTAGCAAATTAACAAGTAAGATTTTTGTTTACCATAAACCTTTTCTAAAGAACTGTGCCTTGTGAATATCAGGTTTTTAACTCTAGTCCCATCGGAGATATTAAATTGAGTAGGATTGATATTTATTCTAGTTGACCGTCTATTATGGAATTATCCACCACACAAAGAGGTAGGTTGTTCATAGGATTCCTTTCTATAAGAAAAAAAATGATTAAAAACGGATTTGTTTTTTTAATTTGAGCTTTAAACTTCAGGTCAATTTTTGAAATATTAGGAGTAGGAATACCTTAAATTTACTTATAATACATTTTTTAGCTTAAAGATTTACCTTTAAAATGTTATTTGTTTGATCTTTCTAAGTCAAAAAATTGCTTATATATTATTGTTTATCATTTATTATATTATATTATTTATTGTTTAAAAATTGCAAACCGTCAATGTTTGCATTTACTGAAATTTGGCCAGTAGAACCGAAGAAAAATTCCTACCATTTTTAAACGGTACAAGCAAAAAAAATCCAGAACTATTTTTATCTCTAAAAATATGGAAGAATCAACATACAAAATATTAAAAATGGTCAAGCAACCAAATTAATTTATTTTGGACTACTTCGTATGAATTGATCTTGTCATGTTTTGAATAGTTCTCTGCTAACACATACTATTTTTTATTTTTTTTTGCAGAAGAAAATTCCGGAAAGTCTCGTAATCGGTTAAAAAATATTTTATGAAATCTCATTTCAGTCGTTAAAATACGATGAGTTTTGAGAAAAAAGTCTTCCAGCTGGCAAAGTAAAGCAGCAATGGATTTAATTATTTTTGAAATAATTATCGTTGACTTCAGTGAATCACTGCTAATACTAAACTAAACTGACCTTTAGTAGCTTTTGCAGTTTAATTCTGATCTGATTTAATTCTGATAAATAACTCTCAATTCAAATCATTACTCAGAGGCAATAATAGCGCGGAAAACCCTTTAAATGATCTGAATTATGGCACCATCTTTTGGTTATTTTTCAAGAATTGTAGGAAGATATAAATTTTGGTTTATTATTTTCAATAATGAACCTTTGTAATCGACCAAGAAAAAATAAATTAATCGGCTTCAAAATTTGAAGTTTTACGTTTCAATATAAGCAGAATCCAAAAATCGAATAAAAAAAAAATCCGCACGTTTGCTGTCCGCAGATTTCGCATCGGAGTCAGGTCATTCCAGGATGATCCTCGAATCCAACAATACCATCCACCATTTGTTACAAAATGGCGGCCGATTAAAATATTCATACGCCCATATCTTCGTCATTTATCAAGATAGAAGAAAAATATAGTGTTTCAAAAACATTACAGCCTTTTAATAAAAAAAATCCCAATTTTTTTTTGGCCATAATTATAACAATTTGGAAATAATTAACCATTTGTAATCAAATTAGATTAAAATTCTTTTGATCAGACGTACAAAATAGTATATAAAATATTAAAATTGAAATGCTCGCTTAAAACATATATTCTCTATGTTCTGAAAAACTAAATTAATTGTTTAAAAAATAAAGAAATAACCTACATTATAATCATTTTCTTTAGGCTTCGATAAAAAAAAAAAGGTACCATGACAGTAATTTTAATGTGTCAGTCAGACCTCTGATCCTCCAAGTCCACTTTCCTACTTTTGAGATTATTATTTATTTATTTTAAATATTTTTATTTTTTGTGATACCTTCATAAAACTTTGTCCCTGAGCTGTCGGTTCAAATCGTTCCATTGATTCATATTCGTCGCGGATAAACAATCAGTCCATTAAAAATATAATCAAAAATAAAAAACACATTTTTCCCACTTGTTTTTGTCTTCAAAATCATATGTTTTGCTTCGGTAGAGCTTCAATACAGCAATAATTGGAATAGATTGTTTAAAGAAAGATGAGGTACACATACGCTCGAACATTCTATCTGTTTTCTACCACACGCCTTCTGCCATAAATAAATTCAGAGATAGTGTTAGCATTTGTTTGATTTATTGGATAGTTGTCAATGCAAACAAGATAGATGTCGTATTATAGGATTAATGTCATGCTCTCTGACTTTTGATTCAGATACAATTCCTTGATCCAGTTAAACTCTTGTGGTGAGCGCTCTTCGTCGACATATCCCTTATTGAGCAAGTTTATATGATAAAAAAAATATCTTATCGTGAGGTTATTCCTCAGAGATATAAAATATTTATAATTAAAGTTTTTAGAATTTTGTAAAGTTATGAATGTATTCAAGATGATTTAGTTTATGCTTACTTAAATTATTCTTTATCTTGATTATTTACTTATTTCGCTATTATTTAATTTTATCATCGATTTATGTTCATTTGTGATGAACATATATTTATTATTTTTTATATAATATTTTATTATTATTATTTATTTATATATATTTTTTCTTTCACTTTGTGTAAATGGATTCTTATAGCCCTAATACCTATTGCCCTTAAGTGTGGCAGCTTTTATTATTATTTTTCAATATAAATTTTATCTTTAAAGGAAAAAAAATAGTGGACTATTAATTGTTTACATTTAACTATTGGAAGTCAAAATATTATGTGCATCCATAGGTTCACCTTATGCATGGAATATGACTTTCCTTATGTGAAACATCGTTCTATGGTGATAATTATTTTTATCTGTCGACTTTAAAGTATAAATTCTGATTGGAAACAGCAAATACAAAATAGTGCAGTTTTCGACGGATTGGTGTGTCTGTGTCACGTTTGTCCTTCTCTTGAATGGGTGAAACGATTTGTTGATTTATTTTTTTTTTTTGTAGGATTTAGTCTCCCGATGCCCGTGTACCAAATCGGGTACTCTGTGCAAAATAAGAGCTGTGCAATAGACGAAAAATGTGTTTTTCTATGTGTTTAGCCATTATTCATTCACTTTTAATTAATATTTTTAATACATTTTAGGCCCCAGATACTGCGCAATAAATTTTTTATAACTGTATTTGTATCGAACCAAAAAGTTAGATAAAAATATCATATTTCTTCCCCTACCCTCCATTTATTTTCTTGTTGCTCCATGCCTCCTTCAAGATTAGTAAGCCAGAGATGAGAGAGAAAAACCCTTGACAGAGAAAGAGACCCTGTACACTTGACTAATAGTTACTCTGAAGATTTATGTTTCCGCATCTGAGGGCTTTTTCGAGTATGATTCATCTGCCTAAATCTTTGACATTATGATAAATATTAGGCGCATAGTGCAGCTGTACATCCATGTTTATTTATGTTTATTGAATTTATAATATATGCTCTATGTTAAATTCTCGTTATTTCACATGATAACTCATTTGTTCTTTGTGATCAGAAGTTTGGTATATATGGACCACTCCATAGAATTTAGGCTTAATTTTATAATTTTCATTTGCTATTCGATTGTTTCGTGGCAAACATCTCATTTATAAATCGTATGACATTGTATACACTCACAAAGAAATGTAAATAAGGAGATAATGGCAGGAATCAATGGTCTGATTAGTTTATGATATACAGTAGTAGATAAATCTTTAGAAAATATTTTGATTGTTGTCCAAAAGTGCACTGTGCGATTTACCAGTTGGACTTTCGATGTTTTAACATCTATGTTTTCCTTTTTTTCAAATACTATCGCATTATTATTTGTTCCTGATAGTTTCAGGTTTTGCATGACATCCTCATGGTATTGATGGGGGAACTAGTCTGGTAAGTGGGCCTCCTTTGACGGCTACATTTAGGTTGCCGCCCTCTACTAACTAGAGTCGGAATGTCAAGATTCATTTCTCGGGAACCGTCTGGTGCTACGAAGGCACGTTGGCAGTCGCTCAGAGCTGGGGTGACCTAGAACCGTCTCAGTCAGTAATATCTCCTACTCAGCTCCCTCCAATCTTATATTAGCGCTAATCTAATCTCCACCGAGAAATTAGTTTGCATTATAAGTATTTATATTATAGTTTGTTTTATCGTAATTTTTACTTCCTTGTACAAAGTTTCGGTTTTCAGATTTCAACGGAAATATTCATTTTGACCATCCCTGAATCCATTTTGATTAGTTTCGTCGTGACGTCTGTACGTACGTGCATATCTCGCATGACTCAAAAACAGTTAGCCGTAGAAAGTTAAAATTTTATATTTAGGATTGGTTCAAAATCTACTTGTGAACATCCCTTTTTGATCACTATTCGATGACCGGAAGTGGTACTTTACTTGAAGATCATTATTGATTTTCATAAAAAATTATATTAAAATATAATACAAAACTTCTCAAATTAGGTATATAAGACTTGCATATTAATATAAATAATATAATTAATTTTGGTTAACATTGGCAGACAGGAAATGGTACTTTATTTGAAGGTCATAATAGACTCATCAAAAATTATATTAAAATATAATGTAAAACATCTCAAATTTGGTAAATAGGATTTTTATATCAATATGAATGTATTTACTAGATATTGGTTAAAATAGGTGAGTCGAAAACGGTACTTTACTTGAAGGTCATAATAAACTTACATAAAAAAATTTATTAAAATTAAATACAGAAATCATGTGGTTCGGTAATAAAGATTACAAACGCGATTTTGTTTCCTCTATTTCTATTAAAATTGTATTAAAAATTGTTATTACTTGTTTTAAGTATTAAAATTGAGTGTACAATACTGATTCTCCCCCCCATTTGTGAGATGAACAAGTCTGCTGCAGGAGAATAAGATATAAGTTAAATGGGTTCTTCCGCTTAAAATTTCGAAATTGTCGATTTCCAATGCTTTGTCTAGTGATATAGACAGTTCTAATGTTGTCACGGAACACAAAGAAATCTCTTGGAAACTAGTTACATACTAAAAAGAAAAAGACATATAATAATGGAATGAGACCTCCAGAAACAAGAGTATGTCTGTTTATGTGTCTGTATCAATAGATGGATGTCGCGACGCCGAGTGTCGTTTTTTAGATACTGCAACCTTCGGAAACAAGTAATCGAATTCAGGATCACTTTTAGAGCCACCGATTTATAGTTTAATAGGCGTACAAGGAAGTCATGTGTTGTCCATATCAGATATTTTTAAATTCGATTTATTGCAATGTTATTTATTCAGTTATCAGCCGTTGATCGACCCTCCTGGATCTCGCCTAGCCTCTCTCAAGAGGGGGGATTTTTCTCAATTGGGAGAAAAATCTGGCGGTTGTGAGTGATCCTCGCCGAATCACCTTCTGACACTATGTATGTCCCTATTAAGTACTAAATCCAAGACCCTCTATGGGTTGTAGATTTACTGGATTATATATATATATATGAGTGGATATGCATAATATAAATATAGAAACTTCGATTCATTTTTCAAACGTAATGCTGCAATATTCCTGGTAGGCCATTTCTAGTTGCCGGTCTAGGATCCGCTAAGCAATAGACCGCCCTGTGAAACAGACCCGCATATTTTGTTTTGGTTTGGATTTATTTAGATACATATCTGTCTTCAGCTGTCTTGGAATGATTTAACTTTTATTATTAGAATGATATCTGATATCATTTGAAAATGCAAAAATAGAAATGATACCTTTATCACTACAACCCATGAAAGGTCTTTTTTTTTTAATGGTGTTTATCGCCCTTTCTTACTCTTACTAAGGGAAACAGGACGGATCATTCCTAGAGGTTACCAATCTATTCTAATCACTCTGGGCAGGCCGAGATTCATTCCGAGTGTTCGTCACGAAATAAATTTCAACCCGAATTCGAACCGGCACCGCAGCAGAATCGGGGTTGCTAAACGTGACGTCTTAACACACTCGGCCATCACGGTCTCAACCATGAAAAGTCTTGGGTTCCACACTTGGTAAGGAATTACTGTTTTTTTTTACCAACAGTACAAGGAAGTGAAATAAGCATCCATTCTCAAGTTTATCCCCCCAACACCTTGGGATGTGAATCAGGTACCCACTTTATATAGGCTGGATTTGCCCAAGGATCATCTCTCGAGACGGGTGATAAACAGAATAAATAAATTATCTGCCTCAGCTGGATTTGAACTCGAGAGCGGGAGTTAGTGCATAGTTAGTAGAGAAAGGAAAATAGATTTTGTTTTCTATTCATTCAACTTAGGCCCTTAAGTTTATTTATGTACTTATTTATATCTGATTTAATCTTAGTTTTCTGAACTGCATTAAAAAATTGAACATAATTACCCATGTAAATATACCCGGAAAGTTATGCTCTCAGATTCTCATACGCTTATTTAGCAGGACAACCGTTTCTGTAATTGAGGCGGTAAGCGCAAAAAAGAGCACTCAATGAAAACCTATTTTTTGAGAAAAAACGCTTTTGAAAATCGTAGTCTTGCCATTTTTGGTTTACTATTTTTAATAATAGACCTTTTTAATCGACCAAGAAAAAAAAATGTGACTCCCTCCCCTCAAAATTTGATGTTTTAGGTTTCAAGATACGTAGAATCCAAATATCGAATAAAAAAAATCGGTCCGTCCGTCGTATACCATCCGTGGCTTTTCTCCTAGACTACTGAACCGATTTTCTTGAGATTCGGCACCAAAGTCACAGGTCACCCCAGGATGATACTTGGAACTCGACGTAACCATCCGTCTTTTTGTTTCAAAATGGCGGCCGGTTAGAGATTTTATAGGCCTATAACTCGGCCAGTTATAAAGATAGAGTGGAAATGTAAGGTGTTTTGGTTCTTGGCCTCCTGACTTATCATTTGTGGACCCCTGGCTTCCTCGCATCTCTCTACTTCATCCTTTGTTGTTATTTCTCCACTTCCTTCAGCTTCTTGGTCTTTCCTTTTTCTTTTCTCACTGAAGTGCCCCTCCAATATTTTTCTCTGTACCATTTCATCCTCTGATTATATTTTCTAACCATCTCAACCTATTCGCTTTGACAGTTTCTTCTTAACACTCTCAGGTCGGCACTCTCACGGCGAACATCTTGTGACAAGCTTCAAATTTCTGCTCCATAGCTTCCTACATCTTAATTTCTTTGCTGAACTTTTGATTAAATCATTTTGATTGAAAGATAATCAAATATCTATAATAATATCTAAACTGTAAACCAAAGCAATACAGAATAGGCAGACCAGATATTTTTGAAATATTACTATTTGGAAATAATAAATCTTCTTCTATCAGCTCAACAGGCGCTGATGCTACCCTTAGCCTGCTCAACAATTGCCATTTTTCTCGATCTGTCGCTTCTGTGACAGAGATCCTTAGGTGCCGAAGATCTTGTCCTACGCCATCCCTCCATCGGCCCTTTGGTCTACCGCGTGGACGGTGGCCATCCGGAACATTTTTGTACACCCTACTGGTCACTCAGTGAGCACTCATCCTCATCAGGGGGCAAGCCATTTTAGCCTCAGTATCTTGATGTGAGAGGAGATGCTAATGTCTTTGTAAAGCTGGAACAATTCGCTATTTTTCCTTCACCGCCACTGACCATCCTCACACACATCCTCCAGAATTCTCCTAAGAATTACTCGCTCGAACCTATGAAGTAGGTTGATATTTTTCTTGTTGAGGGTCCACATTTCTCCACCGTATGTGACTACCGGTCTTATTACGGTCTTGTACAGCATAACTTGGTGGAACGCCTAACAAGGTTGCTTCTGATTAGGCTTGAGATGGAGAAATAGGTTCTATTCCCAGCTCTTAATCTCTTTCTAACCTCTTCTTCCACCTCCAGGTTGTCATTAATAATAGAGCCCAGGTATTGGAAGCTTCTCACTATTTCGAAGCTGTAGGGGCCTATTTCATAGTGACTCTGCCTCTGATCTAGCCTTTTGTTCTATTGGATTATTCCAGTAATTGAAATATTTCATGATCTTGGTCTTTTCCTCGTTCAGGTGTAGGCCAATTTTTATTGCTTCAGCATCCATTGTTTCAAAGGCCGTCCTTATGCTCTGCGGGGATCTACCAATAATGACAAGCATATGCCAGAACCTGTGTCACCTTGGTAAATATTGTTCCTTCCTGCTCTAGTTCCGCTCTATAGACGATTACCTGAAGAGCAATATTGAACAGGAGAAGAGCTATTGGATCCCCCTGCCTTAGACCCCTTTCAATTCCAAAAGGCTCCGACAATCCAGAACATTTAACTTGGCAGATTGTATTCTCCATTGTGAATTTTACTATTCATATTAATTTACTTGGTAAACCCAGTTCATGCATGGCTACTGTGAGCTTACTCCTGAATGCTGTATCATAGGCTGCCCTAAAATCAATGAACAACATCCAGGTCGTCTGCTGATACTCATTCAGCTCCTCAAAAATTCTCCTAATGGTGAAAATTTGATCAATAGTGGATCTTTTTGGCTGGAAACCACCTTGATAATTTCCCAGTTTCCGTTCTACATATTGGAGGAGCCTGTTGTAGAGGGAAAGGGAGAAGATTTTATAGCAGTGCTGAGCAAACTAATCCCTGGATAGTTGCTGCATTTTGTCGATTCTTCCTTCTTCTTGTACACGGGCACTACTAGAACCTGATTGATTCCATTCCTTAGGTATGCTTTCCTCTTCCCATATCTGGTCTATCAGTCAGGAACTGCAGGCAGTTCCCAGGCAACTTCATGATGCCCTGCTTTAAACAATTGTGTGGATAGTTCATCATTACCGGGTGATTTATTATTCTTCAGTTTACTGAGGATGTATTCGATGTCCTCTACATCGGGTGGAATGGTTTCCATGTCATTCTAATTTGTATGCAATGGTAACTGTGCATGGTCTTCCTGGCAGATTTCCCCACCTCCGGGGTTCAGCAGGCTCCTGAAATGCTGTCGCCACCTTTCTTGTACATCTTCTTCCACCATTAGCATTTTATCCTGGTCATCTTTGATTAGGTTTCCTTTCCTAGTTGGTTCGCTTTTAACATTATTCACCGATCTGTAGAATTTGTGGGATTCGTTTTTGCTTTTTGAGTTCTCAATGTCCTCAATTTGTTTCCCTAATGCATCCCTCTTCTTGCTTCTGACCAACCTCTTCGCGTGCATTCTGGTATCTTTGTATTCCTTGAAACTGCTCCTTATTTTCCGACTAATCCATATTAATATTTTTTTCATTCCGCTTCTGGATTGCCCCTCTGCACTCTTCGTCAAACCAATAATTACGTGGATGTCTTTTCTTTTCTCCACACACTTCTTTTGCAGCATGAGTCAATCCTATGCTAATACGCCTCCACCTATTTTCAATAGTTTCTGAACTTTCACCAATTGGTACGCTCATGACTGACCCAAGAAACGTCGCAGTAAACCTAGCACCCCTTTCTTCCATCCTGAGACACTCCGTGCTCCACTTCTTGATGGCGCATTTTATTTTTGGTGAAGTTTATCAGCACTAATCGGAGTTAACATCATCTCCTCTATAGGATCGTACATTAACTAAAGTTTTTGGTGGATACCAGCATGTGATCAATTTGGCTTGCTGAGGTGCCATCTGGAGTGTGCCATGTTTCATTATGCACTTTTTATGAGGGAACATAGTGCTCATGACCGATTGTGTATGTCACGGTTGCAAAACTTACCATCCTGTGTCCATTGTCATTAGTTTTACGATGTAAACTATGCTCTCCAATGGTTGGTCTCAGCCCCTTTTCCTTCCCAACTTGAGCATTAAAATCTCTTAAAACGATTTTAATATCATAACTGGGACAGGTACCATAGGCAGCTTCCAATTGTTCATTGAATGTATCTTTCTCCTCTTCATCCTTCTCTTCTGTGGGAGCGTGAACACAAATCAAACTAATGTTTCTGAACTGACCTCTAATGCGTAGTTTGCATAGTCTCTCATTAATTGGTTGGAAGTCAAGGATTGCGGATTTTATTCTATTCGAGACCATAAATGCTACTCCAAAGTCGTGTCTGTTCTCACTTCCACTATATATATCGTAGCGTTATAAAGTCCTTTTCTTTAATCACCCTTTCCAGTCCGTCTCATCTCTCGTAGGGCCAAAATGTCCAAGCAGCCCTTCTGAGACACATCCGCAAGCTCCTTAAGAGCTCCAGCTCTTTATAGGGTTCTTACATTTCGTGTGCCGATTTTGTATGTCCGTTTCCGAGGTCCATGTCGTTGCCGTGAATCAATCCTATATCCGAGGCTCTGTTGAGTATTCGTAACATTGTTCTTTTTTATGATTCATGGGGAGTCAGCCAACGAAACAGCCCTCCTCCTTTATCCATATCCATATCCTCGTTTATCCAGGCTTGGGACTGGCAATGATCCTAGTATATCTATTTCCATTGGCGGAGTTAATAAATCACCGTGTAATAATTGGCAGCGTTTTTCATTTTGAGGTGTACATTAATAACGCTATGAAAAATATTGTCTTTAACTGTCTAGAAACATGTTCAAATAACATTTTGCTGTAATCTGAGATTTCACCATTAGAAATTCAATTTAATAAAGTTGATTTAGGATTCCATTTTTGCAGAAAACGATTATCAATACATGTAAACAGGGAACTTTTTTTTTAAATAATTAGTATTTAGGTTCCTCAAATAGAAAATTATTGGTGTACAAATTGAATATTTAATGTTCTAATCAAATCTTAATCTTTGCTTTTCTCGTCGTCTGAGTAACTCTTCCACGTTCTCATAATTACTATGCAAAACTGGTGGTCTCCTCAAAAAATCCGTTCGACCGTTTACTGTCTGCATCTACATTAGAGTTGGAACATCGAAAGTAAAATATCGATATTCGATATTTTGCAATATCACAAAACCAAATTTCGATATTCACCAATTATCCCTCATTTCTTTTCGATATATAGATAAATATCGATATATCGAAAAGAAATGAGGGAAAAAGTAAAGAAAAGAGCATCAAATGAGTATAATGTTAAACTGTGAAGTAGGTTATGAAATAATATAATATATTATTATTATCATAACATATTGTTATATAATTATTATTAGTTATAAAACCATATTTTTATTAGCCATGAATGATTATAAAAATGATAGAAAATAATTATATTTAAAAAAAATGTTGTAGCATATTTTTATTTTGAAGACTTATAGCCATATTTCATATATTATAGTCTTCTAGAAGTTTTTCAATAATAAAACCTTCAAACTTCTAACAATTTTATTTATCTTATAACGCTTCCGACGATATTGTGCATTCCCAAAACATTCATCTAAAAGCATGTAATTCATTTGATATAAATAGCACAATCATCTTTTATATAATTATCAATTTATCTTTACATGGGATTAATTAACATTATTTGTATATAAATCTTATCTACTAATTAATGTTTGGTAATTAAATATTTATTATTGTATTTACTGGTAACACTCCAAAATATAGATTTTTAGGACCAAATTAATCTTAAAAATCAAGACCTCCGCCATGTTGGGGTTACGATTCTGGAGCTTTCTAGAATAAAGGAAATTGTTACTTAAAATAAAATACAGTAGAATTTCGATAATTCGTATGATTGAGGGTTCGAAAGTTAAATATGAATTATCGATATATTCAAATTATCGAGATTTCCAATAATCGGTGGTAAAAAATAGGAAATAACAAAATTGTATTAATATGAATGGATATAAAAACGATATAGTTAGATCAACAAAACCTTAAAATATAGCCTTAAATATAAATCAGTTGGCGCTCGACCACACGCCTCGCTGCCGTGAAGATGGCCTAAAACTTAGGCCGAAACGTCGGCACAAAATATATAAGTTCGCTTATGGTAGTGTGATTCTTTGACCGCACCCTTCGTCAAAATAGGCGAAATCTGGCAAAGTTATGGGAGTTTCTTAATTTTGTTGTAGATGATTCCAATCCTAGATGCTTTCTGAGAGTTGCATCAATACTTCCTTGCGTTAAATGTATTAAATCGTTTAATTATGGCTAAGACTAGAAACTGCAGCTTACAGATGATGTTGGGAGGCAATAACAGTACGTTAATATCGTTGAATGATGTGGTACTGTTGTGGGTCGTACAATAATCAATAAACAGTTGAAAATTTTCGCTGTTTTTTATTTCATATCTGTGCCCATTCGTTGAAAATTTCGCTTGTACTATTGGCTGTCTGTAACGTTTTTGTTTTTAAAACACCTTGCTTTCGCAGATTTGCCAATCATGAACGAACTTAATTTTTTAGATCAATCCTTGTTGGCGGCTAACAATATGTTTACAGGTTTTTTATGATTTTTTTTTAAAGAGAGATGAATAGAAAAAAAAGGGGAAAACCGACCGAAATTCATAGAAACGATTCCTCTCTCACTCACTCACATCTCCTCTTGAAAAGATTAAGGGTTAACCAGATTTTTTATTTGGGTATTCGAATTATAAGACGTTTACATTACCAGGAAGACGAAAATAAATACGAATTATCGAGCAGACCGGATTGCAGTGTTTTTATACGAAATAAAGAGAGATTTTCAAGAGACAAGAAAATCGATTCTAATTATCGGGGTATAGAAATTACCGGGATATGAATTATCGAGATTCTACTGTAATATAGTTTAACATATGGTGTCATCGATATATCGTGGTAAAATATTGACATATAGCGTTTCGATATTCCAAGCCTAATCTCCATAGCTAAATGGAGTTCTGCACATATTTCTTTTTTCTTTGCAGCAATTCTAGGATGTGTGACTTCCGATAAAGTCAATAATATTTCTCCTTCGTTAAAGCTCTTGTGTTTTCAGTACTCGAACCCGGTGAAGATAAATTTAGCAGCACCAGATGTCTTCACGTTCCTATATCATCATTACGTATGTAAATTACATCTATATCTCAACCTGGAATATCTCATACGTCAATATCTCATACAGCTGGAAGAGTATTATTTTAAAACATATGAGAGGAAGGTTTACACTTTGTAAACTATTTCATATTGTTATATATATGTGGTGAACAATCATTGTAATTTTATTTATTCTTTTCAGGTAATATTACTTTGAGTTTGTTGTGATACTGTGCCTTACTTATTCATGTAATTCTTTTGACATTAAATATATTCTTTTCAGACTAAATATTATCTTGTGTGTTTACAAATTTACAAGTATTTTTAAATGACAAACTTATCACCTTTTCGAAGAGGTTTAGATTTAATCCACTTCCATTTTTCTTTCTTCAAAAGGTCTTCCTCTATAACTACCGATACCCAATGGTCCGTTTGTTACCACAGAACTCATATGTTAACTCATATATGAAAAACTAAACAAACCACGAGGAGTTGTTGTTTTATATGTAGAACTAATTCAAAATAAGTGAACTTCAAACAGCTCTATACTATTGAATTATTGAGATATTAATTTGAAATTTGGGCAAAACATAATTCAGATGCCATAGAAGCTAAAAATGAGTTCTCCGCAAAAAGAGCACATGAGATCGTATATCATTTTTTCACCTATTACCTCAATTATTCTGCTGTAAAACACATAAAATAGTTTATAAAATTTTATAACAAGACTTCAAACTATAATACACTGATAATAGGAATGGAGTAAGGCGTCGTCAGTACATTATAACGTTTTTGTAATTTTGAAATAAAATCAAATGTGGTTGTTATGTTTTTACTCAAGGAATGTTGATTTTCTGCAACATAGAAAAAGCTTGGCTGTGGCAGTAAATTATAAAAACAAACTCCATAACGTGGAATTTAGGCATGGTCATAGACAAATATGTCACAAAAAAATAAATGTTCGTTTTCTGGTAAGATTAAGAAACACATAGAATAAAATTTACAAAGCCAAATCGTCGCCATCAAGTTTAAGTAACTAATGTGAAAATTCGCACTTTTCAAAGCCCTTACTTTTATTAATTTACCAGAAGCATATAATCAAAATCTTATAAACACAAATCTAAGACTTTGTGACATAAAATGACCCAGAAATATAAACGTGGTTGCGACGAAATGAATAATAACAAAAGAAAGAATCAATAATTATTCACTTGATGACGTCATGATGTTTTATTGTTGAAACTATATTATTAGTAAATATTGCTAGAATTCTCAGTGATGAAAAACAAATATTATTGTTTAAATAAACTATTATAATATAACTATGCCCTTCATTGTCCTCTCGTTTTTATTATTTCTTTATTACTCATTGCCATGTTAAATAAAAGTTTTTTCGTTGGAAAATCTTAATAGGGATATTTTGAACGTCAAGAGCAATATTTATTTTTAACTTTCCTGGGAAAAGATCAGATAATCCTTATTGGAAGGAAAATATTCTGGAGAAATTCTTTCTCAGAGTAAAACAAGTATTGGATTTAGGACCTTTTGTCGATTACGATCTCGAGAAGTTTCAGTCTATTATTTTTATTCCCAGTTGGAAAAATAATTTTCGTTAAAACTTTACACAAAACATGAATAATCTAATTTATTTATCTACTAAATGCACATAATTTCACCTAATGATACAATATTAAAGATTTTAAAAGTATTATCTGTTTGCTGATATGAGACATTATTTTTTTCGAAACGGTGGTTGTTCCATATTGTTAGTCTCTGAGGTATTAAAAGTTTTAAATTTTATTTTTAGTTTACTTTGAGTAATTTAGGCAACCATGTTGAGCATATTAACTTTTTGTTGAAAACGATGGATATGATGATTTTTGAAAGAAAGAGAAAAACTTAAATATTTAAACATTTTCTTCTGTCTTATTTTCACTTTCATATTTCGGTCAGTCGAGTTTAATTAAAAACGTAAGTTTCATTCGCTCAATATTCTGTTTTTCTATTATGAAAATTTTCTGCCTGTTTAGGGGAAGGCTAAAAGTGAAACGAGATTGAACATTTTCCGATTTTTCGTTAAACTTTGCTTTTGTACATCCTGAACAGGTAAATGGATTTTCGGGGTTCAAACAATTTTCTCACTATTTATATAAGAGGGAAATGGACTCGTTTTCCTTTTGTAGTTTTGTAGTTGTAGTTTTGAAAAAATGGGTATTAATTATCCAGGTGAGGGCTGTGAATATATCAACTTTTGAAAGAAAAAGGGAAGAAATTACTATGTGCAAATTTCATTTGGACATGTTATTTTGATTGAAAAGGGTGATTTTGAATCCCTATTTGATAGGAAAAATTAGGTTTTGAAAACAAACTGAATAACCTTTAGATGCAGTTTTGAATGAAGAATTTTAATCCGTAAAAAAATTAATTTTTATGAAAAGTGGATATCAACTTTTGATAGAGAACTCCTGAATTGTTTAATGTAAAAATGGTATAAATATTTTTTTTAAAAAACCGATTATAATCGATGAAATCTGAACAAACTTTTCATTTGTATATATACATACTATATATAAATCTAAGTATAGATTAATTTAAGAGCCAAAATTTTTTCCAGAGAGAATTTAGCAAAAACATCTGACTCATATCGCCGGTCCTCCTGATTCCTGTGACTAGGTCGAGTCCGGTTGAGGCATAATATATAAATTATTTTGTTAGATTTACAATGGATCAACTCTATGACCAGGAGACCCAGCCCTATTTTAGTGGGTAGACCTTAATTTTTGTCAATAGTCATTCTGACCCTTCATTGGATTGGGATTTTTAGACGGGCTCTGGTGGGTAAATGTTGATGCTAATCGCTTTGATTTTTTTTTTGTTTTTTTTTTTAAATTATTATTATTATTATTATTATTTTTAATCGAACGTAAACAGAACCAAAAATTCCAAAATAGCGTGAACTAACATTATCGATGGTACTAACTCGCCTTCAACGGATAAGGACTAGATTTCAGGAGATATAACGATGTATTCAAATCAACATCCTGTTTCCATTTGCGAGGTTTTGTAAACCATTCATTAGAGAACAGGATACGGGGTATTGGAATCTGTTACATCTTTGACTAAGGGTTGAATCGAGTCTTATAACTTCTTGGAAACGTTCACATCATTGTGGCGTAGTAATTGGAAAAATAAATCGAAAAACTTTTGACTTGTGAGGAAATCATTAAATCAGATGAAAGTAAATATGTCTCTACAGCGTTTCCTGATTCTTTCCAAAAGATCGTCAAGTATATTCTGATTTAGTAAAGCTATTTCTGTATTGTCCGTACGCATGATTAGGATTCTCCTCCGTTTTAAGTTCAAAAGTTGTTCAATGTATGTGGAAATATTTTTTTTAAATAGTGAGCAGATTCAATGTACACAGGAAATATCATGACGGATCTGCAGTCTGCCCAAATTTCCGAAGGGCAATTCTCTTCCAGTCTTTTAATAAAACTGCAACAGATTCAATCAAAATTAATAAGAACCTACACCAATTGGTGTATCAACAATCTTCAGATAATTATATTATTTATCCCAAGACCAATTTAATTCTAATTACAGCCTTTGCTGCATCCATTACACCATGGTACAGGAGTAATAAGCCCACATCAAACAAATAAACAATTTAATTTGTACATTCATGAAACTTTTTATCTTGGTAGTAGGAACTGAGATCTGCTGATTCTATCCAAATTTAAAAGAGACAATCCTCTCTGGTGCGGTCGAAATGGGGGGCGAGATATTTGCAAAATTACAAATCACAAGTGAGGTATCGTTTCTAATGTTATGTTTTTTTAATCGAATGAGACCACTACCATGGCAATACAGTCAGTAATTTATAATTTATTATTAATTTCGTGTAAAAACTCAGAAAAATCACATTTTACATCTGAATTATGGTCATCTGAAGATGTCCCGAACTATAAAAGCGATCATAAAAAATATCCAATATCCAATTAAGTTCAAATTGCATCATATCAAAATAGATAATACTCTCTTTAAGAAATATACTTTGGCTTAACTAAATCCATTTCAAGGAGATTTTCGGGGGACAAACTGCGAAAAGTTTATTTATTTTATATTTGAACGTTTTTCTCAGCCCTCTGCTGGTCTATAGATACACCATTAATCCAAAAAATTTAAATTTATTAAGCTATAATTTCGGGGATTGCTCTACCAAACACCTGTTTGCCGGGGAAACCTAATTCCATATCACACTTTTTTGCAAATCAAGAACCAATTATAGACCGATCTCTAAAGAAAATTTTCTTAAACTTCAAGGTGGTGCAATTGAAACTTAATTACTTTCGATATTTTTTGAGTGATCGCTTCCTATTCAACAAAATACGTGACTTAAAAAAAAAAAAAACCTTATATTTCCGGCTTTTCTGTGTAGATTAGGACTATGGATCCATATAACCTATATTTCTGCTCATATGCTCACGAGATCTACTATCATCTTTTTAAATATATTTCGTGACTTACAGGACATCTAATATATAGTCCAGTCGCAAATTGTTATTTTTCTGTGTTTTCTACGTAAAGTCTTCTAAACTAATGACTGTATCGTCATGGTAATGGTCTCATTCGATTTAGAAACAAAAAAAACATTAGAAACGATTACAAATTTGTGATTTGTGCAAATATTTTTGAAAAATATCTCGTCCCCATTTCGACTGTTCCAGATAGGGTTGTCCGTTTGAAATTTGTGCGGACTCAATTCCTACTACCGAGACGAAGTTATAGCCAAAGTTTCATGAATATACAACTTTTAATGTATATTTGGTTGATGAAGGCTTAGTTTTTCCTATACCATGGTGTAAAGAGTAATGGATTGCTATGTTCTATCTAGGTTGAGTTGAGCTTGATATCTATTTAGCTGCTAATATATTAGTCTATATATATATAGGGATGCCATTGGGCAATCATTGAGGATGATTATCCCAAAATTATGTAAGCTTATGAATACTTTTGAATTACTTACTTTGTCCTCTAAATTGGATACCTTTTCAAGGGCCTGATTTGTGGTTACCATTATTTAATAATTAACCAAGATAATATTCCTACTTTTAAGTTTAATACTAATGCTAATAAAATTTACTGCTATCATACTTAATGAAATATATTCAAATTAATAATGGGCATGGTTACTAAAGAACAACCTCCTTTCTAACATTTATCTTTATTCCTCAAAATTAAAATAATAAACTATTACAATAAAAAGTTAACCATGGAATAATTCAGCCAAGACTTAGCCATTAACTGTTTTAACATAAATCTCTTATCAGTAATAATTGGTGTTTATTGTTCCTCAGCATCTCTCCATCGGGTTCCCTTCAGTCATGGAGCCAGAGCGCATTTCACATCTTCAGAGTCAGATCTAGTCGTTATTCCGCCCTCAAGCAAGATCAGCGGAGAAGTCCTGCGTCAGGCGAGGTCAAAGAGCAAGTCCTGTTTTTCGCCTCCTCGGCTTCTCTTCCGCTTTCTCTCTTGTTCTTCCTAAGAGGTGGTCGAAAACGTTGTTTATTGGCCGACTAGTTTTATAGAGGGAGGGAATTCTGGGATTTCTTCGGATGGCTCCACCCGTTGTCCTGACATCCCCTGGGTGGTCCGCGAATCCATTAACCAGCTCTAATTTAATCACACCTTTCTCAGGCTGTCCTCCACCTTTTCCTCAAGGCTACCCGGAACCTAAGGGGGCTGTTCTTAAAATTGATTAAGTATTCCGAGCTTTGGCTTTGTCACATTGCCAACTTCTCGGCAGGGTTTTAAATTATCTTCTTCCTTATCTCTGAGGGTAAGAGCTGTGGTGACATCGGTCATCGCCTGTCAGTTAGTCTTCTTTCTACCTGCTCGTCCCTTATTATCCTTTGTTCACACCTGGTGCTGGTTAAATAATATAAGGATGATATTGTCATACAATACATATTAGGATGTAGCATAGGAATGTATTCTAGTTAGAATTAAGTTGGCCTTGGGATTGATAACTATCGCAAGGTTGTTGGTACGCTTAAGATTGTTGCAGTTTTATTAAAAGACTTGAAGAGAATCGCCCTTCGGAAATTTGGGACGACTCTGCAGATCCGTCATGATATTTCATCTGTACATTGAATATGCTCACTATTTCAAAAAACATTTCCACATACATTGAACAACTTTTGAACTTAAAACGGAGGAGAATCCTAATCATGCGTACGGAAAATATAGAAATAGCTTTACTAAATCATAATATACATGACGATCTTTTGGAAAGAATCAGGAAACGCTGTAGAGACATATTTACTTTCATCTGATTTAATGATTTCCTCACAAGTCAAAAGTTTTTCGATTTATTATTCCAATTACTACGCCACAATGATGTGAACGTTTCCAAGAAGTTATAAGACTCGATTCAACCCTTAGTCAAAGATGTAACAGATTCCAATACCTCGTATCCTGTTCTCAAATGAATGGTTTACAAAACCTCGCAAATTGGAACAGGATGTTGGCTTTAAGATCCGAAGTATTGATTTGAATACATCGTTATATCTCCTGAAATCTAGTCCATATCCGTTGAAGGCGAGTTAGTACCATCGATAATGTTAGTTCACGCTATTTTGGAATTTTTGGTTCTGTTTACGTTCGATTAAAAAAATAATAATAATAATAATTAAAAATAGAGAAAAAAAAAACCCAAGCTATTAGCATGAACATTTAACCACCAGATCCCTTCTAAAAATCCCAATTCAATGAAGGGTCAGAATGACTATTCACAAAAATTAAGGGCTACCCACTAAAATGGGGCTGGGTCTCCCGGTCATAGAGTTGATCCATTGTAAATCTAACTGCAGTTTTATTAAAAGATTATATTTTTGCCATAATCGTATGTTTGTTTACTACATTAACGGCTCTTATTTGTCTATTTAGATACGTAGGAAGATAAATAATGAGTATTTCCGCTAGTTTTGATTTCGATGATAATCATAGTCGGAATTAGAATCATGGTAGAGGAAGTCGAATAGGTAATAAGGTAATGTCTGTACGAAAGGTAATATTCTGGTATATAACATTGAACAGAAGATTTCTCCTATTTTAAAAGCTGGAGTTGTATTTGAATATATAATTGGCTCAACTCTTGAACCTTTGACTCTGGAGGCTCTACCTGCTTACTCCCGTTTTTGTTTGCCACAGATTTATTTCTCAATCAGCTTAAAGAAAAATCAAAACTAGAATAAACTCATGCCTTCCTCTTTCTGAATTATTATCAATTTTGTTAATGATTATGCAATACTGCAATTATGCAAAGGTATTGAAATAACCAGTTGAAATAGCCATATCTTTTGATTTCGATGAAACTTCTTTTGTTTTATAGTAAATTTAATTTCCTTTCGAATGCAACAGGTTTTGAGCTCCCTGACTCAACTTGGAGAGGCTTTAAAAGTGCGCAAATGTTTTAAAAAATCGGAAAACCCAGGGGGGTAGAGGGACCAAGTCGAAACCCCCAAAGGATACTTCCCCGACACCAACTCAATTCACATACAAATTTTCAGCCCTATAAACTAATATGGTAGAGCTGTAGCGATGCGCAAAACATAAAAAACGCCGAAATTTCAGGTAAACATACCGAAATTTTGACTGGAATTTACCCATTCTTTAATGGTATCGTTCTGCCTTGAAGAAAGCCCTACATACCGAATTTCAGCTCATTTGACCCAAAGGGGGCCGCTAGAGGTGCTCAAATGTAGCGGGCAAAAAATATATATATAAATATATATCAGACATCTCCAAATTTTCCATAATCGTGCTCTAGGGGTTATGAAACGGATAGAAATCGCAGTCCCGCCGCTCGCCGCCGACCTTCGACCCACTGCAATAGTCTATTTTTTTGGGGAAAAACGACTAAAAAATGAACTGTAATTGTACTCCTTGAATTCCCCAAAGCCTTTGATTCCATTAAGTACTCTATCTTTTTTTCCCAATTAAAATCATTATCCTTTTCCACCTGTTCTATCTCTTGGTTTCATTCTTTCCTCTCTTAACGTATCCAAACAGTGGCCGTTTCTTATTAACCTTTATCTTCCTATCTTACGAGATTTGGCGAGGGTTCAATCATATGTTCTCTTCTTTTAAGTTCCTGTATTAACGGCCTTCATAAATCGATCCTTCACTGTTCCCATCACCTTTATACCGCCCCATACTAATCAGAGTGGGAGTGTCAATATTCATTTCTTTGCGAAATAAAAATTAATTGTTTTAGGAGGGTTTCGAACCCACAACTTTCCGAACCGGGCACTCTGAGACCCTCGCCTCAACGTACTCGACCATCATGTCCTCTACGGTGCCTTCAAGCGTTCAAACTTGAACGCTATAAAAGCAACTTGTTTATTTGTTTGTACTTTTTCTTAATATTCGTTGTTTATATTTCTTGATGTTCTCCTATAAATTATCGTTTGGAGTAATGATTACAGTCTGTATCATCAATTCTAAACAATAAAAAAATTGACCCGAATCGTACTGGCCTAATCATTTTCTGCCACACGTTTAAACAATTTGCATACTAGAAAAAACTTATTTTGTTAAGTCTGAACTAATTATTATTATTTTTATACTTCGGACTATGTTTGAGAATACTGAACCATCCGTTAAAAAAATGGTGACAAATTAACTGGAGTAAACGTAACAACGTACTAGTACTCCGTTACTCTAATGTTTTTAATGCCGACAGAGTTAATAGAGTTTTTAATAAATTAAAAATTTATTTTTAGCGAAAAATATTTTAACCAGTTTAAAAGCGCTCAGAATGGAAACATGATAAAGACCAAAACATGTTTTTAGATCTATTAAAAGCGCTTTTTTTTTTTTAGTTTTATTTAATTGACTTTTCACTTTTTAGTTTTCAAGAGGTACAAAGGCTTTTTTCGGCCGCTTTGTTTGAAAGATATTAAGATCCTAACTTTTATAAATATAGCCTAATAAACAACTCAGGGATCGTTAGCAGGTTTATAAGATACGTCTGTGCCAATTTTAGTCAAAATCTACCGCGTCTTTCTAAATTTTAATAAATCATCTAAATTTAAGTATTGGTACGATCCTAAGGAGTTTATGGCCTTATAAGAAATGTATGTGCCAAGAATCCTCAAAATCAGTCGTTTAACAGATCTGATCCATCACCCCTATTTCAGTATCTCCATAATATTGCACTGTCTTCGGGTTAATGAATTTGAACCTAATTTCAGCTTTATCAGGTTATCGGGAGTATATTAAATTTCGATTACAGATTTTATTAACAGAAGTAAATAAAAGCTTTTAAAAATAAATTTTGTAGAATACATGTTTAGCTTTTTCAGATTTAGTAATCTCTATGTATTCAATATCCTACTATAACAGAAATAGAGAGAAATACTCTTGACTTTGACATGGACTGTAGAGCAAAGAGAAGAGGGAATCGATCGGCGGATGAATATTGCAAGAGTGGCCATTGGTCCACAGACGTCACTATGTACTCCGGCACACCTGTACTTTACTCGTCAAAACATTCTTTTATCTTTTATCAAACCATTTTATAATTCATAAGCATTGATTATTTAAAAATTGATTTTGCTGTTAATTATTCAAATAAGAATATTCTGTCTCTATATTGTTGGTAGGTTCTTAGACCCCTGGGGGTTCGTGAAATAATTTTTACATTAAATTAACATCTCCTGTTTTTTATTTAAATAACTCATTTAATAAAATTCCTACATGGTCAAGACTTTTTATATTTGTTATTATTTAACTAGTTATTAACATAACTAAACAATAATCCAGAAAAGCTGGAAAGGAAGGCCAGGAGATTTGTTCTAGAAATTAAAGAAGAAAAGATAAAGATTATAGTCTTTAGGAAAAAGAAACCCTGACGCCACCAGATGTGTTACACAATTGGAAACCACAAATTCCAATGTGTTGTTAGTTTTAAGTATCTTGGTGCACAGTTCAACGAAGCATTGGAGGAGGATGAGGAGACCAAGGCACGGATTGTCTAGGCCAATAAAGCTTTTTTCTCTACAGCTCATCTTATGAGAAGTAGATTGGTAAGCCGCTTAACCAAGTTAAGGCTATGCAAGACCCTGGACCAGTCGCAGCTTTCGCGTGAGAGACATGGGCACTTCAAAAATTAACAGCTGATAAGATCGACATCTTTGAACGCAAAATATTAAAGCGCATTATGGGACCTGTGAAAGAAAATGGTGTATACCGTCTTAGAAAGAATAGAGAAGTATATTCAATATATGACTATCTGAAGCTGTCCGACTATGTCAGACTACAACATCTAAAATGGTTGGGTCACCTCCATGGCCCATAATAGCCGAACCGTCCAAGGATTGTCCAGAAGGAGTGAGAGCTCGAGGGAGGCCACGAAGCAGATGGAAGAACGGCGTCTCAGAGGACCTCCGAAATCTTAACGTGTCTTGCTGCGGACCGACAAGATTGGGCAAGAGTGATTGAGTATCCAAGGACCGTCTAGTGTGTCTGTCGTGCCTATGAAGAAGAAGAAACAATAATTAGTGAAAATTTGAGTGGTTGGGATGGAATCCGCAAAAAAATATTGTCTAAGAGGTGGTTCTCGGATTACATTGGTTTAAGAATCGCTTATGGTATTATAATTATTATTAATTGCCGTTTAATTTGTTTTATAACAAACATTGGCTTTGAAATTTGCCATTGGACAACTACAGCAAAGATCTGCAACAAAGTTCAGCCATCGAGAAAATAGTTGGCTTTCCATTAACAAACTAAAACTTTTTGGAGAGCTTTATACCATGTGGTTTTAAGAATAAACTGTAGTTCAAATACGTAAGTACTCCTGTGGTATGAGAGCTCTTATCTAAATGCAATCTTCAAATCTTTGGAAAGCCGTCCTGCACGATTTCCTTTTTCAATCCGTTTCAAAGAACGGGTGTAGCAAAAAAACTTAACGGAGAACCTTGTGAGCGAGACTTAAGCCGGGAGGTTCTACTCGAGGCGGGAAAAGCTTTCTCTCTCTAAATTACTTCAGACATTCTTGTCAAATCCACCATAAGTTTTTTTTTTTTGTTTTTTTTTAACATTTTGATTTGTTGTACATTCTTTCAATCGCGTGCACTGATTCTTTAGTTGGTTATTACTTCAATAATTGCTTGAGACCGTAGATTAGACTGCGGAGCGTGTTCCTCAGTGTCCCTAACGCGGTCGGCAGTTTCCGCGACGTGAATTCGTTCCAAATCAGAAAAAAATATTACTTATTTTCATCTTCACATTTGATTGCAATCTGACTTAAAATTGTCATGAATACTTCGTGGCAAAACATTTATGCAAGCAACAGTTTGATAAAGAAATGATTTCTCCTTGAATTTCGTTGAGTTTATTATCTTTCTAATTGAAATTTTGCTCTTTGTGCTTCAGGCCCTGTAATGAAAAATTTTAATTGCTAAATATTTTAGTGACTGTAAGTAATATTGTTAACTGGGTTGCATTCATACCATAGGTCAGAAGTTCCCAGACGGTATAATGTGGCCGATTGAGAATCTAGCGGGACAAAAGTCTGGAAGCCACAGTATTAGTAATGAAGTATTTTTCTCTCATCCAGACTAATTTATTAAATGTTAGGTGAATAACATTAATATAATAATGATTACTTTTTATCAATTTATTTATTCACTTGTATCTCTATTTCATTTCAGCCCTGATGATGGCCCTGATATTTGTGTCTAAACTTTGGCATTTACAATAAAAAATCATGTTGACCGAGTCCTGAATATTTGGAATAAAAAATCTAATTTTTCTCTCAACGTATTTAGAGTCCACCGACTTTATGTTGATGATTGAGCTAATCAAGAACATTTTTTCTTAAAGAGAATTGGTAAAACGATGATCTGCTTCTTTCAACGCCTCAATTTATTACCGTTTAAAAAACGCGAGTTTTTCACCTGAAACGCAATTCTTATTACTGTTTTTAAACGGGTGAGAATGGGCGATTAAGTTGTACGTATTTGTTAATATTATATGTTGATAGGCACAATGAATCAAAATTTAAGTCGCACATTGGTGTAGAAATAATGTTGCAATCTAAAACGTGAAACAGTTTTCTGTATTGGTTGTTGATTGGCTTAGGTTCTGAGTGTGTAAAATTGCCTGTAATTGAAAAAAAAAAAACAGCATTAGTATTTACTTCTTTTATTACATTCCATTGTGAAATAATAAACAAAAAATAACTAAAACATCCTCATACATTGGTAAGAGTACTTATCTCCTAACTATGAAAGAGTTGAAAAGGAATGAGCTTATGGTTTGCCCAAGTGCTGTATTGGCATTATCCTTGGATCATTCTTGAATTATCTCACTTATTAACATCTTACCCAATGGTACAAACACGTGGCTCATCATAATCTCAAACTTCGTTATTGGACTTTTGTCCCGCTACATTGACAATCGGCCACACTGTGCGATACGCCATCATGAAAACTTAATTCATGAATAAAATTATCTTCAATGAGGGATAACAATTTTTTAAAAATTATTATTGAATATATCAATAATAAGATGGATAATTACGATATACTATTAATAAAAACAATTCAGGATGGTTACCGTTGTAAAGGAAGCACTCGGTGTTGAAGAAGACTTAAGAATCAAGTTGAGCACCATCAAGCCCTACATTGATGTTCTCATTCCAGTAGCGTTGCTAAAGTGGAAAAAAACCCTGAGGCCACCTTACAAAGGACGACCCTACCCAGTTCATAAGTTTTTTTTTCCCGCCAACTTTGTGACATTTATACTAAAATATTAATCAATTAATATATGTTACCAGATATTTATATTAATTATAAAGCTTGGCAAACACAAACACAAAAAAAATATTATTATTTATATAAAATAACAATACAAATTTTATTAAGAAAATATCTTTATATTGTATAAATTATTTTGCGAAATTAGCCTACTTATTAGCATCTTATTTTTCCCCTTTATAGTTGTTGCTACCCAAATACTTTCCCACCGTTTTTTCTAAATTTAATTTTCAAGACTCAGATTACTTAGTCTAGGTGAACCCTAAGTAATTTTTTTGGATTTTAAATTCTGAAAGTGATGGCACGTTATAGTATGTATGAATTACGTTTACGAGCTGAAATACACCCTATGACCTGTTCACATTACTATCGCTACGTTTTTATTTATCCTCAACAACTATTCCTATCTATTTTAAATATCGAATTTATTTATTTTCAAAATTTTTCAATAGCTTAAGCAATATTTTTGTATTTTAAATTCAGATTTTGTGACGTCCCCCGACGTCCCAAGCCATTGCCTCGGTTGCTTTGGCGTTATTTACCCCGATGTCTCATTGTTAATAAACAACAATATACTTCAAACTGAAAAATACTGTTCAGATTTCTTATTTTTGATAAATATACTATCATCTGTAGATATATCATACTGTCTGCAGGAGTTTTTGGAGTTGTTAATCAAACTGTTGCTGTTGTGATGTAGTGTCAATTTCACTTTTGATTTAGGATTTTTCAGTTTATTATTTTCTTAAGCTCGTTTACTGTTATATATATTTATATTTCTTCATTTAATAAACTTTTGTAAATCAGTTTGTATTTTTTTATGAACACGAAAGTTTAATACTAATATCATAAGATCAGGTAGTGATAAAAAGTCTGGGAACCTCTGCCATAAGTAGCAATAGACTTCAACTTGATATACTTTAATTTTCCAAAGATTTCTAATTATATTTGTCTCTAATACGAGTTTTATTATTATTTCTAATATGATTTTATTTGGCGTAGGTACCTACCAGGGACAATGGCTGCGAGGGATGCGGCACGGCTACGGCGTGCGGGCGAGTGCCCCATTCGGACAGGCCTCGCACTACCGGCCTGGGAAGGCGCTGCGGGCCTCGCTGACCAGCCTCAGGAGCGCCGAGGGCGGGACAGAAGCGGCCGATAGGGATCGAAGGGTCGACGACTCCAGAGGCGGCTTCGTCCTCAAGGCTCGCAGTGACGAGGCGCCCGTCCGGAGGCAGTCTCTCGTCGAGAAATCCTCCAACATCAAGAAGTCCATCCTATCGGTAGGTGTCTGCTTAAACATTTATTTCAGTATTTAAAAATTATTTACTCCATAATTTTAAAATTTTGGAGTTGTAGTTCTTCAATAAACAAATACTAAGTACCATTGGTGCACCAAGTCCCTTATTTATAGACTTTTTACTTCCTTGTACGATGTAAAGGAAGTATTGTTATCGCGAAAATTTTCGGTTTTCAGATTTCAACGGAAATATCCATTTTGACCATCCCTGAATCCATTTTGACTAGTTCCTACGTTCGAACGTACGTTCGTATCTCGCATAACTCAAAAACGATTAACCCCAAAAAAGTTGAAATTTTGAATTTATGATTGTTTTAAAATCTAGTTGTGAACCTTCCTTTTTGGTCACTGCTTGATCACCGGAAGTGGTACTTTACTTGAAGATCATATTAGACTTTCATCAAAAATTATTTTAAAATATAATGTAAAACTTCTCAAATTTGGTAAATAGGACTTTTATATTGATGTGAATGTATTTACTATATTTTACTATATTTCCTCCCCATTTGTGTGTGTCAATAGATGGATGACGGGACGCCGAGTGTCGTTTTTGAGATACTGTAATCTTCGAAAACTCGTAACCAAATTCAGGATCACTTTTTGAACCACCGATTTATAGTTTTATAGGCGTACAAGGAATTCATGTGTTGTCCACATCAGATATTTTTTATATAAAAATTAATATTTTTAATAATAATATTAATATTGAGCGATTTATTAATACTTGAAAGCAGTGGTAAATAAAGGGATAGAAACTGAATCTCCAAAGTAGTTTATTTGAAATATATGATTAAAAAAAAAATTACATTTATATCCTAATAAACCAATTATTCATGTACAACTTATAAACTCTAAGAAATAAGTCTATTTCATATCAAACTTTTATTTTATATTTTGAAGCCAACCAATCTTGGTGATCAACTCCACCCCTATATGAACTGTAATTTTTGAAAACATAGCTTTTTTTCATTAAGAATATTGTCGGCCATCTATGACACATAATATTATAAAAATGCAAAAAAGGGTTACTACGGATCTTGAAACGTGCTTATCCACGAAAATCTCGATTTGTGATTTTCAGCACGATTCGTATTCCTCCCTTATAAGAAGGCAGGATGTGAGCAAAAAAAAAAAATATAGTTTCAGGTAAAGTACTATATTGATACAAAAGTCTAATATACTAAATTTGAGTTTTTTTACATTATATTTTAATATAATTTTTCATGAAAGTTTATTATGACCTTTAAGTAAAGCACCACTTCCGGCCGGCTAATTTTAACCAAAATCTAGTATATTATTTATATTGATATAAAAGTTATATATACCAAACTTAAGATGTTTTGTGTTTTATTTTAATATAAATTTTGATGAATGTATATTACGACCTCGAAGTAAAGTGCCACTTTCGGTTTGTCAATTTTAATCCAAATCTGGTATGTTATTTATATAATTATATAAGTCTTATATACTAAATTTGAAAAGTTTTGCATTATATTTTAATATAAGTTTTGATGAAAATCAATAATGACCTTCAAGTAAAGTACCACTTCCGGTAATCATTTAGTGATAAAAAAGGGATGTTCACAACTAGATTTTTCAAAATGACGCAAAACCTTGCTAATGTTATTTTGGGACATGTTGGGTTTTGCTCTAATAAAGGTTTCAAATTTATAAATTCATCTACAACTCTCAAGATCTTCGGGAAACAAACTTAAAAATAGTCCTGCGACCAAGCAGCGGCTTTTAGTAGACTTAGAGCATACGTTCTACTCCACTATCTACGTGCCTATTCTTACTATTTCAACTCATTGCAAAATTGCACGCAACTTCAAACAAGAATAATTACGATCACTGTAGAAAAGATGATGAAATGAAAACTTTTCTACGCATCATAAACATTTTGTTTATTATTTGGACAAATTATTTTGTATGCATGCGCCTTCTGGAATTGTGCGCCCCCAGGCCGGGGCTTAGTTGTAAATCCAGTTCTGGGTCTGCTTGTCTCTTCCATCAGCGCCATACGATCTTGCGCATTCTGATTTCTTTCGTTCAGCAAGTGGAATTATGTGCGCGCTTGTGGAACTGAAAACACTGGATTCATCCGATGCACTTACATACTCAAGATTGGTAAGGAGGGATACGAGAGAGTAATAAGGGGTCTGAACTCGGTTAGGAAAGATATCAACAGCTTAGTTAGATCAGTAGTATTGGGAAGGGGAGTGATGTATTGGATCTGTTGTAGGATGCTGTGGCTAGGTTGGATCAATGAAGTAGGATGTTGTATCTAAGGTTGTGGGTGTTGAGGTTGGGGTTGAGGACGTGGGCGTTGTTGCGGGGTGGCCCCGAGTTGAGGCTTTCATTCTTTTCCTCTAAGTAAGTCTGAAAAGGAGACAGAATTATCCACTATTCTGGATGGAAGAATTCTCTAAGAGGTCGTTCTTTCTTCATTTTGCTGGCAGTTAGGATGATGCCTTTGTTTCAAATGTTTATAAATATCGCATCCTTTATAGTTAGAGGAGTAAAGGCGTAGAGCACACACTGCAGTAGATTCTGTTGATTTACTGCAATCATCAGTTCTTTGCAATACACATCGCGGCAAATTATGGCAATATGATTTAGTTGTGGCACTGGGAAATGTCTCTTTTGGTGTAGGGTTTCTCTACAATGACGTTTTTATAATATAAACGAGTTATATTGTAGATTTTCTATACTCCAGAGGTAGGCTCCAGGTCCACGAAAAATAATGGGAGTGGTATTTTATTAGTTGTAACAATAAAACTAATGTAAAAATACTGTTTTAAATTAATAAGTCTTTGTTCTACAAAAAAAGAGATGAACTGTAAACTTATCTAGATTTTCAAATCACCTAAAGAATTCATGACACAATATGAATCTTTAATAATAAATAAATCAATAAAGCCTTTATTGCATGAGGAAACAAACAATATTTTGTAAAATAAATAATAACTTGCAAAAATATAAATAAAATGTACTGCTTCTGAGCTATTTACAATAAATAATAATCTATTATAAAGTTATACCTACTACTTAAAAAAACTGTTTGCAATATATTCACAACTATAAATAAGCAAATATGATTGGAAGATGTTGCCTCGTGCAGGCCTCTCCTTAATGGGGGTGATGGTCTAACTTCCCTGGAGACCAAAAACCTACTGGGAAGTGGAGCTCGCAATTTCATTCCATAGTTCTTTCCATGTTTCTTTATCACGAGCAGTTCTCATCCAATTGGGACCAGCGACAGTGCCTTGAGGATATCATTCCAGTGCCTGTGTTGCCTTCCTCGCCTTCTCTTTAAATTGTATGGATCCATTCGGTAACCTTTAAAGACCATCTGTCATCCTGAATTCTGGCAAGCTGCCCCGCCCATTTCCATTTAATTTTCCTTATATGTAGGTTTATATCCTTAACTCCAGATTCTTTGCACATAGATGTACACTTAATTTTATGCTTTTTATTGTACTTCATCATGTTTCTTAGAACAATATTTTGCCGTACTTTTAACTTGGACTCTTGCTGCTTTGTGATTGCCCAGGTTTGGCAGCCATAAGTGACTGAGAGAAGAATGCAGCTTTCAAACATCCATTTGTTTAAGTTCTTCAATATTGCCTGAGATCAAAACTATGCCATCGGCAAATTTTAAATTCCTTAGTTTTCTTCCATCTATACTAATGCCCGTATTGCTCCAGTCAATTGCTTTAAGCACTTTCTACAGTAACACCATGAGCAAAGTTGCTGAAAGCGGGTCTTCCTGTCTTACTCCTCTGCTTATCTTAAATATTGGGCCCCTTCTCTCCAATTCAATATAAGCTGTGTTTCCACTATATAGTTTCTCTATGATTTTTATATATTTCTGCGGTATACCAATTTCGTTCATTGCCTCAAGGATACTCCTATGATAGACACTGTCGAAAGCCTTCTTGAAGTCTACAAAACTTCTGTTTTGTATACAGGGGTATTTATTCTATACTATATTAGGGTCTGTATTTCTATACAGGGGACAATTATATTCCCTTGACTTTTCAATTAATTGGTTTATAACTTGAAGATGGCCTTTTCAAGGATTTCCTGAAACCAACTTGTTCTATTGACATCGTTGCTGATGTATATGGAGCTAATCTTCTATTATCAACATTAGAGAAAAGCTTAGCTACGGTTGAGCAGAAGGAGTATGGGCCTATAATTATCAATTTTAGTTTTGTCACATTTTTTGTGTAATAGGATTATTTTAGAAGTTTTCCATTCTTCAGGTATATTCTCCTCTAACATAATTGAGGTAATTATTTAACATAGTTCTACTGCAATAATTTCAATTCCTGCCAAAAGCATCTCATTTCTTACTCCATCTGGGCAAATCTTTAATAAGAACTGCCAAAAAGTAAAAGCAAAGCCTGATAATTTAAAAGATATCCAGATCGAGGCAAGTGAAGCCTGCAGGCTACTAATTCATAAATACACACCTTCAGAATCCCCAATTTTGTATTCTACCCCATTCAGCATCGACATTACCCGTAGAACTGCAATGCGACGGTTGTAAAAATTGTATGAAAAGTAGGTACATATTTGATTTCTTACGATTTAATATTGCTTTTGCGATCCAACTTATTTCTGTCTCTATTGCCACTGACATAGAGGATACCAATACAATCCTTTACGTATCTCTTTCCTAGTTGAATAAAAAAAAATATAAAAATTTATTATATACATTACCATAAAGTGAGAATAATTTAAACTTTAAAAAACAAACAAATAAAAGAAAAGTTAAAATTTAACTTATCCTATTTATTTACAGATTTTGCTATATATAAGCGATTTAACTTAACTAATTTACACTAAATAATTTAGTAATTCACTAAAATATTATAACTGCTAAAAGAGCACAAATTAAACTTTACGAATTACCTTTTGATCTTTACCAATACGCAGAAATTGTATCTATATTAAAATATAAGATGAAGTTTCATCGAGCTTCATTTATAGTAAAAATGTACAAATGCAACCATATAGGTAATGAGGCACCAAAGAGTACTCTATTCTATCAATTTACCAGTTTTAATCAAACTATATTAATAACTATATAACAAAGATGATTGAAAAAACGATTAAACAATGTCTTAAGGTTCCAGTTTGAGATTAGAAAGAATTAAATTAGTCGAGTGAGGATGAAGTTGTTGGGAGCTCCTGGTATTTGATGAGAATAAGAAAGAGAAAAAGGCAGTGGATGTATCCATATAATTTAATGAATGTGAAACATGGTTCTGCTGGAGTTACAAGATAGCTGTCTCAGCATACGTCTGAATTTTATGAAGTTTATATCTCACCCCTTCTCTAAAAAATCCATAAATGGCATCCATTATCCTTTGGAATGCGAATGATGTTCGGAACAAAGATGGGCTTAATCGTAATCAATGATTTCGTGATTACTACAGAAAGTGAAACTTAATTATCATGGCTATTTTATATTTGATACTATAGCACTGTGAATCTGATGGTGAAAATGATGAGACATAATCACATTGTAACACGATTATAATTGCAATCACGGCCATGATTATGATTGTAATCGCGTATTCGTGTAATCATAATCACCTTAACTGCAATCAGGCACATGTGAATACACAGCCCAAAACCAACAGATTTTGCCTGATCTAAACACTTTATCTGATTTGATAGTCTAAAGGGCTCCGCAGAACCTCTTCGCAAACCGAGCGAGTTTAATTTGATATAAATATGAAATCTGTGGTGTTTGGATAATCTGTGGGTATCAGTCAATTCTTTGCGACAATGGCTTGTTATATTTTGTTCTTTGTAATGAATTTAATCTTTAAGAAAAAGGAGATAAGTCAATAGAACAGTGTTCACATTCCATGTGAACAGTGTTTCAGTGACAAATATCGTTTTTCTCTAAGACCATTTTCCCGAAATTCACTAGATATTTTTTTACTTTTCTCGTCAGCAAAGTGGTGATTATTTTCAGTATTAGATTCGTATCGTTTAGCACAAAATTCCCTCAGTGAACACTTGAGTGCTTACTTTGGCCACAAAAATGGAAAAAAATTAAACTTAAATTCGAGATTGTACAAATGTAATATATTCACTTTTGTGTAACTTTTATTTAACTTTTCACAAAAATAGTTTTAAACTAATGAGTAAGTATTTTACTATAGTCCAGTCAGATGGAGACCAGAAGGTCTCAACTGTGGAGAATTTATGAAAATTTACTCCTTTGTGTTTTTTGGTGGACTGATTTCGAATTCCAACTTTTCTCCCTGAAATTTTTACCGGAAACAGAAAAAAGCTGAAAAAATTAATTTCTTAATTTTGACTTCAAAACGAAGCGGCTAAATAAAGAAATCATTAGAATCAATTTTGTAGGTAATTTAATCTTGTTCATTTTAATACAAAATGAATATCAAAGATTATTCGAATAATGCATGATTTTAAAGTTATAAGAAAAAAAGGTATTGTACAAATGTAATATATTCACTTTTGTGTAACTTTTATTTAACTTTTGACAAAAATAGCTTTAAATTATTACTATAGCCCAGTCAGATGGAGAACAGAAGGGGGTCTCAGTCAAAAGTTGTGGAGAATTTATGAAAATTTACTCCTTTGTGTCTTTGGGGGCTGATTTCGAATTCCAACTTTTCTCTCTAAATTTTTTACCGATAAAAAACAGCTCAAAACATTAAAAAGCTCAAAAAATTTATATCTTAATTTCAACTTCAAAACGAAGCGGCTAAACAAAGAAATCATTAGAATCAATTTTGTAGGTAATTTAATCTTGTTCAATTTAATACAAAATTAACATCAGAGATTGTTCGAATAATGCATGATTTTCAAGTTATGAGATTTCGAATTCCAACTTTTCTCTCTCAAATTTTTACCGGAAATAGAAAAAAACTCAATAAATTAATTTCTTAATTTCGACTTCAAAACGAAGCGGCTACATTAGAATCAATTGTGTAGGTAATTTAATCTCGTTCAATTTAATACAAAATGAATATCAGAGAATATCATGAGAAAAAAAGGAAAACAAAAGTTATTTTTTTTGCATTTATTTTACACATACGAGAAGTATTCGTGGTGACAAAGTTGACATTCGTAATCAGCGCCCTGAAACACATAAATAAGCAAATTTTAAGAGCTCCAAAACGTTCAAAAGAAGTTCCATTCTGGTCCCAATTGGAGTGGACCCTATTGGACTAAGAGCAGATGTTCCTGAACGATGCCACGGATGAAAAAAGTATGAGAATTTATTTTATGACGTTAAAAAATTAAATTGAAATTTCATTTCATTACAAAAACTTCTTTATTAAAAACAATGGAATAACCCTAAAACTTTGAATTTAGGAAATTTCCCAATTATCAGCAGAGGAATATTATTTTTTTTTTAAGTGAGATGTAAAATTAGAAATATATCGTAATATAACTATGCTCAGAGGAATCCGCATTTTCCCAGTATTATTGAATTAAATTGAATTGAATAATTGAAAATATCTTTATTTTATTGGTACCTATAAAAAATCCATTATTTTATAATTAAAAATATATATTCTAGAGTTTCAAAGTCCCGAAAATTATAAGATTTCAATATCTAGTTAACCGAGAGACAAAAATATATTCTAATGGCAATTCTAATGATAAGATGGTTAAATAAAACATTGCATTAACTCTCGGTTAACTAAATATTGAAATCTTATAAAGCCACATTTTCGGGACTTTGAAACTTTAGAATATATACTTTTAACTATAAAATAATGGATTCTTTATAGTACCAATAATATATAATTATTGAATTCAATAATTAAACTATTTTGGGAAAACGCGCATTCCTCTAAAGATAGTTACGATATATTTCTAATTTTACATCCCACTTCAATAACATAATATTCCTCTGCTGGTAATTTCCTGTATAACTAGTAATTCTGTGAACAGTACTGCCGTGATAATAGGGCCTTTTAGCGCCCTAACTCCAAATTATTTTTCTAGAGATATTTTTGTAGTTTGTCCAAAAATGTCTAAAAAATACACCTTTTTACGGTATATGAAAGACCTAAAGCCGGTCGGTTCCAACCATTGGATTTGGGATTTTCTAAAGTTCTAAAAAGCTATAATTTTTAAAACAATTCGTCTACACTACGAAAATTTATTTAGAAAAATGATATCCAATTAAGGCCTTTTTAATTTAATTTGTATAACTTCAATCCAATCACAACGCAAATCTACCAATAAAATCTAGGTTTAAGAATAAAATCTACAAGTGTGATTAGGCTTAAACCTCGTTTGCCTCTATTCACTTTGTCATCTTCTAATATCGACATCAGTAATACAATTGCAATACTCATTCTCAAAAGATGGACAAGATTCTACAAGATTCAAGCTAGAAATATCAAAGAAAATTAATCTATTATCTTCATTTAAAAAATAATCTCCTCGCAATTATTGTTATTATCTTATTTTGTTTTCCATTGCCATCCAATGCATAAAATAAAAACACTCTTGATACTGGGCCAATAAAACGACCGACATCTTGGAGAGGAATTAGAAAATGAAAATGCCTACACATGCGCAGTTTTTCCTGATTTCAAAGAACGTTCCAACGAAAATCCTAAAAATATCAGCGACGCTAAATATACTTTTAACTATAAAATAATGGATTCTTTATTGGTACCAAAAAAAAAATATATTTAATTCAATAATACATTATATCATAATACCTTTTTTTCTTATAACTTGAAAATCATGCATTATTCGAATAATCTCTGATATTCATTTTGTATTAAAATGAACAAGATTAAATTACCTACAAAATTGATTCTAATGATTTCTTTATTTAGCCGCTTCGTTTTGAATTCAAAATTAAGAAATTAATTTTTTCAGCTTTTTTCTGTTTCCGGTAAAAATTTGAGGGAGAACAGTTGAAATTCGAAATCAGTCCACCAAAAAACACAAAGGAGTAAATTTTCATAAATTCTCCACAGTTGAGACCTTCTGGTCTCCATCTGACTGGACTATAGTAAAATACTTACTCATTAGTTTAAAACTATTTTTGTGAAAGGTTAAATAAAAGTTACACAAAAGTGAATATATTACATTTGTACAATCTCGAATTTAAGTTTAATTTTTTTCCATTTTTGTGGCCAAAGTAAGCACTCAAGTGTTCACTGAGGGAATTTTGTGCTAAACGATACGAATCTAATACTGAAAATAATCACCACTTTGCTGACGAGAAAAGTAAAAAAATATCTAGTGAATTTCGGGAAAATGGTCTTAGAGAAAAACGATATTTGTCACTGAAACCCACAGATTATCCAAACACCACTGATTTCATATTTATATCAAATTAAACTCGCTCGTTTGCGAAGAGGTTTTGCGGAGCCCTTTAGACTATCAAATCAGATAAAGTGTTTAGATCAGGCAAAATCTGTTGGTTTTGGGCTCTGTATTCACATGTGCATGATTGCAGTTAGGGTGATTATGATTACGGTGATTATGATTACACGAATACGCGATTACAATCATAATCATGGCCGTGATTGCAATTATAATCGTGTAACAATGTGATTATGTCTCATTTTAGCTAGATCCACAGTGCTATAGTATCAGATATAAAATAGCCATGATAATTAAGTTTCATTTTCTGTAGTAATCACGTAATCATTGATTACGATTAAGCCCATCTTTGTTCCGAACATCATTCGCATTCCAAAGGATAATGGATGCCATTTATGGATTTTTTTGAGAAGGGGTGAGACATAAACTTCATAAAATTCAGACGTATGCTGAGACAGCTATCTTGTAACTCCAGCAGAACCATGTTTCGCATTCATTAAATTATATGGATACATCCACTGCATTTTTCTCTTTCTTATTCTCATCAAATACCAGTAGCTACCAGCAACTTCATCCTCACTCGACTAATTCTATTTTTTCTAATCTCATACTGGGACCTTAAGGCATTGTTTAATCGTTTTTTCAATCACCTTTTGTTTACTTTGTTATATATTTATTAATATAGTTTGATTAAAACTGGTAAATAGATAGAATACAGTACTGTTTGGTGCCTTATTACTTATATGGTTGCATTTGTAAATTTTTACTATAAATGAAGTTCAATGAAATTTCAGCCTAAAACAACAACCCGCTGACGTCTTAACTCGTAAGCATGCGGCTTTAAGCCATCTTTAAGTCCTCAAGTCTTTTAGCCAACTTCACTACCTAAACTGACTTTGTTCCGTGCCTTCTATGAGGTTATTCATTGAGACGGCTTTAAAGACTTGAGGACTTAAAGATGGCTTAAAGTCGCATGATTACGAGTTAAGACGTCAGCGGGTTGTTGTTTTAAGCTATTATATCTATTCAGAATCGTCATTTAATTTTATTCGATTGTTCCAGTATTTTTACAGAGTAATAATGCTATATTTGGACCTCTGGACGAATTACAACTGTCGAACCAAGCAAATAATTTTTGACTTCAGATTCGGTTAAATTTGATTTTTTTTTATTGATAGAATAGATAAAATCGGAGAGCGGCTTTGTCTAACACACATCCGAGGAGTTTTGAAGGCGTTTCATTGCATTGTGCTTATTTTTGGGCAAAAAAAATTCATGTTGCTGTTGAAATAAATTGTATTCATTGATAGTTTAATTTGAAGTGTGTACAGTAAGCTAGTAAATAATTACTAACATCAAAGCCATCAAATCAAAATAGTTCATTAGTTTAATTGAATGACATGCGATGACGTCATCAACTCAACACTGAAAATTTATCAACTCGCTTACTGTATTTATCTACTCGCTTTAATTACTCGCTTTAAAAATTTATCTACTCGCTTTAATCTGTACTTTACTTTTACTGTACTTTAATCTGTATCTTTAATCTAAATCCAATAATTCTTTTTGCATTATCCAATGGTAGATTTTCTCTGTTAAATTACACCAAATCTTGCTATCAGCCATTTATAGAAGCGCAGCTATGAGCGTTAAAAATTATGGAAGGAGGAAAGTTATTCTCGTTAGAAAATAAATAAATATTAAAAAATATTCTGGAACTATTTTCCATATCCATCCCATATAACACAAAAATATGTTCAAGTAGATACAAAATGTTTAAGGTTTTTTTAAGGCATTGGTAAGAAAATGCAAATTGTGTTCTGTGATCCTAAAGAAAAACTCATTACCATCAGCAGAATATGATTAACAACGGAGGACGATAAATATGGAGTTGATATTTTAGCTATAGTATATTTTTCTAGTATTTCTCATCATTTAATCACATATTTTTAAACCTTTTACATTTTGGATGATCAATTTAGATATATATTTTATTTAACTATTTTAATTTTTTAAGTAAGTATTAGAGCTGAAAACTACTTTTGCTAAGAAAGGGGCAACTACCATTGCCCTCAATGGGGAACGACTTGTAATTAGACCCAACCTCTACAGTAACTATTTTCCGAGTCTGCTAGTTTTGTAGCAATAGAATATATAAGTATATATATATCCTACTAATATAAATAAATATTCTCTTGTGGAGACAAATTAATTTTAATATCGTTATTAAAAATTAGAAATGATATGTATATTTCAATTTGAAAGTTAAATAAATTCATCCGTTTGGCAATGGAATCAATTATATGTACACCATTTTATTTATGCGTAATGTGATATAACATTCATTGTCTTTGATGGTAGCGTCAGATATGTTTCAGATTGAATTAACTTCTCATTGCCTTCAGACTATGTTCATCTTGTCTAATTAAGCAGTCTGTCATACCAACAGTTTGATTGAAGACTAATATGAAATAATTAAATATTGTTTTCAAGTGTTTGCCAAAGTTTCATGATAAATGATAGTTCTTATATCAACGATAGTCAGGTTTATACAGTCGAACTTTTCTTAAAAGTTACATATACCTATCGAACATGAAGATTCCTTTAAAAAAATCGATTTATGGAAATTTCGGTATATAGAAATATTGCAATTTTTCACCCTTTTCCGGCTAAAAACAATTACAGATGTACCCAAGACAATTTTTTGGGATTAATGATGTAACACAGGCAATTTTTTAGGGTTGAAGAAAAACAAAACTGTACAATCAATAACACTTATTTGAAACATTGTACAAATTGCATCTGTAATAATTTCATAAGGCCATGTATTAAAATATATAAACATACATAAAAATCAATTTATATTTATTTTCGCGCAAAATAGCTTCTAAAATCTATTTGTGTATAATAAATCACCGAAGTTATGTTTAGGAGTTCTGTTCGCGAAATGAAAGGCCAAGTTAAATCGATTTTAAAATGAAAATTTCACTCTATGTTAGGAAAGAGATTCAGATAATTAAGTTACTCCTGTGCTTCTTCTGAAACAAGATCTTTCCTGAATTTCAATTGCTATGCAAACAAGTGGGAGATTTATTTTTCTGATTTAATTATTACTCATTCTTATATAGGTAAACTAAGAGCTCTTTATGATGACAATCACATTTTATATATTTTTTAAATTGGAATTTTTGTTTGATATATAGAAATTTTATTCGACATACTTTTAGAATATTTTTTAAAAATAAAAATTCAAGGTTCCTAAAAAAAATTCGGTATATATTCGATATATGGAAGTTCCATACACAGAAATTCGACTGTACTTGAAAGAATTCTTCTTTGTTCCAGAATATTTTTTAATCAACAGCTTAACAACTTAGCTAGCACTTTTTTTTCGAAGTAGTCCTCAGGCTTGAATCAAAAACTATTTTTTACTAACAATCAGCGTGTTTTATTTATAATTATATAATTATTCGGTAAAAAACAGATATTATTACGATCGAACTGCATAGTTATGGTGTTTTAGACAAACAATTGATCCAGCGTAAGCATGACCCTGATTACGACCAATCACCTTGTTAGATTTTTTTTCAAATTTGGCACAATTGCTCCTTGGATTCAGGAAATACGACGTATGTGTATGGATTTTTATTTTTTAATTCTGATTGTAAATTTAGTATTTATAACTTATATATTGATTTAAATAACATACTAGATTTTGGAAAACCTATTATAAACCTGTTATAGTAAACATTGGAAAACCGGAAGCGGTACTTTACTTGAAGGTCATATTAGACTTTCACCAAAAATGATATTAAAATATAATGTAAAACATCTCAAATTTGGTAAACAGGTCTTATATATTGATATGAATATATTTACTATATTTTGGTTCAAATTGTTGAGCCGAAAAGGGTACTTTACTTGAAGGTCATAATAAGCTTACATCAAAAATTATGTAAAATACTGGTTTTCCTCCCCATTTGTGTGTGTGTCAATAGATGGATGTCGCGACGCCGAGTGTCGTTTTTGAGATACTGCAATCTTCGGAAACTAGTAACCAAATTTAGGATCACTTTTTGAGCCACCGATTTATAGTTTAATAGGCGTACAAGGAAGTCGTGTGTTGTCCACATCAGATATTTTTTTTACCAAATCACAGAGATTAAAGGGAAAACAAAATCAGAAAATTCCAATAATTGTGAGGAGATTAATTTATCTTAAATGAAAAAAAAAATGTTGAGCAGCAGTAGGGCCCGAGCTCCATCACTAAGGTTGTATTTTAAAGCATCTTTAATGATGATTAAAATACAAGATTGAAAATACCGAAATGGTGATGGTGGGAGAAAAAAATTGAGACTCCCAAAAGGCGCTTAAATACAAACTTTCAACTCACTTTGGAAATGCGTAACTATATTTAGATATATTTTATATCTAGCTATATTAGATTTATTGATAGTTAAATATTCAAAAATATATGATATTTAACTATCACTAAACCAATTCAGACAACTTAAAATATCTTTATCTGTCCTGTATCCCTTGAAAACAAAGTTGGATTTTTATCAACGGCAACAGCAATTAGTCAGAGTAATTAAAGCCGGAAGATCCTTCTCCTGACGATGTTTATAAATAAACACTTTAGTCCGACCCCATATAATTTCGGATTAATTATCGCTTACGACGGAAATAGATGTAGCCTTATTTAGTTCATTTTTACTTTCTCTTAATATAGCTAATAATTATTATTAATTAGTAGAATTATATAGAACTATAGAAATATATAGTAAGGAAAACAATAGCGATCGGGAACATTTTCGAATTCGAATTCTCAACGAAATTACATGTTTTAAGGTCCCCTGAGTCCAAATCGCAAAATGGTCTGTGAGTCTGTATGTCTGCGTGTATGTGAACAGTCTTGCTCAAAAACGAAAATTCGTACGAAACTGCAACTACGTATTTAAGAGATTTATATTTATGCGATGTTAAAGCAACTTTTTCGTCAAAATCGACTGACCGGAAGTGCCACTTTATATAATCGATTTTACACTTTTTTTACAATTTTCTCGAAAACGGCTCTAACGATTTTGATAAAACTTGCTGAACGTCTTCTCCTTAAAGCCCTTTAACTTTTCATGTATGTAAATGTAGGGGAAAAAGTTATAGCGAAAAGAAAATTTTATTTGCACATAACTCAAAAAGTGAGCATTTTATGGTAAATTTTGTATGAAATCATATGGAAGGTAATTAAATTTCGAAAAAAAACAAAACAATTATTTAAATCGGGTCTGTATTAGTAAATATACTGCGTATCTCATAAGTAATATTATACCCAACATGGAAAGCCGAGCGCGTCCGGAAGAAGACGAATGTTACCGAATCCTCATCAAGCCGCCAATCTTTTGTTAACAAAACGCTTTGTAACAATGTATTGTAATAACAAAAAAAGTAGAAATTAACTAAATAATTGACTACTTTTATATTATTTAATGGTAACAAAATGATTCCATGGAAACTAAATGGAATTTCCCTGAAAGCTAAACTGAAACTTTTAAAATATATTCTCAGCTTGATAAACCAAAAATATTTAGTGTACAGAATAGTAGTATTAAGGCTATTTAAAAAACTAATTTATTTTACTTTTGTGAGAAAAGACTTGAAGAAATGCATTCTGCTGAGTTTATTTCGGGTAGAGTTTATGTGAACTCTTTCAAATAATCTTAAAGATTATAATTATTGGTTGGTAAGAGAAAGTTGTATGATGCGCTCACTGCACCAGATTTTTACTTTGATATTCTTTTTCTGAAGGCATACTTTTACTTATTTTTACAAGGCAGCTTCTGAACTATTCATTTAATACTTGAGTGAATCCTTAATCGAATTTTGGAACTTGATGAACTCAGACACAACAGTTACTTCAAGGAAACTATAATTTTTCCTGTTATGGAATCCTATTTAAGACAAAATTGGAAAAAAAATCCTAGTAATGACTAAGAAAAAAAATAAACAACCCCATCCTCCCTCCCCTCTCCCCCCAAAAAAAAAATTATTAACGTTAGAAAATTACTCAATTGAGTTCAATATTCTCGCACGTAACTCGTCCAACGATCAATTTCTTATTACTCCGCCAGTTGGAGCAATTAACAGAGGAGGCAGCTATTAAATTTCACCAAGCTCAACAATTTATTAAATAGAAAATAAAATTGGAAATGTCGACAGTTTATTCAGTACCCGATGTAAAAGTATTCCGACAGTAAATATCCATTTAGCAGAGACCTCTGTTCATTTTTTTTAGAATGGACTATTAGTGTATTGGTTCTTGCTGGTCACAATTAATTAATTCAATAAATAAAAAATCCATGCATTTAATTTTGCATAAAAGATTTTTTTTTAATTATAATTGATAAACAGAAGTTATAATTATTCCAATAGATCTCATTTGAATGATTAAAACGGTTCGATTGAAGACATTTTTTTTTAATTAATTATAAAAACTTTAGTTATTCATATTTCACTATATCCATAATTTCACTATCATAATGTCCTCGCATTGAAATATATAAAGAATGTTGCATGTTTTGATGTAATACATATTATTATTATACAAAGGGTGGACAAACCTTCCTTACCGAGGCCCATATGGATCTTTTGTGAGAAATGTAATACATAAGAGGTTGTCCTGAAGATTGGATAATTCCACGAAACGTTGAAAACAAATAAATGTAAAAAATCTTTTAATAATGCAGAAGATTCAGTAAAAAATTTTACTTCATAATGCTACCCAAAAATAAAAGTAATAATAATTCTTTCATAAGAAATAATATAAAAATTAATATTATTGAAGCATGCTTAATGATTTATCTTAACGAAATTGTCGAAATTATATAAATGAATGAGCTCTGAAAGTTTTTAAGATATCATTTTTAACTATTTTGTAAAAATACCCAAACTTCCTAGCTTTTATATTATTTCTCACCTAGTGCTAATGCAAATAGTTAGATAGTAGTGATATTCACTATATAGTTTAATTAAATTTTTTATCATATTCAGTTCGGTAGTTTTATAGGAAATAAATAATTCACAAATTCGCAAAAAATATGCATACTATTTGCGGATTTTGTTTATTATATTTCTTTTACCTTGATAAGTTTATTTGTTCATTTTTGTTCTTACATTAAGGTATTTACAGTCTTAACTTTTCATTTGTTTCCTCGTTAAATCTCTCTTATTTTAATTGAATTCCTAGCTTCGTAAGATACTAAGCCACTAAACTCCAAACTCTAAAATTTATTTTTCGTTCTTTCCAAACGGATTAGCTTTGTGGTCAGAAGACACATCCTCGGACTAGAGTATTATACACTAAGTAGTTAACCTGCAGTGAGCGGGAGTAAAATCTAGCGATTGAGCGTGGGTACTGACAATGTCGCTGTTTCCAATCTTTCGTTGAGAAAAATTACTCCTTAGCAATTAGTTAACCCAAAGATCCTTAGTCAATTCTAGTAGTACAGGTTTTCAAATACTGGATATTTAAATTAAAATATTTTCTTAAATGCAGTCAGTGTAATAGGTAAATCCTAAGAGGTAAAGCATAATGTAATAGCATTGTATTTATAATAATGTTGAGCTTATTATTACATCATCATCATAAAACCCATATCACCATTTATAGAGTGTAAATATTCAAAAAGGAAACGGCTAATAAGTTTCTTATAACAGTAATCAAAAGTAATTGTTAATATGTTAGGGTGGAAATGGAAAAATCCAAAAAAGCTGCCAGGAGTCTCAAAAATAACTGAAATAAATTAAAAAATCGTCTGTCGATATTTTGCCAATTCAGGCATCATCAGGACAGTAGGATAAAAATAAACAAAATATAAAGAAAAAAAGGGTAATAAACACCTAATCGACAGATGATTTTTTAATTTATTTCAGTTATTTTTGAGACTCTTGGCTGCTTTTTTGGTTTTTGGCATTTACACCCTAACAATTATTTATGTCTCATTTTGAGCTTTTGCTCTTGCATATTAATATATTTTGTGGAATAGCCGTGTATCTATTGTTGTCTTAAGAACCTTCATTTTCTGTGCATATAAACTTTCCCTTTCCTCTTGTATTTGGTTGATCTTTTCTTGTTTGATTGTTAAATTTATTTTTATGATCTTTTATACATTATTGTGTTTTTAGTATGACTATTTATTTTATGATCGGCTGTTTGTTATTTAACTTTTCCCTGATGTTGTCATGTAACTTCCCTTTTCCCTTAGTATGTGTCTGGGTGTCTTGGTATAGCGGTGCTGTCTCTGTTTACTGACTTTTTTGACTCTGGATGTTGTTTATTAGGTTTTTTTCTTTATTATTTATGTCTCATTTTGAGCTTTTGCTCTTACATATTAATTGTTAATATGTATCATATGAATTTTAGTTTGATCAAAGGTAATTATATTTTTTAAAAACTAATAAGTAGTGAGGAGTTTTTTTTGGGAGCGATTTGATAAGAAGAAGCCGATTAAATTAAATAATCACCTAAATATATATAATCACCGAATCTAACGTCAGTTTTTAGGATAAATATTACAATTTAATAAAAAACTATTATTAAAATTACCAAAAATATTACTCAAAATACAAATCTTGTGTCAGTGGATTTGGAAATTATATTATTTTGTACATTAGGCGGAGGGAGAGAGTACTCGATACACTTCCTGCTTACGCCACTTTAAAAGACAAATACGTGATGTGATGTTCTGGGTCCTGCTGATCCTATTCTGATTGAGGCTCTTTGTACAGCCTCCTTCATCGATCCCTCAGGAGCTCTGTCACACTGTGGCCCTCCACTTCTGTATCTGTCGTCGGAATATTTTCTTTGATATCCTTTCCCCGAGATTTATAGCTTTTAATCAGTGCTATAATAATAAATAAAGATTGAAGTTAATCATGAGTATTTATTTATTTTTTACATTATGGTAATTTTTGATGATAATGTGTTGACAAAAAACGTGTTGATACTGTACACGATTAGAATCTCTAAGAGGAATCGTTTTTCTATTTTTTTTACTTCCTAATTTCCTTTATAACACGAAAATCTTCAGTTTTCAACGGAAGTATTCACTATGACCATCCCTGAATCTATTTTTACTAGTTTTGTCGTGACCTCAGTAAATACGTTTGTTTCAGTCCAAAATTTTGTATTTGGGATTGTTGTTGGATCTAGTTGTGAACCTTCCTTTTGGTTACTACATGATCAGCTGAAGTGGTACTTTACTTGTAGGTCATAATAGATGTTCATCAAACATTATTATAAAATATAAAGTAAAACTTTTGAAATTTGGTATATAAAACTTTTATAACAATGTAAATTTTGGTTAAAATTGGCAAACCGGAAGTGGCACTTTATTTAGAATAAACATCCATCAAAAATTATATTAAAATATAATGGAAAACATATCACATCTATATATATCTTTGCTAATACTGGTTCGATTTTGATGATTCTTTTATTGTTTTTTAGATAATTTAATTACCTTCCATACTTTTTCGTAAAATGCATACTTTTTAAGCTATGCGCAAATAAAATATTCTTTTCATCATAACTTTTTCCCCTGCAATTTCTCGGTGATTTACTACTTAAATGAAAAGTTAAAGACCTTTATGAAGAATAATTTAGTCAAGTTTCATCAAAATCGTTTGAGTCGTTTTCGAGAAAATTGTAAACAATTGTAATATCCATGATATAATTACCATTTCCGGTTAGTCCGATACGCTGTATCTTTGCTAATACTGGTTCGATTTTGATGATTCTTTTATTGTTTTTTAGATAATTTAATTACCTTCCATGCAATTATATACATACTTTTTCGTAAAATGCATACTTTTTAAGCTATGCGCAAATAAAATATTCTTTTCATCATAACTTTTTCCCCTGCAATTTCTCGGTGATTTACTACTTAAATGAAAAGTTAAAGACCTTTATGAAGAATAATTTAGGCAAGTTTCATCAAAATCGTTTGAGTCGTTTTCGAGAAAATTGTAAACAATTGTAATATCCATGATATAATTACCATTTCCGGTTAGTCCGATGCGCTGTATCTTTGCTATTATTGGTCCTATTTTGATCATTCTTTTATTTTTTTTAGATAATTTAATTACCTTCTATACAATTCTATATACATTTTTCCGTAAAATGCATACTTTTTAAGCTATGCGCAAATAAAATATTCTTTTCATCATAACTTTTTCCCCTGCAATTCCTCGGTGATTTACTACATAAATGAAAAGTTAAAGACCTTTATGAAGAATAATTTAGGCAAGTTTCATCAAAATCGTTAGAGTCGATTTCGTGAAAATTGTAAACAATTTTAAAATTCATGATATAATTACCATTTCCGGTTATTCCGATGCGCTGTATCTTTGCTATTATTGGTCCGATTTTGATGATTTTTTTATTGTTTTTTTAGATAATTTAATTACCTTCCATACAATTCTATACACATTTTTCCGTAAAATGCATACTTTTTAAGCTATGCGCAAATAAAATATTCTTTTCATCATAGCTTTTTTTCTGCAATTCCTCGGTGATTTACTACATAAATGAAAAGTTAAAGACCTTTATGAACAATAATTTAGGCAAGTTTCATCAAGATTGTTAGAGCCGATTTTGAGAAAATTGTAAAAAAAATTGTAAAATCGATTATATAAAGTGGCCCTTCCGGTTAGTCGATTTTGACGAAAATATTGCTGTAACATCACAAGCATATGCCAACCTTAAATTCAGAATTTCAGTATCAGAATTTCAGTAACTTTTCGTTTATGAGCTAGACGGATCACATACACACAAATACACAGACCATTTTGCGAAACTTGGTCATTTGGACTCAGGAGACCTTAAAACGTGTATTTCCGTCGAAAACTCGAATTCGAAAATTTTCACGATCGCAATACTTCCCCTTACTGTATACTTCGTATATAGGTAAGGGAAAGTAAAAGAAATATTGAAATAACAATTACTCTTTCTCTAAAATTGTAATTTCAATATTTTTTGGCCTCTGTTGAAAGTAATTACTAATAGTTTGTTTGAAACTTAAAGGAAATTTAATTCTCTACAAGATTGGATATTATGCATTTTGCACTAAAAAATAGTTATTAAGGCGAAACCACTGAATATCTAACTGTTTGCGTTTTTTAAGCAATTTGCAGATATAAAATAATAAATATAAAACTTACACGAAATTTAACGTTCTCCAGAATTGGCCATGTCCAACTTTTACCTAAAATGCACTGAATATTATTTTTTGATCCACAATATTTCCCGATATGCTTTAAAATGAAACGCTAGCATATAGGTTCCATAGGTATGAAATTGTCATGACAACGATTACGGACACCTACATATTTTAAATCTATATACCTACGTACGGAAGCTTTTTATTGTATAAATTGTTATTTTGTTTACAATTAAATGTGTTAATATTTGTTGGGAGGTTATTTTTTTCATACTCGCTCAATATTTTTCATGCTATATGACGCAATCTCTAGTTTTAATTTTCATTCTTTTGACTGAAAAAGGTCTTTTTTTCTCTTCTGTATTTACGTTCAGTTATCAGCCATTGTTAACTGTATTGTTGATTGTTAACTTATTATTAATTTACCCTAGTAAAATACTGATTTTTTGCCCTTTCTAAAGTACTTTTTAATTTATTTGGTTTCATTAGCATATTACACCACGAAGCTGTGTAGGTATTTCATATCTTCTCTCGCCTTTGGAAGATCTTACCTGATCCTTCATTGGTAACGTCTTCGGTAATAAATATATTTTTACTACTCAGCTATAAATTATTTATATACATTAAATGGTTTAATCCTAAATTGTATACAAAAATAAAATATATGTCTAAAAAATAAAAATACAAAAAAATTAATTAATGTTAAATTAAAAAACATTCAATTAATATGTATTTGCTGCAGAAAATAAGGAAACAGAGAAGCACTGGAGACCTGGAGAAGAGAGGAACATCTGGAGGCAGCATCAGGAGCACAGGCTCCAGTGCAAGTTGGGTCAGCACCGAATCCTCCCAGAGCGGTGTTACCAGTGGATCCATGCACACCGACTCCAACGCTAGTTTTGTGGTTGAGGTATTTATTTATTTTATCTATCAAAATATATTCCGTTGGCTTGGAAGAAGAAGTATCAATCTCGGTAGCGGTATTTCTATTAATGACCGAAGCTCTGTAAATTTCAGTTAAAAAAAAAAAAAAAATACATGTGACTAAATTAATATAGAATTGAAAATGGAAATCGATCATAAAAGTAAACTTATATATTTAAAAAAAATTGTTTGCCCAAAATGTGTGAGGCCGTTGTACAACATAGATACAGGTGCATTACAATTTTTCCGAAAGTAAAAAGTTATTAAAAAGAAAAAGAAGGAAACTTAACTAAAATTGTAAGCTTGCAATACGAAGGTTTGTATTGTACACTCTCCCTTGCGTACGCCGCTGAATCAAAGGAGATAAAAAGGGAAATTGTTGATTATGAACCTCTACCTGAGAGCTGGAAGTTACAATTAGTAATATCCAATTCGCACCGTATTATTTACATACGAAATAAATGACCAAACATTAAGATACCTATATGGTTATTAAATGGTTGGGAATACATAGTAAATGTTAAAATCGGTTACTAGAGCCGAATAAGAATTAAGAATATAATAATGAATACAGTACAATAGCCGGAATCCTAAAACGCGAGCTATAAGTAACATGGCGTGTTGCCACATCACCGTAGGGCTACGGTTATTTCTTATTTTATAGCGATCAAATTAGAAACAATTTCACCCCTTCGCCAAGGTATTCAAATTAGTTACTTTTTTATTTCATAGATCTTACTTTTTCCTAAAAAAAATATACGAAGTAAGCACGATTTGTTTTTTGCTCTTGGTTTTTATCCACGCACAAACTGTAACAATCGCCTAATACTAGTCATAAAGTATTTAATAAATATACTTTATGAATTGTTTACTTTAGATTTATACCTCACTTAGTATGGGAAAATCTTCTGTATACATTTTTATGGTTTTATTTGAGATTATATCGTTTAAATTAAAAATGTTTTGACCTGAAACAATTAATAAATATTTATTGTTTTCTATTTGGGGAATATAATATTTTATAAAGCTCCTTTAGAAGTAATACATGAAGTTTGGGTAAAATTCATTATAAAAGTTTCGCTTAAATTACTGAAAATCATAAATCGTATTTGGGTCAATTTTGTAATAAAAATGTGAAATTTTCTCAATTAAAATAATATCAATTCTACTGATAGTGAATAAAATCAATTTAATAACTAGGTCAAACTGCAGCAGAAGGAAAGACCAATAGGTGGGATTAAGCAAACCAGTAATCTTGGAATTAGAGAATTTCATTCCCCTTTCTGATCTAACAAGAATGTCATAAAGCCACTGAACCCTTTAATTAAATGATTATTAAAATTAAATAACCGTCATTTTTCTTTAAATAGCAACATTATATGACCTTTATTCCTTGCATTGGTATTATTAAAAATTGTTTAATTACATTTTTGCTTAAGGTAAATCACAGGTGTCGACTTCCACTTCACTCGATTAGGTGACTATACCCTAAAGAAATTTATGATAGTTTAAAGCAGACCTTCAAAAATTATTGAACTTTTTCAAAATGTTTCATTTTAAGTATTTTACAAGAGCTTTTACAATTAAAGTATTAAAATAAAAGTTCTACAAAAAAGAATCTTCTGATGAAAAGTTTAAGAACTTATTTCATTAAAAGTTTTTGACTAAATTTCTGTTAATGTAAGTTCTTGCCAATACTTTTTGTTATAAAAAATGACTATTGGAACATTTTAAATTAGCCTATAGAATGTTTATTTAAATACATGGCATTTTAAGATAAGATAACTTATTATATAAGATAACTTTAATACTGAGAACTTTAATTACAATCTCACTAAAAAACTCTACTGAGAACTTGTTTAATACAGAACTTGCATATAAAAGTCCTTACGATAAAGTTCTTGAATAAAAACATTTTTGCGATAAAGTTCAAAAAGAACTTGTGCTAAATAAATAACTTCTGACAAAAAAGTTCTTGTAAGAACTTATAATAAAAGTTTTAACATAAAAGTTCTTGCATGAACTGTTCCAAAAAATTTCCTAAAAAAAGTGTAATTTAGAACAAGAACTTTTTCAAAATTAAAGTGTACAGTTATTTTGGCGCTCTGGTTTAAAGTTAGATTAATAATTTGTGGTCTTATTATTGTTTATTTTCTCTAAATCCATTTAAACACTAGGAGGACGGGAGGATTTACATACCCAGAAAGACGCGGTCGGATTTGACCCGCTGCCTTATTTTATACTGTTTATTCTCAATTTCAATTTATGTTTTTATAACTATTTCTAAGCATTCTTTTGTTTTTATTCGATGACACTACGGTCCTTGTAGAACCCCAGGGTTCTACAAGGAGGTCAGCTTCCTTCACAAACTTCCGCCATTCGTCCCTGTCCTTAGCCATTGTTTTACACCTTCAGATTCAGGTCCTCCTCCACATCCTCCAGCCACCGCAATCTGGGTCGCCCTCTTCCTGGTCCTCCACCAGGGTGTCCCTCCCGAAGCTTCTTCGAGATACGCTGCTCTTCCATCCTCTGTACATGCCCTAGCCACCTAATTCGACCCTTCTTGATGCAGGTGACAATATCTGGAGCCCTGTATAGATCACGTATCTCCTGATTATTTCTCTGTCTCCACCGATTTACCTCCTTCCGCTCCAACACATTGAGTTAGCGTTCTGACTTCCTGGTGAGGACCCATGTCTCACTCTAAGCATTCTAAAACATAATAAATGATAAGTTTTGATGGATAAGGTTGAAATAATCTTTAAAAAATCTGTTGAACAAAATTTATTTTTATTAGATAATAAAATATAAAATCGAACGATTATAAATATAGTTATACTAATAATACAATAATTATTCTAATAATACAAAATTGTACAGTAATTGAAGGGCTTGAGGCAAACCACATATAAAAAAGTATGTTGTCTTCATATTCCATTTTTCTTTTCTTTCCTCGGGCATTCTGCATACGTCATCGAACCACTTTAAGTTACCCAATTTATTTTTTAGGCTTCTTTTAGCTATCCCGGATATAAATAAAATAAATAAAAATTCTTTTCAGGACGAACATATGGATGCGAGCGTGACGGAGACTTACCTCGGCGAATGGAAGAACGACAAACGGTCCGGATTCGGAATCAGCGAGCGATCTGACGGCCTCAAGTACGAAGGAGAGTGGTTCAACAACAAGAAGTACGGCTACGGAGTTACCACGTTCAGGGACGGTTCCAAAGAGGAAGGAAAGTATAAGAACAACGTCCTCATCACCTCACAGAAGAAGAAGCACCTTTTCCTCATCCGCTCGGCCAAGTTCCGGGAGAGGATAGACGCTGCCGTCAACGCAGCACAAAGAGCTTCGAAGTTCGCCTTGCAGAAAGCGGATATCGCTATTTCTAGGTTAGTAAGAAAAATATTAATAACATCTCTTGTCCTTGCATATATTTCCTTATGTTTTTATAGTTTTTTTTTTAGTTTAGTTATGTAATAACTACATAATTTAATGTTATATATTCATCTTCAGTTCTAAAAACACACAAAAATTCAAAAATAAGCAATTCAAAATACAGTTTGTTATTATTGTACATATTAAATTAGATATAATATAAAATCATTAATATAAATCATTTATGAATTATGAATTTAATTAAGACAAGAAATCAAAAAAATATTGGTACTCACCAAGGTTTAAATGGAAACAGAAAAATTTGTACTGGTTTCTTCTCGCATTGAACTAACAATGATAGAAAGGTGGGGTGTTTATAGGTAAACGGTTTAAGGGTCGGGATTTTTCCAGTAATTCCGGTGAGTAATTGTTTTTTCTGTTATAGACAGAATAAATTTAAGATTAGACTATTGGAGATATTTATTTGGTCATTTAAGCAAAAATCTGGATTGGATTTGAAGGATTCTATTATTTCAAGTGCTTCATATATATTTAATTTGAGGCTGTTTTCAACGTGATGTATTAATTTAACTCCTGAGTCTTTGATGAATTTATAGTTTTTTCATTTAAATGAATTGAAAAGCTGGGATTCTCTGTCTGCACGTATATGTTCTTTTAATCTCTGATTTAGTGGTCTTCCAGTTTTCCCCGTGTATTTGGCTGCACAATCATTACAATTTAGTTCATATACTCCGCTTTTTTGAAAGGTTTTATTTTGTCTTTAGGAGAAGGGATTTATAAGGATAGGGTTTTTCTATTTTAGATACAGGGTTTAATCCTGGTTTTTCAATTCTTTCCGCCTTTGGTGGATATAGGGCCGTAATATGGAATCAAGACAATGTTTCGGTATGGTTTGATTGATCTTTGGGGGTTATTGAATAGATATCATTAATTGTCTTTTTTTGTATTTTTTTTTTTTTTTAATGTGATTGATAGTGGTTTTATTGTACCCGTTATTTTTAGCTATGGAATATATTATTTCAATTTCTTTATTATAGTTCTTTTCATTTAATGGTACGTTCAAAAGACGGTAAATCTTCCCATTAAAGGCTGCGAGTTTATTTGCTATCTTCATTGTTTATTACGACATCCGTGTGGGTGGGTTTCCGGTAAATTCCAAATTCATGATGTTTGTTTTTTACTGAGATTTAAATCTAAAATGTTTATGGTTTTGTTTTTTCCAGTTCTACTGTGAATTTAATCGAGGAGTGAATTTCGTTTATTGCCTTTAAGAAATTTTTTATTTGTCTTGTCGTACTAGACCATATGCCTATAATGTCATCTATATACCGATACCTATATATGATACTTTGAGCTAATTGATAATTGTTTGGGTCAAGAATTTTTTGTTCTAATTTGTCCATAAATAAATCTGCCACATGGGGTGATAAGAGGACAGCCCATCGGTAAGGCTTTTTCCTGTTTGAAGAATTTTCCATAAAATTGAAAATAATTATGGTTTATGCAAATAGGCATCAAATTGTAAAAATCTAGTTTTTCTAGCGGTGATAGATTCGATCGGATGATTAACTGTTTTAATATTTCTGTTGTTTCTAGTGGTGGGATACTTGTGAAAAGATTTGTGACATCGAATGATATTAATTTCGCGTTATCCGGAATTACTATGTTTTTAATTTTGTTGACTAACGCTATAGCTTTTTGCCGTGTGTTGTGGGAAAAATGAGATTCTGGTTTTGAATAAATTGTTCAAGTAATGGGCAAGTTTATAGATCGGGCTACTGATGTAAATAACGACTGGTCTTATGGGAATTTCCGGTTTGTATAGTTTTGGTAGGCCATATAATCCGGGAGGTAGCGGATTCATCCAATGAGATTGTATTTTTTATTATCCGGTATCAATATGCTGTTCTTTATCAACTCGCGGACTTCGGTGGCAAATTTATTCACGGGATTTTTGATATTAGGAAAACCGTTTTTGTTTATGAAATCATAAACTTTCTTTCTATAGTTTCTTATATATTTCTTTATATACTGTCGTATTTCCTTTATCAATCCCTATTTAGATTGATCCTTCTATACCATCATAGGGATGTCAACTAACTAATTTAATTTAGAAACTATTAGATTTATTTTCCGTTTTGTGATCGATATTTTATTTTTTAATGGTGTTGTTACGGGATTGAAAAAGTATGCAGTTAAAAAACAAAAAGTATTTGTACTATCTAGAAGATGGACAATTTTGTATGAAATAATTTACATTTCAGGACAGCGACCGCACGCGGTAAAGCAGAAATGGCGGACCTCGCAGCTGATCAAGCAAGGGAAGATTTTGAAATAGCTCAAACAACAGCGAAACAATTCGCCCCGGATTTTGTCCAGCCAGGTATTTGCTTAACCCATGTGACATCATTTTTTTTTTAATTCCATAAGCGATGAAATACTTCCTCGTGGATTTTAACTCCTTAAATCACCAAATTTTAGAGATGTATGTGGTTATCAATTCAATTGTTATTGTACTACTTCTGTATGGGCATTTATCAATGTAAAATTTATGTTGACTAAGAAAATATTTTTAATGGAAAGATAATTCAAAATTATAGATACCAGTTATTAATTATTAAATAAAATGTGATATTAATTTCTTGCACTAATAAAATTAGAAGTATATATTTTTTTAACTTTTAGTAAGGATAATGGATCTATTTAAGTAATGGCAAGTTATAATCAATAAATTATTAATATCAATTTAATTTAAAGTCCTAGTCGTTTTTATTTTAAAGAAATAGGAATTAAGAATAATGTTGTTTCCAGGATTAGAAAAACTAAGGAACCGAACAGTTCAGAAATATAAATCTTCATCAGTAGAGGATGCCAAAGTGAGACCACCTCCAAATCAGAAAGCACCCTCGTTAAGTAGAGAAACAAGTCTCCCGAATACTCCTTCCTCAGCTCCCCCTACAGCCAATAAAGCACCATCTCAATCGCCCTATGAGAACAAACCTCATGTTCAGCTACCATATGATAACAGATCCCAACTCCCTAATCAACAGGTAGATAATAAAGGGCATCTTCCACAACAGCAACCTCCGCAGCAAGGGTATTCTTCACACTTGACAAATGCAACAGTTCACAACACTGGTATTAATGCGGAACCTCAAGAGAACTATCATCATGTGGTGACTCCACCAACACCTCAACCCCCATATGACAAGGAGGATATTCAGAACGAACAACCTCAACAATCGAACCTCCAACCTCGAGCAACGATACGAAGGAACTCGAAGCAGCTTTCTGGTGAATCACCTTCATACAATTTCCAACAAGTATGTTACAAATCAACTGCCTAGTATTACTTATTAAACACTATACTAAGGAAAATCTACTAATCATATTAATTTATATTAGATATTGTTCATGCAAGGCATACAAATTTATAAAACGAAATAAGAATAAATATGAAATAGATACAGTCTAATAGAGATATTGAACTATTTAATTAATTGAACAACGGTCCTGAATAATTTTGTAACTCTTAGTAATTAAAAAATCAATTTTTACAATTTTTTTCTTCTAATAATCAATTTTCATTATTCATCAACTCAGCTATATGTTTGGAGCCTAAAAGTGTTCTCAGATTTTGAAATTACAGCAAAAATGTGGCTGCATTAAATTTCCCTTGTCAGATACAATCTTGTTCTATATTTAACTTGATTTCTCGATTTCTAAAGACTTCCAACCTTGTTTGGGGTAGATGCTCAATTAAAGAATGGTTTAAACCAAAATTAGATTAATTCATTTGAATATAATATTATATACCTGTAATGGTTTACTAGTATAAGATATTTACTTGCTAATATCTTAAAAATCTTAAATCTCTTCTTGGCACTGTGTATTATATCTTGGTGAATGATGTTGAAGTAATTTTTTAGATAGTCTATTTGGTTGTCAACTGAGACAACGTTAAAGTTATATTTAAAATAGACAACGATTTAATATATTCACAGTTAATTTTTTATTAAAATGCAATTAATTTTTCATGTTTCCTGCTGCTGAAAATTTGATTTTTTTTTATTAAAAAAACACACTAAAAAATAAAAAAATTCACTATTGCTCTTGTGTTTTTCGTAATAGATATTAGTTTAAAACTTAACATTTGTAATTAACATTTGTAAAAACTTAATAATGTAATTTCTCTATTATCTTAGGATAAATTTGTTACTTAATCTAATAAAAACATTTTGAGGTCTCACTTAATTTTTATCTTTAAGGTCCCCGAATCTAAAAAACTAAAAAAGTCATCTTTAAAATATTGAAGTGTAGTTTTCATAGGTATTGTTGTTACACCATTTTCTGTTTGGGCATTGTCTCTAGCCACTCGAACGTTTTCATTGAAACTTTAGGTGTATAAAGCCATTACTTCAAAGTCAATACAAACTCAATGGTTTCAAAGAAAATTTTCCAGGCCTGAAATATCTAAGTAGACAAATTATAATACATTGTATAACAGTAGATTAAATAAATCAAAACAAATCTTAAATAACTTTTGTAATTTTGGTTTTTGGTATGTTGATTAACATAGGTTTATGATGATTCCTTGCCAAAATAACGAATAGCAGCAATTTTTATTTCTTTTTTATTCTTTAGTTCTTTTTTATTTAATGTATGTCATAACTTCTTCCTCTAAACTCTCAGCTCATATCAATTTTCTGAATCAGATTCAATTTAAAATAACTTTTAAATCAATACAAAAGTTTGTATCATCCATGCTTTTGATATATTTTTTTAAATTAGAGAAAACATTATTTCTTTAATTATTTCTTTTATTTTTTAGATTTTGTAGTTAAAATGTATCGACACATAGTTTTTTGCCAAAATTACCAAATTGAAATTTTAAATAATCACTGGGATAACTCAAAAACTGTCTATACTTACATTCTCATAATTGTGTTTGTCTTTTATGTTAATAACTGAAGAGTTATCTGAAAAATAAAATAAAATGAGCAAGAACTGAGAGTTCAATACAATTCAGTTTATTCTCTATATAAAATACTAATAAGTAATGTATTTTTTATCTAGATTTTCAACTAATTATTGTTAAGTGATCTTTAGTATTCTTTTTCTGCATACTGATAATACCATACATCAGGGCATCAATATGTTTTATACCATAGACCTCAGAACCTTCTGAAGTGAAGAGGATATGTTTTTTTGTGAATTGTGATTCGGATACACAGTTTATAATTATTTAAAAAATTTATTTTTTCAAATTAGTTCTCCACAAATTTATTACTAGACTTAATTTATTCAATGATTTTTTTTGCTTACAAAATTCTTTTTTGTCTTTTCTTAATGGTCCTCACAAAAATCTTGGATTAATATTTGTTAGTTTTCTTACTTATCCTTGTCTATCTGCATAAAAAAAAAGCTTGCATGCGTACACACATGGGCAATATTGTAATGATAATTTCATGCAAATTCACTATACAAATTTTATTAGGTAATAGTCGACTCTAAGCTAACGTTTATTAATTCTTGCGACTTATTTCCCATTTTTGGGAAGTGAGAAAACAAAAATTATTAATTTCATTTATTAGGGTTTTTGTATTTTAGGAGGCCAAAATGCTTTAAAAACATGGGTTATTATTATCTGTATAGTCATTGTATTTAATTAGGTTTCTACAATTTTTGTTTACTGCTATCTGTTTCCCATAGTTTTTACTGAAATGAAGTGGAATAAATAAATATTATGTTTTGTATTTTTTCCCACTGATTAAAACGGGCCCTGCCACTCTTTTCATCACAAATTATTAAGAAAACTTAGACTACGTTAATAAGATTACTATATTTATTTTTACTGTAATTCTCAAGTGGATGGTATCATAAATAGGAGATGTAAAGAGGGCTGAGACAGTAAATTTAATCTCTTGGAATAATCAACGCCACTAAACTGAGGAAATCAATCTTTAATCAGCCAGGTACTAGCAATGGTCGGCAAATCAAATTTTATATAACAACAAATTATCCACTTTTAAAAAGTAGTAAAATTAATGAATTATTATTTACAAAAAAAATATATAATAGCATTATATATATATATATATATATATAAATACTATTTTATTATTATATCATTCATACATCTATTATTTCATAAGTTTTACAAAACCATTAAATCAAATAATTATTTTTAATTATAAAAAGTTTTTATTTAAACATACTAATGATAATTTTTACCTTGAATTAGTTTTTGTGTTGAATTAGTTTTTGATATAAACAATTAATATTAAATCTAAATTATTTGTAGTTTACTACTACTTTGATTTCCTGTATTATAAAAATTTTCTTCTTTTTAATATTACTGTAATATTGTTTAATTTAAAAAAGAAAATAATAAATTTTAACTCAAAATTACAGGCGATGAGCGATCATTTTGATCATTACAAGAGGCCACCGAGCAGAGACAGTAGTGTTGATAGATATAGTAGAAAATTGGGCCCATCAAGGCAGTCGTCAGTAGATAAAGTGGAGTCTCCAGGTTCAAGAGCACCATCAGTTGTCAGGGGAGCAACTCCTGTCACACCATCTGCTGCCGTTCGAGGAGGTGATGATATTTTTGTTTTACTATACTTAATTAAATAAGTGATGACAATATGTTATAGAGGTTAGTGATTTTCTTCTTTGACTTGAAGAAGTAAAATTTACGTTTAATACCTTGCATTTATTTATTATTTTATCTCTTTTATTTATTAATTATTTTATTTGTTTTATTGTTAGTAGGGTTTTCTCAAGGGTACTAGAAAAAATCCATGTTATCAAAGAATCATAGTTCAAGCTTGTGAGAGTTGTGTGTATTTAATTGATTTAGCTTGTCGTGATGCTGCCTCTTGATATTTTCTCCTCAAGTTAGTTTTATTCATATTATAGAAATCTTGTTTCGAAAATTCATCTATTTAATAAATTCCAATAATTTAAAAAAAAAATTATAAATTAATCCATCATAAATGAATATTTTGAAGAAGGTTTATTGTTTCTACTTATCATCATTAAAAAATCAAAAATTATTTGAATATGTGGAAGTTGTTTTTGTTTTATCTGTAGCCTTAGACTCTCAATTCCAAGTAAATAAACGTTGGTCTTAGTTGCATTCTATAACTCCTACTTATTTTAGTAAGTCAAGTAGTAGAAAATATTATAGTGGTAACTATTTATTAAATGCCAATGTTTCGACCCACGTTGTAGGTCTTCATCAGGGCTAGCCTTCACAGAAGTTGTCATTTTGTGTATTGATGCTTGACCGTATGGTAAATCAAGAAAGAGATAGCCTAGGTGGCGATGATTTTAGTAAATCACTTGTATTTTTACTTCCTTGTACGAAGCAAAGGAAGTATTGTAAACGCGAAAATTTTCGGTTTTCAGATTTCGACAGAAATATCCATTTTGACCATCCCTGAATCCATTTTGACTAGTTTCGTCGTGGCTTCTGTAGGTATGTTCGTACGTTCGTATTTCGTATAACTCAAAAACGGTTTGCCATAGAAAGTTGAAATTTTGTATTTAGGATTGTTGTAAAATCTAGTTGTAAACCTCCTTTTTTGATCATTGGTTGATCACCGGAAGTGGTACTTTACTTGAAGGTTATAATTGATTTCCATTAAAAATCGTATTAAAATACCATGAAAAACTTCTCAAATTTAGTATTCAGAACTTATATATTTATTTGAATAACATACTAGATTTTGGTCTAAATTGGAAAACCGGAAGCGGTACTTTACTTGAAGGTCATATTAGACCTTCATCAAAAATTATATTAAAATATATTGCAAAACATCTCAAATTTGGTAAATAGGACTTTTATATCGATATGAATGTATTTACTATATTTTGGTTAAAATTGGTGAGCCAAAAAGGGTAATATACTTGAGGGCCATAATAAGCTTACATCAAAAATTATATTTAAATTATATACATAAATCATATGTTTCGGTAATAAAGGTTACAAACGCGATTTGGTTTCCCATCCAATTAAACATTTTTATTACTTGTTTTAAGTGTTAAAATTGAATGTAAAATACTGGTTTTCCTTCCCATTTGTGAGATCAACAAGTTTGCAGCAGGAGAATAAGATATTAGTTTAATGGGTATTTCCGCTTAAAATGTCGAAACTGTCGATTTCCAATGCTTTATCTCGTGATATTGACAGTTTTAATGTTGTCACGGAGCACGAAGAAATCTCTTGGAAACTAGTTACCTACTGAAGGAAAACGGCATATAATAACGGAATGAGACCTCCAGAAACAAGAATGTGTCTGTGTGTGTGTCAATAGATGGATGTCGCGACGTCGAGTGTCTTTTTAATGCAATCTATGGAAACTAGTAACCAAACTGATGATCACTTTTTGAGCCACCGATTTATAGTTTAATAGGCGTGCAAGGAAGTAATGTGTTGTCCACATCAGATATTTATTAATATTTTTTGTCCACCTTTTTCAATAAATGGTACCCTTTTAATTATTTAAAATCTGATAATAACATAACTGATTGGGTTTAGAGCTAATATTTCTTATCTTCTTATGAAGAAAAATTGATTTTTTATTAGGACAATATCAGAGGAGAATGTTTCTATTTTATTTTTCCTTTTTTTTTCTAATTTTTGATCTCACTAATTTGTTTATGCTATTAACTTTAAAATTGGAAAAATAAAACTATATTAGAGTAATCTGTTTTCTGATAAATATAATTATATACTAATATATTTAGTATAAAATAGATTTCTAATAAGAATAATTTAAAATGTTATTTATAACTAACATGTTGTATGCAACAGCAGTTCCGAATTACTGAGAAAGTACAGAATACATAATTTCTCATTTAAAAATAAGTCAGATTGCGTTACTTATGCTGATCAAACTTCTTTCCCAGGCCAGGGTATCGAACTGCTATGGTTATGAGCAATAGTCCATCATGGAACATCATTTGTTCCATATTTTCATAAATAAAAATTAAAAAAATCCGAAGTACATTTGGTGGAGAAATGTGTAATAAAATATATATTCAACACTTTCATTTTATTTATATTGGTGAAAGTTTTGTTGACCATAGATGTAATTTAAAGAAGTTGATCGGGGAGGGCGAGGGAGGGGAGGGTTGTAGTCAATGAAGAACTGAATTTTACGGATGGAGAAATGAATTTTATTATTTATAAAATAAGTTACTCTTATTAGTATGGTCTTCATTTACTACATCCTCCTCCCAAACAACTTCTTCATTGTATTTACATGTAGTAGCAAGAAGAGTGTACTCTTATATAATTTTACAAAAAAATTAAAATAAAAAACTTTTTAAAAAAATTTGAAGAACGTATGAAAAATTCTAAAACTACTTAGGGATGAAAAATATCTATGTACACTCAATACTTTTTTCACTTATCATTTTTTTTTTAAGTGCTATGAGCCTCACTGAAAAGAGAATGGAATAAACTAACTCACCTGGAAACTGCAAATGAAATACTTTATTTTTTCAACAACTCCATTATTATTGTCTTTATTGATTACATATAGTTCTAGTTCTGTATTTTAAAAGTGCCTTTTTTCTTCTTACTTTCTTCTTGTATGTTAGATCTATTTGTAAAATTAACACTGAAAATAAATTCATTATCATTTTCTGTTTCTTTCCCTGGGAATAAAGACACTATTGTTCTGAAAGTAGTCTTTAAACTTGGCAGCTAAGGTAAAAGAATTATTGGAACATATATTTTGGTCTATTTCCATTAGCATGGTTGTTTACAAGCCGATCTCATTTTTCTCATTAAGTGGAGGGAGGAGGGGGACAGTAATTGCTCGAATATTTAATTTATGGATACTTTTATGTCTCATAGAGCAAATATTTGTTTGTTTTTTTAACATCACCAGTAAAATACTATTCCAGACCTTTTTCTTTTTTTTCTTAGTGACCTATCTAAATTGATATATCATCCTTTTCTTTTTTTTTTCCTTAGTGCCATGCCTACATTGATATATCATTCAACCCTCAAAAAATATGAAATGCTTGTATAGCTCTGGTTGATTTTGGACGTTATTAAAATAATATATTTTTTTCTTTATGTTTCAATTTAGACCTAGAGGTCTTTTGTTCTAAATAGGTAATTATTTTTATTTTATCTTTGTTTTAATAAGAGAAGGATAGCGTAAGTATAATACCAGGTATTTAAAAAGTGTTCTGAATGCTACAAAGGAAACACACTTAAGTTAGTTAACAAAATAAATAAATAGAAAGAATGAATAAATACTTATGGTGTTGAAACAAAAATCGCTTGAAATGGTAGTAATTTCAATCTCATTGATGGATGCAATTCTTTGTTATCTTTGTGCCTATAATAAATTTACACAGAGTTGACCCTAGACCACCTTCAATGGTTTAAAAAACATTTAAAAACAAATAAATTGATAGCTAATAAAACACTAAATAAATCAGTCCTTGAATAACTCAAGAAGAGCCACTTATAGAAATGCCAGATTCTTAACCTTAAGGATTCTTGTAAGATAGTCTGATCAACACTGTATGTAAATAAATCTTTTTAAAAATATTCTAGAAATCTTACTACCCCAACTAATATACTCACTTGATTTTGAAAAGGAAAATAAAAAACAGTTTTTAAGTCATATTTTAACATAATATAGTCTCATTATTTTTCATGCATTTTAATTTTTCATGTATTTTTTTCAGGTACACCAGTCCCCTCCATGCCTCCATCTACAAATTTAATGAGAGGAAGCACTCCAACTTCTGTAAGGGCTGGAACCCCGGCTACTGGAAATGGATCTGTGGTGGGTGCAGCTGTTAACCCAACACCGCCACCTTTTGAAGACGTGATTATGAGAAAGCGTGGACTTGGACAAGACATTATTCCATCTGCCAATCAGCCTAAAAGAACCGAATCGCTTTATGTTACTCCCCAGAAAAAAGAGCCAGTTCCTAAGGTAGGATAATTATATAAAGATTTTTTTCTCAGTTACAAAACTTCATGGGTTCTTTATTCTACTACTGTCAGTGATGCACGATTTTGGCAGCATTGCAGCATTACATAAGTGAAATATATATGCCATGAAGTATATAAGTGAAGTATTGCTGCCAACTTTTTTAAAACTCCTAAACTTCTTTTTATCTATTTAAATTATTTTACATGAATTTGGGAACAATAATATGGTCATCTGTCATACGGGCCAGATGCAAAAGATAGTCCTACTCTACAACTAATGGACTCCTATGCTTTTATTCATCATATTTAGGTTAGTCAAATTTGAAATTGTTAGAATACATATTTAAAGGTTGTTTTTTTTTCTAGTCTTTTGAATAACTTCTCATTAAATCACTCTGAACATTCAAAATACCAATATATCTAAAATATGGTTTAAACTTTACGACTAACACTTTTCAAACTCTTATATCATTCCAAAAACATTTAATTTCTTGAATAAATTAAATTTCAAATTGTCAGAAACATAATTATCTTTTTAATTGATAATGACTTGATATTATGTATGTGACACATCTTTACTTTTCTTTTATAGTGGAAAGACCCTCCGAAAATATAGAAATTGTTAAATATTTATGTAAATATTGCAGAATTTCTTGGTTTTAAATATGGTATTAAATATTCCAGTCTTTTATTTTTTGCACCAATTTAACATCTAAAAATAATTCACATATTTTACCAACACCAACAATGACATCATCCTTGTCTTCAGACCTCCAAAATTTTATCAAAGCCTTTCCAGCCACCCTAATCCTCTCATTTAATCCCTATCCACCTCCACTCTTCTAAATAATCCTTATCAAAGATTAAAAAATACAACTTGAACTTCCCCTTTGCTTGTTTTTTTTTTTTTGTTTTTTTAGCAATGATATTTTATTTTAAAACTTTTAGGAATACTTTCCAATTTTCTGGTGCATTATATCGATCTAAAATTTAATGAAATAAAATCTGTTTAAAAATACCAACTATTTTAAATAATTGTAAGTTACTGAGTAATTTAATCAGTGACTAAACTTTTCATAAATAACATAATTATAAAACTTTATTCATTTTATTTTTAAAAAATATTTACTTAATTAATAATTATTATTTTTTCTACCTCTCTTTTTTTTCGATTTTAAATATTAATTTATGATTATATTTAGATTAATTTTTTTGTTATGATTATAATATAATAAGTAAAACTGACATCTATAACACTTTTGATGATGAAGATACCAGAAAATGTTATTTTAAAATAACCACTTTTAAAAAAAATCATGAAGTTATATGGTAGTCATATTTGAATAATTCTAATATAAAATTTTGGGATATTCCATGTCAAGTCACAAGGGTCATGACACCCAACTCCTCAAATTTTGATGAAATTTGGCACAATTGATTCCACTATGATCCTGTTAAAATCTGCAAATTATTTTTGTCCTGTAATTTATAGTTTTTTTTAAATTAATGTTTTAGTTTTTTTAATTTGATGCTATCCGAAGCCTCGGAAATCTTTGTTCTATCTCATCTTATACTGTCTTCTCTATAACCTGTCTATCACCTGTCATTTAGTGAACAAATGTTGTTGTGGAACAGTAAAAGAACATAGTAGCCAAACGCTCCAGCTCCAAAGAGCTTCATGTTCAAATTGTACATTATATGAAAAACCAACAAAACAACATTTTATGGTTCCAATTTTGTATAAATTTAATTAAAAAATATGAAAATCACCTTGAAATTTAAAGTTTCAATCTTGAGCTCTTTGACTTATACTTGTACTTATACTTATACTTTTCATGCTGTATCGCTCGAACCCATGGTTAAATAAAATATATTGTCCAAAATACACATTCGGTATTGTGAGTCTTTTTCTTTTTAGTAGGTTCTAATTCTAATTGAAATTCTTTTTCCACTTCATTCAACAGTTTTCAGTTTTATTTTACACAATCTTTTTGAAATAATACATTCTGCCACTACCACTTGGTCAAGATGTGTCTGCTGTACTGATGATTCGTTCCAAAGGCAATATACACCTATAAATCATCATATATTGATTTCTGATGACTTTTAGTGAAAAAAAGAGTGTTCAGCTTTCATAATGAAGTGTTCAAATGCTCAGGCTGGTTTTTAAATCTATTCCTATTTTTATATTGACCAGCACCGCCATCAGCAAAATAATGAACTGTGTCTATTTCAGGATGATTTATTACCAGCTATTTTGTAATTTTCCTTTCAAGATCGTCACTTAAAAAGCAATGGTTGGAAATAAATTTAAATGACCCATCTTCAAATAACTATGTGACTGAAAATTATGATGGTAACTGGTATTTTAGACTGGTAAAAACTATCTGCTATAAAGAAGAAGATAAGGAAATTCTTTTTCTCTACCCTTCAGGACCAGGTGCATCTTTTTATTGGTGCCAAAGAGAAAATTTGTGTATATTGTCTGTGGAGCACATCATCAGAATAGTAGACACACCTCGATCAAGTGGCACTGGAAGATATATTATTTCAAAAAGATTGTGTCAAAAAAACTGAAAGCTATTGGATGAAGTAGAAAAATAATTTCAATTAGAATTAGAATTTATTCAAAAGACAAATAACTCACAATATTGAATGTGTATTTTGAACAATATATTTTGTTTAATGGAAGGGTTCAACTTCTTTTGAATGTCACAAGATATTCTTCTGATGAGCACATTAATTAAACGTGTTAAAAAGCCAACTATATTTTTTATTTATCTAATAGTCAATAAATTTATGAATATTTTAAAACAATTTTGAGCATCCTATCAGATCTGAAACTCGAGATAATGTGGTTTGGTCTTATTAAAAATTATATTTAAATATTTTTAGGTTTTTGGTCGATTGGGATAGACTAATAGAAACATTTTCCTCTGATTTTTGAAATTTCGACTCAAGAAAAATATTTTTTATATTGTAAGTTCAGATCAAGGGCACGATTTCAGAATCCTCGAATAGCGCCAAATTAAAAAAGAAATTAGTTTAGCAAAAACTATAAATGATAAACCAAAAAAAGTTTACATGTTTTATCAGGATAGTAATAGAATCAATTGTGCCCAGTTTCATCAAAATCTGAGGAGGTGGACGTCAAATTTTTTTTGGGGGAGGGAGGGTGTTTCACATGGAATGACCCTTTTATTATTCTAAAATTCAGTTTTATTTTTGTAAAATTCATGAAAAAGTAAACCCTATTTTCCAAAAATATCATTCTTAATAGTTTCAAAATTGGTTCTTCCTTTATTTTTCACCATATATATTTCAATTTTTATATGATTGTATTTATTAGATATGAAATAACTTAACTATGGCCAATTTAAATTTTAAAATTATGTTATGGCATTAGAGACAATTTAGAAATTTTATCTGATAAAATTAGATGTTTTCTAATTTTTCTCCTAACTTAATATGTCAATCTTGGTACTTCTACTTAACCATATAAATTATAAGAATGAATTTCTTGTTGTTTTCTTATTTTAAGAAAGCACCGGCGTGTTATTCTAAATATACCAATGTTTGGCATTAGACACAGCTCCGGAGGGGGAAGAGTCGCCCGCTAAGTAAGGGTGGGGAGGGTTGTATCTATATTCAGGTAGTTGACAGTGAACATTACCATCAAGATGTTCTGGTCTGGGGAGTGTGAGGATGAAGAGGAGGAAGAACTGATGTTCTCGCCAGCCCTCATGGCCAGGAGGGCTAGCGAGAGCTGGATTAACACGCCTCCCATAGAGGTAGCATAACCTTGTACCAATTATAACCTGGCATTGCCCCCTCCAGTTGGAGAATCTTAATTGTGATGGTATATGAGGTGTATATTTAGACAATCTCAAACCAGCTAGCCAGATCTGAAGCTCGTGGGAATGCTATAACTGTCTCATCTTGCTTTACCTAATAAAAATGCTTCCATTATTTTAATCGCTCTGAAGCTGATTAAACTAAACATCTTTACCAAATGGCTAATTAATGATTAAAAACATTTACATGATTAACGGCTAATCTTAACTGTAAAACAATATCTTTTATTAAGTGGCCAGTATATAATATCAAATAAAATAGTTCTTGTTTTAAGTTTTTTTTTAGTTTTCTGTTGTCAATTTAGTTTTCTATTTTAATTTTGTCAATGATAAAATATTAAATTAAAAATATGTATTATAAAATAAATAAAAATTACTTTAATTGGTCTTCGTGCCATATTAATTTTGATGTAATAAAAAATTTCAAAGAATATAAATGTAAAAAAATAAAAATAATAATAAATAATTTATATTACAGTAACTTGAAGTTTTTAAAATTGTTTTTGTTTAAAACCAATTCTAGTTTATCAAAAGTAATTATATGCTGCTAACATTGTAATTAATGATACTATTGTTTTACCGCTTTACCTTTTCGTCTGTATAATAAAATTATGATTGAAATTTTGTTTTTATTATTTACAATTGTAAAAATTGTGTAGACAGGGCTAAATAGGAATAAATAGAACATAGCAGTTTTGGACTACAACCTATTGGCATCACACCAATTAAATATAAATAAAAATTGAGAGTCTAAACTAAACGCAATAATTATTTAAAAAACTGTTGACCGGTTTTCTGTCCCAAGTGAAAAACATTTATTTTTATTTTTTAATAATCAATCATGGCAACTCTTGTATTGTGATCTAATTAAAATGTTTGCCTTCATACTTTTGTTCTTACCCTAATTGTAATCAAAACTTCTTGAATATTTCTATGATTATTTTGAAATTATATGTTTTTAGAGTATTCCTGTGACAACAAATCTCCAGAGGAAGAAAAGTCTCCCAGATGTACAAGGATATCCTAAAGTCGGTGAAGCTATGTCTAGGGAAGAGGTTTCTGTACTGAGCTCTGCGAGGAGGGAAGAACTAAGAAGAATGCAAGAAGAATCAGAAAAACTTCGAGCAAATCCTCTTCTTTATCTTGTCAGTCCACATGTAAAGGTTTGTATAAAGCTATATAATAGATTAATCTAGAAATAGAGTTAATCTTTATTGAAATTAATAAAATATCATTATAGGGTAGAAACATTGATACCAATCTCCAAGCCTGGGAGTTTGTATCAATACACTCTTTAAAATATTAAGCAGTTAGAGAATAATAATATCTATTGTTACACCCTGTTATCGGCATATTGGCTTAGCCAGCCTACCTGGTAGTAATAATGCATCTTATTTGTCAGAAACATTAATTTTTACAAACAAAAGTAAGTTTTTAAATTCCATCTTGTATGAGAATTTATTCAATATGGTTGACACCTTAAGACTTTCTTTTTAAATTTTACAAATCCTCTCTTTCAGATGCCATTACTGACTGAAGTCAGAAAAGAAACCTATGTAAGAAAAAAAAGCTGAGTATTTTTTTATTTTTGAGATTATTTCAACCCAGAATATAGAATATCCATAATAAATTTTAAAAAACAACAAACAATACTAGCTTTAGTTAAAAAAATTATTAAACTGCATTATAATGTTTTTTGTGAACAACAAAAACTTCCCTTAAATTTTACTTTATTTTTATAACATTAACAGATTCATTCCATTAAACCGACGTTTCGAAATCTTCTTTTTAAAATCATCAGAGTTTTTTTTCTTAAAATTGCTGTATTTCCTTATATTTAATTGTTGGCAGTAGTTTCCTAAGTCCGTGTTGTCCATAAATAATTATTTCATCTATAGTTCCAATTTTAACTAATTTAAAAAAAAAATTTACACAGTGATTTTCTGCTTTGAACTGATATCGATGTTACAAAATTTTGAGGTTATTTCATCCCAGAATATAGAATATTCATACCAAATTAAAAAAAAAAAAAAATACTAGCTTTAGTTAAAAAAACTATTAAGCACACACTTCTGTTACGATTTTCTCAAAATCAACATTTCGTATGTTTTAATTATTGGAACTAACCTCAATAATTGATAAAATTATTTACAGATATACTTTAAAGCTAATGATGTCAGTGCTTTTATTTCCATATTTCAATTATTTTGTCAGCAAAAGTGTGAAGCCATCTGAGTTAAAAGTGGTTTTTTTTAGAGTTATTTTATTTTTGTGTAAAGTTTATACACTAATATAAAAAAAATATTTTTTCTGTTCAATAGTATATCACTTGCTCTAGTTACTTATTTCTACTTCCATAACGCGACAACTATAACTACAACTACAATTAGTAAGCCAAGCAACCTGGACGTATTCAGCTGAACCCGGTAGGCTGGTCACCTCAGTACTGTGAACATTTTATATTTTTGTAGTGAAGATTTTGTATTTTTTTACCACTTTGGTACAAACGAGGGGTTATTTTAGAGATTTATATTTAATTTTTTTATGTATTGAATATATTCCATTTTTTTATATCGAAGATATTTCATTTATTTTTTTATTGAAGATATTTCAATTTTTTATATTGACAATATTTTATTTTTTATATGGAAGATATTTTATTTTTATTTCTTGCCAGTATTTTTTACCACAGTATCATAGATGAGATGCTATTTTGTTTCACTTTTAGTCTTTTCCTATATGTCTATTCTTCTTTTTTTTTTCTTTTTTTTAATCAATGGTTATTTATATTTTTTCTTTTCTCATAATTTAATTTTCATATTTTTGTTTCAATTCTTATTGTTTATTAACATTTTATCTTCTCTTAAAACTGATTGCTGTATAAAAAGTTGTTCCATCCTATTCCTCAATCTCGATCCTTTCTGCAATTCCACATCCCAACCCTTCAGTCATGACTAATATTTTGAATTCCTGTCATGTCAATGTCAATCTCTTATAGCCCACTATGATGAATTCCATCATTATTTCCTCGATAATTTTTATGATATAATAGCTGTATCTGAAACCTGGCTAAAACCTTTCATTTCTTCTTCCCAAATTGCCCTTACCAATTACTCTTTCCTTCGCCGGTGGTGTCGAAATATATATCCATGACATTCTCTAGGCTAAAATCCTCCTTTGATCCCCTTCTCTTGAGGTTCCTCTCCTAGAATATATGTTTGTTGAAATTTCAACAATTTCCTTTCCTCTGTTATATGCTATTGTTTACCGACCTCCTCGTGTTCCATTCAACAACCTCTTGAACCCTTGTCCACCTAATCTCCATTTATTCTAATGTGATTATCGCTGGTGATTTTAACACTAATATGCTTTCTGAATGCAGTGATAAATCCTAATTTGTTGACTTAGTGTTTTCCCTCAATCTTTTCCTCGTTTCTTATTCTCCTACCCATCACAAACAATTTTCCAACACCTGCTTAGACCTCCATATTTCTGACTCTCCTATGAAAATCCTTTCCTCTTCCCAGAACCCCGTTCCCTTTCTTTTGTAACACGATTTTATCCAGATTTCATATAACATATCGGTCAAATCCTTTACTCCCAAAGTGGTATCGTATCACAGTCTGGATCTCCTTTCCTATGAATCCCTTCAATCTGATCTGGACTTGGTTCATTGGGATATCATTTACTCCTATAACTCTATTGATCCTATGGTTTCCACTCTCATTTCAAATCTACAATCTGTACTAGAAATTCATGCTCCCCTTAAAGCCCAAACCTTATGCCGCCTCACTGCGGCTTGGCTAACATCCGAAATAAAGAAAATGATAAAAAGAAGGGTAGCAGCAAGAGGCAAAGTTCGTCGCACTCATCTGCCAGCAGATTATGCTTCTTTCAAACAACATCGGGATCTTTGGGAACCAGTCCGGCTTGCTAAATTCCTCCACATCCATACCATCCTAGCCAATGCTCCTGATTCCAAATCCAAATGGAAAATACTTCGAAAATTATCCATACCATAATCCAGTAACCCCAGTTCTCTCCCAGTAACCACAGATGATCTCAATAACCATTTCATATACTTCGCTCCCAATTCTTCACCTGCTATCGATATTGAACACCATAGCTTCAACACAGATAGCTTCTTTTTCTCCCACTTGTCATACGATGAATTACTTACCACTATCCTGAAATCTCACACCAATGATTATGGACTTGACAACATTCCTTTAAAACTAAATAAAATCCTGTCTCCCAATCCTTATACCTTTACTTTATCATATTTACAATTTTTCTCTACAATAATCCATATTCTCTTCTTCCTGAAAAACCGCCCTTGTCCGACCATTAAATAAAATTTCAAATCCTTCCTCACAGTATGACTCCCATCACCTCCTTAAAATTGTTCCCCACATCCTTTTCCTAAGCAATAATCCCATAAAATACTACACAATCATAAAAAATCTCGGAATCACTTTTGACCAAACTCTTTCCTGGAAAAACCATACCTCCAATATTTCTCGTCGTACCTTTTCCACCTTAAAGCGACTAAATTACCTTTGTCACCTATTCCCATTTAAAACCCGAAAACTCCTAGTTTCTTCCTTAATATTCCCCCACTTTAACTACTGTTGTGTGGATTAGGGAGGCATCTCTGGGGACCTCGAGGCAAAAATAAAATGTTTGATAAACTGCTTTGTATGATTTATCTTCGAGATCCTGAAGGATGCTTCTGTCTTCCGATTCTATAAAGAGTTGAAGTGGTTTTACTCTTCCTACCGTCGTAAGTACTTTCTGGCATCCTTCCTCTACCAAGTCATCCAATTCCACCGTCCATCATACATCTCCAAGCTCCTTCAATTCAAATCCTCTGTTCATTCCCTTCATACCCGTTCTCGGTCTTCAGATTTATATATAACGGCCCACCGATCCACAGATTTTTTCTTATCTCCGATCCTCATCCCTATGGAATTCCATTCCTTCTTCCATCTGTTGCTCCAATACTCTTCCCACCTTTAAATCCTGTCTATTAAGTCACTTCATGTCCATGCAGTTCCAAAAGATTTGTAAATAGGTTTTCAACTAAAATTTACACTTAATTGTTTATTGATACATTATTTTTATAAATTTATTCTCTTTAACTGTATTTATGTTTAATGTATTAATATTGGAAGTTTGTTTTTGCTTAAAGATTTAAAAGTTATGTCATGCCTCTTGAGGTATTCTATGCCAGCCAACGCGTCACATCCTCCAGTTATCTTCTGAATAGACTCGTATGTGCTGGCACAGAGCCTATTCTTGTCTGATACGTTCTGTTTCAAGACGTGTCGTCAGTAAGATCTTGTTGCTATGACCTGATCCTGGATTGCTATCAGAAAGCCCTCTGTTTCGGGGAACAGACTTCCTCTAACTAGCCAGATTGTAGACAATGTTTTATATATTTCAGTTTGCTGAAGCTGGTGATAAAATCTTCTATGTAATGTTTTCCATTTCGATTCTTCCAGTCGTTCGCTGTTGGTAATAATGTTGGACGCAACATCTTGAGAAACTAATTGCAGGGCAGCTTGCCCCCCCCCGGTCAAGACTGCATATTATTTTATGCAATGGTCCCTCGCTTGGTTTTAAGTACTGCCCTAGGGTCATTTCATGCTTTCAAGTCTTAGGGCCTCTTCAATGTTTGTTAGACACCTCCCTCCTTCTTTTCTAGGCAGATAAAGCCTTGCAATGGATGCAGTCGGATGATGCATTCTGGATCCAGTCATACTCATTCGTATTAGTCTATCTAATTCTTGGAGTGAGGTTGTACATCATTTTAGAAATCCAAAGCTGTATGATATGGCTCATATAGCCCACGTATTTATAGCTTTTATTTTCGATCCTGATGATAGATATGTCTCAAGGATAATCTTCAATCTCTTCTTGATTCCGTAAGTCTATTATTTACATCCTTCCTCGCAATTTTAGCATGTTGTTCTATCCCAAGATACTTGTACATTTCTTGTTTTTGGAGATGCCTAATACGCAGTTCATCATCGAACATACTTTCAGAAATAACTGATTTTCCTTTAATCACATGAAGAACAGCGCATTTCTCAATACCAAGCGACATCTGTATTGAATTACTAAAATGGGTTACTATTTTTATCATAAACTGTAGCTGAGATTTATTCTTTGCTTAAAGCTTCAAATCATCCATGTAAAAGCTATGGCTGATTACTGCAGTTGATTCATTAAATTATATTTTATATCCTTTTTCCTCTCGATTTAATAAAATTGTTAAAGGAGTCATCACAAGACAAAACCAAAGGGGACTAAGGCAATCTCCCTGGTATATACCTCTCGAAATGGTAATGTACTCCAAAGGGTCAGACAACCGATCATTTCCCATCTTCAATCTTGTTTTCCAGCTGCTCATGAGTTTCCTTGGAAGATCTTTAACATGTGGATATATTTTATACATATCCAGGACTTTTAACAGCCAGCTGTGAGGGACTGAGCCAAATGCCTTTCTGTAATCAATCCATGCTAATGACAGATTTCTTTTATTCATGGTTGTTTGGCCTGCAATGAACGAGTCGATGATGAATAATTCTTTACATCCTTGGGCTCCTTTCCTACAACCAAGTTGCTCGAGTGGGATCAAATTATTGGATCGCAGATGAAATTCAATTTTACTAGTAAGAATGGAGGTTAAAATCTTATAAACTCCATTAAGGCAGGTTATTGGCCGAAAGTCTTGTGGTTCCAATCGATTTTCCTGTTTTTTAGGGATTAATACTGTAATACCCTGACAGAAATTTTTATGAATATCTATCTGCCCTCTTATTATTTTTAGATAATTCGTCCCAAGTATTTTATGCAAACAGGCTAGATTTTTCATCCAGTAATTTTGAATTCTATCAATGCCTGGTGCTTTCCACTTTTTCATTTTCTTTGTTGTGACGACTACATCCTTATAATTATTATTATTAATACAACCTGTGGTGGGTCTTGGCCTTCACAATATGCTCCCACCATTCAGCACTGTCCACTTACTCTACTACATTCTATTAAACAAAAAAATCCTCAAAATTTAAATTTATAACATGTATTGTCTCTCTTTGAAAAGTTGAGATTGACAGTTACGTGATTTCATACTTTTCCCGGTGATTTGAGTTTTACTATGCAAATACTTACATCAATAGAAATCAGATCCAATTTATACTTGCAAATAGTTTTATTAATTGTACTATAAATATGTAAACACTATCTTTTAGTTATTTCTGATCATATATAAGTCTTAACCATTAATTTTTTAAGTACCTATGATATGTGAATAGATTACATTTATATTTGTATATTATCTTCATTATGCTAATGTTTTCGCTACTTATGTTTCCACACTGATAAAGAATTCAGCTATTTGCAAACACTTCAAGAATATTGTTTAATGATTAAAAATGTTTCTGCTTAAAATTAAATAATTATGGAAAGACATATCATCGGTCACAATGTGAAACCTCGTAAATGTCAAATCCCAACTTTTCAGCAGAGTCTAAAAATAAATTTTCATCACATAATGAGGTGCATTTTTCTTAAAAGATATGTACCAGCAAGTAATATACTATCAAGTGGAAAAAATTAACAATTAATTGTGCATAAAATTTAGGCAATAGTAAAATAATCTTAATCAAAACGTTTTGTACTTACTTAGTTTCACATTGTGACCGATAATATATTTATAGATCATACTTTATTATTAAGTGGACTCAATTTTAATTTTTTATTTTTATTTAGATCATCCTTTGTACTCTCATGTTTTAATTTTTTTTTTTTTTTTTACAGGAATGGTTTTCAAGACAACAGTTAGTGATGCTCGTTCTTTTTGTAAACATCTCATTGGCAATAATGTTCTTCAAACTGCTAACGTAGTAGCTATGGTGTGCGTGGGACACCACGTGCTTCAGGAAAACTTCGCCAATGTTGATGTCAATTAGATCCGTTCCATTTGGAAGTTAAGTGTTCATGAGATGGATTTATTCCTCAAAGGAGAACACTATTTTTTTGGGCTGGGTCCAAAATGACTCAAATAGCCCACCTAGTGACTAATTTGGTTCGAACGAATTTAGAGATAAAGACGATTTAATTAAGTTATTTTGGACATTTGTTGATATTTATTTGTAACTAAGATGAATTAATTTTAATGGAAGTTATGAAATTGTTTGTAAAAAATAAAAAAAATAAATAAGGATAGGGTGATCAATGAAATTGATATTGTAGATTTCTTATTGAATATTGGTACTATGTAAATATATAATAGAAATAAGCAATTTCAAATTTTACACAATTGCTATACTATGTTTCTACATTTGTTGTGGATTAGGGATTGTTAACCATAAATTTCTTTCAGAAGAAACTCAATATGATTAATGAATAAAACTAAACCGTTGTACGCTCATTGTCGTCGATGATTTTCAAAACTTATCGTAACTTGTACTTATATTGTATAAAGCACAAATGATTTTATTCTACTATATTTATATATAAATTTAAATTTTTCAGACCTTTGTAACAAAATATTTTCACACTTTTTACTCTGTAATTAGTTTTCTCAGTTACTTGTTTAGTGATATGAGACATTTCTTATAATGGTGCCTACTTTGTAAGTTAGAAGAAAACTTTTAACCTATGAAATTGTAGGCTGTTTGATGCTTTACGTAACTGAGCTGTGGGATATTTTTGTGTGTCGAGATGACACAAAATTAAATGCAAATATTCATAAATTGCTACATATTTCATAGCTTCAGGCTTTTAGATATAAGTTCCTGATGAATTAGTTTATCCCTATTGAGTAAATAATAATATATTTAATTAAATCTTTAGCAAATTACTCATAGGATAATTAAATGTCTGAAGGAGTTTTAGAATGGAAATTGTTGGAAAATTGGAGTAATGGTTGTATTGATTTCATTATTTATTATTTGTTTGAATTATTTATTGTGGTGATAATAAATTTCGATTTAATGTCACTGCATATTTGCTCAGTTTATTAAAAAATATATTTGCATTTTAGAAATGTTATTCTTAGTTCTTGTTTCAACAAATTGTTGTTTGAATGAAAATAAATTTATGTACTTCTACAGTACTTGTACTTATAAGAAAACATCCCATCATGGAATTTATAATATTGTTATAAGTATTTGCTTACTTATATATACTCTGTTTTGTATAAATTGTAAAGATTTGGAGCCAGTTTTGGCTATGTCCTTTTTGAAAATACATAAGAAGTTTGGAAAGTATTTTTAAAAAAAAAAAAGTTTTTGTATTGAGTATGTATTTGTGACTTATTGTATTTGCTGAAATCGGTTTAGCATAAGAAACTTAAATGATTGTAACTTTCGACCTACAAACAAAGTCTGTTGGATATTGGGAACATAGGTGCAAACCACCTTCAATTATATTTGTCTTATAAATAAATCTATGTACATAGTATACAGTTTTTACATTGGTTGGAAAGTAACTCACAGATGATGTGTAATTGTAGAATTCATTATTTAATGTATATAAAAATGTATCAATTTTCATATTCACATTTTTCACTTCTGCAAACTAAGCAGAAGATATCATTTTTCTTGGAAAAGTAAATGGAGATGGCATGAATTGATTTGTTTATTTCCGGTTGAACGGAAATGAAGTTGTGTGTGCCTTTCGAAGTGATTTTTATTGTATCTATTTATTGAAATAGTATAAGGTTACCATTCAGGAAATTCATTCCTATCTTAGTTTCAAAGTGAAAATTACATTTGCTTACAATGTCAATAAATTGTAAATTCACATATAAACCTTTCTTTTTTTTTTTTGTAATTTACCTAAGGACCTTATAACATCTAAAAAAAATTAAATAAATCATATTTATTACTAATTAGCACTATCTTCACCACTGGAAGGACATTCTTCTTGTGTCAGCAACTTGTATTTTTTATTTTTAGAATATTTTGCTTTCTTCTTTTTCTTCTGAAAACTCTTGAAACATCCACAGAGCTCAAAAATTAAAATGGTTATAGCAATTAATAGGCATAAAGCTACAAGTATGGCAACAGTATCATATGTTTCCCAATCTGGTTCTCCGTGGTAGACACTTAAGTCTGAATTGTTGACATTGAATTCGGCTTCAGGAATTTCAGTTGTTTCAATAACTACATCTTTAAACGGATTTACCAGAACTGTTTTATTCAATTTCATACTCAAGCGCTGAAAAACAATGTTACTAAGCCAATCGGCTAAATCTTTTCTTCCAATCTGCTTGAGCCTGTGTGAAAGAATACTGTGCGTTTCACCTAATCCTTCGTTTGGTGAGCTATTCCAATGAATTAAAATTTCAAGACAGGTTCTTTCACCAAATGAAAAGAATTTCCAATTACTCGTTACTTCATAGGTTGAAGAGTGCAAATACTTATCTAGAATTTCACATTCCATAGGAGTCAGTTGATTAGCTATGTATTCTAGTTCTGCTAGATTTACATCTATAGTGCAGTTAACAACTGTAAAAAATAATGTAAAATATAGGTAAATAGTGAATAAAAAAATGTTCATTTTGAGGATAAACCACGACACTAAATGAGTAAATCCTAAATTCACTTTAGGTTGGGTCATTCAGTTCACAATCATATGTTTTATACCAGCAGATGTTTCTATGCTATTTTATCTGATTAAAATTCTTTGATTTGAAGTAAGGTTTTTTTTTTTTTTACTATAACTATTAACTTTTTGAAGGATTAATTAAAAAAAACCTCAGTGATCATTTATATCAGTAAATTGAAATTTATAAATCAAAAAATGTCAAATGATTTTTTTTGTAAATATACGATTGGGTTATTTTAATATAAAATGGCAATTGGATGTCACACACACTCATGCTCTTGTTTCAGGAGATCTCATTCTATTATATGTCGTTTTCTTTCAGATGGTAACAAGTTTCCAAGAGATTTCTTCGTGTTTCTTGGCAGCATTATAACTGTCTATGTCACTTGATAAAGCATTGGAAATCTTTCAACATTTTAAGTGGAAGAACTCGCTTAACTTAAATCTTATTCTCCTGCTGCAGACTTGTTCAGCACACAAATGGGGAGGAAAAGAAATATTATCTAAATTTTAACAGTTAAAACAAGTAATAAAATTGTTTACTTAGAGTGGAAAAAAATCACCGAATAATTTTATCAATAACTTTTATCACTGAACCATATAATCTCTGTATTAAATGTCAATATACCTTTTGATGTAAGTTATTATGACCTTCAAGTAAAGTACTCCTTTCGGCTATCAAATTTCAATCAAAATCTATTATATTATTTATATTGATGTTAAAGTCTAATTTACCAAATTTGAGATGTTTTACATCATATTTTAATATGATTTTTGATGAAAGTCTAACATGATCTTCAAGTCAAGTACCACTTCTGGGATGCCAATTTTAACCAAAATTTATTATAATATTTATATCGATATTTAAGTCTTATATACCAAATTTGAAAAGTTTTTCGTTATGTTTGGTTTATTATTTTCAATAATAGACCTTTGAAATCGACCAAAGAAAATTTTTTTGTAACCCCTCCTCCCCTCAAAATTTGAGGTTTTACGTTTCAAGATACGTAGAATCCAAATATCGAATAAAAAAAAATCCGTCCGTAAGCCGTCCGCGGCTTTTCTCCGAGACTACTGGACCGATTTTCTTGAGATTCGGTACCAAAGTCACAGGTCACCCCGGGATGATCCTCGGAACTCGACATTATAATCCGTCTGTTTGTTTCAAAATGGCGGCCGATTAGAGATCTCATAAGCCCATAACTCGGTCATTTATAAAGATAGAGAGAAAATGTAAGGTGTTTTGGAATCAGCATAACAAGACATGAAAAAAAAAATAAAAAAAAATTGAAAAACAAAAAATCTGTACAATTACCGATTAAATATCTAATAAGCCCATAACTCGGTCATTTATAAAGATAGAGAGAAAATGTAAGGTGTTTTGGAATCAGCATAACGAGAAATGAAAAAAAAAAATTGAAAAACAAAAAATCTGTATAATTACCGATTAAATATCTAATAAGCCCATAACTCGGTCATTTATAAAGATAGAGAGAAAATGTAAGGTGTTTTGGATTCAGCATAACGAGACATGAAAAAAAAAAAATTGAAAAACAAAAAATCTGTATAATTACCGATTAAATATCTAATAAGCCCATAACTCGGTCATTTATAAAGATGAACCAGCTTAATGAACTTCGTTTTTATTTTTTCCTAGTGAAGTGCACATAAAATATTTCTGATTACATCACAGCCTACTTGCATTGACGCAGTTTTTTTAATTAACACAGTTCGGCACTCTCACGGCGAACATCTTGTAACAAGCTTCAAATTTCTTTTCCTTTGGTACCTAGTGCTTCATATTTTTTACTTTGACAGAATTGAGATTTTTGTGGAATAATAAACAAGTGGAATAAATAAGTGGAAATAATAAACCATTGTGTAATAATTTGCAGCGTTTTTAATATAATTTTTGATGAAAATCGATAATGATCTTCAAGTAAAGTACCACATCCGGTAATCACGCAATGACCAAACAGGGAGGTTCACAATTAGATTATATAATAATCCTAAATACAAAATTTTAACTTTCTATGGGAGACTGTTTTTGAGAATACGTACGAACGAACGTATAGACCTCACGACGAAAATATGTCAAAATGGATTCTGAGATGGTCAAATATTTCCGATGAAATCTGAAAACCGAAAATTTTCGCGATTACAATACTTACTTTACTGCGTACAAGGAAGCAAATAGGTAATTTACCGGCCGTCCAAGAGTATTGAACGAGTGAGAAAGGCACATACGGTAAATAAAAACAAACCCTCAATGAGTGCACCTCAGATTAACTCGAAAAAAAATCTGGTGCGGTGCGCGCATCACACAACTTTCCCTTACTGTCCTATAATGATTATCTTTTTAATATAATTTTAAAAAGTTCACATAAACAATGCTTGAAATAAACTCAGCAGCAATCACTTCTTCACATCTTCTCCCACTTCAGTACATTAAAACAGTTCTTTAAACAATTTTAGTTCAACAATTCTGTACACTACCTAAATATTTTAACTTCGTCAAGTTGCAAATATATTTTAAAAGTTTCGGTTTAGTTTTCATGAAAATATTTTCTTTCCATTAAATAATATGAAAGTAAAAATTATTAAGTTAATTTCCGCTTTTGTATTCTTAAATTACTTTATTACAGAGTATATTGTTTATAACAGATTGGTGAAAGAAGGTTAGGTCGCATCCGTCTCCTCTCAGATTCGCTTGGTTATGCATCTAGGGTCTTGTGCTCCTCATAAAATACGCTTTATCTTTGCTAATCCTAGTCCGTTTTTGATGATTCTTTTATTGTTTTTTAGATAATTTGATTGCCTTTCATACAATTCCATACATAATTTACCATAAAATGCATACTTTTTAAGCTATGCGCAAATAAAATATTCTTTTCATCATAACTTTTTTCGCTGCATTTCCTCGGTGATGTACTACATAAATGAAAAGTTAAAGGGCTGTAAGGCAAGTTTCATCAAAATCGTTTGAGTCGTTTACGAGAAAATTGTAAAATCCAAGATAGAATTGCCATTTCCTGTTAATCCAATGCGCTGTATCTTTGCTAATACCAGACCGATTTTTATGATTATATTTTTGTTTTTTAGATAATTTAATTATCTTCCATACAATTCTATAGGTAATTTACCATAAAATGCATACTTTTTAAGCTATGCACAAATAAAATATTCTTTTCATCATAATCTTTTTCTCTGCATTTTTTCGGTGATTTACTTCATAAATGAAAAGTTAAAGGCCTTTGTGAAGAATAATCTAGGGAAGTTTCATCAAAATCGTTTGAGCCGTTTTCGAGAAAAATATAAAAAAGTGTAAAATCCATGACATAATAGCTAATTCCGGTTAGTCCGATGCGCTGTATCTTTGCTAATACTGGTCTGATTTTGATGATTCTTTTATTGTTTTTTAGATAATTTAATTATCTTTCATACAATTTTATATATAATTTACCGTAAGATGCGTACTTTTTAAGCTATGCGCAAATAAAATATTCTTTTCATCATAACTTTTTTTCCTGCAATTCCTCGGTGATTTACTACATAAATTAAAAGTTAAAGATCTTTATGTAGAATAATTTTGGCAAATTTCATCAAAATCGTTAGAGCCGTTTTCGAGAAAATCGTAAACAATTGTAATATCCATGATATAATTACCATTTCCGGTTAGTCCGATGCGCTGTGTCTTTGCTATTATTGGTCCGATTTTGATGATTCTTTTTTTGTTTTTTAGATGATTTAATTACCTTTAATACAATTCTATACATAATTTACCATAAAATGCATACTTTTTAAGCTATGCACAAATAAAATATTCTTTTCATCATAATTTTTTCTCTGAATTTTTTCGGTTATTTACTACAGAAATGAAAAGTTAAAGGCCTTTATGAAGAATAATTTAGACAAGTTTCATCAAAATCGTTAGAACCGTTTTCGAGAAAAATATAAAAAAGTGTAAATTGGATTATATAAAGTTCCATTTCCGGTTAGTCGATTTTGACGAAGATGTTCATCTGCCAATTCATGTGCCAACCTTAAATACGTAATTTCAGTATCGTACAACTTTCCGTTTTTGAGCTATACTGTTCACATACACACACCGACACACAGATACACAGACCATTTTGCGAGACTTGGTCATTTGGACTCAGAGGACCTTAAAACATGTATTTCCGTCGAAAACTCGAATTCGAAAATTTTCACGATCGAAATACTTCCCCTTACTATGTACTTCGTATATAGGTAAGGGAACGTATAAGTATAAGTATAAGTCTAGTGCCTAGACTATTTGGGGTCCGGAGCGGATTTATTTTTGAGATCCCTATTCCTCTCCCCACCACCAAACAAAAATGACTGATGATTTTTCTAATGACAGCCTAGACATTCATTCTCATTATCAGGCCGTTATTTCTTTGCAATCAAGTTAATATACACTTAAAAATAAAAGTCCCTGTCCCCGGAGGATCCCCTCAGTGGGGCCAGGCGGACCGCCCTCTCGGCCCCGCTTCCTCTAGGAACGCTACTGACGGGAAAGCAAGTTTTCCACTTGTGAAAAGAATTCCAAAAGAAATATAATAAAAAGGGAGAATACTTAGGGAAAAATCCTTTTGTTTGTGAAAAAAGCAATTGAAAAAAAAAACAATATTCGAAAATGAGTTCCAGAATCATTCAAACAATTTTTGGAATATTTAATTTTTCGCTGTTAATTTAAATTCAATATTTTAGCCCCTAATAAAAATTGGAGAAGGCATAAAGCTTTAATTTTATTTTAAAAAAATAAATTATTTTGATTTTTAATGATAAAATTTTGATTTTGGCTTTATCAATACCGCAGTGTAATGAGGGAGAAAATTTAATAGCAGCACATTACTTTTTTTTTGTCACAAATGAATTGAGGTTTCGTTTGCATGCAAATATTGCAACTAATGTTGTTTCGCTTCATTTATTTATTAAATAAAATTTATTCAAATTGTTTAATTATACAAGTAATATATTTGAAAGAGGGGAGTGTAATGACAAATTAAACGTACACAACGCATTTTCTTCCACTTTTCCCTCCCTAGTTTCACTCAAATGCAGAAAACACTTGGATTAACTTCTGAATCGTGAAAAATCTTTTTTAAAGTGATATGTAACCGTAAACTATCTTCCAGATGAAATCTATCATCAGGAAATTTCTCTTATAGCAGAAAGGAATGCAACGATGGCCAACAAATTTGGACAGGTAATTTTGAGACTTTGGACAGGAGAAGGTTTGGAGTATTCTGCTTTAAATTGCTTCTAGCAGAAATACTTCCAATGTGATTTATAATATGCAGCAAAGAGATTTGTTCAAAATAAAAAAGCTGGCATTTAAAGTATTACAATATAACGCTATATTTGGCAGAATTTTTTATCGGTCACGAAATAGAAAATTATATGAGAATCTCTAAAGGTGCTTTGCTTTGTTACATTTTTAAAGAAAATGTACTTTATCAAACCGTTCAAATATTTTTTTGGCATCGAAAAAGTTTAATTTCTTTAACTTTTTCATTTTTATAAATCTATTTTAAAAAACTGATAATTACACAAATTTCTAATTAGATTTGTAATTATTTAATCACAATCCTGTCACAGATTTTTTTTGCCTGTGGAGACTTTTGCTCAGAATTACAAAACCTCTCAGCTCACTGCAAAATTTCAGAGCAATTGTTTTAAACCACAGTTACATTGAAATATTACGGGGTCCTTTGGAAATTGACACTAGTCTAGAAAACCTTCGTTTTAAATACACAAAAGATGCCAAACCTTTCTTCTAATCCGACACTGCCAAAGTAATAATAGGTTTAGGTCGATGCTCTAATTGAGCTGAGATATCTACCAGATATAGATGAGCTGAGGATGGGATCATCAAAGACTCTTCAGATAGTTTACAAAGACCAGGTGACGCGGTAGAGTTCCACTGCCAGATTCAAATATAGAGAGGGGTTCTATCGCCTCAGTCATTTCCAGAATGCCCTTCTACGACGGTCTTGTCGACGGGTAAGCCAGCATCCGAGGGAGTCTACGAATTCAATGAATTTTTTAATCGATTGAACCTAGTGATTAAATTGTTCGATTATAGTGTTAATTAATCATAGTGTTAATTAATCATAGTGTTAATGGGCAGTGTGAATTTGAAGGGAATTCGTTCTATCTTTAACTATAACTCCAATGGCACTAGAATTATTGAGTTGGACATAAATTAGTTTTACGAATAATATTTTTAGAAATAATTGACATAATCTTTTATAATTTCAAATCCTGATTAAATAAATTAATACGTTCTTGATCTTTTGATAATTTTGTAGTCTTTAACGACAATAAATAATTTTAATATTTTTCAATTGATTTTAGTAATATGCCTAAAGAAAATGTGACATTATTGTAAGATTTTAATTTATGAAATAAATTTATTATTTTATATGTTTCTGAATTGAAGAATTCAATTCTGTGAGAAGTATATTTTACTATCAATAATTATCGGTCTTTATTATAGTTATTTGTTTTTAATGATGTACATCGTTAAATCCCTCGCTAAATCGTTAAACGTAATATAAGAAAAAAATCGCTTAAAATTTAAAAACAAAAAGACACTTTTGGTCGAATTTTTATTTGTCAACAAGAAGCAAGTAATCTAATTATTGGAAAATAAAATTCAGCAAAAACTACTCTCAAAATATAGTATAACATTTTCAAATTAGTTAATAGACCTGTTAATTTTTAGTACTGAAAAGTTGTTTTCGAGATTTTACCGGATTTTCAAATGTGACAACTGTGTTGTATAGTGTTTACTTTTTATAAAATTTAGTAATGCTTGTGTAATTTACATTCAACCACTGATGTTTCATTGAATGATTTCCAGTGGTTTCGCGGATCCTATATCTGATATTATAAACAGATATCTGAATGATGGAATACGGATACCTGGTCGTCCAAAGTATGTGGTGAGTACGTTAAAATTTTATTTTACTAATTTTTTTAAATTTAACTGACAGTATTATTTTGATGTACCTACTTGAAAGTATTATAAAATTATTAATTATAATATATTTTGATGAATTAGGATAAAAAATTGGAATGCATTTGTTGACCATTATATCTCTATCCTGGTAGAATTATTTGTTATAGACTAAAGCATGTTTGACAGAAACGCTATTTGAATGATGGTATTATATTAACTTGGCTATAAAGGGCTAAACAAAAATAGAAATATTTATTTTTTTGACACTGATAGATAGCAGACAGATGTCCAAGAACTAGACGCTTCCTGAGTGACATGACTTTGTAAAGAAGGGTTCATACCTTCTTTGTGCCGTTTATCGTCTACCGTCAGTTGAATTGAAATAATAAAAAGAAAAATTTATATTTTATTTTATGTGAATGAAATCGATTGTTTTCTGGCGAACTGTATATTTTATATGACAAATTTCATCCGAAAGCTTATAAGGGTTTAAATTATTTTTTTATAGCCTAAATAACCAAGAATATCTTTCATGAAGCATGATTGATTAAGTTTATGTCAGGATAGACGTACCAATTTTTTTTTTTTTACTTTGAGGAGTCGAAAACATCGAACTTCGTCAAAACGATTTGAAAAAAATAATTTGAATTTGTTCTGCCCACCAATATGTAGTGGCAAAATTTTATATCACCTATAACATGTTAATAATTTTGTTTCACTAATGAAACCATCTGCAATATTTTTTCGTGGGATAAGATGATATTTGAACAAAGGAAATGCTAAATTAATTATATATATATATATATATATATATATATATATATATATATATATATACACATATACACTTGGGGTCAAAATTGATTTACTACTTCTTTTAATTGATTAGTTTCATATTTCCTTTACTCAGATATCATCTTATCCCCACGAAAAAATATTGCAGATGGTCTCGTTAGTGAAAAAAAATTAATTACAAGTTATAGGTGGTATGATTTCTTTCGTCACCAATGTTTTTTTTAATGATTTTCATATCCTCAAGTTTTCTCCAATTTTTTATTTGAGTTAGAAATTTAAATTCAAATAACATTGCAATAATTTATTATTTATTTTACTATTATTGATTAGAGCGATAGTAAAATATATCAATGGTCAACTTCACAGATGTTGTAAGTACCAATGTGGCCATTACAGCACTAAGAATTGTGGATGAATGTCTAATTGTAGGTGTATTAGCATGCCTGTTTGAAACTAATGTTATCAAATTAATCAAGGTAGGCAAATATATAAAAAAACAAAGAGAATTAATAAATAAGGAATTACAGAATGCGGTCATATCTTAAATATTTTTTTTTATATCTGTGAGGTTGACCATCGATATATTAGGATCAACTTTTTCGAATTAAAAAAAGAAATCCTTCCGCAAATTTACTAGGCCATTGAATGCCTCTCCCTATAGCTAGTAGAAACTGACTAAGACACATTTAAAAATAATGCCACATGGGACACACGTGTGTGCCCCGTACACGTGCACGAAACACTCTTTATCTCTACTAAAAATGTTCGCTTCCTTAATTCTGTATTTAAAAAAAAAAATTATATATATATATATATATATATATATATATATATATATATATATATATATATATATATATATAAAGATATAAAGAAACAACACGTTTTAAGTGATTTAGTAATATAGGTAATACCTCTTCGATTAATATAATTTCCACAGAAATTCTAAGAAATATTGGTATCTGTAGTTTTATTCATATAATCTTTAGATTGTCATAGAAAAATTAAGTGTATTTCTCTCGTTTTTTTATTTTTTTTAATTTATTTAAAATGTTCGGGCTTTTCAACTGCCTGTTTCATTTTTACCCTATATTACAGTTTTAAAGTTTGAAATTTGCAAGATAACTAAATTTTAAAGAATAGTTTGGTTTTCTTTAAGAACAACATTAAGTTGTTTGTACAATTTTCTTTTTGAAGTAATTCCTCAAACTGCTTTTCAAGAGATGTTATTCTATATAAAAATTCGAAGGCGTAAAACTCGGTGAGAATGTGAACGACAGTCAGTGGTGTCGCGATCAGGTTGTGGTCCTTTTCTCATCAAGTACGCGTGGGTGAGCCTAGTATGTCCAATCCTCAGCCGGCTCAGCTCCACAACCCTTAACTTTTTATCTTTTGTAGTAATCCAAATCCTACGCTTGCAATGTTTTTTTGTTTGATCAGAGAGATAACTACTTTGGGTTGGTTGGTGATGATCAATTGGCCTTCTTTGATAGCTCTCTTAGCTGTTCTATCTGTCCTCTCATTACCTCTTATACCGGAACTATATGAAATAAAATAAAAACTCTCGCCCAGTAAAAGTAACAACAAAAAATACTTGCAGATAGCGACAACCGACAACTTCGTGGAGGGAACAGTAATAGAGGGAAAAGACAAAGACAAGCGGGAAACCATTCACATTGCACAAATGATGTGCTGCAGTTATTGCATTTTAGACAGGCAATAATATGGGTCTCTGAGAGCATTACCATTGTGTCCTATTTTACAACTATCATTCAGGTTAAATCAAATCATTATGAAATGTAAACATATCGATCGAAATCCCAATATTACTAAAGCATGATGTGAATAATTAAAATATTCCTAGAAATTAAAATTGAAAACGAAACGTTAATAAGCATGTTGCATTAGATATAGGCGGAGTGGCGCATAGTAGTCAAAACGTGGAAAAAAAGAAATCAGTCATAACCCTCTTAAAATGCTGATTCAAGTATATCCCACCATTTTAGAATAGTTTACGAACCCATTCTCAGATTGACGGGGGAAAATAGCATTTTTACAGTTGTATTTGCTTAGCTCAAGCTCTGAAGCGTGGAATTTGATGTCAAAATTCTGAGTCACATCATTTCTACAAATTTATCAATCTGTATTCAATAAATCTGTTTCAAAGAATATTCAATGATACTGTTCATACATCAATTTAAAATGTATGACACTTATGGGTGGCTGAATTTTTTGTACTTTTTTTGAATTGTTTAAATAGCTTTTTTTTAAAATGTGCATCTTTTGAACGCGACCGAGCATAAGTGTTCTAACTTCTTTATCTGAACTTATTGGACTTTTATTTACGTGAGGAATTAGTATCCAGATGCGTAAATCTGCGAACTTTGTAGATATTTTAATTTTACTCCGTAAAAGAATTGTTCTGACTGAACGTGCCCAGAAAGGGATCTCGGTGGAAAGATTTGGATAAGTTCTGAAAATTTGCTCATTTATGTTATTTTTTTCATTTTCATCTCAAATTTTTTCTGAAAGTATAAAAAATAACCTTTTTTTTTTCTTTTTTACTCACAACTTGAAACCACTGATTCGAACACCTTCTAATATTCATTTTACATTAACTTAAATAAGATCATATTACCTATAATTATAATTCAAAAGATTTTTAGGTTTGGAAACTCCGTTTTGAAGCGAACGAGGGTTGTAATTAGGAGACCTAATGTAGTCCAGTCAAATGGGGACCAGAAAGAGGGTGGACAATTTTGGAGAAGTTCTAATAATCTAATCATATGCTTAATTTGGTGTGCTGAATTTCCACTGAAGTGCCAATTAGAAAACTACGGTTTGGAGACGGACTAAAGGCATGCCGCTGCAGAGAAAACTGTTGGTCTGAAGCATGACGACCCAAGGAGTGAGTGGTTTGATTAAGAGTGGTTATGAGTTATGAGTGGTTACAAATAATAAGAACAAGGCCTATCAATTGATGATACAAAGGAAATTCACGAGGGCCTCCCATGAAGAATATAAAGGAGCAAAGAAGATGGAAAAGAGGGTGCATAGAGAAAAAAAGAGAAGGCACATGATGGAGCATCTGCGAATCTTAGAGGAATACAAAAATAAGAAATTAAGTCGAGATATGTATAAAAAAGTAAACAACATGAGGCAAGAGTTCCAGCCTCGATCTATTGCGTGCAGAGATAAAAGTGGAAACCTCCTTAATGACACTGCCAGCGTGGTCAGTAGATGGACAGAGCACTTTAGTGAAATGTTAGGTATGAACGAGGAGTAGAGTGCTGGAGAGGGTGGCAATGATCAGGAGGAGGAAATGACAGAGAAGATCTGCTCCCATCCTATGATGAGGTAAGTGAGGCAATAGGGAAGCTCAATAATAACAAATCCGCGGGCTTAGATGGTTTACCAGGGGAGTTTTTTAAGATAATGGTCAGGACTTCGTTAAGGAGCTTACCCATCTAATGGAACGCATCTTGATAGAGGAAGAAATGCCTGATGAATGGGATAATGGAGTGATCTGCCTGATAAACCAGAAAGGTGACCCGCTTATATGTAAAAACTACAGAAGCATTTCTTCGCTGAATACAGCATACAAGATATTGTCCAACATAATATTTGCTCGACTACTTCGTAATGCAGAGGATATTATCAAGGACTACCAGTGTGGGTTTAGGCGAGGTAGATCAACGATTGACCAGATCTTCACGTTAAGGTTAATCCAGGAAAAGACGCTGGCATTATGGCATTGGTACGCACCATCTGTTTGTGGACTTTCAGACCGCGTATGATTCTATAAATCGAGAGATGCTCTATAAGGCAATGAGGGAGATTAATGTACCGTCCAAGCTGTTCCGAATGGTAAGAGTGGCCATATCCAAATCTAAATGTCAAATTAAGATCCATTCCCATCTATCAGATGCCCTACAAACAAGGAATGGATTGAAGCAGGGTGAGGCCCTGGCGTGCCTTCTATTCAACCTAGGTCTGGAGAAAGTGATTAGAGATTCGCAGATACAAATAGGCGGGCATATCTTCATTAAAGGCGTACAGCTTCTGGCTTATGCCGATGACATTGATATAATCAGTAGATCGGAATCAGGCATGAAAGAAGCCTTTAAAGCTTTGGAGCGATCTGCTCAAGCAATGGGGCTAGTACTAAACAAAGCCAAAACAAAGTATATGGTTGCAGGAACTAAGGTACGTGATCGACACATAGAAATAGGTGGATATAAGTTCGAAACAGTTCGAGGATTTGTGTACCTTGGGTCATTTGTAGATACTGACAATAACTTCTCCAAAGAAATAGAAAAGAGAATCATAGCCGCCACGAGGGGTTATTAATGTATAATCAAGCTCTTTAAAACAAAAGCAATAAATAAAGACACAATGGCTACACTCTACAAGACCCTCATCAGACCCATACTGGCATACGGTTGTGAATGCTGGGTGCTAAAGAAAGTCGGTGAACAGAAGATCGCAGTTTTCGAAAGAAGAATTCTCAGAAGGATTTATGGGCCCATCAAAGAAAATGGCACCTGGAGAATAAGGCACAACCGGGAACTATACGAAAAGTATAAGGATGTCCTAGCAGTAAAATTTATCCGAATCAGCAGGCTTCGTTGGACTGGTCATGTACAAAGGATGGCTGAAGGTAGCATTCCCAAGAGGATAATGAACCATGCACCAGTGGAAAAAATAAAAGTAGGAAGACACCGGACAAGATGGTTAGACAAGGTTGGAATGGACGCGGTGCGACTGGGGGCGTCAAGCTGGTGGACGATGGCCAGGGATAGAGACCGGTGGGGACAGTTTCTTCTCGAGGCCAGGGCCCGGACTGGGTTGTAGAGCCTAAGATGTATGTATGTTTATATTTAATTTATATTAAATATGAAACTAAATAATAATACTATGTTAGAAGTTTACATATCATTATTTTTTAGTAAAATCACGTTTCATTAATATTCAAATATTTTTTTTTCAAGTTTCTCATTTGTTTAACATATCCATTAAATTGTATCTTGAAATCTTTAAGTTTTATTGAATAAGGGTTTGCTGAATTTGAATCAGTATTAAAAAATACATTAAAAATACCGCTATTGTTGTTTTATTTAGATAAAAACAAGATGAGTGGCTAGTTTTTTCCCTCCAAAAAGACCGTTTGTTTACCACTATGCACCCCATCAAAAGCGCTGTGCCAGAGAGCCATTCCGGCAACACTACACCACTCACCACTGCTACTGCGCTTTTCATTAATGCAGAAAAAGACTTGGTTTATACCGTGGATAAAAATGTAATTATAGACGAAGTTGCCAGGACTAGTGAAGAACTGGCCAATAAGCAGTTTGGTCATGTTACATCTTGATTTAAATTGTTAATATTTCATTTCGACCAGATTTTCTTTTGATTGTAAAGCTGTAATAAGTAGTAAAAGTTAACTTTATCATTCAAATATGCTTGGCTTACTAATTAGCGTTTTACCTAATTATTGATGGTTTTTATTGAAATATTGCAATGAGATTTAAAGTCTTAATCTAAAACTATTTGTAAGTAATTAACCACTTGCAATTGAATTGCCGAGAGCCCTCAACGGAGGCAATCCGGGCCTATTTGAAGTCGAATTTAATTGCCCAATAATATTATTCTTCGACTTCCTTTGATAGATGAAGTACAAAAATATTAAACACTGCCTTTAGAGTGGGTTAAGTAATCTAATCATGGATTTAAAAAAAAAATGTATTATTGATAATTTAGTTCTGTCATTTTTGTGGCCACAATCTGCCAGCCTTCTCATTTTCCTGAAGAATTGATTCTTGATAAATAGCTTAAAATTTGATCAATAGTTCAGATTGTTGGAATTAATTGATGGTAGGCTCTCTCTTCTTACGCTGTGAGAATGGCCTGTATCATTTCACTCTCTATCAATGAGGATTATTTCTTTTAATAGTTACATGGTTAATCTCCCTCAGGTTTCTTAGTCGAGTTTTCTTAATATATTTTTTCCAAACTTTGGAAAGTTTCTCCAAGTTTGGGTCCATTTTCGCTCTCTCACCTTCTAATTATTTTCCTTTAATTGATTCACTCACTTCCTTCTAGTTTCACTCCAGTTTGAATTTTTTTCATTTCCACATTTTAAGCAGATAAAAGCCCAATTATTTTATTCGTCTGAGATCATTTACCAAAAAAAAATCTGATTTCTTCAACTATAATAACCAGTCCACCCTTGAAGGTTTTTTTTATTGAAAAAACTCCGAGGTCTCTATTAGTTTAATGATTTTAAACCAACACCTACCTAAATGTTTGTATATGCAAAAGTTGACTATCAGTGGCGTAGAAAGGAGTCTCCAGAGGGGAGTCCGGAGGGTCCGAACCCCATCCCCTCCCGAAATTACAAAATACTGTTACTTATTCTTATGTGTAAACGAAAATTGTATAAACCTATTTGAATTTTATTTTATAATTAATATACCTAGGAATATAAAATATTATATAGAGAGAAGGCGGCCTTACACCCACGGTTGAGATGGGTTTCTTAAAAGTAGATCCTTGGATGAACCCTCCCCTAAAAGAAATCCTGGCTACACTACAGTTGACTATTATTTTATTCTACAGTTGACATAGTTTTGTCAGAGGAAGCTGTGGTATAGTTTAAATTGGCTTATTATATAAATATTCTCAGGACTACTTGTTAACATTCCTTCTGAAGGACACCGTATTCAGAAGTTTTTAACTGCTGTAAAAACGTTTCTCTTGATACATATTTAAGAATAATATATTTAAATCAGTACTGCGCCTTTGACAAACCTTAGTTTTGTTTTGGTCTATATACTCTAATTTTAGTTTAATTTAACAGTTTAATTGATAAGAATATTTATTTGAATTATTTTCATTTATGTAATATTCTAAGCTGTGGGAACAAGTTAGAAGTTAATTTGTTGAAGTCTTTTTACTTTCTCTTACCTATATGCGAAGTATATAGTAAGGAGAAGTATTGCGATCGTGAAAATTTTCGAATTCGAGTTTTCGACGGAAATACACGTTTTAAGGTCCCCTGAGTCCAAATGACCAAGGCTCGCAAAATGGTCTGTGTGTGTGTGTGTGTGTGGATGTGTGTATGTGAATAGTCTAGCTCAAAAACGAAAAGTTGTACGATACTGAAATTACGTATTTAAGGTTGGCACATGCATGTGATGTTACAGCAACATTTTCTTCAAAATCGACTAACCGGAAGTGCCACTTTATATAATCACTTTTACACTTTTTTACAATTTTCTCGAAAACGGCTCTAAGCATTTTGATGAAACTTGTCTAAATTATTCTACATAAAGATCTTTAACTTTTAATTTATATAGCAAATCACCGAGGAATTGCATGAAAAAAAATTATGATGAAAAGAATATTTTATTTGCGCATAGCTTAAAAAGTACGCATTTTACGGTAAATTATGTATAGAATTGTATGAAAGGTAATTAAATTATCTAAAAAACAATAAAAGAATCATCAAAATCAGACTAGTTTTAGCAAAGATACAGCGCATCGGACTAACCGGAATTAGCTATTATGTCATGGATTTTACACTTTTTTACAATTTTCTCGAAAACGGCTCTAACAATTTTGATGAAACTTGTCTAAATTATTCTACATAAAGATCTTTAACTTTTAATTTATATAGCAAATCACCGAGGAATTGCAGGAAAAAAAGTTATGATGAAAAGAATATTTTATTTGCGCATAGCTTAAAAAGTACGCATTTTACGGTAAATTATGTATAGAATTGTATGAAAGGTAATTAAATTATCTAAAAAACAATAAAAGAATCATCAAAATCAGACTAGTATTAGCAAAGATACAGCGCATCGGACTAACCGGAATTAGCTATTATGTCATGGATTTTACACTTTTTTATATTTTTCTCGAAAACGGCTCTAACGATTTTGATGAAACTTGTCTAAATTATTCTTCATAAAGGCTTTTAACTTTTCATTTATGTAGTAAATAACCGAAAAATGCAGAGAAAAAGATTATGATGAAAAGAATATTTTATTTGCGCATAGCTTAAAAAGTATGCATTTTATGGTTAATTATGTATAGAATTGTATGAAAGGTAATTAAATTATCTAAAAAACAATAAAAGAATCATCAAAATCAGACTAGTATTAGCAAAGATACAGCGCATCGGACTAACCGGAATTAGCTATTATGTCATGGATTTTACACTTTTTTATATTTTTCTCGAAAGCGGCTCTAACGATTTTGATGAAACTTCCCTAAATTATTCTTCATAAAGGCCTTTAACTTTTCATTTATGTAGTAAATAACCGAAAAATGCAGAGAAAAAGATTATGATGAAAAGAATATTTTATTTGCGCATAGCTTAAAAAGTATGCATTTTATGGTTAATTATGTATAGAATTGTATGAAAGGTAATTAAATTATCTAAAAAACAATAAAAGAATCATCAAAATCAGACTAGTATTAGCAAAGATACAGCGCATCGGACTAACCGGAATTAGCTATTATGTCATGGATTTTACACTTTTTTATATTTTTCTCGAAAACGGCTCTAACGATTTTGATGAAACTTGTCTAAATTATTCTTCATAAAGGCTTTTAACTTTTCATTTATGTAGTAAATAACCGAAAAATGCAGAGAAAAAGATTATGATGAAAAGAATATTTTATTTGCGCATAGCTTAAAAAGTATGCATTTTATGGTTAATTATGTATAGAATTGTATGAAAGGTAATTAAATTATCTAAAAAACAATAAAAGAATCATCAAAATCAGACTAGTATTAGCAAAGATACAGCGCATCGGACTAACCGGAATTAGCTATTATGTCATGGATTTTACACTTTTTTATATTTTTCTCGAAAGCGGCTCTAACGATTTTGATGAAACTTGTCTAAATTATTCTTCATAAAGATCTTTAACTTTTAATTTATATAGCAAATCACCGAGGAATTGCAGGAAAAAAAGTTATGATGAAAAGAATATTTTATTTGCGCATAGCTTAAAAAGTACGCATTTTACGGTAAATTATGTATAGAATTGTATGAAAGGTAATTAAATTATCTAAAAAACAATAAAAGAATCATCAAAATCAGACTAGTATTAGCAAAGATACAGCGCATCGGACTAACCGGAATTAGCTATTATGTCATGGATTTTACACTTTTTTATATTTTTCTCGAAAACGGCTCTAACGATTTTGATGAAACTTGTCTAAATTATTCTTCATAAAGGCTTTTAACTTTTCATTTATGTAGTAAATAACCGAAAAATGCAGAGAAAAAGATTATGATGAAAAGAATATTTTATTTGCGCATAGCTTAAAAAGTATGCATTTTATGGTTAATTATGTATAGAATTGTATGAAAGGTAATTAAATTATCTAAAAAACAATAAAAGAATCATCAAAATCAGACTAGTATTAGCAAAGATACAGCGCATCGGACTAACCGGAATTAGCTATTATGTCATGGATTTTACACTTTTTTATATTTTTCTCGAAAACGGCTCTAACGATTTTGATGAAACTTGTCTAAATTATTCTTCATAAAGGCCTTTAACTTTTCATTTATGTAGTAAATAACCGAAAAATGCAGAGAAAAAGATTATGATGAAAAGAATATTTTATTTGCGCATAGCTTAAAAAGTATGCATTTTATGGTTAATTATGTATAGAATTGTATGAAAGGTAATTAAATTATCTAAAAAACAATAAAAGAATCATCAAAATCAGACTAGTATTAGCAAAGATACAGCGCATCGGACTAACCGGAATTAGCTATTATGTCATGGATTTTACACTTTTTTATATTTTTCTCGAAAGCGGCTCTAACGATTTTGATGAAACTTGTCTAAATTATTCTTCATAAAGATCTTTAACTTTTAATTTATATAGCAAATCACCGAGGAATTGCAGGAAAAAAAGTTATGATGAAAAGAATATTTTATTTGCGCATAGCTTAAAAAGTACGCATTTTACGGTAAATTATGTATAGAATTGTATGAAAGGTAATTAAATTATCTAAAAAACAATAAAAGAATCATCAAAATCAGACTAGTATTAGCAAAGATACAGCGCATCGGACTAACCGGAATTAGCTATTATGTCATGGATTTTACACTTTTTTATATTTTTCTCGAAAACGGCTCTAACGATTTTGATGAAACTTGTCTAAATTATTCTTCATAAAGGCTTTTAACTTTTCATTTATGTAGTAAATAACCGAAAAATGCAGAGAAAAAGATTATGATGAAAAGAATATTTTATTTGCGCATAGCTTAAAAAGTATGCATTTTATGGTTAATTATGTATAGAATTGTATGAAAGGTAATTAAATTATCTAAAAAACAATAAAAGAATCATCAAAATCAGACTAGTATTAGCAAAGATACAGCGCATCGGACTAACCGGAATTAGCTATTATGTCATGGATTTTACACTTTTTTATATTTTTCTCGAAAGCGGCTCTAACGATTTTGATGAAACTTGTCTAAATTATTCTTCATAAAGGCCTTTAACTTTTCATTTATGTAGTAAATAACCGAAAAATGCAGAGAAAAAGATTATGATGAAAAGAATATTTTATTTGCGCATAGCTTAAAAAGTATGCATTTTATGGTTAATTATGTATAGAATTGTATGAAAGGTAATTAAATTATCTAAAAAACAATAAAAGAATCATCAAAATCAGACTAGTATTAGCAAAGATACAGCGCATCGGACTAACCGGAATTAGCTATTATGTCATGGATTTTACACTTTTTTATATTTTTCTCGAAAACGGCTCTAACGATTTTGATGAAACTTGTCTAAATTATTCTTCATAAAGGCCTTTAACTTTTCATTTATGTAGTAAATAACCGAAAAATGCAGAGAAAAAGATTATGATGAAAAGAATATTTTATTTGCGCATAGCTTAAAAAGTATGCATTTTATGGTTAATTATGTATAGAATTGTATGAAAGGTAATTAAATTATCTAAAAAACAATAAAAGAATCATCAAAATCAGACTAGTATTAGCAAAGATACAGCGCATCGGACTAACCGGAATTAGCTATTATGTCATGGATTTTACACTTTTTTATATTTTTCTCGAAAGCGGCTCTAACGATTTTGATGAAACTTGTCTAAATTATTCTTCATAAAGATCTTTAACTTTTAATTTATATAGCAAATCACCGAGGAATTGCAGGAAAAAAAGTTATGATGAAAAGAATATTTTATTTGCGCATAGCTTAAAAAGTACGCATTTTACGGTAAATTATGTATAGAATTGTATGAAAGGTAATTAAATTATCTAAAAAACAATAAAAGAATCATCAAAATCAGACTAGTATTAGCAAAGATACAGCGCATCGGACTAACCGGAATTAGCTATTATGTCATGGATTTTACACTTTTTTATATTTTTCTCGAAAACGGCTCTAACGATTTTGATGAAACTTGTCTAAATTATTCTTCATAAAGGCTTTTAACTTTTCATTTATGTAGTAAATAACCGAAAAATGCAGAGAAAAAGATTATGATGAAAAGAATATTTTATTTGCGCATAGCTTAAAAAGTATGCATTTTATGGTTAATTATGTATAGAATTGTATGAAAGGTAATTAAATTATCTAAAAAACAATAAAAGAATCATCAAAATCAGACTAGTATTAGCAAAGATACAGCGCATCGGACTAACCGGAATTAGCTATTATGTCATGGATTTTACACTTTTTTATATTTTTCTCGAAAGCGGCTCTAACGATTTTGATGAAACTTCCCTAAATTATTCTTCATAAAGGCCTTTAACTTTTCATTTATGTAGTAAATAACCGAAAAATGCAGAGAAAAAGATTATGATGAAAAGAATATTTTATTTGCGCATAGCTTAAAAAGTATGCATTTTATGGTTAATTATGTATGGAATTGTATGAAAGGTAATTAAATTATCTAAAAAACAATAAAAGAATCATCAAAATCGGACTAGGATTAGCAAAGATAAAGCGTATTTTATAAGTAGCACAAGACCCTAGATGGATAACCAAGCGCATCTGAAAGGAGACGGATGCGACCGAACCTTCTCCCACCAATCTGTTATAAACAATATACTCTGTAATAAAGCCATTTAAGAATACAAAAGCGGAAATTAACTTAATAATTTCTACTTTCATATTATTTAATGGAAAGAAAATATTTCCATGAAAACTAAACCGAAACTTCTAAAATATATTTGCAACTTGACCAAGTTAAAATGTATAGGTAGTGTACAGAATTGTTGTACTAAAATTGTTTAAAAACTGTTTTATTGTACTGACGTGGGAGAAAATGTGAAGAAGTGAATGCTGCTGAATTTATTTCAAGCATTATTTATGTGAACTTTTTAAAATTATATTTTAAAAGCATTATATTTAATTAATTATTAAATTATATTTAAATTTAATGAAAAAAAGTGTTAATGATATAATGGCAAACCATAAATACGTAAGAAGATTTTTATCTCACAATAAATAACTGTTCTCATTATTTATATTTTTCGTAATTACGATTTTTATATTATTTTAAATCTTTTTTTTAAATTTTAAAGCGACATAACTATTTATTTTTTATACAGAGGTAAGTATTTTCAATTCAATCATTAACAGTACGAACACCTTCATAATTCTCAGCATAATTATAAGTGACAATCATATGAATTTCAAAGTTTCTTTTTATGAAACTAAATCGTTTGTCTGTTGATACATATTTATCCAAAAGGACCTGCTACTTCTACAGATGTCAAAGAGGAATTCTTAAATTTTGACATCAATAATTACTGAAGCGTCGCCATTTAAAACTTTTTTAATATCTTCTGAAATTCTTAAACAAAAGTTTTTGGTTAAAACCTCTTTTAGTTTATTTTAATATAAATTATTTATTTTTATTATTTTATAGTTCAATGTATACCAGTTTTAGGAATACGTATATTTATTAATATTGTCTATGTTTTTGTTTTTTATATACGTTTATACTTATCCAATGAGAATAATTAGTATGCTGTACCATGTAGCAATCCGATGTAATTGAGCAGTATTGCTTAACAAATGAAGTATTTCTTTGTCGATTTACTTATTTTTTCTAATTTCATCGACTACATGCAGTGGAGGGAGTGAGGAGAAATTGCATGCTTTTGCGAGTTATAATTTCCCAAATCTCATTCGATTTACATCGTTTTTGGTCTTTCTAATAAGGCAACATGATAATTTGGGCATTGAAATGATATGGGACCAAACGAATTTTAGGTTTCAATATAGATTTAATCCATCTTTTTTTTTCAAGTTTTTGTACGAAGGTAGATCTGATACGTATTCTAAAATTGGAACGATATAAAAAAGATTAGTATGATCCCTTCTTCGTAAGGATAGATTTAATAGAGAAATTTATTTTAGCTGTAGAAATATTTTCCTACAAAACAGATATTCTCCGAATTGTAGCTGCGATGTAATCCCAAGTTTCGAAGAAATAGTATGCGGTATTTTAGATGACCGAATTAGTTAAGACGGTGTTCCCACGATGCTACTTGCTCATAATATTCAGCCATCATCCTCGGGTTTGTATGTCTGTTGTCTTTTGACGATTCCTGTCAGGCCACAGCATCTATTAGTTAATTTTACTGGGTTTATGAAGGAATTTATAGCGAAAGAAATATAATGTCAAGCAGAGCTCATGGTGTTATTCTTGAATTCAGATAATTTGTGAAGTTTAATACTAACGTAATAGTCCAAGGGTGGGGTACTTTTACCTGGAATGTTTTGGAGAAGTTCCGAAAATTTGCTTATTTAAGTTTTTTGATTGCTGGTTACGAATTCCAACTTTGTTAATCCAAATTTTTCTGGGAAATATAATAAAATATCTCAAAAAATTAATCTTTTACGGCTTTTCTCCAGAGCTAGATTAAACAAGATTAAATTCCTAGTTTGTACTCTATAATTTTTTCCACCCGGGGCTCTTAATGTAATGGGGTCTAGGCAAGTGAGGCCCAGTAAGAGATCTCCGTGGAAAGTTTTGTAAATCTGCTCATCAATGCTTTTTTAGGGTGCAAATTACGAATTTAAACTGTTCCAGCTTGAATTTCTTCCGTAAGTATACTATTAAAAAAACACACACAAAAAATCGTTGTTTTCTTTTGTGTTTATAAGTTGAACAAAATGTATTATTCGAATAACTTCCAATATTCATTTTATAATAAAGAGTAAATTACATATAATTTGATTCTAATGTTTTTGTTTTTGTTTGGCAGCGCCGTTTTGATGTGTACGTGAATCGAAATTATGGGATGTCGAATTTAATTTTTTTAGAAAGGGGTCTCGTTGGAAAGATTTGGAGAAGTTCTAAAGAATTTACTCATTTATATTTTTTGATATGCTGATTACGAAGGGTTGGTGTGAGTTTCTTAAAAGTAGGTCCTTAGATGTACCCTCTCTCCCTTCCCACGAAGTGAAACTCTGGCGTGCTACTGTTCCTTAATTATTTGTTCTTTTCGAAAGGGCTTCTTCAACAGGTTAGGATATATTCTGGACAATAAAGATGCCTGTATCCAATTGAGTAATATAACTAGAATATTATTACACAACCTATTTGATTGGAAAGGAAGAAAAAGCAACAAGAACTTTCTCCTCTGTTTCTCAGTTTAACATAAATATGAACTTAAAGTTATACTTTTAACTTCACCTTTGCGAATAACATTTTTATCTCTGGTCATCTTTACTTCTCTGAGTCCTAGATTTGTATCTATGATATTTTATTTTGGAAATAATGCTTCTCGTAAATTAATAAAACTAAGGAATTAAAAAAATCCGATTTTTCATATTCGCTCTTTAAACGTGGTTGCGATGATTTGAAGGAGTAATAATATTAAAATCTGAAACTTTATTAATCCTTCTCCACCTGGTTGATTGGTGTTTTTTATATTGCACTTTGATAATTTACATTAGCACAAAAAGGATGCGTATAGAAAAACGTTAAATTAAACAATAAATACGTTTAACACGTTAAATTAAACAACACAGACAATAGAGAATGCACTCACTTAACACTCACCTATGAATTTATATAATCTGTCATTGAATTACTTGATTGCAAATTTTAGTTTATGTATAACGTTCCATTTTTATCGGTCTGTATGCACCTCCTATTATAAACTAATTACATTACAAGGAACTTATAGCAATATCCTAATTCAAGACAAGAAACCCATCATACAATAGTCTAAATTTGAATTTTAGAAAGAAAAAGTAAATTCTATAAGGCCTTTGATGGAGAAGCTTTAATATACAAGGGTTGACAAATGAGATTTTAAGCAAGCTTTATTTGTACCATTTGTTTTACCACTGAGCACATGTTTATGACATTTACAAACTAATATTTTAAACGGTTAATATTTTTGAGACCTTCCTCCTTCTACCAAAACCTATGCTTTTTTTTTATTTTCAGAAAATGGGTACCTGAATCTGCATTGGATTGGGAGAAAACCTGGCAGGTTGAGCGTAGATATTGACTATAAACCTCCATGTATAATAGTTTGTTAAGAAACAGTACTTCGTAACTTATCAAGTAGGTACTGAAAACAACCAAGACTTTTACAAACTGATTATGGTGAACAAAAAATAAATTTAATGATAGTAATAATAATAAGAAAAGGTTATTAATATAATTTTAATCATTTAGATTGTTCAATTCAAAACGCGATTATATTTAATTAAAAACTTTTTTGTACTTTGGTTTATTTATGATATTCACGAAACTGTTTGTATTTAGGCTTGTTTAAATAACAGAAAGGAATGGATTATACTCTTGTCATTTTGTATATATTAGCTAACAGCTTCATTGTGCTATTTTATAAATAAATAATGTTACGTAATGATAATCTGTAAATATACAGAGTGGATTTTTCGGAAGTAATGTTTCAGGTCAAGTGAAAATATACAGAAGGATCGGAATTTCCTTTGAAATGAATCATCATAATGTATATTTTTCCGATGCTCATTTAATGAACAATAGCTCTTACCAAACACGCTCACCTAGATTGCACGTGACGCCATTAATTTAATTATAGTAAAATTATTACAGTCGTGAGCATTAGATAAACAAACAGATAGGTCGTTATGGAATATTTATGTCGGACAAAATGTTACCAGCAAGGCCGGATCTCTGGAGGAGGGGGATGCTTAGTTCCTCGTCAGTTCGGTGTGGATTGTGTGCCATGCAGGACGGAATAAACGGGTTGGTCGGAGTGGTGCAGGAGTTGTTCGACAAGCAGGTCGTTAAGGTAGACTCCTCTATTTTCTATTACCAAGAAGAAGTACTATATAATATAAGAAGCTATTCATGTCGACGATTCTTATTATTAAAAAATAAGTAATCATCGGATCATGTGAAACAACCTATTGGCTTTCATAAATCAATGTAATTTAACTATTAAATAGTTATGCTTTTCAGTAATAATAGTAATAATAAAATAACTTTATTTAAAAAAAAATTAGATTTACAATTTTGTAATATTAATTTACAATTATATTTTTACTCTTCTATTAAACTTCATATCAATGAATATTTATATGTTTTATAAAGATGATCTATTTCAAAATGTTTTTATTAAATATTATCAAGTTTCCTTTACATATTAAACGGTGTATACCATAATTAGTATTTCAGAAGCAACAAAATGGATTAATTCGAAATCCAAAAATTAGCGAACGATGAAATATTTAACTTAGTAATTTATTTTAAAATGTAAGCCTTTAAATACTTATTTTTTATTAGTGAAAGTAATCCTAATAATTCATTTTAAAAAGTCGTGAAAAAGAGCATTCTAAAGATAATTTCATCCTGAGTAAAATATAAAAATTATTTTTTTGTATCTCACAGATGGAACGTGACTTTTCCGGAAATGTTTTTTTAAGTCGTATTTTGTGGATTAATCATGACATCTAAATGTCGATGGGGAAGATAGTAATAGATTTCCATCTACTTTCTGTTTTTAACATGGTAATTCATATTTACAAATACCAATGAATTTCGCTAAAAAAGTCCGATAAACATCACTCCAAAGTTTACATATTTAAATTTTAGTATTTTAGACATGATCCACGAAAAACAGTTAATTTTTTAAATAATATTTTGGCGAATTATTATAAAAAGAAATCTATAGTATTTTTACTTATCTATATACGAAGTATATAGTAAGGGGAAGTATTGCGGTCGTGAAAATTTTCGAATTCGAGATTTCGACGAAAATACGGAAATGTTTTAAGGTCCCCTAAGTCCAAATGACCAAGTCTCGCAAAATGGCCCATGTGTGTATGTGAACAGTCTAGCTCAAAAACGAAAAGTTGTACGATACTGATATTATGTATTTAAGGTTGGCACATGCATGTGATGTTATAGCCGTCAAAATCGACCTACCGGAAATGCCACTTTATACAATCGATTTTACACTTTTTTACAATTTTCTCGAAAACGGCTCTAACGATTTTGATGAAACTTGCCTAAATTATTCTTCATAAAGACCTTTAACTTTTCATATATGTGGTACATCACCGAGGAAATGCAGGGAAAAAAGTTATGATGAAAAGAATATTTTATTTACGCATAACTTCAAAAGCGTGCAATTTATGCATCGGACCAACCGGAATTAGCTATTATTTCATGGCTTTTACACTTTTGTTAATATTTTTCTCGAAAACGGTTCTGACGATTTTGATGAAACTTGCCTAAATTGTTCTTCATAAAGGTCTTTAACTTTTCATCTATGTAGTAAATCACCGAGAAAATGCCGGGAAAAAAGTTATGATGAAAAGAATATTTTATTTGCGCTAATAAACTTAAAAAGCATGCAATTTATAGTAAATTATGTACCGAATTATATGAAAGGTTATTAAATTATTTTAAAAAAAATCATCAAAATCGGACCAGTATTAGCAAAGATACAGTGTATTTTATGAGGAACATAAAATATATGGATAACCGAGCGCATCCGAAAGGAGATGGATGCGACCGAACCTCCTCCCACCAATCCGCCAATCTGCGGATCTGTAAACAATACGCTCTGTAACAAAGTAATTTAAGAAATCAAAAGCGGAAATTAACTTAATAATTCTACTTTCACATTATTTAATGGAAAGAAAATGTTTCCATGGAAACTAAACCAGAAACTTTTAAAATATATTTGCAACTTGACAAAGTTTAAATATATAGATAGCGTACAGAATTGTTGTACTATAATTGTTTAAGAAAATGTTTAATTGTTCTTAAGTGGCAGAAGAAGTGAATGCTTCTGAGTTTATTAGAAGCAGTATTTATGTGAACTCTTTAAAATTATATTTAAAAAATAATTACTATAGGACGGTAAGGGAAAGTTGTGTGATGCGCGCACCGCACCAGATTTTCTCTGTATAGCATTATATATTGAAAGTTTCCAAGAAATTTATTGTACCTGAAGGGCAGAACGAAGTGCAAACGGGGATGTGAAAGGTATCACTGGCGTCCAGATCACTCCACTCCAATTGCTCCACGTCAAAGGAAACGTGGAACGCAGGTAGTGTTAATTCCTGTGTGGATATTTCGGTACGGCTGGAATTCCAATGGTGCTAAGCTCCACAACACCACGCCAAAATCCAATCACTCCAACCGACCGTGAGTGTGGAAAACTGACGGAGTGGAACGTGAGTTTTTAGGCTGTATTATAATAATAATAATAAAAATTGTTGGTCAGTACTTAAATACAGTATACTTAAAGTATACTATTTCGATTGTATAAAATATGTTACAAAATTATTGATATGAAAAATTACCATTAGAAATGTCTATTTTTTTTACTATCTCACAATAAATAACTGTTTTCATTATTTACGTTTTTCGTATTTACGATTTTTATATTATTTTAAAAGTTTTTTTTTTAATTTTAAAGCGAAATAACTATTTATTTTTGATACAGAGGTAAATATTTTCAATTCAATCATTAACAGTACGAACACCTTCATAATTCTCAGCATAATTATAAGTGACAACCATATGAATTTCAAAGTTTCTTTTTATGAAACTAAATCGTTTGTCTGTTGATACATGTTTGTCCACAGAAAAGGACGTGCTACTTCTACAGATGCCAAAGAGGAGTTCTTAAATTTTGACGAAATGAACGGGTCATCACTTTTATCAATAATTACTGAAGTGTCGCCATTTAAAACTTTTTTAATATCTTCCGAAATTCCTAAACAAAAGTTTTTGGTTAAAACCTCTTTTAGTATATTTTGATATAAATTATTTATTTGTATTATTTTATAGTTTTTTTTGTTTTTTTACTATTAATTATGTTAAAATAATAAATATTAATTAAAGGAAAATAGACATTTTTAGTTGATTTCTAATTTCTAATAAGCTTAAAATGTCCACTAGTTTTTATATTTTTAGAGAGGAGGGGAGAGGAAAAAGATTAGATTATTTAAAATGTTCTTAATATTACATATATAAATTAACGCCGGCATCTAGGGGACTAGGCATCATCTGCCCTCTCCTCATATTTCATAGTCATTTAGTTAAAAATAACTATATTTTACTTGTCTGCATGTTCAAAACCCCTCCCTCCTCCCATGTAACACTGTTATCATGTAACCTTCGCCTCCTTCTCCTTCTCCCCTCCCCTCCCCAATATATTCAAAGTGCCGGCACCTATGATTTTAGAGATACTATTTGTATCCAATCAATTCCCAAGAGTTATATTAATCTGGACATTGAAACATTTACGTGTAAACGCGACCAGGAATCTGACCATCTGTTGGATAGTGTGGAGTAATCGTCCGTGAGACTCTTAAAATCTTCAATCCCACCAATTCAGTCACTCAAGAACATTGTTCCATAGTTCCATTTGGAATGATTGAAGTTGCCGTCGAGTAATGTAAATCGTGTAATGTTAATTCCATAAGAAATACCTTCTTCGAAAAACAAACCAAGGATAATTATAATTACAGTATGTAGTGACGCAGTCGTAAAGTGCCTCAGTTGTAATTAACCTGAATAGCTTTAATCGTTTGAAGGGCCTTGTTTCATAGAAAATCATTTGTTGGAATTAAAATTCTATTAGTAACCTACAATGCATTTTCTTTTTAAAACTTATAATGCACCTAGTACAGCAAAGTCTAACATTATAAGCGGTAGACATATTATATTTTGTAGCGAAATACAAGTTGCTGTTTTTATTACTTCTTATTTGGATTTTTTAAATTGTTATTGATATTTATTTTTTTTTTTTCTTGACTGAAAATTAGTAGGGTTTAGTTGTCCGGTCTTCTAAGGCATTTAAATTTATAACTTAATAACGCAAATTAAATAATATTTAACGAAGCAGAAGGCATAGAAGATGAGCTGAACCGACACAGTTCACACCGTGTGGTTTCTCTTCGGTGGGAAAGGTTGCAATTGAATGCACTTCTTTGTCAAAACGTGATCTTTATAATGGTGCAGTGCAGAAACATGACCTGTCATGCACAACCAGTGCATTTGTCGGTTAATGGTAAAGTTTCCAAAAACTCTCCCCAGTTTATTTTTTAAATATAAACATACGTATATTATATATATATATATATATATATATATATATATATATATATATATATATATATATATATATTTCGTTCTGCTGGCACTGTAGATCATAGAGATCTTTGGCCGCACGAAGTGGTATTCATACATACATGTATTGCTTGCGGGAGAACAGACAGCCTGGAGGGAGTCACTCAACCTCACATTGCTACGAACCATGGTTTCCATGATGCAGCGGCAGGCTATCCATAGCTCCATCACCGATCCCTTTGGGACCAATTCGGCAGTGTCCTTCCCACCGACTCACTCGGGTTTAAGGACAGTGACAAACAGGTCAAGATCCACGGATTATGGCTGTTCGGAGTCACCAGGCGCACGAGGACTTATATTTCTTATATATATATATATATATATATATATATATATATATATTTGTACATCACAGTTAAAGTCATGTCACATTTCCCTCATACAAGCTATATCACATTTCCCACACTTTACAGGGGAGCAGTTTGAATTTGAAATTTGGTCGGTATTAATTTAGAGTCTTAATTGAATACAACTCCTTATCCAAAAACGAACATAAACAAAAAAAAAATAGCTTTTATTTTTTCGCACCTGTCGATGTTGACAACAAATTAATTTACTCATTAAAAATAAAAAATGAAAACATATTTAAAATAAATCGGAAATAAAAATGTAATAATAGATATCAAGAGTTAACCAGATTTTAGTATTTATTAGAGTTTGAAATCGTATGTCAAATCACATCTCACCCTGACAACTCTCTCTAATTTTCTAATTAACGACCAATATTTGAAGTATGTTTTTTTAGGGATTGATAAATTATTTGCCACTTCTATAAATTTGTTTTATTGAAAACTAGTATATCAACTTAGTCTACTAGTCTGCTAGCAGTATGTCAACTGAGTTTGTTTTTTTAGCGATGGAAGATTATATCTATTTCTATATATAGATTTTCTGAAGCCTTTCCCTCATTTTTGTAAGCAATATTACATGAACTACTAATGAGGAGGAAGAAGCTGGAAAACCTGGCCTAGCTATCAATGAAGCCATGACAAAACATTTAGGACTTCTTGTTACCAGAAATTTGAGAGCTGCTGCAACAGAGCCAACTGGCGGAGGCTTTTTGGAGGAGGCCAAGACTTGGTGACGGGTGACGGGTTGTCGCGTCAACCATGAATGATTACTGTCAGTTACTACAATAGTTAACTGGGGAGAGGTACAAAATCTAAAATTTTCCAAAAATGTTGACCTTATATCAAAACATAAAATATTTTAGTAAAATCTAATTTTATTATAATATATTTTAATTTTCCCAACTCTGTTGGCTTTTCACATAGCTGTTGTGAATGTCGAGATTTCGCAATAATTTTCTTTTCTATCCAAGCTGAACATTGTATCGACAAAATCCCAATATCTTAATTTAAAAGGTATACGTACCGGCTCTAAATTTTAGTAGCTCTTTGAGTAAAATTTTTGGTCATTGTTTTATCAGTTAGAAGGAGGTTCTCGAATCTTAGATTTCTCAAAACTTTTTAGTGGATTTTTTAATTATACCCTCCTCCCGCGAAATGATACCCCCTATGGCGGAGTCTCCGTTTACTACAAGGTATTGAATCGACTGTAAGGCATACATCGTAGTTGACAATCTTTGCAAAAGATTTAGACATAGATGCATTTAATGTCTGTGCAACAGATAAAAAGGAATCCTCTCTATTATTTTTAAAGACTTCCATGGAATACTATAATGGATACTTTAGATGTATATAATTACAAAACTGATATTGGTTTTGTGAATATCAAAGCTACTAGATTCCATTACTAGATTTTTTTCGTTGTTGTATTTTAATATAAAGTATTTTAACCAGTTGACAGCCAATCATATTCTAGTAGGGCATAGGCATGTGTTGTTCTTTTATTAAGCAGGCACTTGTTAATTGTTGTAAGGCAGTTGTAAAATTGTTGAAGTTGGCTCGTTTCCTTTTAATAGTTTCACTTATTAGGATTGAATATCTGCTCTTAAGACAAAATGTAAAAATATGAGATTATCCACTCTGACTTGACCCCTTATACATTACAAATAGCATACATACACACGTATGTATATCGAAAAATCTATGAATAATTTTATTAATGATTTTAGATCATTACTTACTAGTTGTAATCAAGTGAGTCATAGTTGAACTTTAGTGAAGAATTGATCTAGATTGTGTTTGAATCGTCGAACTTTGGCGTATTTAATTAATTACGATTATGTAGAAACATGTCTGCGGATATTTAAAAATTATATCTTCCTAATGCATATACATTTTTTTAAGTAGAACAAGATTTTTATAAATATTTTTTCATGTTAGCATCTCAACGAGTGGACCATATCTATTATCTAGGCAGGATGTGGATAGTAGATTCATACTATAATGTCATGGCTACAATGCTTAACAAGATAAACAGCATTCTATTGTAAGCATATCTTGTTTAAGTTCCTTAAGTATTGCTGAGTGTCTAAGAGAAAAAATATTAAATCAATTCTTTACTACAAGTTATTAAATAGCTGGAACATGCTGTAAAAATATCTATATTACCGATATAGGCTAAATGAGATCTAAATTTATAAATTCTACCTAAAAATATCTGATGTGGGCAACACATGACTTCCTTGTACGCCTATTAAATTATAAATCCGTGGCTCAAAAAGTGATCCTGAATTTGGTTACTAATTTCCGAAGATTGCAGTAAAAACGACACTCGGCGTCCCGTCATCCATCTATTGAAACACACACACATACAAACACACACTCTTGTCACTGGAGGTCTCATTCCGTTATTATATGTCGTTTTCCTTAAGTAGGTAACTAGTTTCCAAGATATTTCTTCATGTTCCATGATAACAATAAAACTGTCAATATCACTGGATAAAGCATTAGAAATGGACAGTTTCGACATTTTAAGCGGAACAATCCACTTAACTAATATCTTATTCTCGTGATGATTTGTTGATCTCACAAACGGGGAGGAAAACTAGTATTTTAGACTCAATTTTAACACTTAAAACAAGTAATACAAATTTTTAATTGGATTGGAAACCAAACTGCGTTTGTAACCTTTATTACCGAAACATATGATTTCTCTTTTAATTTAAATATAATTTTTGATGTAAGCTTATTATGACCTTTAAGTAAAGTACCGTTTTCGGTTCACCAATTTTAACCAAAATATAATAAATACATTCACATCAATATAAAAGTCCTATTTACCAAATTTGAGATGTTTTACATTATATTTTAATATAATTTTTGATGAAAGTCTAATATGACCTTCAAGTAAAGTACCGCTTCCGGTTTTCCAATTCAGACCAAAATCTAGTATGTTATTTAGTTCAATATATAAATTATAAATACTAAATTTGAGAAGTTTTGCATAATATTTTAATATAATTTTTGATGGAAATCAATTATGACCTTCAAGTAAAGTACCACTTCCGATGATTAAGCAGTGGCCAAAAAGGGAGGTTCACAACTAGATTTTACAAAAATCCTAAATACAAAATTTCAACTTTCTAGGGCTAACCGTTTTTGAGTTATGCGAAATACGAACGTACGTACGTACAGACGCCACGACGAAACTAGTCAAAATGGATTCAGGGATGATCATTCTTGCACTCATGGCCATAGTGATTGTGGTAGTTTTTATAACAGTTTATCTCAACTTTTGATGTATTGTTGGCTCCTTTCGCTAGCACTAAAAGGTTTAAATACAAGATTTCAGCATGCCGTTTTGTAAACTCTCCTCCTCCTCCCTCCACTCCCCCCCTCCCCGATAGACTTGCTTCCTTTGAAAAATCCTTTATCATTCCTGCTATCTCCTTTTGGAATTCTTTATCCATCTCCATTCGTCAAGCTTCTTCCCTGAATCATTTATTTCTCAATCTCTTTAATGATCAATCTTCCTCTTATGGGTAAAGAATAAATATATATTTAAATATATACAAATATGTATAGATGTACAAATATCTATTTTTAATTTCTAATTTATTTATATAGCTATTTATCGTTTATTTTTTAGTACCTCATTTAATTAAGTTTCACTAATGCGGCAAAAAAATGCTGTTTGAATTCTTTTATTTTTATTATTGTTAGGCTACGACTCCACTGTTCGACTTCGATTCGACTTGACGAACGGGAAAGGGAATGTGTAGACATGCGATGTCGAATCGAAACTCGAACAGTGTGGAAATAACTTTAGGAGATTTAGTGCCCCAGATTTTTCATTGCATATAGGCTTACTCATAGATGTTGTTACAATGCTGACATTTGGTAACAGTGGGCTAAGAGTTCTTTTCGAGCGGTCTGTACCTGTAAGAAATAAGCTTAATGCTCTGTTCTCCTTTATATTCAACCTAGTTTTCTGAAATCTAATTATATTTACAGATCGCGTAATTTAAAATTTAAAAGATACTTGAAAGTCTATTTAGTAGTTTCCCAGTGCTAGGAAAGCTCAGCTCGCCAGACCCTTCTCTTTTTAATTCAACAGGAAAAACCGTTACCGGGGAATCCTCACGAACCACTTATTTTTAAATATAATTTCTGTTACGACTCGCCTAGTAGCAACAAGGCCACTTACGTGAGAGGAAACACATCAATATACGGTTTTACTTCTTGATTCTTGGTAACAGATGAACATCTCACTACTTGTTTATATAGGGTCAACTTTGGATATTTATCTTAGATCAATTCAAGCAACACTAATCTTGAATTTCGATTTATTTTTAGTTACATTTCTTTCTTTGAAAGGTAAATTCGTGATTTCTTTTTCTGAAACATGAAACTATCTTATGATTAAAATAACACCTTGATAGTGATGAGGTAAACCAAATTGAATTTTCGCATTATCCAACTCTTTTGCTGTCATTCGGCTGCATTTTTTCAATCATCCAACCATTAGACAATGTTTTGCAATATTATCTGAGAGATGGATGACAAGTTAAAGTTGGATGATACAAAAATCCAATTTTTAAAAATTGAGAGTTGCGTCGATTTACCACTCTCTGCAAGTAAATTGTTATCTTTCAATTAAGCATTTTTGACTGCATTTCAGAAGAAACAGCTGAACTGATTTCGATAAAACTTTTTTACGTTGGTACATAAGGTCTGAGAAGGTTTTTGCCATATCAATCTGCCATCCGCTCCCTAAAAAAAAATAGTGAAAGATAAAAAACCGAGAATGTTTCGTCCGCTTATCATAGAAAAAGGGTTGAACCAATTTATACCAAACTTCATACAGTTATTATTTAGAGCCGTAATAAGGTTTATGAGCAACATTAAACTGATATCCTAAATCTTGAGAAAAAATGATGAACGCACTAAAATTTTATTTTATATATAAGAAAACCCAGATCATTAGGTCTAATATCAATTGGGATTCTGTATAACTACCTTCCTGCCAAAGCCAGTATACGAGTATATACTATATTGTACAGGATATAGTACGGTATACATTCAGCCGGATGAGTATAGTGTACATCAGGGAACACTAAATAGATTACACGTGACTTTCTGATGTAGACTTTATTGTTTTTAAGATTTATAGATACTATTAAAGTTTGTTAGTAGGATTTGATTTTAGTAATTTATTTTATCTTTGCATCTCGTGCATAGTTCAGTGGGTCAGGGGATGCTTCTGTACCCGGCTCGTTGCAGGTGTTCATATTTAAATTAGATTGTCAATTCCCAAACTAACTCGTTGATAGTATTTTTAGGACTCCCTCTAGAAATTTATAAGATTAATCTATCACCATAAGCGTGCGCAGCATCCTTTTTAAGAGTGTGTACGAACCACAGTGCTGAACTGTCCTTCCTTATTCCTCAGTCGGACAGAGATTCCGGGGATATTCTTGACTCCATTGAAAAAAATAGACAGTTCTAATACTCATTTTATACAATTTTTTTGTTAAAATTAAAATAAAAATTTAACACAAGAGTGTTTTAAGCCCATTTTAATTTAATTTTTAATTTTAAGCTCACGAGGGCTATAAAAGTTATGGCAATATTATTAGCGGGTACTTGTGCACCAGGGGCACCCTCCTCCTACCTCCTCCCAACCGTGCGCTCACCACATTTTACATTTTACTTTTGAATGATAAGTGAACATGAAAAGAGATGGGCCTAGCTTCTTTTCTTCAGAGATGTGTTCAATATGACTCACTCACCGCAATTGCTAGTTCTTTTTCATGATTCACTGCAAGACAAAAAAATTGTGTGGTGAGAGGGTCAGAGAGTTTTAATAAAATCTGTTTCATTTTATTTTTTTCAATACACCACTAATTAAATTAAAAAGGGTAATTAATTAACCTATATAACACAATTTTATACATATTACATCGTCGTGCTTATTAATATATTATATGTGCTATAAAAGCTTTCAATTTATTTTTTTAATCCGTCATTAACTTCGATCCAACGAATGACGATGCTTCGAACCCTTTTACGTAACTTATTATTTTCTTCTTTTGCTCTTGTTCTGATTCGTATTCGGTTTCAGATTCAACTTCGGTTTTATTTACTGTGTCAACTACGCTCTTGACCTTGTGGTACACAAGGATACACCTATTGAAAAATCTTTATGTAAGCAGGAATTGAAATTAGAACAGTGTCTAGATCTTTCGGTGTTACTTCCTGTTTAAATTGAAAAACAGATACGGTAAGATTTAAAAAAAAAAATTAGTTCAACCCGATTTTCATTTAAAATCGGATGCTTAAAATAGTTTACTTCGGTTAATCAAACCTCTGAAAATCATTAAATTTACTGAAACCGAAAGAAAACAAAATAGAGGAGAAAGTATGCCGACACTATCACTGGCCTAAAATAAAATGGTCAAAGAATCATTGAAAAATAAAAATAAGAAACTTTTTTTCAGCGTTCTATTTGTTATAAACTCCAAAGGTTTTTCTTTTTCTGGAGAAATTTCCTGTATAGAATATAAAGTAGCGATTTCCATGCTGCTGAAGCGGTATAGTTATATTGCCAACCAACAATTTTAGACCGTTTTAATTAATAATTAACTAATTTTAAGTTTATAGATTTATAGGTCAAATAAAAATGTTTTGTAAATTCTTTGTTTCGACGGGTCGAGTTCATTAAAATGATTGTTTATTTTAGGAAATAATTATGAACCCATTCTACTTCTCTTTGTTAGACCACTTTCTTCACACGACGTTTCGGACTGGTCTGCCCATTTTTAAGTGTTCTTTGTCCCGTAAGTATAATTATAATTCGATTATTAGATATTAATTAAATTATTGTTATGCAACTATTTCTCTTCAGCACATCATTCCATCTCAAATTTTATCCACTATCATTTCCTTATAATAGCATCCCGATTGTGAAATATACACATACATATTTATTTTATATTTGTTTTGTTTTTTTGGAAATTAGCCAATACTTACATCTAATTTATATTGATTAAAATTACCTTTGTCCTCATCTTTGTAGCTTAAACCTTATTTTAGTTTAATTATCATATTCTGTTAAAATAATTTTTATTTTAAGATTTTGCTATTATCAGGATTCTCTCTGTAATTAAATACATAACTTTTTATTGCACTATTTATATTAAATATCATAATTTTTTGTTATAAATGTCCATTATTCTTGTATATGGCTTCCCAGTCTGATGTCAACTGATCCCGTGTCCCCTAGACTAGCTTTTCTTTCTAAGTTATTAATTATTTATTTACTCTTTTCCTTGTCTTTATTTTTTTTAATCACCATTAAATTTAATTAATTGTTAATTTTCCTATATATATATATATATATATATATATATATATATATATATTATTGATTGTGTGTGTGTAGTGAAGGCCAATTCCTCCCACGTCTGTCTTATAATTGGCCGTGTTCTTAATATTTTTTATTTTATGTATCGATTCTTTATATTTCCTGGTTCTATTGTTTTCTGCCCTGTCTATTATTTCTATTTCATTAAATTTAAAGCTGTGTCTAATAATGTGTCTATACATATGAAATTATTATTTATATAGAATAATATAGTTGGTCATAGAAAACTTCTATTTTGAGATAAAAATAAAAAAATGTACAAATTCACTTGTTTTCATAATACTGGTTTTCATAGAATCAGAAAAAATTTGTATGCATTAATGTAAAGACCCATCTTTTGGTCATAGAAATCATGATATTTGCTCTCATCTCTCAGTTGAATACACATAGCCTGGTACTTATAGGCGTTACCATTTGGCTTTTCAATTCTCCCCTTTGAAAGAAATCTACGTAGTGCTTAAACAATTTACCATTATATATTTTTTCACATCAAGATTTTCAAGGATATTGCAAAACACTGTAAATGTATTCTTCACGAAATCATTTTGTTCTGATAAAATTTTATATATTATAAAATTGGTTTATCAGAACTTGCTTACAATTGGATTATGTATAGTGAAATATCACGCAGCTTTTGATTTTAGTCTTCAAAATTTTTTTATTGAAGTCGTTAATATTCGATTAGACCTTTTCGGTAATTATCATTAGCAATGTCATTAAGGCGTTACCCGTTTAAGCTTATAATGAAAATGACTCCCTAACACTCACCTCTTGCCAAATGTCTTGCGCTTGATATTAACACGATGATACTCAGTTAATTAATATGAGAAAAAACTAAAACATACAGCGATGTTATCGTATTCAGCATCACGGATGTTATATAGCATATTGGTGGCTAAGAAGTGTAACTGATATAAATTGTAATTGCCAAAAATACAAATTTCATGTTTTGACGTCTTTATTTATATATACATATTACGCTGAACTGAGAATAAAACTTAAATTATATATTTAATTCTTCGTGTCTTATTGCTCTCCAGAAATATGCTGTACTAAGCATACGATCTTTTGCACTTTGAGCGATTATATGTGAAAAATAGAATGTTATGACATCTAGTATCTGATGCGTAATCAACTTTTCTGGTGATAGCCAGCGCATTTTCAACTTTATTATGCCTATTAATAAAGTCAAAAAACTGAAAAAGATAATTTTATTTTGATAGGCCTTTTTAGAACCATGAAAAATACACATAAAATTGGACGATTTTTTTTTATTGTTGATTGCGTTTCGAAAACAATTGTGTGTCCCTTGTGTGAAGTAGTCGTGATGCAGATACGATGTATCTCTTCTTTGTAGAAATATGATTTTGATTTTAAGATAAGGTTATGTGGGGTAAGTGCCTAATTATCTTTTTATATTCAAATCCTGAACTAATAAGAGCCGTCCTTTACGGAGCATAAAGTCTAAAGACTAATGTATTAGAAATCAATCACGAAAGTTCGCTAAGGTCAAGTATAATGAGTTGTAAAGATATCGATTCCAAACTGTTGATTAAGTTGGATCTTCCAACTTCTGCTGTATTGTATCTCGGTATTTAGCCATCACTATTACTGTTTTTTTTTAATTTTTATAGTAAGTAGAACCGTTAGAAGCTGTTCTTCCAAATTCCCTGTGATTTAAATTTATTTTTGAGAGTTCTCCAATTTTTTTAGCGCTAGTCCGTAATACCCCAGCAAAATATGCCTGCAGGGGTAAGTGCAGACCTCTGTTGTGTGACAAGAGTGTATGCTGTTAATTTACTTCTACTATCATGTTTTGCCGGGGCAATTCCGGAATAGCGCATTCCAATAAAAGTTCCTTTTTTTCAATACATTTATTCGAACATATTCCACATCCAACTTTATGACACACTGAAGATTGTAAATTGTAAATCTCAGGCAAGTTTTAAAGTTTTTCGACGATCACATCCGTACTATAATATCTCCATAAACGAACAATTTTGCACTTGGCCCGTTTCTCCTTGAATAATGAGTCTTCCAGAGACCCCTTAAGGCAGAGGCAAGTGCGTTACTAGATAATACTAAATTGAAATATGAATTTCATAAAAATAGGCGTGGTTGAAACGTGGGCTTGAAAGTAAAATTTAAACATAATTGTCTAAAAAATATTTTTAAAAACAAAGGAATAATCTAGGTACAAAAATAAAGATTTTACAGTCATTTAAAGTCGAACTTTTTAAAATTACCTTATTACCTTATTTCAGGGTAAGAACCATAGTGAACCAGATACTTTCTATGGATTATATGCTTTCTATTGGATCGTCTTAGACCATTACAAGTGAGTATGTGTGAGTTGAAATTCACTAAACACACTGTTAACAGTACTCATGAGAACCGCTTAGTAGATTTCTTATTTTAATTAAATGGCAAATAAAATTTAATAATTTCTAAATGAAAAATCTGTTTTTATTTTATTTTATTTGTTTATGTTAATCAATTAATGCTTCTAAAAATTCTAATCAGCCAAAGATTAATACCAAACTAGAAATGTGATAGTTTTAATGTCTCCGACTTAATATCAGGAAAAAGTCCATCAGAAACTTACGTTTTTAGTGAATATTACTATGTAGTAGGTATATCATAGTCCCAGACTGATTGATGTTGATACAGTAATGTTGATTGCATAATTAAGAGTATATTATTTTCAGTATTGATAATTGTTGCATAATTAAAGCTAATAATAGATATCAGTAAAACACCAAAGTTTTGTCCAACTTTTCAATTAGTTTATTTTTTCTTCCGCACAATTGCCCTCATTTGGTGGTTCTCTATAAAAATGGCGAAATCTTTACTGTAATGGCAGTTAAAATTCGGAAATTAACATTAAAACAATTAGGACAGCTTTTACTTAGATTATATACAAAAGACAGTTGGCTAAGAAGTTGGCATAATACTGCATAAAAAATGCATTCCATCTTTTCTCAAATATGCTTTGCTATTACTATTGGTTTGTGGAAGTTCGAATATCAGTGTTTGCTATTTGCCATTCTAAATAAAAATAATATTTTCGAAATAGATCTATATAGATGCCTTCAGTCGCAAATTACGATTTAGAGAAAGAGTACAGAGAAAGCGTAAAGAATCGGGCTCGGTCTACTTGTGATGTAGCCTGATCTTTTCGTCTTTATGTTTATTTCATTATCATTTACTAATAAATGATTTAATTATAGACATATTTATATGGTGTCAATTCAAATTTAAATTATAGTTGAAAGTAATTACAGTATGAGCAAATTGAGCTACTAAACTTGTTCTACAATATTCCATATCCAGCAAAACAAAACCTGTGTTAATTTATTTGTAGAAGTTATTCAACTTTTCTAATTATAATTTTTTGAGAACGAATGATAATTAAAAATTATATCCATAAGATGAAGACGACAATATTTTCTTTTTCCAATCACCATTTTGGACTCAATGGGCTCAAAAAAGAGAAAATTAAATGATATATCCAAAACATTTTTTTTTTAACTTACGAACTTAAAATTACAATAATTCCTGTACTTTAGGATTATTTAATAGTTAATAGTTTAATATGTGCTTTGTGATATTTACTTATAAAAATGCATAATTGAGAGTGAGTACCCTTCTGTTATATGATTTATATGTACATATTTGACCGTATAAATTTAAAATTAATGACAAATAGCTGATTTTTACTAAAAATTTACTTTTAAAAACAGCAATTGTTAGAGTGTCTGCAGTGATAAGTATTCAACAAAATTTCTTGAAGGTTTCATTAATTGTTACTAAATTCGGTTGTTCATTTATAATGAAAGCATTCCCAACAGAACTATTAGTAAACAACTTTGTTCAATAAACAATAACACCTTCATTTATAGCAGACATGAAGATATTACAGTAACAGGAAACGGAAAACAAAGATGCAATGATAGGAGGAAATAATGGCAGTGATTCATATCCGATTTATGTCATCAGTAGCAAACATAAAACGGTTGTACACTTGATGATTGAATATGAAAAGGGCGTATCCAGCTCAAAACAAAAGGGAAGCCTATATTATAAATTTATTTTCTTTCATTTCTTTCAATGCAATATTATTCAATAAAAATAGTAGTATAAATATAAATAGTATAAAAACAAATTTCGTTCATGCAGAGTGGGAAGAGATCCATCGTGTCATCCAATAATTTACAGTAATATTAAAAACAAAGATTTGTTATAAAATTAATTCTTATTAGCTTGTTAGCAAGGATTAGCTGCGAAATTTAAAAAAAATTCAACGATGGAAGGGGAAGGAGCTGATCCATCTTGCCCCTTCTACCTGGATTACCAATTGGTAACAATCGGTAATACGAGAAGATATTGAAAATGATATTGAGACCAAACATAAAAATAAAAATAATATTTGGTTTTGGACAAAATTTTGTTTATAAAAACGTTATGACTCGGTTGGTTTTTCAGTTTCTTCTTCAGTATTTATTTACAATATAAATTTATGAATTTTACATTAATTATAAAATTTATAAAAATAATTTCATCAAGATAGTTCTTAGCAAGTGGCGTATATTGAATTATATTTCGAGAGGAGAATGGAAAGGGCTTATTTATGTCGATAAAAAATACAGTAATATAACTTCAATGGTTTCAATAAATGTTTAGGAAGTTTTAATATCGTGTGTAAACATATCCTAACGTACACCTCCCTCCAACGGACATCCCTCCCTACGGACAATTTTTCAATGACTGGAAGTATAAAAACATAGACCTCTTTCAACGGGCACCGCTCTAACTGACGCGGACAGCCAAATTTTCGTTACCAAAAGATAAATTGGCCCCTTTGAGCAAATGTTGACTTTGCTTAAAACTTACAATCAACAAATGTTCAAAATCACGAACACCAAATCGTCATTGCTGCCGTGAAACATTCTATGTGACCAAAAATCAGTTATGTGATTTTGATTTGGTTAGAAACAATATTTAAACTTATATATGCTGATGAAAAGCACTCATGTGTTAAAAAATTTTAACATGATTTAAATTGATCAAAAAGAATCTTTCTATTGTTAGTGTTTATCGCATACGCTAGAACAGTTACAGCTAGAGATCACCCATGAGACACCATCGCCCAATCATCCAAGATATCATTTACATTTTTTGGTACATTAGTTTCATATTTATTTACTTACCATGCTTAAGTTTCTAAAAATACATTTTATAATATTGCTAATAAATCAGTTTTTCCTATGTCCCGTAAAATCATGTTTTTGACACATGAGAGGTTTCATAAAAAGGAACAGAAATTAATCTATATATGTATAAACATATTAAAAGAAACAGAAAAATAAACTTGGTGAATAAAATGTATAAACTACATAGATATTTACATTAATAATTTTAAAAACTTACAAATTAAACTTTATGTGTGTGTATATATATATATATATATATATATATATATATATATATATATATATATATATATATATACACTATACACTATACACTATACAATAAAGAAATTGAAAGACTTTTAGCAGTGAAAACACGAAGAAAGATATAATTCACAAAGTGAATGTGAAAAGTGGTTCATAAAAAGGAACAGAAATTAATATATATATATATATATATATATATATATATATATATATATATATATATATATATATATATATATATATATATTAATTTCTGTTCCTTTTTATGAACCACTTTTCACATTCACTTTGTGAATTATATCTTTCTTCGTGTTTTCACTGCTAAAAGTCTTTCAATTTCTTTATTGTATAGTGTATAGTGTGTATATATATATACACAAAAAGTTTAATTTGTAAGTTTTTAAAATTATTAATGTAAATATCTATGTAGTTTATACATTTTATTCACCAAGTTTATTTTCTGTTTTTTTTAATATGTTTATACATATATATTAAATTCAGAAAATATCATGTGTACAAATATAACTCTAAATTGTATTAATAAACTTCATTCTCCAAATTAATAAAATTTATTAGATAAATGTATTTACGTATTCATTTTTTAATAAGCACTTGTGTGCTCCTTCTCAGCGGACACCTCTTGCAAGTAGAGAATGCCGACGGACCCATTGCAATCAGATAAATATAAATATTACAAAATATTTTAGTAATCTAGTTGCTAACCTTTCCACTGGATCGTAGCAGGTATCGTTTAACCACCGAGAAAAAAAAAAGAGAGAGATAAACAGGTTTTTCTATACTAAATCTCACGGAAGCGACCTTGCTCTGAAAGAGACCTCTTTTTAAATTTTGAGGAAAAAAAATCATTTTGAGACTGACAAGACATAATTAAATATTATCCGATCTTCGCATTCCTTTGAAATATATCTAATATATATAATGAGATAAATCTTAATGTATTAATTGAATAATCCCTTTAAGGATTTGAACATATTACGTTTTCGATTTCTGAATAATATATATATATATATATATATATATATATATATATATATATATATATATATATATATATTTATATATATACACCGTTCATTTGGAAGAAGAGAATACGAAAATTTTAGTTTTTACTTGGAAACCTTCTAATGGCATATATTTCTTATTTTATCATTCACAATTTTTTTAAAATTATTTTTCTTTTTACTATTCCTGTAAGTTGAATCATAAATTTAAATGGAATTCAGTTTAGTAGTTTCGGGCGAAAATAAAAAAAATTAAAATTACCACAAATACAAATGGGGCCATATTTCATGTCGATACAAACTATTAAATATCACTTTTTAAATTACAATAAAATGGATCAATTATATATATTTATATATATACATATATATATATATATATATATATATATATATATATATATATATATATATATATATATATATATATATATATATATATGTGTATATATATATATATATATATATATATATATATATATATATATATATATATACATTACATATATTATATATAGATATAATATTATATATAGATATTATATATAGATATATATAGATTAATTTCTGTTCCTTTTTATGAACCACTTTTCACATTCACTTTGTGAATTGTATCTTTCTTCGTGTTTTCACTGCTAAAATTCTTTCAATTTCTTTATTTTGTGAAAGACGATAACTGTTTTATTAAGTAAAAAATAATAACTTCAAGATTTGTACATATTTAAATGTACTACACAATCAAAACATAATACCATTATAAATCATCATTGCTGCTGTGAAACCTCTCGTGTGTCAAAAACATGATTTTACGGGACAAAGGAAAAACTGATTTATTAGCAATATTATAAAATGTATTTTTAGAAACTTAAGAATGGTAAGTAAATAAATGTGAAACTAGTGTACCAAAAAATGTAAATGATATCTTGGATGATTGGGCGATGGTGTCTCATGGGTGATCTCTAGCGGTAACTGTTCTAGCGTATGCGATAAACACTAATAATAGAAAGATTCTTTTTGATCAATTTAAATCATGTTAAAATTTTTTAACACATGAGTGCTTTTCATCAGCATATATAAGTTTAAATATTGTTTCTAACCAAATCAAAATCACATAACTGATTTTTGGTCACATAGGATGTTTCACGGCAGCAATGACGATGTGGTGTGATTTTGAACATTTGTTGATTGTAAGTTTTAAGCAAAGTCAACATTTGCTCAAAGGGGCCAATTTATCTTTTGGTAACGAAAATTTGGCTGTCCGCGTCAGTTAGGGCGGTGCCCGTTGAAAGAGGTCTATGTTTTTATACTTCCAGTCATTGAAAAATTGTCCGTAGGGAGGGATGTCCGTTGGAGGGAGGTGTACGTTAGGATATGTTTACACACGATATTAAAACTTTCTAAGCATTTATTGAAACCATTGAAGTTATATTACTGTATTTGTTATCGACATATGACATATTTTCCTCCTGACATATTTTGTGTATAAACAGAGGTACGTTTTTTTTTTTTGTTATTGCAACTTCAAAAGTTAAATCATCAACATGTAAAGTGATGAGGAAAATAGATAAATTTTATTGTTGACGAAAAAATTTTACTTTGTCAGGCCAAGGTAGCAGTTAAAGTGGATAAGGCTATTAGTTTTCACACTGTTGAATGGACTTAATTTTAGAACTTGAGTTTAATTAGATGATCATAACATACAAATCATTGGTTTGAAACACTGTTAAAAATAATTATTATGTATATTTTTTTAAATTTCGATAATCAAATAATTTTGAATTTTTTTTCTATTAATAATAAAATACAAGTTTTAAAATGTCTGTTTTCAATATTATATTTCATCGTTGTTTTCGTATTCAGAGACTAATACCGATAAAATATGTATCTATTTCCAATCGCTTATTTACTGCCTAGATGGTTCTGAGAACATTTTATGTTGGCTCGACTCCATTAGATCAAAGGATAGTTTAAATCAGATTAAACCAGACTAGATTTCAATCGCAGTTTTAAGCTTCTGCACATCCTAAAACAACATATTTAGGCTTAATTACTTGAAAAACTGAACTAAATACAATATATTATTTAACTTTAAAAAACAAAAAAAAAACGACATCATAGATGTATGACTTGGTAATAACACTATTCAAAAAAATCAGATATCCTTAATAATTCTTTTTTTCTCTATAAAAAGTTCATTTGTTGATCTACGAGGTGTAACTTAAATTATTTCCGAAATTTAAGGAAATTCATTAGGGCTATGGTCCAATTCAAAAGAAGGAAGGAGTACATTTAAATTTTGTGTTTTTTAAAGGTTATCACGTTTTTTATTGACTAAGAGGCTACAAATAAAAAACTATTAAGTAAAGCAATTCCAAACTACAGCATCATAAATAGACCAAACTTTCTTCAAAAATCAGTAGAATTTATCTTTGTTAAAACCATTTGAAGGCAGCTAATTTAAGCAAAGTTCTTTTTGCAAAGTTTTTGTTTACGATTTTTGTTTTCATTGACCTTCTACTGGACTGCAGATTCCCCACTTTTAGATAAACTTTCTTGTTTAATAAGCTTTTAGTCCATGTAAATTAAATTGAGGTCTGTTACAGAACAAGCTAAGATCCCCTTCCAGGTTTGTAAAACAATTACATGACATGAAATTCTCTCTCCTCCAACTATTAGTGTTTTCAACAAAAATAATTAAAATGAATTATTAGAAAGCTTTTATTTTTTTCTGTATTTATGTATTGTAATATATTAACTACAAAAATACACTATTTATTTTTAAAAAAATTAAAATTAAATGATAATAAAAGGACGAGGGAGTGCCATGCCCAGAGAGTAGGTTACATTGAATATTTTTATTAAATGCATTTTATATTATCATTAACAGGTATTTTAAGTATTATTATTAAAGTTTATTATTTTATGTCAATTTGAAAGTTTCATTATTTTTAATGAATAATTTCATTTGTTATACCCACATTAGATAGCCCAGCTCATAGAAAAAAAAATTAATTTTTTGTAACAATTTATTGCAATTATTTTTGCTAAAAACACTATATCCACCTTGAGGAGACAGAAATTTACATCATATAATTGTTTTACGAAACTGGAGGCTAATCACAGCTTATTCTGTGACAAACCTAAACTTCATTAACATATGGACATAAAGTTTATCAAGCAAAAAGTTTTTCTAAAAATGGATCCAGTAGGAGGATGATTAAAAAAAATGGAAAATAATCCGTGATTTTACGAAAAAACAGAACTTTGCATAACTTATCAGCTTTAAAGCCCTCTTTAAGTGATTATAACAAAAACAAATTCTACATTTTTAAAAAGAAAATTTTATCTAGTTTACAATGCTGCAATAGGGGAATTTCCTAACTTAAGCAGTTTTTTAGATTTCGCTACCTATTCAACAAAAAACATTTAAATTTACTCCTTCCTTATTCGGAATCGGACCTGTTGCACTGAACTTTTCTGTTGCATTTGAGATCTACTATAATTCCTTAAGTTTCGGACATCATTTACGTTACACTTTCTATGTATAAATAATGTACCTGGTTGCGAAAATATATCTGAAAGTAAATGCCCCTTTGATTTAATATTGGCTGATCAAAAACTGGTTGCTTCAGTTGAGATGTATGCTGTCGTCATGACAGGTACATAAAGCTATCTCCCATACGGTTCTACTTTCCTTCGGCACATTCATTTTTTTTTTTTTTTTTTTAACTAACACGTTTTGGACAAATTCGATATCGCATGTCCCACGTTCCCTTCCCCGTTCGAAAGTCGAACAATGTGGACATAGGTTAGGGCAGTTATCCTAATTGCTATTTAATGTCGTTTTATTTTTTGAAGATAAGTGTATACAGTGGAATTAAAAAAATATATATAAAGGAGGATTTTAGTGGTTTATTATTTTTACTTATTTCTCTCTATGTACATATTTTTTAAAGAATGTTTTCAGGGGTAATCAATATAGCCTTATCAAAGTAAGATTTAAAAATAGCTTGAAATTTTTATTGAATAATAACAGTATTTTGAAAATGTACAATATTACTCATTTATTATAGCTCATAAGTCATTTATTGTTATTCAAAATACATGAATCGTTGATTAGAGAAACCCCGTAAGACATTTAGACCAAATTTTATGAAAAAACCCAAAACAGTCCAGGCCAAAGCGTTATGGTTCAAGGCAACCCAAAACGACTGATAATAATCAATTATGATAATAATCGACTGATAATTATAATTAAAATGCGATTTAATTTGAACTTAATGTGTTACCAATTAAAACATTAAGAGTCATTATGGTGTTTAAATTTAAATTTGCTTGTTATATAGGATTTCTCAAATCAAACAACTTTATGGATCAATTATTACCAATAAATGTGAAAAAAAAGAAGTGTTTTTTTCACTGACTTAAGGGATTTCTCAATTAAATGATTACTAGTCAACATTACAAAAACAGCGAAAATGTGTCGGGAATGTATCGCTATCTTGAATGTTCACACCTAATCCCCTTCCAATATCTTTTACGGTATTTAAAATAATTTCATTAGGCCATTCGGGAAATCCATCGATTTCAATATCGTAGATTCGTGTGAATTGTTCCAGACAAACAATTCTATTTTCTAATGACTTTAAATCCTTTTTGATTTTATTATTATCAAATTTAGTAGTAAGTTGGTGAAACTTTTTATTTTGCTCACTAACGGATTTCTTTATTTCATAAACCTCATTACATATAACATCCAGTGTTTTATTGGCATCTTTAGTGAATTGTTCTTGTTTTTTAACAAATTCATCAAACATAGCTTTAATATCTGACAATGTTAATTTATCTTCCGACATCTTGATTTTGGCATAAAAACTCTTAAGTTGTTTCCTTTTTACTTTTCCTTACCTATTTACGAAGTATATAGTAAGGGGAAGTATTGCGTGAATACTCGAATCGTGAAAATTTTCGAATTCGAATTTTGGAAATACACGTTGTAAGGTCCCCTGAGTCCAAATAACCAAGTCTCGCAAAATGGTCTGTCTATTTTTTCTATCTATCTAACTATATATATATATATATGTATATATACATACATATATATATATATATATATATATATATATATATATATATATATATATATAATATTTTTTATATTTCAATAACGTATCTGCCATTGTATTTCTATATTGAATGGCAATCCTTTCTCCAGTTGTAGGATTTTAATAAGGAAGTTTGAACATATTGATGTTCTCCGAGGAATTTACGAAAGACTTCATCTGTTCAAAACCATTTGAATTCTGGAATTGTAAATAACAATGAGAATTTGAAGGGTTCAGGAAGTTACTTCTGGTTATTTTTATTGTGTAATAGGGAGAAATATGAGAAGTATGTGAACACGCTCAAAAACGAAAAGTTGTACGATACTGAAAATACGTATTTAAGAGAGGCACATGCATGTAATGTTACAGCAACTTTTTCGTCAAAATCGACAAATCAGTAGTGCCACTTTATACAATCGATTTTACACTTTTTTACAATTTTCTCGAAAACGGCTCTAACGATTTTGATGAAACTTGCCTAAATTATTCTTCATAAAGACCTTTAACTTTTCATATATGTGGTACATCACCGAGGAAATGCAGGGAAAAAAGTAATGATGAAAAGAATATTTTATTTGTGCATAACTTAAAAAGCTTGCATTTTACTGTAAATCATTTATATCTAAAAACAAAAAAAGAATCATCAAAATCGGACCAGTAATAGCAAAGATACAGCGCATCGGTGTAACCGGAAGTGGTAATTATATCATGGATATTACAATTTTCTCATAAACGGCTCAAACGATTTTGATGAAACTTGTCTAATGTCTTCTTCTTAAAGCCCTTTAACTTTTTATGTATGTAGTATAACAACGATAAAATGCAGGGATAAAAGTTAAGGCGAAAAGAAAATTTTATTTGCGCATAAAAAGTAAGTATTTTATCTAATGAAAGGACTGGTGAATCATGTATAAAAGGTGATTAAACTCTCTAAAATACACAAAGGAATGATCGAAATCGGACCGGAATTAGCAAAAATATGGGGTATCACTTAAGGACTACAAGACCCTAGATGGATAACCGAAAGGAACCACCTCCCACCAATCCTCCAATCTGTTGTCAACAATACACTCTGTAATAATGTAGTGTAAGAATACAAAAGCAGAAATTAACTTAATAGTTTCTACTTTTATATTATTTAATGGAAGCAAAATGTTTCTATAGAAACTAAACTGAAACTTATATATCTTAAGGAAGAAGATGGTCGGGGGCACGGTCAAAAAGTAACACTTTAATAAGTAATTTATCTATATATTTATTTTGTGCCAACGTTTCGACCTAAGTTTTAGACCATCTCCAGGGCTAAAAGAAAACCAAAATAACAACATTGAAAAACGACAGACGCAGTACCAGTAATAGTAAAAAATGATAAAAACAGAAATTACAAGCAAGATAATATCTTACTTGTAATTTCTGTATAAATATAATTTCTGTAAATAAATTTCTGTAAGGTATCTTACTTGTAATTACTATTTTTTACTATCTTTCTATTTTACTATATACATCTACGGTCAACCAAAACTCACTACAATATAATAGAATTGTTTAAAAATCTGTTTCATTGTACGTATGTGGGAAAATATGTGAAGAAGTGAATGCTCTTGAGTTTATTTCAAGTGTTGTTTATGTGATCTCTTTATATTAAAAAGATAATTATTATCGAAAGGTAAAAGAAAGTTGTGTGTTGCGCGCACCGCATCACATTTAAAAAAATTTTTTTTTTCGTATTTTTAGTATTTTATCTTTATCTGCATACCTAAATGCTAAATTGTGATAGCTTGAAAGATTTTTAGATTTTCTTTAAGTGTTTGTTGTGTAAAACAAATGCGATCATATATATATATATATATATATATATATATATATATATATATATACATGTGTATATAACTTATGTTCGTTCCGGTAACTTAGAATAAAAATCTGGTGCGGTGCGCGCATCACACAACTTTCCCTTACCGCCCTATAATAATTATCTTTTTAATCTAATTTTAAAGAGTTTACATAAACAATACTTGAAATAAACTCAGCAGCATTCAATTCTTCTCCCACTTAAGTACAATAAAATAGTTTTTAAAACAATTTTAGTACAACAATTCTGTACACTACCTATATATTTTAACTTTGTCAAGTTGCAAATATATTTTAAAAGTTGCTGGTTTAGTTTCTATGGAAACATTTTCTTTCCATTAAATAATGTGAAAGTAGAGATTATTAAGTTAATTTCCATTTTTGTATTCTTAAATTACTTTGTTACAGAGCCTATTGTTTACAACAGATTGGCGGATTGGTAGGAGGAGATTCGGTCGCAATGTGCTCGGATATCCATCTATTTTATGCTCCTCATAAAATACACTGTATCTTTGCTAATACTTGTCCGATTTTGATGATTCTTTTATTGTTTTTTAGATAATTTAATTATCTTTCATACTAGCGCATATATGATTAACCATAAATTGCACGCTTTTGAAGTTATGCGTAAATAAAATATTCTTTTCATCATAACTTTTTTCCCTGCAATTCCTCGGTGATGTATATGTATATGTATATATACCATATATATGAAAAGTTAAAGATCTTTATGAAGAATAATTTAGGCAAGTTTAATCAAAATTGTTAGAGCCGTTTTCGAGAAACTTGTAAAAATGTGTAAAATCGATTATATAAAGTGGCACTTCCGGTTAGTCGATTTTGACGAAAATGTTGCTGTAACATCACATGCATGTGCTAACCTTAAATATGTAATTTCAGTATCGTACAGTTTTCCGTTTTTGAGCTAGACTGATCACATACACACAGACACACAGACACACACACAGACCATTTTGCGAGACTTGGTCATTTGGACTCAGGGGACCTTAAAACATGTATTTCCGTTGAAAACTCTAATTCGAAAATTTTCACGATCGCAATACTTCCCCTTCGTATATAGGTAAGGGAAAGTAAAAAAAAGGGAACGTAATGACACACACACTTGTTGAGAAAAGACTGACTTTATTGCCTTGAGTAATCCTCTATATATAGTCTTAGATTGTGTTTACATTTTATTGTTAGGATTAAGTTGTATACAATTACACTGTGTAACTTAACTTATATATATATATATATATATATATATATATATATATATATATATATATATATATATATATAAAATTATTTTTTATTTTTTACACACTATCACTTAAAAATACCGTAGGGTTACCATTAGTAAGATTCAGACAACTCTAGAAATGATGCCACGTGTCCAGTAACAACTAATTAATTATATTTATTATTTTTTTATAATAATTGGCCAACTGAAACGAACTTATGTGTATTCGTAGCAGCAAACGTACCTCGGGAGCATCCTCTTTTATATTTCCTGGATACTTTCAACTACCTTATGGCTTACTAATATCAAGAATATGGGAAGTAATAGATTTTAGATAATAAAAATAACTAAGAAAGGTCCCTCAAAACAATAAATTATTAATAAAATTTTACTATATAAACAACTATCGAGTAGTTGGATTACTTCCAATGTTATATTTACACAGAGAGAGTGGACCAAGTAAATATCTCAAACTAATTTTTTCAACTTCATTAGCAATTACATTGTAAACTTTTCATCTATCTGTTAGTGATGGATTTAATTCATAATAGAATGACACCCTCCCATCTCATTATAAATACAGCATTTGTTAAATAAAACTCTGAATCCAATTGATGCCTATTATTGTGCATATTTAATGATATTTATTTATAAACTCGTGATTTTTTATTTAGGTCACAGGAATAGACATATATTATATAATAATTTTATATATTAATATATATGATAATAGGTACTATAATTATAATTATAGTATATATTATATTAAATTATATACAATGGAAGAAATCCTCCATGTCGACGAAGATACAATAAAAAAAACTTTTGGATTTTTAAGGTCAAAATTATACAGGAGGGTTTGATAATTGTAACATATGCCAATAGCTCTAAGGAATAGAGGCGGAATAAACAAATAAAAATTATGGTTATATTTATTATATGGCAAGTTGCTGTAGTTATTTAATTCGTAAAAAAATGAATATTTACACAAAATTATATTAAAAAATGAAGACATGCCATTGGTGATTTATTATGTTATAAGTATCCATTTCGATGTACAATTTGCAAAAATTTAGAAAGCATTATGACAGATAAAACATTACCGATCAATTAAACACCATTTTACCTTCCTATCTGTTATGTATTCCAGAAACTATTTCGTTTAAATCTATCTGATAAATCCCAAACATTCTGAAACATGATACCCCCATGCATCGTCATTGTAAGAGGGTCGTCAATGAAGTGCATGTACCTACTTTCATTAGAAGATAAGCTCTCTTTATAATTTTATTTAAAATTTAACTTTATTCCCTTTATTCGAAATATTTAATTATAATAATTTGGCAAGTATTTTAGCTGTAAGACAAATATGTTGTAACTGATTTCTTCAAATGGAATTTAAAATTATTATAGATAGAGACTATTCGTGTTAGTCTACAATATATGTTATTTAGATAAATGGATTTAGTATATGAGTGCCTATACTAAAAATAAATATATTTTTTTAAGTTTAATTTATAATTCTAGGGATAATTAGATGTTATGAGAATTTCCATTGAAACCTTGGGCATCTTTGTCCCTAGATTTTTGTTATTATTTTTCTTTGATTAATAAGAGGATTAACTCAAAAATAAGCCTAAACAATGATGTTTCGGAAATTAGCCACGAAAGTTCGCTAAGGTGAAGTATAACGAAATAAAAAAAATATTAGTTCCAACATGTTGATAAAGCTGTGTTTTTCAACTTATTCAATATAGCTGTATCGGTGTTTATCTACAAGGAAGCCTATTTTTTTTTTTTTTTTTTTTTTTTGTCGTGAGCGGAACATACAGACGCTATTCTTCAAAATACTTTGTGATTTACCTTTATCTTTGGCAGTTTTCTATTATTTTAAGCGCTTGTCCGCAGTCACCCAGCATAACATGATAGTAGGGGAAAATGCAGACCTCAGTTGTGTGGCATGATACGTATTGTACACTTACCCTTACTGTCATATTTTTTCGAGACAACTACGGACTAGCGAATTATAACCAAAATTATTTTTTCAATGCATTTATTCAATTATATTCCACATCCCACTTTCATAACTCAGTGAAGATTGTAAAATGTGAATCTCAAACAAGTTGATTATTACAACATTACAATAATCCTCCGGAAACAGAACTATTTTGTACTTGTTTCGAAACCACTCTTGCTTGAATAATGAGTCTTCCAGATACCTTGTACGCACTTACCCCTTAAGGCAGGGGCAAGGGGGTACTAAGTGCAATTCAATCAAATTATCAATCTCATCAAAATGGACGTGGTTGAAACTAATATTATAACATAACCGTTTACGGGACATTTTAACAAAAATAAGAAAAATCTAGCTTCAAAAATAAACATTTTACAGTCCTGTAAAGTCGAACTTTGTAAAATTTAGTGCGCACTTTTTTCACAACACTCTACTGTCAATTTTTGATAATTTTTTTTAAGACTGATATGAATTTATGTTTTCTTACTTTTTTCTCTCCTGATAATGCCTGAATTAGCGAAACATTTATTGATTTTTCTTTGCTGACATTGGAGAGACTCAAGGGTTTGTTTTTAGAATATTTCAATGACTTATTAACTATTATTACATTTCTTTTACAAATAGTAAACTCTGAATGTTTAGAACTGCAATTAGATTTTTTAATTTTTTTATAGACCGTTTTTATTAAATAAATATAGTGTTTACTGGTGAGGAAACTCAAGGAAATGTCAAGAATTACCGCCATAATTTTATTTATATTTTACATTAAGTTTTGGTATATATGTATATATTTTAACAGTGAAGTAGAAGTTTTACTGTAATTTTCCTATTTTATATATATATATATATATATATATATATATATATATATATATATATATATATATATATATGTGTGTGTATAGTAAAAAATGTAGTCTCAATTGATTCAGACTTTCTATCTAGCGTATCTAGCGCAGTCTCTGAATAACAGTGTGATGCAACATATTATACAACAGTGGATATATATTATCCTTGAGAATATTATCGGAAAAATATAAATTATAATTTGATTTAATCATGGTTTTTCAACTGTCTTCATTTCCTAAGAAAAATGGCTTATTGCCAATCGCCAGTTGGCTATTTCATATTAGAAACTGAAATCCAGAACTAAATTTCGGCCGTGACGAATCGATTACTTTGCTTAAGATTTTTTAGAAGGCTTGCCCTCTAACACCTTAAAACGTTACAAATATTATTTGACTTTTTTTGTGTAAAAGCTGTACCTTAATTATTTTTCCCTACGTAATGTGTGTGTATATATTTAATTATCCCTTTTTATTATTTCTTCTTCCATTATAATAACTACTACACAGCGCACATATTATAAAGAACAAACTGTACAAAGAAATCAGAGGGTATACTATGAAAGGATATATATATATATATATATATATATATATATATATATATATATATATATGTATATTTTTTTAAATTTATATAACTTTTTTTTCATTCATTAAAAGATGTAAATAATTATTTTAAAGAATAAGTTTTTGTTAAACCGGCGATTGTAATTTTCTTTTCTAACTTTTTGTTCTTTTTATTATTACTCGTTTCTATTGTTTATATTGTTAATATTGTTTCACATGAATTCTTTTTTCTTTTATTGCTTTTATATTATTTATTATTTTTATTTGTTAATTGAAATATGTAAGCCAGAAATATTTATATTTGAACCTAACTAAATTTAAAACATGGATATACATATAACGATATTGAATTCAGAAATGATTTCCTTATTGGCCTTCCTAGACGAACCGGTGCGGAAAGAGAAGTGAGCGTTGCCTGGCCTTGGCCGTCAGAACGAACTCTAATCAACAGACAAGGTTGCTGGGGACAACACCTGCTCAATGTACAAAAAAAAAACTAAGATTTTTCTTTCATAATCTTTTTTACAAGTAACTGATTCCGAAATAAATTGAAAGCGTTGCTTTATTACGATAAAATATTTTATTGATACGATTCATAAATCTTGTTCACGATAAATTATTATTGCGAATGACACATAAAAATCGGTTCTTCATACATAAGTCAATTATAATTCGTTCTTTTCGTGGCCATTAATAGTAAAATGTCCTTTATTTCCTTATAAATAAACTTTATTTCTAATAAAAAAGGAAATAAAAAAAAAAGTTTAAGTTTTAAATAGAGGTCAAGTAAATTGATGAAAAATGGTAATCACAAATAAGAGGTTGGTAGTTTTATCTTCATCGTACAGGGTGTTCATTTTAAGACGGCTCGAATCCATTTTGCGCAAAAACGGTTCGTCTGAGAGAATAATGCCTAGAAGTCAAATTTTTAGGGCTAAACGTTTTCTTCCTGAATATGTCCATTATTTGACTTTGTCGCCACTTTTCGCCCGACGCTTGGCCAAACTGATATGTGGACTAAATGAGCATGGTAGATGATTCTGAAGGTATTTAAAAAAAAAAAAATATGTTCAAACTAGACATTATTTTTCATGGCCCAGAGGGGTGCCACAGATCTACGACAAAAATTAAAACCGATGCAATGCTATTTTCTGATAATTAAAATGATAACAAGCCGATTAGAGATTCGAAATTTATCGGCCATTGGTGGAAGGCAAAGATATAAAACTCACAAACATAAGAAAATAGGCTACTTGCCAATTATTTGGGGAGCGTCTGGCAAAATTTCTTCTCGGGCGTATACAACCCACGCGACAGCTTTGTATATACTCGTACACAAACATTATCAGCATGCAATTAATACATAGATTGGAGATCAAGTATTGACAACTGTGTATAGACAGTTAATCTGATATATCATTGTCATTCTAATCTCCCGCTCACTGTCTAGAAATTAATTTCTCAAATAAAAGTTGCCATTAATTTTTTTTTTTTTAATTTATGATCTTAATCCTGGGCATGATTTATGAAAAAAAAGATGACTAATTTGCTAAATAAAGCATCCACGACGTTTTTCTTAACCATAACCCATTCACTCTCAATCCAAGATATATAATTAGTAAAATACACAACCTTCCACGTTTACATACGTAGGCAATGGAGAGAACGCAACTGAAAAATATATTTTTCAATGCTACTCGTAATAATATCTTAGGTAAAACACGCTATTTTATAATTATCAGAAACTATTTATCAGTATATTTATACAATATCTTAGGTGAAAAAGTTTATCTATTTCCAAAATAGAATTTTCATTAGGGATTGATAAATTATTTTCCACTTCTATAAATTTGTTTTTATTGAAAACTTGATTCAAATGTTCATTCATCTTCAGTTCTAAAAACACATAAAAATTCAAAAATCAGCAATTTAAAATACAGTTTGGTGTATACAGAATTTTCATGTTAAATTAAATATTTTCGTGCATAAAGATACACTGTAGAGCTTATATTTATTACATTAAATTTGACAAGCTCCTACTAATCAACTTGGTAATAAGGCAATCATTATCCAGCGAATGCAATAATAAAAATTGCCAGTTTCGCTACAGGCAAAGCCGAAACCTCAAACAAAGCGACTCGAAACACCCAAGGTCTTGCTAGTTAATTCAAGATCGCTCTCGTTAAAACCTTGAGCTAATAATGATTTTTGAAAGTATGAATCGTGTCTAATGTGAATGAATCATAGTTCTCCCAGTCATTTTTTTCTTCATATCCCAATAGTGCTGTGAAAAGTTAAAGGGCCGTAACTCCAAATCATTTTTTTAAAATACATTTTTGTATAGTACCGAATTGCTCTAAAAGCTACACCTCTTTATGATATTAAAAAACATTAACACCAATGATTAGGATCTAACCACTGGATTTAGGCCTTTCAAATGCCATAAAAAGGTGTAGCTTTTAGAGCAATGCGGGTATAATACAAAAACGTATGCGTTAATAACTAACTAATAATAACAACTAAAATAATAATTAATAAACTAATAATAAATAACTGTTATTATTTTAAAATACAAATTTATAGAACATAAATCCTATAAATGGTTGTTTTGATCGCCTTTTTCTGTAACTAAGTAGCGTTTTAATACCTGATTATGGTTACGCAGTAATTACTCTGTTATTGTTTGCAAATAGATTCTAAACAACAATAACAAACAATTACATTATTGTTCATTTAACGTTTTTGTAATATTACTATATCATGCGTGTATGGAGATATTTCGGAACTACCCGGATAGATACGGCAAACATCTATTGTAGTATTCAAACTTGCTGAAGATTTGAATGCATAATCAAGACTATTTTTATAATATTTATTGAAAATTTACAAATGCAACTAATCAATGTGTTTATGAAGATTATAACTTGTATGTAAAGATTCACATCCCTTCAAGCTCTACTTTATATTAGAAGGTTCTGAGACCATCTTTTAAGTCACCTCCAAGGATAATCTATATATTTATAACGAAGGTTAAGAAGTAATGGATCAGATAGAAGATAAAGTTTATAATGGAATCATGTGTATTCAGTCTAAATCTAAAAGAAGTGAAGATATTTGCGAACGAAGAAGAAAAAACTGTTTCGATTCAGCAGGAATTCGTTTAAATGGGTTTGTGGAATCCCAAAGGCCAATTAAATATGTTCAAATAGCCCTTATGAGCTATATTACGAATTGAAAGTTGATTAAGTAAAACAAATGTAGCGTAGCCAGAAACTACGAGAAGTTTCTTAGCATTCCAATTTTGAACTTGGAATCCATGGATCGATTTTCAAGATAAAATGCCAAATGGATCTGTTTCAGTGGAGTATGCGGTTTGTAAGATGTACTAATTTAAAAATATTTAGATGCATTTTATGTGTTTGTTAAGTTTTCCACGAACTAACGATTTTTTTTTTTAATTTTTCTTTTCCAATATATTTTCGTGGACAATGAACCAAATTTTAAATATATCCAAGTGGAATACAGGATATAAACAGAACATTATTAAAGAAAACTGTAGGACACAGTATCTTAAGTTTTTAAGAAGTGATTAACTTCCAGATAGCTAGAGGGATATTATCATTCACAATATCACAAAATAGATCTATCAATCCACATGGGTGTAATATAATATATATTATATTACATCTATTCTTAGAATTTAAATTAATTCATAAAATAATTATCTAGTTTATTATAAAATTATTTTATTGAATATAAAGTTCTAACCTTTTCACATTTGTGGCTGCATTTAGTATATTTTTATTTAAATCCTTCTTTTTAATTAGTCCGAGACACAAATTAACCGAGTTGTTCTGTCTGATCCACCGTAATGCTGGCAGGAGACAAGACGAAGAGAAATTTAGGATATAAAATTGCTACAAATGGGATCATATTTTGCAATCTAGTTGCCCTCTCCTGTTGATCTGCAGTCACTGAACGAGGCACATGAGGCACATTTATATATATATATATATATATATATATATATATATATATATATATATATATATATATATATATATTTGTGCCATACGATCCGCTGATACTCTCTTGCAAGAATTAGCTAAATAATCAATAGATATTACTTAATCAATTTAATCAAACAATTATTAAAAATTATATACTATTAATCTATTATTGCCGGATCAATAAATAACTACAAAAAAAAAATACAAAATAAATTATATTTAATTTTCTTTAATAAATATGAAATATTCAGAATATAAATATAAAACGCACTATTCAACACTATTGGCGCACATATAAACCGTCAACAAAAAATGTTTAAAGTAAATATAGAACAAACTAAAAAAAAAACAAGTAAAATATAATGCTGATAAATGTTTTATCTAAGAAGAATGGATGAATAGTAAAAATTTAAGTTGAAACTTACTACTAGTTTAATATTACTTCCCTAGATTTTATTTTTATTTTTAGGTTTTACTCGTGATACCTTGAAATTTGGCATGAATCTAACAAATGTATGTCGAAGTAACAAAAAAAAAATTTTTGTGATTTTCAAAATTCAAACTTTCAAGATTTTCAAAAATCAGTCGTCATGTAACATACAACATCTTGTCATTCATGCTATATATCAAAATAAATCCCACACTATAAGCTGTAAAATGAGCTATCAAACGTCCAATTAACACCATCGGTTGTAAAAGAGCATTTTTGTAATCCAAAACTTTGTGAATTTCGACTATTTCCGCAATTTTCAAAAATCTATATTAAAAAACCACCCAAGGAAAAAATATATTTGCATGAAATATATACAGTTACCGTTGAGGTTTTCCGATAGGTATTGTTTATTACGCATTTGGAAGTTTTGATTCCGTTGATTTTTGAACTACTATTTTTATATTTTTTTATGTAATATTCCGAAACATGTCGAAATACGCACTTAAAATATTAAGCTTGTTTTCCTTACACATTCGTTTTCTCCTTTGGATTTTGTATTTGTTTTTCCTTATGTACTCATTATAAATGGTTAAATAATAAGTTTTATATTTCTATTCTACAAATTTTATATCCATTAAATAAAGAAATTCAAATATAATTTATTTTTTAATTATTGTCAATTTCATGTACTTATTGATATGTACTTATCAATTTTAATTCATTTTCTGTTATTTAAATGTATCCGCCAATAATGTATAATTTAAATAATTGTTCGAGTGAGTTGATTAAGAAATGTCTCATGATTATTTAGATAATTCATGCAAAAGAGCTGTTACTGCATTTTGCATAAAGATTCAAATTATATAACTAATGATTGATCAGAAATGAATTATTAGTATTGTTAGTAAGAAAAGGGTTGGTAAGAAATTTTAGAGCCCCTGGTATCTATTACAGCTGTAATAGAAATGTGAAATGTGAATAGTAGAAATGTAGGCATCGAAAAATGTGTTAGCCTATCATAATTACTGTTAAAGTACTAGTTCAGTGTAGTACTAACAAAAAAATCCACGAGGTTTCTACTTATTTAGATTTGCTGATTTTTTATTCTTCTAACAAAAAAAAAACAAACTTAAAATGAGAAACAGTGAACAAATAGTGAAAGTATTTCCTTGATTGCAAGACTAGATTTTATCGCAAAGTAAGACTGGCGCTAACTACTGCTCACTGAGGATTAATTACTGGTTACTTTTAAAAAAATATATTTTCTAAAACTCTTATTCAGGAGGCTGAAACTCGTAAGTTCGACTGGAATTTAATTAGTAGAAAGAAGTTTTACGAGCTTGGTATTACCATTTGTTATAAATCAAAGTTAGTTATAAGATATCCTTAATTCAAACGTTAAGTAAAACCATTTCGTAAGATCAGTTATGTCAGTATTGAGTTTAATGGAATTTATTACTTATAATATGTTCAAAATTAAAATAAAAGTATTAAAAATCAGCTTCCTGAAAGTGGCTCATGTCGTTTACGCTAGAGAATGAAAGAACCATTATTTATCTTTTAACTATAACACATCTGAAAGGTTGAACTCTAACTGACCACCCATACAGCCTGCTTTGACTCATGTGGATCGCAACGCGTGATAATAAAAAGTTCATTGGGCTGTTTTTTGTTTTTTTATGCAAAATAGAATACATTTTGACACATGTGTGCGATATTGAAAATGCATAACATTATATATTAATTTTAATATTTAATATAAATATTTTAATATTTAATCAAAACCATTCCAATCATATGAATCCTCTGGTTCAGTCCTTATGAGCTTCAACTCATCACTATATTCCTCTATCTCAGTTGAAACGGTAGTGGCCCATAGAACGATCGTTAAATATGACAATTGGTGTCATTGCACTTCACTAAATTCCAGAGTGCTTGCGGCTTTAGCGCTTTCGTTTAACCTCCACCGGTTTTATTTTCAGAAACGCGGTGAGAAAAATATTAGGATCAACTGAATTCCAGTTTTAGGGAGTTAAAATTTCCCAGTTCACATGTACATAAGGAGGCATGCAACCGTTTTAAATAAGCATGTTTAAATATTAATCAATGATCTTAAATGTGGCAGAATAAAATTTTCAACTATATAATTGAGAAATATAAAATATATTTCTTATACATATTTATATATTTTGCAGTATAAATAGGATTTTGCAGTGAACTAACCTTGGAAGTGTTTGTAAACAATAACGCGTGATCGAAGACAATTCACAACATGCCCGACCTACCACAACATTGTCAACTATCGCGCATACAATAGCAGCATCTATCGAACGTAGACTGCAACAGTGCACCAATCGTAGCCATTTAGTTGCTAGTAATCGCTAATAGAGGTCGCTCGGAGGTAGATAAACACAAAATGACTCAATGTTTGGGACGTCATGTATCAGAGTGGGGGCCGCTAGTACTCCCTGCCGGCCTGCAGATCGCGTTGTATTCCAGCCGGCTGGACCAGTCCGTGGTCGAGGATGGGGGACGACGCTGCAGAGAGGTTGATGAACGGTTTGGGGGATGTGCTCAAAGACATCACATCAGGAAATGTCACGACGGACACCTTCGTCAAGACTGCGACCACCATCAAGACCATCCTTCCGACGCTCGGACATTTCAAGATCGTGAGTATTGCAAGTTGATGATAATGGTAGTGTTTGAGGTCAATCGGCCGCATTCCGTCCCGGTCATGTCATGAGCCTGCCCGGGTTTCTTTGATCTGTCATCGGCCCTGCTCATCTAACTAATGCAACAGTTTGCTCTGGCTGTCAGGGCAACGGGCTCAAATCGGTCGTTTTCTCCCGGACTATCATAAATTTTATAATTTTTTTTTTCTAAATCTTATGAAATATAAGATTGAAATTTATTAATCTTCGAGTGAGGTACCATCTCTTATTGATTTGTCTTTCTAGATTCTTGATGTGAGTGGTGCATCATTTTGTCTTATATTTTTTCTGTCCCGATGATGCCTGAATTGGCGAAAGGTCCACGGTTAGTTGCTTACCGATTTTGTAGAGAATCATAGTTTTGTGTTTGGTTACTGCTATTTCATGCAAACTGAACACTACGTTTGGTTGCAATGTTTTCCCTCTCTCAAGTTCTGTTTTTTGGCTTTGTTTACCTTTTATTCTTTATAACATGCAAAGATTGATTATTACTATTTGTCATTGAAATTATGTCTCTTCTATATTTATTATTAAGAAATCGTGATAATTGTTTGTAAACCATTTACTTTCGAAATTAACGTTTCATTATTTATTAATATAATAAAGCAAACCTTGGTTGGATCCCTTCAAGAATAAACGGACAAAAATATGTTGGCTGAGTGATGTTTTTATACGTTTTGGCTTTTTATTATTTTTCATTCCTTACATGCAGGTCTAATGGTTTGTTTTTATATTTACAAACATTGCAATATATTTACAAACTCACAAAATTATATCCTTAACTAAGAGCAAAACAAATATTAAAATTGAAAAAGAATACTAGTATAAATATATGAATTAACAAAAAAAAAAATATATTTCAACATAAATTGAAAAACTTTCGTGGAAATACAACCAAATTCAAAAATCAATATAGGGTGGCAACAATGATATTAAAATTCATTTTTCGCTTTTTATTGTTCTTCAGCTTTACTTACTGCTTTGCAGAATATATTGAGATTGTTATAAATAAATACCTAGTTGTTTAAAAAGGGACTTGAAATGGTCTTTTATATCTTGAAATGGTTATAGTTTCAACTAAATTGCTTTTCCACGAGATCTCGTTAATTAAACTAAATAGTGCTTGCTTTCAGACAAAGAAATAAAATGTAAACAATATGACTAATGCAACCTGGTATGAAATATTCAATGTCAAGTCAATTATTATAACTTATGAATTTATTTTCGAAAATAAAACAAATGGAATTTATACACAAATATATATCTATGTATATATATACGAATATAATATAATAAATATACATACATAATAATATAATTAATAATAATAATAAATAATATATAATTATGAAATAAATTTATATTGATAATAATAATAAATAATATATAATTATGAAATAAATATATTCATATATATAAATTTAATATAATATAAAAATATAATATAATATAATATATATATATATATATATATATATATATATATATATATATATGAAAGGAATATAATTATTTAATTTATATGAAGTTAAAAATAGTAATCGGTTAATTTAAGTTTAATTTTACATGCACTGTTGATAAAATTCTAATGATTCTTCTCTAATTTTATCTCTAATTCAACTACGCCCTGTTAAATAACAATTCAGTTAAAGATTTAGGTTTTAAGTCAGTTTATCACCAAACATTTGTGATAGCTTATCGGTGGTATATCAAGTAGAGCTGAACTGACTTTCACTAAAACATAGTTCTCCCTAAGCGCCCACCGTCCAATGGCAACAATAGTGTATTCATGCCTCAGTGAGCTCACATTGTTTACTCTTAATTAACGAATTTCTGGGAACTGTGAAAATTTATTCCCTTCAGTATAAGCTATTTTATTTGTCAAGATTGAACATTGTCCTAAATTTTACATTTCAATACAGCATTGTTAATGAATACATATTTTAATTATTTCGATAATATCTTAAACCAAATATTTACAGTATCCACTGAAAATCCGGGCTTACTAATGTTAACAAATTGTATTTAAACAATTTGGCAACGGTTTCTTATAAAATATGCATTCAGTGAGTATACTAGGCATTGTACTAAAAATTCAGAAACTTAATAAAATATTCAAAATATATACTACTCATTTTTTGTTTGTTGGAATCCGATTATCAGTTTATCCGAACTGACATTATCAACAGTATCAATTTATTTTAAAAAAAAAATTTCTAAAGCTCTTTTCAATTTAGAAACAAAATAAAAATTATTGATTGTACTTACTGAGTAGTTCGATATTAATGAATTGAGGTTCGTTAAAATTTTTTAATGAAAATTCAAACTTTAATCTCACGGCTCGTGGACAAACAACCATATGTATCTATATTTTTTTTTTTATAACAAATTTCCACCAAGAGGCAAAAATGCATAATTACAAGTGGTAGACACTAACAAAAACATTTTTTTTTTTTGAGAAATAAACTTTTAGTAACACTTCCATATTTCTTATGCATTTATTTCATGTTATAAAATCTCTCTCTCTCTCTCTCTCTCTATATATATATATATATATATATTTGTGTAGTCATGTACAAAAACAGAAGTTTTTAAATAAATAGTATGAAAAATGGATAACTGACAAATAAATAAATAAACTTCCATAGTTTAGGACAATGACAAATCCTCAAATTAAAAAAAAAACCCTGAGAAATATTCGAAAGAAGTGTAAAAATGTTACTAAAAACTTCCAAAAAAAAGTAAGAAATAGAGCTAAAAAATACACTGGTTGTAGTGCTTTCGCTATATTATATGTCCAGCAGTGAAGGACATTAATTATAATGATTTTTGTTTGTTAAATAAATTTTTGTAATCCAGTTCGTATTTTTTTATGAAGACTAATCTTTATCTAATACTTATATCATAAAATCGGCTGGTGGTATGCCCAGTTATCTGAAAATTGGAAGTGGTACGCTGTGACTGACATAGTCTGGGAAGGTCTGATCTACAGTATTTCATTACCCTAATCATTTTTGCTTAATTACCTTCACATCTTTTGAAAATGTTTATTTGTTTTTTTTTCGATAATTCATGGTTAATTTGTCTTCTTAGGGAAAGTGAGGGGGGTTTTTATTCCATGATAAATGATGAGATGTTTACTGTATTTAGCACACCTAGACATGTACTCCTACCTGAGCAGCAAGAGAGGGTTATCTTATGCACGGTAGGTTATCTACAAAAATTGGTGGAGCTACGTAGTTTAATACTTTAAGCAACGATTTATTTCGCAAATGGTCAGCAACAGTCTAACCCCGGCAGGAATCGACACGGCATTCTTGCGTATCATATGCGGCCTAATTAAGATTATTGTACTGCGATCTTTAGATTCAATATAATTGAATATTTCTATGTATTGGAAATCTAGGAATGGAGATCTAATTGTAGTTAGAAAAGGAGCATGTAATCGAGAACCAATGTTTTTCTCCAATCGAAACTTTAATAATATTACAAGACATTATAAGATGTCTTTTTTTTTTTTTTTTTTTTTTTTTTTTTTTTTTTTTTTTTTTTTTTTTTTTTTTTTTTTTTTTTTCCAAACCCCTGGATAATTACATTTGCAGATATATACATTTAATTTGATGTTTGTCCTTTTGCTGAAGCTGGGCTTCATTTTAAGGAATTTTTGTGGTATTGGTTTTACATTGTTGTTTCTTATTTAATTCTTATTATAACAAAAGTGTTGGGGCACACTTTATTTTTCTGTTTGTTTTTAAGATGTCTTATATTATTATAGTTCTTATATTATAAGATGAGGTAAGAATATCGCTTTTCCCGCTGTTGATGGCGAACATGGAATGACCAATGGCGTCACCTTACAGTCCTCAATAATTCATGAACCCATTATTTTTCCTCTCATCTCAAGGATGTTTCTCAGGTTCAATAAAAAGCTTGTGAATTGTATATACATATGTATAAACTTTACATTGTTTTAATAATGACAGTTTTATATTATTAGCCGAAGGGCAATGATATTTTGAATATCCTACATATCTTCCTAAATAAATATATTGATGCTGTGCGTGGAATTGGTCCTGTGGCTGATCTGCTATGATTGGGATATTGTAAAATGACTTTAGACCTTTTGATTTACTTATTCTCATCAGTTGTAATTTGGAAAATGTATTCATAGGTACTGGTAATTTTTGATTATATGATGATTGACTAACAGACCTTCAATATTGAAAGTATTTTGAATCCAGTGAGACTATTGGCTGGTAATAATAAAATGAATAATTCACGCAAGAAATGGAGATAGTCACCTGTGATAGATTTCGAGAAAATTAAGTTTTAAAGTTTGAAGCTACTTTCTTCAGTTTATGGATATTCGTAAAGATTATAACATACCGACCATCCACATTTCCGAATGTTGTATTTTTACCATCTTATTCTATTCTTATTATATACCATCTTATTATATGACACTTAATTGACCGAATTGTCTTTTTGATTTGAGGGATATGAAAGTCTCACTCATGACCTAATGGGTCGTGTTGCGTCAGAGATCCGGAAATATATATGAAAAATGATCGAGGCCCGTTTTAAATGCTATCTATATCTCTTTGGAATTTAGTTTCGAATATAGATTTTCAGTTTTTCTCAACTAATACTATTTATTTCACTACTTTACCAGAATTTGCATGTACTCATGTACGCATCTGCTCATCTACTAATTTCGCAACATTCGGCATGGTATTACTTATGTCTGATCTAATAGATTTGAGTACTAATGCAATTTATGAAAGAATAAACGAACTCTGATCAAAAATTATGAGTTCGTTTCAACAAATTATTGTCCATTGAAGTAGAAACCTCAATGGTGTTTCATTTATATGAATAAAGGCAGCGTCCCTGAATGTTGATCAGGTTCGGTTCCGTGTTAGATAAGGTTTTTTGCAACATGATTTAGATCTGACATGTGGTTTACCCAGACTTTGGTGGTAAATAAAAAGTAAGGAGCTTCTTAAAAGGCAGTTTTGTTAAAGGTCAGTTTAGAAAATAATTAATTAAGGTTTTCTTAAACTGATTTCAGATGACTCCCACACACTTCTCTCACCAACTACTGTTCCAATATGATGGCAGATAAATCAGTTGTCCTTTTCTATTTAGGAGAATGTTAATCCATTAATGTTATTACTTTATTCGTCACAAATATTACATAATTTATTTAGCGTATGTGAATTACAAGTACTATCCATATGCAATGCATCGAACTATTAATCTACCTGGGCCCCATCGAAATTTAACTTTAAAAAAAATATAATTATATTCAATTAACTTGCCATTTAGAGATTCTGGTCTAGAATTTGCTTCTGAATTGTCTTGCTTATTCGATTCGTATCCAAATACTCAACGGGATTCTTTCGGCGTGTTCACTAGAGTTTTTTATTTTTTTTTTCATGTTGCTGAATTTACTAAGTACCGACCGAGACATTGATAGAAAAATAAAATATTTGATAAATAAGGGTTTTAACGGATGCCAGTTAAGGTTGTAAACGTTCTTGAAAGATCTTGGCATGGAACCTCTGGGTTAGCTACTATATGTTAGTATTGTTGCAGCTGTGTGTCATAATTGTCTCTATTCCGTATAGTTTTGAATTGAACAATTTATTAGTAGCGCGTTGTCTAAATCACGCGACAACTACGCGCAACGGTTAGGCTAGGGCAAGATGCTAGGAACCCCAATGACAAGAGGTCGAGTGAAAGTCGCCCACGGTCTGATAGTCTCGAGTTGAATGCCCCTGCTGCAGCCCAGGGCACTGCAGCTGTGGTGATCCCATCCCTATCAGTATGAAAGCAAACAGTCCTATTGATTTATTGATAATACTATGTATACTCTAACAATGATATTTTTACATGGTTTTGAACTTTGTTTCAAGTACGATACTGGATGCCCCAATGGTGCATTCATGGTTAAAAATGACGTGCTAAATATTATATAAAAATCAATTTTTATATAATTTGTTTAATACATAACAATGAACCTTGATCTATAACATTTGGCATCTGAATCTATCGTCATCATATCCAATGTATCTCTGAGTCAATCCCTGGTTTGTGGTCAGGTTTCTGTTTTAAAAACTTTTGTTTTTATCAACAGCTCATTAATTTTAAGACAAGATTTATGTTATTGTTTTTAAGCCTGAATACAGTATATGTGTGTATATGTTCATTAAATTTGAAAAGGTACATGCACTTATATTTTATACATAAGTGTTGGGTATATAATTTTCATAATGTTTTTTCAATAGGCAATATTTGTCTCGCTGAATTAAAATATTGTGTTTTAAAACATAAAATACTGGCCATTCTAATGTTGGATTTGATATAATGTTGGAGTACAATTTCAGCTATCAACAAATTATCTTACAATTTATATGTCGCACATCTAGAATGAAAGTTGTACAACACAAAAAATGTGTTTTTGTTGGAACGAACATTAGGCACAAGCTAAGAACTACATACGAGTTAAAGTCCATAGTCCATTGAAGGTGTTGCTTGAAGATCACCTATTGTGTCTATCGGAATGACATGATATTTGAGAGCTGGTTGCTCTTTGGAATGATATGGTTGTACAAAACTATCGATAGTTCCGATTTTACCGTAGCTAAACTCGATAGTTATACTATCGATAGTTTTAAAAAGTGTTGCTAGGTTGGTTTTTCTCCACCAGATTAAGATTCTTTTTTATTCTTTAGTATTTTTTTAGGTTGAGAAATTTTTTTTCTGAGTTTATCTAATGCTAAATGCATTCACCACTATTATCTCATTAGAAACTAATAGTTAGAATGATTAGAAAAAAAAATTGAAAACACACCTTGAGTTTTTATTATTAATTTATTTTACACGTATTTACTAAATCTGCAGGATAATAACTATTAAAAGATTTTCCTTGGCTAAGTATCCTGTATTGTGACTTCACTATGACGTTACAGTTCTACGTTCTAGTGTTCAGACTGAATTGATATATTCAATAAATAATGTGATAAACCTGAATGAATGAATTTTGAACTAATAATTTAGGATTTTTTTTTTATATATTAAATTTTATTAATTGGATAGGAATGGAACATCCATAAAAACACAAATATGTTTTTTAAAATTTCATTTTTCAGTCATTCATTGACTTTTTTCAAACTTTTTATTCAAGAATCTATTAGTTTTCACTAGGTATGTTTTATCCTGTGTAATATTTTCGTGGAAAAACTAAGTAAAAATATAATTATACGCTTATATCTTCCTTTATTTTTCCTCTTTAAAATAATTACATTGTACGTTCATTGGAATTTATTAATTTGGATGTTATTTCTATTAAAAGAAATTTAAAAAAATAAAGGATGTTTTGATTTTCGATATTACTATCGATATTTTTACTAGCATATAACTATCGATTGTTTTGTTAGTATAAAACTATCAATACTAACAGTAGTTTTACATCACGATGATAGGAGGCCCAACTATTAAAATAACTGACGTTAGAAATTTTGAGTTATCCTTCTTTAATTATGGAATTTCAACATGAAACACGTCAAGAATAAATATAATCAATAGTTGGTGCAGTACGTATTTTATGTAGGTATATATCGTTAATTTTAATTCACATCTGTCTTAAAATTTAAGACAACCAGATAATACACTGAGATATTAAAAAATAACAATTACATGGTAAACACCAGTACTTAGGGCTTACCTTATCTTGATTTGATTTCAGCTCATGAGTTAGTTAAGGCGATCCGTCATCGAACTCCTTTTTAGCCCTTTGACGCGTTGTTTGTGCTTTGTTGACATAGTTTGTTTTTAAATATTGTTTGTTGTATTGTGAGTATTTTTTATTCCATATGCAATGGTTCGTTTCAGATGTACCATGGAGGTCGTGTAGCGAACACAGTGTGGCAAAAACGGTTGTAGTTTTTTGACTGGTCTACATATCTACGTAACTGCGATGTATAAGACCAAAAGGGTTTTGGCAAGTGTATATATTATTTCAAGTATCGCTGTCTTAATTTTAACTAAATCTTCTTTGATTCAAAGAAAATACACTATTATTTTAAATTGGGCGCTACTGTTTGACATGTAGACACTATTTCATCCTATGAAATATCAGACAAGAAAATCTTATTCGAATTTCCTTTTTTTTTTCAAAGTAACAGACTAGACAGAATTTTCTGTGAAGTGTAAAAAAAAAAATTGAAGTTTTTTTATGAATAGCTGTAATGAAGATATGGCATAAGTTCCTTTATCAAATGAAGCAGTCTCACTAAAGCTCAAGAATTGAATGCCTGATTTTAAATCTTCAATTCTAAGGAGATATGGTCAATATTGTGATTTACCCGCTTGATTTCTTTCCAACCATATATCAGAGACTATATGAAAGGCTTTGTCACTCAACTCGCTCTGTGCCAGTACACCAGGAAAACTCAATAAGGAACCGTGCATACAAGTGCTAAAAGGTTGAGGTCATAGCCGCACTGAGGTTGGATAAGACAAGGTTGTATGTACATCTGGTGGACCGGTCGAGCAGCAGCTTCAGCACGAGCTTTGGAGTGAGTGTTATAGGGATTAGCCTAAATGTTTACATCATCGTTTTAAAGAGATAGTGCCACTTCAAGAATTCTTCCTTCATTAATGTCTAATCAAATTATCTAGTTATAAAAATTAAATACTGAGTCTGAGTAATTCATTTTTTATGGTGAGGAGGGAGGGTTTTATTTTTGTATTCACAGCTGTCAATGTTGACAACTTATTGATGTTGAATTTCCTGGTTAAAAGTTTGATATTGTGGCATGACGGGTATGATAGATATTAATAACAAATGACACCTCTTTCTATCGTGATTATTGTATGTGGTTTGACAAGGGGATCCTTCATCCAGCTCCTCTTCAGCCTTCAGCGAGTCTAATCAGACATGTTGGTTGTAGTCATGTCTTGTATGAGTGTTTGGGTGTTCTGTAGGTTACCATGAAATTTTGTAGTTGGTCGTTTGTAGTTTATTTGAGGACTGCATCATAGGGCTGCATTTAAATCTGGCCTTTAATCATAATGGTCTCTCTATGCAATTATTTATATTGAAATTGGTCATACTTTTGAAATGAACCAAGCTCAATGTTTGCATTTTAACAATGGAATTCTTGGAATTATAATCCAATACTTGTTAGAACCAACAGCAGCGCCTGGTCAGTATCACGCTCGGCTCCCAGAAGTTTTCCATTCCCGATCCCTGAATCAACTGATTCAACGTCAATTTTCATTTGAAGGTTACAATAGTGAATCATTAATACTGGGAAAGTGTTAATTGCAAAATTTCCAGATATTTTTTTCTTTTTATTTACACAAAGGTGGCCTATAATGAAAAATGTCTATCTGCAAAAACCTAACTATGCTTAAAACTGAAAAAAAAATTTATTTTGAAAGACCTATATCATATTTTTGTCCTTATTTATATTTCTGTATACATTATCTATTTCTGCTGTTTTTGGAAGGTAGCCATGACCAGTTTTCATTCAAACCACGTAAGAACCCAATTTTTGTTAATTTTTGCAGATAGACATTTTTCATTAGAGACCTTCGTTATGTTCTGCTTACTTAGAGATGGACTACAATTAGCGACAAACCGGAATGAAATAACAGATTCAATAAAAATAGACTTTTTTTGTTTGTTTGTTAAGTAATCGGTTTCTGAAAAATCTGCTTTTCTTGTTTAATTCACCTTCTTTCCTTGTTTCTTTACTACCTGTCACCAAATAAAAATAAATAAGAACCATTGGCCTTTCTGTGTTTTTTTCTTCTTATTCTTTCCTTTCGATCAACTTGATGTTGCACTTTATGCCAAATTGACTCTAAATCAATCCTATATAGCTTGTACTGAATTACTAAATTTATTTATTTGTTTTTTTCATTCAGATTTTCAAACTTCTTGCAGCAAATTTCAAAACAATATTCCAATAGAGACTAATTTTTAGGCTGTCAAAAGAATATACATTACTAAATCCCTTATACCTAAACACGTTGAATCATCTCCATACACCTTTAAACCTAATGCGACCTTAGTTTTGGTTTATTATTTTTAATAATGAACCTTTGTAATCGACCAATAAAAAAAAAAATAATTCTTCCTCCCGTTTTACGTTTCATGATATGTAGAATACAAATATTGAATAAATAAAAAAATCCGTCTGTCCTCCATCCGCGGCTTTTCTCCGTGACTACTTGACTGACTTTTTAAAAATTTGGCTTCGAAGTCACAGGTCACCCCAGGCCGATCCTCGGAACTCAACATCACCGTTTGTCCCGATATAGAGCCTGATTAAAGGTTTCATAGTCTATATTTCAGCCATTTATGACAATAGAGGTAAATTTTACAGTGTTTTGAAATTATTATACCAAAAGGTCGACCTTTAAATGTTTGCATGATCTTAGTTCAGACCAGCGTGAGCCTAGTCGGTTTCTATATTTTTATGTTAATTGTAAATTAGTGCGAAAGAACCATTTATATAAAATATTTTCGGCGATTAGTGCGGTAAATTTAGAATTTATTTACGTTGTTTAATATAAATTACAAATGGTATAGTTTTTATTAATTATTTATCGACAACTATTTGTCAATACATTGTTTAAAATAAAATAAATAAATACAAACAAAATAAAAGAGGGCAATTTAAGAAAGTACGTTTTGTACTACAATTTCAAATGTAAGTCATCTTTCAGTTTGGGTGAATGCCATATTTTTCAGAATTACATTTTCCCTGCTATGAGTAAGTGTGAGTTGGCTCACAGCTCAATAATTACACTCTAAGATTATTCGTAATTTCTTAATGCATCCATCGCACAACGAGAATCCAGTTAATACAGTCCATTGTGGAAACTTGTGCAGTGATTCCCTTCATTGTCCAAGGGTATTAATTAGTCAGTTTATAATTAATTAATGACAATGAACGTTTACTATACTCGTATGTAAATATGTAGGTTATGATAAAATTAAATATTGAAATATTATTTATTAAAATATGTGTGTATGCATATAAATATATTTATATTTACGAAAGCCTGTCTGAATACCTTTGAAGTTGTTTTTGTGTTGGGGTATCGTTCATTAAGTTTATGATTATATTTTTTTTATCCTAATATTTTAATTATTTTGCTATTATTTAATCTATTTATTTATGGATAATATTTATTTTAATTTTTAAAGATTATTTGCTATGTTTTATCTAACTTGAGTTGAGCTTGATTACTATTTAGCTCTAATACAATAGTCTATGTATATAGGGATGCCATTGGGCAATCATTGGACAGTCAGCAGTCAGCAGCCGAAGAGAAAACACCTCTAGGAGTGCCACCTCGTGTGAAGTGAACCAGTTTGTACCTTTTCCCCTCTTGCTTAGTTAGCGTCCTAGAGCTGCTGAGGTCCATATCACTTGGATCTAACCTCGGCAGCCACCCCATTGGGTAAGGACAGCGTAGCACTGGCAAGATTCCCCAGGGTGACAGTGTATGTGCGTTGGTTTACTGCCCGTTCATTAGTGCTCCCGACACGGACCGCCCGTAGGTGCTCTCGTTACGGTCCGTCCGTAGGTGCTCTCGACTGACTAGTGCGCGAGATAGGACAATAAAGTGCGCGAGATGGACACAGCACAGAGTGCCCCTCTTCCCAGGTCTGAGGACGAAGCAGATTTAGAAGCAGCTAGTTCTTCGAGCCCACTGGGACGTGAAACACGCGCCATACGTCAGAGGAAGAAGAGAAAACCCAAAGCTATACAGGCTAGCGGGATTGAGACCTCTAATAGGTATGCGGCACTCGCCAACGCAGATACCGAGACTGTGACCCAGGACTCCCAGAAGCCGCTCCAAATACCACCTGTCATGTTGGCTCCAGAACACACCATTCCGGAGGCCAAAAAATTCTTAACGAAGTTAAAAATCTCCGATTACTTGTTAAGGCAAACGCGTGCTGGAGTACACATCCTGCTGAATAATGTGAAGGACCGAAACGAAGTCCTTAGAGGACTTCGCTTAATGGACATACGTTTTCACACGTATGCACAAAGAAGAGGCCTGACACAGAGTAGATTTGTGCTAAAAAATCTACACGTCAGCATCCCGATAGAGGACGTAAAAGAGGCTGTTAAGCCTCTTGCAGCAGTGGACGTGAGGAGGCTGCAGAAGACAGATGAAACAGGAAAAAAGACCCCTCTGTCACCAATAGTAATCACGGTACCTGTCAAGGTCACCATTGAGGACGTGCAGGCGATTAGGCACGTCAATAAGTGCATCTTCTCGGTCTGTAAATACATACCGAAGAAAGATAACGCACCCACGCAGTGTTATAGATGCCAGAAGTTCGGGCATACCAAAAATTATTGCGGGTACGCTTTGGCATGTGTGCGTTGCAGCGGGGGCACAGCGTCGACAGCTGTCCCAGAAAGGGTGAGCCTAAATGCACAAACTGTCAGGGCAACCATGTGGCGTCTTACAGACAATGCAAAGCCCGGCAAGAACTTATCAAGATCGCCGAACAGAAGAGAAAAGAACAGGCTGCATCCAGACGAGTGCAAACCAGCAGCACTGCCACAACCAATCACATTAGAGAGCACAGACCTGTTAGTACGGCGACAACGTACTCTTCTCTATTGCGTCTCTCAGAGCCTCAACCGCCATCAGCGACTGGAACAGACAAGGAATCCCCACCACCGACAGAGGAGGGAGCGCCATAACCTCAGCTGGACCAATCACAAACTTTCATGTTGACAGTGATAAATCAAACCATCACCCAAATGTTTTCAGAGATGAGGACTTTCATGAAAACACTCATTACAGACCTGAAACAAGGATGCCAGTGTCAAAAATGATTGGTTACAGCATTGTAAATTTCAACTGTTGTGGCCTCGCCACAAAACTAGAAGAGGTGGAGGCTCTCCTGGCGCTTACCGAACCCACTGTGGCCGTCATCACGGACACTAGAATACAAGGCCGCCCCCCCCCCGTTTTCGAGGATATGCCGTAGCTACAGATGACTCACACGATCCCCATGGAGGTGTGCTCATAGCGGTATGGCATGGAACGACGTGGAAGAAGATGCCACCCCCTATGAACACCAGAGACGCACGGACCAGTCATGTCACCGTTCAGGTGCTCATGAACCAGCCTACCTACATTACAGGCATATACCGGCGTCCAAGGGGGTCACTGAGAGAGCTAAGGCAACTCATCGACACATGCGGGACAAAAACCAATCACTGGTTGGTAGGAGACCTGAATGCCAGACACAGCCTATGGCATAACACGACGGCAAACCCGGCGGGAAGGCAGCTGGTTAAAACAGCATTTACAGTTGTACACCCAGCCACTCACACCTTCCGCCACTTTCGAGATGGCTCTACGTCGACAATCGATCTCCTGTTAACAAGACAGCCACACCGTATCACTGAGTGCACTGTCACAGACTTCATCTCGTCGGACCATCGCCCGGTGGTCTATGAAGTGCAAGGAAGAAGACCCGAGCCGACGGTGAAGAAATTTAAATACCAGGAGGCCGACTGGAGCCGTTTCAAAGCCGAGGTATGCCATAGGCTGCAGCAAGTTCCGACCCTGCGAACCGTGGAGGAAGTAACTGACTACATCGAGGACTTCACGGCAGCATTAGTCGAGTCTGCGCAGACGGCCATCCCCACCTACTATCCGCAGCATCCCCACTTACAGAAACCTCCACCCCACATCCTGGCGCTCATAGAAAGTAGGCGGACACTGAAGAACCGTCATTCCCGCACCAGAGATCCAGACACCAAAAGAGCCCTGAACGCAGTGATCACCCAGATTAAAAATCTCATGCGCCAATGGAAGACTGCGACCTGGCACGAACGGCTACGGGCCACGCATTGTGATTACAGGAAATTTTGGAAACTCACAAAAGCGGCAACCAAGAAGACCTCCAATGTCCGCCTACATGATGGAGACCGCCTTCTAAATCATGCTGAGCAAGCCGAGCTACTAGTTGGGCACTATCAGCATGATATAGATACGCGGACAGGGGCCCAGCTCTCAATACCGGAGATGGCTAAGGAGAACAATTACATGTTCGTCACTCCGAAGAAACTGAAGGCCATCCTCAGAAGAGCCCACGGAAGCAGGGCCCCTGGCCATGAGGGGGTACAGACGATTCTTCTGAAACAACTACCGAGAAAAGGGATTGCTCATCTCACAAACCTGTACAATTCGTGCTTGAGGCTGAGATACTTCCCCGAAAAATGGAAGCATGCCATCCTGTTTCCACTCCTCAAGCCGAATAAGCCAGAGAACGAGGCAGATCACTATAGACCAATCAGCCTATGTGAGTTGGATTGCGTTATTTAATAATGAAAAATAGTTTATCTTTGCTATTTCCTATTAACAGCTATTAATTGTTTTTGTGTTGAAAAATAGTAATTATGGAACTCCTATTACACTAGGCAACTTGGTCGCCCTACTCTGCCTTGTATAATGTACTTTTTTTTTTATAGGGACTGGTCGCCAAGTCTTGTCTTGATCGCCAAGTTGCCTAGTGCAAAAGGGGCCTAAATAAAGTTTGTTGCTCTCTTTCTAAATTCGATGTAAAGATCTAAGATTTGAATTTGGTCAAACTAAATGTCAACTTTCACTAATGAATAAACTGTGTCCATTACTTGTAATATTACTGGAATTTCCGTTTACTTTTCAATTTAATATAAAAATGAAATTCGTTTTACGATTTTTTTTTTATACAATTAATTGTTTTAAGAAGGTCCCCTATAATCAACAAATTTATATAATTTTAACATGAAGTGAGAAATAACTTTTTATCTTAATGTTTGTTTCTTTACTTTTAACTGACATTCAAAATTTGCGTTAACAATCTTGATTATAACATTTATTACTGTCGCAATCTTTTTCTGAATTTTCTTCTGCGGGTTGTTATTCAGAATTGTTTTCTAACACTACGGTGGTTTTCCTATGTACTAGCTATAATTTCATCTTAATCTATTACAATACTCGCTAATGCTAGCCATGTGTGCCTGAAGTATGCTCGCTATTCGATCTCAAATAATTATATGAATAACATAATTTACGTCCCCACTATATGTTAAAATTATGTTTATCCTTTTTCAAAACAAACTATATTTCTTCTCCTTTAAAACACATTATTGAAGATCCGTTATATTATTGGTCAATCTGACAAGCTAAAGACACTTACAGAATCAGTAAACATATTGTAGAATGTTGGTGAGCATTGGTATGCCCCCACGTTAATCTGTTACTTTCACATTCCTTACAGATTGCAAGCGAAATGTAGCGATACTTTTGTATCGCAAGCGATACTTGTAAGTATTGTAAGCGATACTTTCTTTCAATTCGGACGAAAATAGCTGAAGGAAAAAAAAAAACGTTTTTTTCGAATCTAGTAGTTTCAGAGGATTTTTATAATATTTTTTTGGTAATGAGAAAAAAAAATCGCTTAGCTCTGAGAAAGTTGTACATAGATTTTAATGTGCAATTGAAAAGCTAAGTGAAAGAACATTTTAACATTTTAGGAACGTTTTAACGTTTTAGGAAATTTAGGAATTTTCACTTGAATGAAAAATTTAAATACACCTATCTACATAGCAACTTGTTTAATTTTTCTAAACCTTAAATTTAGATGGTTTTGATTAGTTGAAAATTGAGTGGTCCAGTCTACAATAGGAATCAAAAATAATTAAATTCAATTTTTCTTTAGCATGACATATTCTTCATCTTAGCTCTACAATAATGAAATAAATATGTGGTGATGTTTTGACGCCCCAGATTCAGATTTCATCAGCCAACTTAGACCTGTCATATCCATAGCTATGCCTTTCTCTCCTTCCATTCAAACGATGTTTCTGTTTCAAGGGAGTGTGGAACCAAATTAGGATGTATGGAGAGGGGAATCTAATCTAATGAGTTTAGTAACATGTAAATCGGTAAATAGATTGGAAATTCAGTTTGGAATATATTTCTTTTTCTCAATGTTTTATTTATTTATTTAACAGCACTCTGCATCTACCCAAGCGGGTCATTAGCTACTTGAATAACTGACCAACTCTCACAACCTTACATAAAGGCAGGCCATGTCAGTATTTCACTTATTCCTGTAATTTATGTTAGGGACCGGAATTTGCCCTTCAATGCCTTATACTCGTATTAGATAACTAAACCTACGACACCCTGTTGTTTCTTTTTATGTTCTTTCCATCCTAATTGAACTGATCCACTGTTTTATTTTGGCATATAAGGGGTTGCTTTGAAATGTTCGGACGATGATTCATATTTTTCTGTAACATAACCCTGAATATTTTCTTCATTTGCATCAGTATCACCAAGGATAATCTTTATTTAAATTTATTTATGCATTTTTAATATTCATGTCTAGACTATTTAAAAGCTTGGAAAAAATGTTTGGCACATTAATTATTACCTTTTTTACCTCCTAAATCAAAATAATAATCGTTAAAAATCTAACGACACACGAAAATTATTTTTTATTTAATTATTCTAAAACCGCTGATCATTGACTTAATGAGATAGACTAAGTGACAGGAGGAAACGTGAATCAGAGACTGTGTCGTCATTATTGTGACGTCATGCGGGTGTGTACCCCTTCACCTATCAACCTAATGGCCGACCTTCCCAGTGCCAATTCAGTTCCTATATTAGTTTAGTTTATATCATCCTGTATCTATACCTTATTTATTCAAAGTAATCTTTCAATTTTACCACCTGTGGTCCACCTAGCCTCTAAATAAAGATAGTTATTATACCATAGTAATGGAAAAGGAATGGACCTGAAGTTAATATAAATGATTATTATATTATTATTTCATTTATGAACACTTGTCAACATAATTAAGATTCCTTATCTGAAGGTTTAATAGCTACATCAATTCACTACGGAAGTTTCACTTAGCTTTGGATCACTATGGATTTAATTGTTTAAGAACCCAATATATTAAATAGTTTAGAAATTCTGTATAAAATTTCGATTTATGATGTATATTTTTTAATATATTTAAATAATTTAAACAGATTTGCAATAGGGTATCGGTACATCTCAATTTCTTTTATTTATTATTTGTAATTTTTTTAAATATTTACATTAAAAAAATTTTTTCTCTAAATCCTATATCGGTTTCTTTGAATATTGAAAAAATAAAATGCGTTGATGATCAGTAATTTTTACATCACTTCGTTCCTAGTTTAGATTTGTAATTTACTGTTGTGAATAAAATTAGGAAAAAATAAATAGATAAATTTAAAAAAACATGAACTAAAAGTTATTTTTAGAAGCTTTTAACAAAAGCCTCAAATCCTTCAAACGATTGTATTCAGAATGTATCAGAATTCATCACATAATCAAGTGAAAAAATATTCAAAAAATTACATTTAAAAAAGTAAAGTAAGAATAGGAAGTAGAATTGTTCAAAATATTTTTTGTGCCCAAATGCTAATTAATCATCTGTTGTAAATTTATTATTACTTTTTAAAAAAAAATTTTCGTTCTTCCTAAACGATGTTTAGAATTCAATAATTATTCCATTTTAAAATAATCTATGTCTTATGGTATTTAAGTAATTATCAAAATTAAATATTATTAAAATGAAAAAGCTATTAATTCAGCCCAAAACGTTAAACTTATATTTATCCGACAATTCTTAACGTAGGGAAGTTTTATAAAGAATAATAAAATGATAATATTTGATATTTTTCTTTTAAATATTTAGTAAAATTTTGTTAACGTAAAATATAAGATGAGAAATATATGCGATACTTATTATATTAATTTTAATATATATATAAATATATTATAATATATATTTGAATCGGTTACTACTGTTTTACATTTAGATTTTTATTTTGTATAATTTATATTATTGACAGCTAAAAAAAATAGTTAGAAACCGTTACTTTAAAAAAGCTTTTTCCTCCATAAAAACAAAAAACAGGAATTCTATAGAAGGAATTCTTTAAATACAGAATCTTATCATTAGTGGCGACCTGAGAAGGATCCTAGTTTTCTCTAACCTACTAGGTAGAATCAAAGTTTATAGCAGGAACAATTTAATCTTTTATAATGACGTATAGTAAGTCTTGAATGCAACAAAGTGTAAATATTAAAGATGTACATAAATCTTTCATTTTTTACGTCTAAAAATAAAATATTTCCTCTACAGATAACCATTGAAACAAAAAAAAAAAAATTCGAAGTAAAACTGAGTCATACAAGAGTTTATTAATAGAACCCTCTTGGGTGGATATAAAAGTTCTCTGGTCCGATCCTTTCTATCCGTCGAATAAATCAAATTGGAAATTTCTTATAGTCAGTTTGATGTTTGTAGTTGGCTAAAAAGAGAATATTTCGTCTTTTACAAACATAAAAAGGAAATACTCTTGAATTTTTTGGGGACTTTTAATCTTTTTAAATATCAGTTAGTATTTATATGTAATTATATTTATTGGTAGCTTAAATCGTAGGTTTGTTTAAAATTATTTGAATAAGGTTTATTTTGACGTTATTTGAATTATATTTGTTCTTGTTGTTGCCTGCCAAATGAAATTTAACATGCCTTATCTTTTATTTTTATTTTATTTTATTTATTTTTATTTATTTTATTGGATAATAGTCAAAATAGCAATTATCTAATTCCATCAATAGATTGTTTGTTTTTGGTAAACAATGAGGATGACTCAGTCCATTTAAATTATTCATTGCAATTTTACCCTTACGTTAGATTGCTGTGTTTGTGAAGACTTCTCGATCTCCTAAACTTCTATTCAGAGTTTAATGATACAATTGAAGAAAAAATAAAGGCCATCAGAATCTTCTTTTTTTTTTTTGCACCTGGTGTTAATAATTTCCGGTTGATTCCTCTTCGAGATAGATTCATAAATCAGAAAATATTCTCATATTATTACTCGGTGTCGTGAAAAAATCTTTAAATCAGTATGGCACCTTTTTTTACGACAATTTTCAAAAATTTGTCTAAAAAAAATCGTCTCATGCATTGACTTTTTTTTTCGCAAAGCTACTGAACTGATTTGATAAATTCTTAAAGTGGCTCCACATCCATGCCATCCATATGCGGAAGTCTCAGACATCTACTAATGCTTGGAAAATGAGGTGTAAATGCAAATCAGGTTTAATATAACAAATTCAAGCAAGCCGATCCAAATATACCTTCCTTACGCTTGTGGTAGTAGATCCAGCCGTTGTTTGGCAAGCGCGTGGAGCCTACATTAGGATAATTTTTAATAAAACAGAAATGACTAAGAAAGTTAATACATGATAATAAATATAGCCTTTTATAACTGATAGATATTTTTCATAGTTTAAATAAAATTATTTAATAAGTATATTTACTTGCAGATTAATGATAATTATTATTAATAAGGTATTAATAAGAAATAAATACATACCATTGTAATGATATAATCATTGTTACATTAAGAAAATTAAATTGTGCCACATGAATTAGTCAGATTATGATTAATTAAAAAAAAATATTGTATTGGTACATTTTCAAAAAGTATGAAGCTTATGAATCGCTTGAAGTTTCTTTGAAGAGTCGTCTTCTTTAAAATAGACTTTTCTTAATTTAATGAAAGTGAACAGCAGTTTATGTGTCATCTCAAAATAAAGTGTGCATGATGGTGCATCTGATTTCTGTCATGTCTGTGCATACTTTCTTTATTATTATCACTGATATGTGATATTGAAAACAATTATTTTAAGTGCCGAACACTGTGTATCTTACTTGAGTATTAAACTAAAAATCTGGCACTTTTTCTCAAAGAAATATATCAATGGAAGCTCCGTAACAAAATTTTTCCTATTCTGGTACTATTCTTCCAGATGAACGATATTTTGTAGCACATCTGGTTAGGCTAAACATCTCCTGAAGTTAAAGACAGGATATGAACCTCTAAACAATGTGGTAAACAACTCATTGTTGTCTATTCTTAACTTAAAAGGTTTTTATTATCGATTCTTATTTTTGTTATTTTTTTTTATCGTTATTTTTTTATTCACACCTATACAAAAGATTGACAACCAGTGAATTTTCTGGCTAAAAATTTGGTATTGTAGCATGATGGGCATGATATAGATTATACCCAGTATCATCTCTTCTTTTCTTGAACGAAAGATATTATTTCACTCATATCATTTAATATATCAAATTTTCAACAGACTGATAACTACTAAAAATTATTGGAACAATTAATCTTTCATAATTAAGAGCATAAAAATTAAGAAACACCCCGTTGATTATAAATAGAATTTGTAGTGAAACAAACAAGCTTATTCTGCTAGTGTATGGATAGCTCTCCTTCTCTTTTTACATAGACATGTCCTCTTTAGAAATAGTATTAATGCTTTCAAACCTTTTGATATGAACTTCCCTTTGTCTTTTATTCTCATATGCAAAATAGTGGAAAAGTGTAGAGGAGATAGCCAGCGAAGACGCAATACTTAAAATAATTCTTGTTTCTACTATTGTGTTGCAGTCTAATTGCGACTTAATGGCTCGGCATCCTCATACCAGTCTAATGCTTCAACAATAACATTTTACTTTCACTTACTTTTATATGTAATATATGGTAAGGAAAAGTATTGCGATCGTGAAAAATTTCGAATCCGTGTTTCAACGGAAATACACATTTTAAGATCCACTCAATACAAATAAATAGGTCTCGCATAGTGGTGCGTGGGTACGTGCTTGTTTGTTGCGTGCCTGCGCTTGTGTGTGTGTGTGTGTGTGTGTTTGGTAAGTCTAGCTCCAAAAAGGAAAGTTGTACGAAAATGCAATTGCGTATTTAAGGTAGGAATAAGCCCTATGTTGTCACATAAACTTTTTCTGAAGGCCAGAAGTTACCACTTTATATTATCGAGTTTACATATTTTTACATTTTTTTTTGAAAAAGACTAACGATTTTTATCATAATCGTTTTATTAATTTGCAATTAAATGCTCTTAAATATCATCTAAGTACTATCCTCATTGAAATAGTATCTTTAATTTTGTTTATTTGAAAAAATTAACCGTCTCTCAGTGTTAGTAATAATAATAATGGATAGATATACACTTTGCAGGAATTTGATAATTAATTATGGCAATACTTCCTGGGCGTTTTTCTTTTTCGATCCTTTGGAACTAAAAAGTCTCCGGTTATCCTCAATTTGTTCACCCCTTTTTCCTCTGTCCATTCACTGAGTACCTGGTCCCAGCTCTTAAACCTGTATATCCCTTCTCACTGAACTGCTTTCTTAAAAAAAATTCTTTATCATCCGTGCCATTTCTTTTTGGAATTCCTTACCCATCATTATACGTAAAACCTCATCATACTTTATTTAAAAACCAATTATTTCTTCACTTCCTTAATCATCAACCTTTCACGAACATATAACAATGATAAAAAACTGTAGCCTATAATCTATAGTGAAAAAGTGTATTTATTATCTATGCATATCTATTTGTAATTTCAACACTCTCATTTATTTCATACATTATTGTACATTTTATTTTATAATTTAGGTAATTTTTTTATTGCAATGTAATAAGCCAGATAAATGCAACTGTAATTGTACATTTCTCTTATTCTTAGGGGATTAGGTGTCTCAGAATAAAATTACTGTTCTTTCTTTCTTTTTTTTTTCAACTAAAGGAGGAATATATTATCACACGTTGAAAACAAATTTGCGTAGTAATATAGATGTATAATATACCGTTGGAAAGCTACAGATTTTAGAAAAAATAATATCTAACATATAACGCAGTAGAATGTAATGGAGGGTGATGTAAACGCTTACATGTGAGTGATTGTTGTAGCTAATAATTTCTTCTTTATTCATTATTCCTGAGACAAAGTCTCTTTAGAATAACAAATTAGTAAAACATTTTATATTACTAAATGAAAAATTATTTTTCCATAGAAACTAAATAGAAAATTTTAAAATTAATCTCAAGTTGCGTGGTAAGTAAAAGTGGTGTGATGTATTTTGTATCAAATTGGTTTGATGTACACCGCACCATTTTTTTTTTTAACTATTTTAATTAAATTATTGTTTTTGAAATTTAACATTTTAAATTGCCCAGGTTGTTTCTGGTAGGAACATTTCCTACACTTGTTTCTAATTTTATATAACTTTACTATGTCTAATCTGATAACCGGTCGCAAAAAATTGTTTTATTTTTATTTTTGATCTTGTAAGTCTCTTTTTGCTTTGTAAAATGCCAGGATTTGTTGAAATTGATTATTTTATATGCGGGCATATGGTCAAGTGCAGGAAGTTAGATGCCATTGTTTCATGCTTGACCTCATTGAATGAATGGAGATGTGCTGAATTGGAGTATGGAGCAAGTAGAAAGTGTGTTTTATTCTGACTTTTCGATTCTCAAACCTATTGTCGCCATATTGCAAGAGAATTTCGGAATCATTTTCCTTCTAGGTGTGAGTAACACTGATGAGGTTTTAAGCAAAATCACAAACTACTAGAAATTCGTATCTTAAATTCAATGTAGATAGCTTGTTGCGGTAGGGAGTGATTAATCGAGCAAATGATTTTGGTTGACATCTTATTCTCATTTTGGATCTCTCCAAAAGGTTACTGATTTCGAAAAAAAAATCAAATCTTAGTTAACCATCATTTTTTTTTTTAAAGGACAACAAAATTCAAAATTAAAATTTAATATAATAAGAACAGAATCTTACGTTGCATCTTCTATCATCTCTTTATTGATTCTATCCTCTATTATGCATACTGTGACAACCTACCTTTGCGTAAAACCTTCACATAGGTTAAGGGTCCGTTGGTGGTTTGTCTAGTGAGCATAAAGCTGTCAACTTGAAGTAATAATAATGAATAATACCAAAGTACTTCGCTTTGATAGATCTTAAAATTCTTATAATTTTAGGTTTATATATCTTGGCGGGTACGCAGAATTGTTTTTCGGGAGGATTTAATAAGTAGAATTTTTGCTTAAATGGCCAACTAAATATCTCCAATAGTCCAATCATAAATTAATTCCCATTCATAACAGAAAAAACAATTACCGGGTAAACTCTGATCCTTCCTTCTAAATCGTACCATTTACTTACAAACACTTCACCTTTCTTCCATTACCGTCATTTTCATTATTATTTCAGTGCGAGAACAGACCAATGTAACCTTTTCTGTTTTATATAATCTACTTAAACCCTGTTGAGTACTATATGTATTTGATCTCGTGTCTTAATTAAATTCATAATTCATAAATGTTTTATAATACTAATTTATATTGCATTTAATTTAATATGTATAATAAAACCAAACTGTATTTTAAATTGCTTATTTTTGAATTGTTTGTGTTTTTAGAACTGAAGATGAATGTATAACATTTGAAACTATTTTTAAAGAAAAAAAAAATAGAAGTGGCAAATAATGTATTAATTACTAATAAGAAGAAGACTTAAGTGGCTCTAATCGCAAAGTTGAGTGTAAGTTTTAAGGACTAAAATCGAATATATTCATATGTCAAATATGTCAAAGCTATCGACTTCGCTTCACTGAATCAAAGTATTTTTAATGTTCAAGTCATACCTGCATTAACTTATTATTTTATGAGATTTAAGTATATCTATTCTCACTTATCAAGATCTATAGCTTTCTATTATCTTTTATGTATATATTATGTATATATATATATATATATATATATATATATATATATATATATATATATATATATATATATATAAGCTTGGATCTCTTTTGCTGATTATGATGCAAGAGGCGTTTGAGAGAGGAAGATTTGGGAGTTGTGGATATTGACATGTTAAAACATTTCTAGTGATGGGGCTCACTAGATGTATTGCCTCAGTCCAGTTAATTAGTTGTCCTCAGTCTAAGGTTGCTTATATATATAAGCTTGGATCTCTTTTGCTGATTATGATGCAAGAGGCGTCTGAGAGAGGAAGATTTGGGAGTTGTGGATATTGACATGTTTAAACGTTTCTAGTGATGGGGCTCACTAGTTGTATTGTCTCAGTCCAGTTAATTAGTTGTCCTCAGTCTAAGGTTGCTTATATATATATATATATATATATATATATATATATATATATATATATATATATATATATATATATAACTAATTAACTGGACTGAGGCAATACAACTAGTGAGCCCCATCACTAGAAACGTTTAAACACATATGTACATCATTATAATTAGTTGTCCTCAGTCTAAGGTTGCTTATATATATATATATATATATATATATATATATATATATATATATATATATATATATATATATATATATGTAAATTAATAATTAACAAGATTAATTATTAATTCAGATCGTTTACTTTTAAATGACATTGAACAGCTGTTTATTGGCTTTTGTTATAAATGAAGGTTGTACTAATCAGCAAACTTGTTAGTAAAATATATTATAGTGATTTAGGGAGTTAAAGACTCGTATACAATTCTATTTTGTTTTAGGTAAGCTTATATATTTTGTATTGTATGGAAATAATAATTTAATTGATTGTATTAAAAATTACTGAATAAACTATTTTGTTTTAGCAAACGTTTACGGTCGTATTCTTTCTAAATCACAGAATTACAAATTGTATACGATCTGTAGTCCACGAAGGAAATTGCATATCCATTTAGTAAAGAAAGGAGAAAATGAATACCAATTAATTGCCTTATCTTTGGACAAAATAGTTTGGTTTTTGATACCTGGTGAACTAAAGAGTTTGGATCAGCATGAGGAACTACTGTCAAGCAAAAATGTGTTAAACAGTTGTAAATCCATCACGAAGGTAGGTGGTTATAGAAAAAATGCTATTCCCTTTAAACTCGAATTGCAAAAAGAATATTTAGACGAGGACGAAAATTTTTGTATCCGGGATCAGTATTTAGAAGAATATAATCAAAATGAGGCTGGTGCATTAAGTACTGCTTTAGAGGAAACCAAAACTAATGAAATTTTTTTAATTAAACGAATCAGGAAATTAGAGAATCGGATTTCAACTACTAATCAAGTGCCGTTAAGTGAAATTGAACAAAAATTTTTGTTAAACAAATTTAATGGAAAGCAAGAAGCTCTAACCTGGATTTCTTCATTTGAGAAAGAATGCAACAGATTTCAAATTGTTGATGACATGAGGGTAGAAACTTTAAAATTAATTATAGAAGGGAATGTTAAAGAATGGTACAGTGCGAACCTCATTAAGATACTATTGATGGACTGGAAAAATTCGTTTTTATTAGTAGATGGAAAGAAAAATTTTACCTCTATTCGCTTGGCGTTTAATTACAAATATGTATTTGGTTCATTGATTGACTTTGTATTTAAAAAAGAACGTTTACTTCTGGAAGCTGACAAAAATATGCCAGAAATGTTTAGAATCTATCAAATAGTTTATAACCTGCCTCTGGAAGTTCAAGATAGGTTAGACAGAGAAAACATTGAGAGTCTGAATGACCTAGTGAAAGAACTAAAAAGGTTTGATGACTCATACATGATTAAAAAAAAAATAGATGAAAAACAAAACAATGATAAAACGAAGACTGAAATTGAGAAAAGAAAATCAAACAATTCAGAACGAAAACCGTGCAGAATATGCGAAGCATTAGGTTATAAAAATCGTTTCCACCCACCAGAAATATGCAGAAATAATAAATCAAGAAAACCCAATGAACTCACAACAAATATGCGAAAACAAAACATCACAATCCAAACACTGGATCAATTTGACTGAAGAAGATGAGGGCAATAGCAATGAAGATTTACGGATTGATATGCAAAATAATGATAGCAATACAAAAAACTAATTAGCCCGGGAAAATTCACACAATGTTCATTAATTAAAGTTTATGTAATTGTGGATCAAAATAAACTAGTTAAAGCCGTTTATGATAATGGCTCTACCTGCTCTTTAATTAATGAAAATCTTGTCGGAATACTCAAATCAAAATTGTATGCCAACAAAAGTATCCTGAAGACTATAAGTGGTGTGAATTTTTGTAAAGGAGGGCTAATCTACATTTAAAAATAGGAGAAATAGAAGATAAATTGGACATATTTGTCATAAAAAATAATAACTTTAGTTACGATCTATTACTTGGTTTGGAGGCAATAAAAAAGTTCAAATTAATTCAGGATGAAAACTTACGAATTAAACAGAGAGTGGGTAATAAACTAATCGATTTGAACAGCATGAATAATAAAGTTGGGAAAATTGAAACATTTTTTGATAAAAATCCGGTTGAAGAAAAATTGGATCATTTAGAGAACGATAAAAAGCACAAAATAATTGGTTTACTAGAAGCATATAAAATGTGTTTTGCTACTAATAAATTTGATGTTGGTTCAATGGGGAATAGCGAAGCTACAATTAAACTAAAAGAAGACAGGTACATTGCAAAAAAACCTTATAGATGTTCATTCCCAGACCAAGAGGAAATAGATTTACAAATTTCAAAATTGTTGGAGAATGATTTAATAGAAGAATCGAGTTCTCCATTCGCATCCACTGTAACCTTAGCGTTTAAAAAAGGAGATGGAAGAATAACTCGATTATGTGTTCATTTCCGAGAATTAAATAAACTAGTGGTTACCGAACCTCAGCCATTTCCTAGAATTGAAGATCTGGTTGTGAATGTTGCCGACTGTAGTTGGTTCACGGCATTGGACATTAACTCGGCTTTTTGGTCTATACCAATTCGAGTAAAGGACAGGAAGAAGACAGCTATCATAACAAAGAAAGGCCATTGGCAATGGAAAGTACTTCCCTTCGGATATAAAAATTCACCAGAAATTTTTCAAAGGGTGTTATCAGGTATTTTACGTAAACATAATTTGGGAAAGTTTTGTGTTAATTATATAGATGACATTTTAATATTTTCGAAGTCTTTTGAAGAACATTTAAAACACATCAGGTTAGTGTTTGAAACAATCAGGAAAGAGGGAATTAAATTAAAATTACTTAAATGTAACTTTGCTTTGCGATCTATAAAGTATCTTGGGCATGTGATAGAAAATGGTAAAGTTCGACCGATTAATGATAATCTTGTTGCAATTAGGGAATTTAAATGCCCATCAACAAGAAAAATGGTTCGCCAGCTATTAGGAAAGATTAATTTTTATCACAAATTTGTTGACCATTGTACTCAACGATTAGCTCCCTTACATAATTTGTTGAAGAAGAATGAAAAATTTGTTTGGACAGATGATTGTGAAATTTGTTTTCAAGAGGTTAAACGATACTTATGTTCACCACCAATTTTAGCGATTTACAATGAAGACAAAGATATAGTAATAGAAGTGGATGCAAGCCGATCAGGACTGGGAGCAGTTTTAAAACAAGTTCAAGAAAATGGAATGTTACATCCAGTGGCTTACTTTTCAAAAAAGCTTACACCAAGCCAAATGAAAAAAGAGATAATGTATTTAGAGTGTCTAGCTATAAAGGAAGCCATTATATATTGGCAACACTATTTAATAGGAAAAACTTTCATAGTAACATAAGATCATAAACCACTGATTAATCTAAAAGCAAAATCGAGAACTGATGAGGTGCTAGGGGACTTAATGCTGTATTTATCCCAGTATAATTTCAAAGTAATTTATAAAGAAGGCAAAGATAATGTAGAAGCGGACACATTATCTAGGAACCCAGCATTAGAATGTTTTGAGAACGACAACGACTGTTTAAAGGTAATCAATATGGTTCAATTAGATGACATCATGAAAGATCAAAGCAGAATTAAAGATGAAAATGAAATATCAAAGAAAGTTTTAAGAGACGGTAACATTAGTTTCAAGGTGTTAAATAATAGAAAGCGGATTTATATGTCTAAAAAATTTGGGCTCGATCTGATTAAAAAAAATACATCTGTTTTATGGTCATATTGGTACTAATCAAATCGCTGAGAAATTTGAGACAATTTTACTATTTTAAAAACATGGATGAACTTATAAATCAATATTGCAAATCCTATGAGATATGTATCAAAAACAAGAGTACAGGAAGAGCAATCGGAATGTTATCGAAATTGGGTCCAGCAGAATATCCGTTCCACATCATGTCCATTGACACAGTTGGAGGATTCGCCGGTAACGGGTCAGTAAAAAAATACATGTATTTACTAGTAGACCATTTTTCTCGATACGCGTGGATTAGAACATCGAGAAGCCAGGATGCGACAGATTATATCAAACTTCTTAATCCACTGACAGAGCAAAATAATATCAAAGTGTTACTAGTGAATCAGTATGGGGCTTACAATTCAAAAAAAATTAAAATGTTCTTAGACAACAAGAAGATCGAGTTGCTTTTCACTACAGTGGATAACCCACAATCTAATGGTTTAAACGAACGTTGAAACCAAACTTGGTAAACAGAATACGCTGCCGATTGAATGAGAGTAATTCTAGCGTGCCCTGGACTAAGGATGCTGAGTTGTGTGTTGAGGAATATAACAGTACTATTCATGGAACGACTAAATTCTCACCTGCTTATCTCTTACTAGGTATTAGATCAGAAATAGTACCGACTGAATTGGAACGAGGCTCTGATTTAATAAAGGATCGCCGAGAAGCACTTGAAAATTCCAGAAAAAATTTTGAAAAAAATAAGAATCTAATAGAAAAAAACAGAAAAAATCACAAATTTAAAGAAGGTGATTTTGTATATATAGCAAACGGTGCTAAATTAAACAGGAATAAACTGGATGCAGTCAGAAAGGGTCCATTTTGTATTAAACGACGCATTTCTTCAAGCATTTATGAAATAGAATGCGATAAAAAACACAGTGCTACAAACTATTTTTATAGTTGTAAGCTAGTGCCTTACTCTTTTCCTGTAGGAAATGAGTCTCCGACCACCGGAGGTGTAAATTAATAATTAATTATTAATTCAGATCGTTTACTTTTAAATGACATTGAACAGCTGTTTATTGGCTTTTGTTATAAATGAAGGTTGTACTAATCAGCAAACTTGCTAGTAAAATATATTATAGTGATTTAGGGAGTTAAAGACTCGTATACAATTCTATTTTGTTTGAGGTAAGGTTATATATTTTGTAATGTATGGAAATAATAATTTAATTGATTGTATTAAAAATTACTGAATAAACTATTTTGTTTTAGCAAACGTTTACGGTGGTATTCTTTCTAAATCACAGAATTACGTATATATATATATATATATATATATATATATAAAAGATAACAGAAAGCTATATATATATATATATATATATATATATATATATATATATATATATATATATATATATATATATATATATATATATATATATATATATATATATATATATATATATATATATATATATTTATGTTTGTTCTTGAGAAATATTTATTCAATTAAATATCTAACCATAATATAAAATTACTTAGAATGAAATTTTAAAAAGTCCATTTAACCGAATTATTTTCGAAATTTCACATATTTAATGGTTCAATATAACCTTTTACCTTCTTCATAGAACTACTTGAAAAATCGTGGGTATATGATATTGGAGGTAATGTGTAGGTATGAATAAATTTGATAAGATTTTTTTCCTTTTTAATTTCAAAGTCCCAAGGGATGTGGCGTTGATTTCAGAGTCGTTTGGATCTCTTTTGCTGCTTATAATGCATTTTATGCAAGAGTCGTCTGAGAGGAAGATTTGGATATTGAGAGTCGTGGATATTGGCATGTTTAAACTTTCTAGTGATGGGGCTCACTAGTTGTATTTTCTCAGTCCAGTTAATTAATTGTCCTCAGTCTAAGGTTGCTTATTTGTGTTTGACACCTCTGTGGTCGTCCTGTTGGTGTCAGAGTCCTTAATAGTGGATTCGTCGTCTGTTGGAGGCTATAAAAAAATATATGCATTCGTATGATAAAGTCGATTGCTGTCGACGAATTTTGTATTTATTTTTTTTATTTTAAAGGCCCATGGGGTTGATATTCAGGAAATAAAGGTAGTGGGTAGGATGGGAACACATACTGCATTGGATGCATTATACGAGGAGTATGAGGAGTAGGAAATTTAATAATTGATGATTGTAAAAATGTTGGAAGAAATTACATAAATATACTCAGCGAGTACAAAATAAGGGAAGAAAAAAAAAGTTTCTAAATATTCAGAATATCTTAGAAATACCAGTTAAATAATGACCCGACCTTTTGATGAAGTAGATAATGGGGACAGAAATGTCACACACTTTGAGCCTTAATAAGGTTAAGGAGCTTTCTTTTACTAATTTACTGCGACGAATCGTTTTTTCTCTGCAACTCTCTTAATTTAAGAATATCTTTATTTATGAAAAATAGTTTAAATAATTCTGAAAAATATTTTTAAAAAGAAACCAAATAAATCGTATTTTATGCTCCAAAATGCATTGTAATGTGTAGATACATTAGAGAAGAATATCAGATCATGTGCGCATATCCAAAATCAATTTTATCAAAGTGCACTCCCCCTTTATAAAATATCAGTTCTTATAAAGAAATTAAGTGGTGCCAATTCAGACTCAATATAAAAATATTCTCACAAATATTTTTCTTTTTACTTGGTCATGTTTTACATTTATGTTCTCATTTCCTATTTTCATAAAAGGTATGACTTTTAGAGGATTTACCCTTTTACACCATTTCTTCGAAACTATTTTTCAACATTAAATTTTCCCTGAATTTTTTGTATGCATTTTCAATGTTTTTCATCTCGTTTCATAAAGAGTTTGTTCATACCATTTTCATGCAAATATTTGTTTAATACACATTTTATAACCAATACTTTATTTAAATTATAAATTAGAAAAACAAAATAAAACGGCTATATTATAATAGTCAAATTGAAGAACATTTATTTGTTAGAAACAATTTATTTTTTATCAAAATCTTCCTTAGAACGTATTAAGACAGAAACAAATATACAAATTACGTATAATTTTTATGTCGATTATTCTTTGAGAATAATTGTGACAAATTACATGCGAAATTTGTTTTTATTTTTTATGAGCAATGAAATGCTATATTATTTTCCCATTTGGAGCTAATTTTATTAATTTTTTTTTTTGAATTCCTTAGCTTTTTCTCATTTACTTTATTATTACTTATGTCTATCTCGTTATTCACATCCTTAGGTACACTTAATTTATCTCTAATTTCCTTTTAGTATTTATCTTCTATCGTTTTGTTATTTATTTCTGTCTTTACTATGCTCTTATCTATATCTCTTGAATCTCTGATTTAATTTTAGCCCTGACCTTGGAACACATGTTTGGGTCGAAACGTCGTCTTTTGCAATAAAAAATCGCATTGACTGAGTATTTCTTCAGTATTTATTCTATTTTCTCAAAATTAATTTACTAAAATAGAATACTAAAAAAAATATACTAAAAAATACTATAAAAAAAATGTCTTCTATTCTTTCGTAAGCCATAAATAAAATTATTCAAAATATTTTATTGTAAAAAAACAAAATTTTCCTTGCTTTGCCCGTAATTGAAGCCATATTTTTCATAACGAACTCCGCACCTGCCCAAACCGTTTTGATTGTCATTTAAATTTGAATTTACAATATTAAACTTTAATAAAATATTTTTTATCTCCCGAAGACGATGCACCTTACCAGCGCTTCCTTGGACTTGTTAGCACTACAAACTCTGACGATGACCTCACAACAAAATGCTGGCCTCTCGCCAAGACAGACCAGTCCTATTCGTGGGGGTTATTTACTCTTCTCAGGATGTATAATAAGCGATGGATAAACTGGACGTTTTCTTCAGATGTTTATTGCAACATTGTTTTCTGATTGTTTATCAGACAAAAACTAGCTCCCTGCAAAGTTTCAGAGCATTTGATTAAAACCATTTTTCCTATTAAATACTGCGGGGTCCTTTAAAATTTATTACTCTTCATTGTCGTCTAGATTTTACCATAGTAAAATATTTAGAAATTTATTTATGTAGACTAATAAGTATGTTTACATATCGTTACATTTCGATTTCTCAATGTAAATAAATAATTATAAGTAAAAATATAATATATCGAGATAAAATATGTTATGATTATAAAGAAAGAAAGAAAATAAAATGATCATTCTTACAAATTCAAATAAATGAATTGATAAAAATTAAAAATAGATTAGTTTTGCAGTATGCTGCGTTTGTGTTTTATTGATATTAATATAATCTTTCTTTTTTTTATAATGAACTTACAACCAACTGAAAAATTATTGACTGATATATATCAATAGCTCGATGCATTTAAAATAAAATTACAGATTACTGTAATAAACTTCCATGACGATCAGCTTGCTGAGTGAATATGTCTTGAATCTCGCTTATCCACTCTTTATAATTTTTTAGATTTCATCAAAATCTTTTTATTTTTTGCTATTAACTTGAAATTTTTTATTTTATTTTTTAAATAGCTACCTCGGTAACTAAATAGAGCATGAATATGAGAGAAAATAAAGAAAAAGTAATTTGTATATGATATGAATATGGTTCAATCCATAAGATATCAAATAATATGAATAAATTTTGTTGCTCAACAACGGCTCACATAATTTCAACTAAAAGAGTCCTTCCTCCCTCTCCCTTATTTGTTTTAATATAAAATATTAATCAAGAACATTAATGTGTGTGTGTGTATATATATATATATATATATATATATATATATATATATATATATATATATATATATATATAAATAAATTAAGATTAATATTAATTAATATTTATAAAACAAATTATTATAAAAAACATTGGATGGGACACGGCGCCCGTTTTGGCATAATCAGGTTGTATCCAAAGTGTATATAGACTTTTACACCGCTAAAAGTGTCGTTTTATATTAAATTTCGTTCTATAGTTTTTATTTTTTTTAACCGCTTTCCTCACTACTTAGGTGATTTGCTATGATGTCAAAAAGCTGGATCATATAATTATCATAATTTTAGTTGTTGTTTTGTTTTGATTGATTGATGTTTTGAAATTATCAGGACTAGAGACATTTTCTCAAAACTTGTTTTCAGCGGCGAAAAAAAAAAAAATATGTTTTAATCATAGTTTTGAATTCCCCAAATGATAGGGAATAAGTGATAAACAAATTATAAAAATCAGAAATTCCGAGCAACATGGTCTGGATGATTTAGAATGGATTGATCCATATATAATATAATAGACCATGAAAAAACGTAATTTTTAAATGTTAGGAGTGAGAAACATTACTGAAACATTAATATTTTATAAGATAAATTTAAAAAAATCGGGCATATAATTACATGGGCTTCAGAATAACGACTGATTATATAATTACGCTGACTTATTCAATAATTATGCTAAGTGATATTTACTTCATTAAGAATTCTGAAGTCCTGGAGCGAAAATATTTGAGCGATTTTTTAATTATTCTTCTTCCTTTTATTTTTGTTACGCCCAGTCATAAAAGTTAAACGTCAAAAATATGTTTTAACGGTGAGAATTAATGTATTTAAAATGAAATCATGGCTTGTAGTAATAAAGTTGTACGGCCCACATACAGATCTGTAATGGAACAAAGATGCTGAGACAGCTTTACGACCTGCAGATGTTGCTAACCTTGGCAGTCCGTATCGGGGCAGAAAGTAAACCGAAAAAAAGTCTACATTAATAGGGGTTTTCTATACCGCTTACAGGGATTATCTTTGGAAAAGGAGGAATTGACAATATGGATTTTTTACGGAGTAATTCATTCAGGTATACTCTGAAATAATTTGGTGACTCAGACATGTGTCACTATTGTTTTATACTCGAAACGCGTTGCTGATCTTATAACAGCGAGACCGTATACAGCGAACAGAATAGCAAACTTTCGCTAAATTTAGATCTGACTCTAGATGTAATTTCCTGAATATCAGGGCGACCTTGTATTGAGCGTGTGAACATTTGGAATATAAGCATACACGTAGTATATTGAGAAAACGTGTTTCCTTATAAAAAAAAATAATAATGATAATAATATTTATTTTGGTTACTTAACCTACCTTTGAGTTCTTTTTTTAATTTAGAGTTAACTTTTATTAAAAGTTGAAGTTGATTTCATTAAAGAAAAAAAAAGTACGCTATAAACACGATTTTCAAACCAATATTTGAAACTGCAATAGGGTCAATCCATTTCAAGTGGTCCAAAATAAATTAAGTTGGTTGCTTGAGCATTTTTTATAGTTTTAATAATTCGTATGTTAATTCTTTCATGTTTCTAGAGACAATAATAGTTGGATTTTTTTTTTAACCGTTTATAAATGGTAGCCATTTTTCTTGGGTTCTACTGGTTAGTGTCAGTAAATGCAAGCATTTGCGGTTTCGCAAAATTATATGATGTAGAAACATCAAACAAACACCATTATAAAAGTAATGCTTCAAACATATATATACTTAGTGCTTTTAATGTACCTATTCCAACTCCTATTATGATTAAACATTTACCTGAAGTTTAACGCTCTAATTTAAAAAAATATCTGTTTTCAAACCATTTTTGGTAATAGTATAAACAACTATAAACAACTTACCTCTTTATATGATGGATAGGTAGGTACCTGTGGAGGGAGGAAAAGTGTGATTTTTCATATCAATTCATTGATTTTTCAGGTTTCTAAAATTGTCCGTGATCTGTTCTTAAAATTTAAACTTAAAATTTCCTCTTTTACTGTAACTTTCCTTATCATTTTCCCAAAGCAATTTCTTTCCTGATTTTCAGGTCTGGCTTTTTAAGTCTAATGATACTTACGATTCTATCTTAAAATATCCATATTATTAGGTTGTACCCAAAGTATTCTAAAATCGTTCAGTTCCAAAGCAGTGTGGACCACTACATCCTAAAGCAATACTTGTCACCAAGGATGTCTTGGCGTGTCATAGATTCAAAATTACTACTTATCCGCTTCAAAATTATCTAAACACGCCATCTACCTCCCACTGATCTTTTAACTACTCCTCCATCCTAGACATAGTTCTCAGGCATGGGAAAAGTTCTTCCGAATTCCATCAACTATAAAATGAATAATGTGTGCATTAATTCTACGTATTCTATTATCTTTCTTCATCTTAAAATTTATATGTCACAATTTCTTTCGAACTATTTTGTTATATTATATCCCAACCAAGGCCACATCCTTTGTTCCATTACAAGTTTGCTTTTATACCATTAAGTAAATAAAGCAGCCATTGGAAACGTTGTAAGAACCTGTAGGCGTTTAAAGGCTTCAAGTTGACTCTTATCGTTTCTTCCAACCAGTGCTATCCGGACAATTTTAGAAGATATGAACAGCAGGTGATGTGTTGCAAGCCTCCGATGTGTTTCAACTTGGAGAGTAGGATCCAAGGACGAATCTGAATCACACCCGCAGTAACCTGTTTGATAGCTGGAATATTTCTTATTCTGCAGACATTTCCAAATTGTACGCTACTTCAGATATTTCTGATTTTGTTTTATAAAAAACTAAATTATTATTAATAATTCCACATATCAATAGTTTATTGGTGATTATCATGCTATTTCAAAAAAGGGGCGAATCGGAATTTCCATTTGTGAAAAATGTTTTAATGGCAAATAACGTATAGCCGAAAAAGATTTCCCACTTACCTTCTGAGATATTTTTTCAATTTTCGCATAATTGCAAGGGGCTTTGATAAGTCATAAGTTCAATTGAGGTAACTTATAACAGAAAAATTTAGCAAGAAAGAAGGCTATGTGAGATATTATTATTACTTTTTTCCTGACCTAAATGGATCAAAATGGGACATTATGGAGCTACTTTACTTGAATGCCAATGATGATAGTTTGATGATGAAGTGGATAAAAGTAACGAAGGGTCATTGTGAATGGGAATTCATTTGTTAGTTGTGGTGAATTCTTTTCTATAAGTTCTTTGTCATGTTCCGGTGGAGTATGTTGGATGCATGCCAAATGCATAAACTTTTATTGTTATAGTAAATGAGGGTTTTTGCATTGTATTATTCAACTTTCCTTTTGTAAAAGTTAGTTTTTTTTTTTTTTTTATCATCAAAATGAAATTCTTTATTTGCTAGCAGTGAGGATCAAATGCATTGGGTTGCTATATTAAACAATATCCTGATTAGTCTATCACTAGAAATAACTTAAATAATTGTATTATTTGAAATGTTGTCTTCGCTATATTGTATTGCATCTGTGTTCTTATTTAACTGTTTGTTTTTGTCAATCTTTCTGTTACTCTCATATCTCTCACGCATTTCTCTTTTCCAGTGATGCTTATTGTTTCTTAACTTAATATATAAATGCAAATAATAAAAATCTATGTTAAAATTTCTGGGTGAAATATCTGGGCTATACGCAGGATGAGGTAAACCGTTTACTCCTTGCAGTTCTGATAATTTTTCCTTGGTCAAACGAGAGCGATGTGCTGGGGTATTGTAGTGTTGCAAAATGGCTTTCTTCCTGTTGCATTCAAAACTGCACAGTAAAGGTTTGAATTTCTACAACGGCCGATAAATCACGAGAAGTTCCATGTTGGTCCTGGTTCACATTTTCAAGAGAAACGTCATCATCAACGACCGATGGGCAACCTTATCCGGGTCTGGAGTCATTTTTGTGCGGCAGTATTTCGATGGATAATTGAGTTTCCTTCTATGGCGCAAATTTCTTCGGCGGCTGCCTTTGGGCTTAAATTTTTTTTTCAGCAATGTCCCAAAAGACCGCGAATCGCGATTTTTCTTCTGACATTGCACGTGCGTTTTAAAAATGTAAATGACCCCCTAAAGCCAACCCAACTCACAAGGAATTAAAGGATTAGTCAAAGTAAACATTGACATAAATAGTTGGAACAAAAACATTCTTATAGAATAATTACGAGAGTTGGGATTAAGGATATATAAATACTAGGTTGTTACAAAAGTCCTTGTGCATGAATAAATCTCTTAATTCCAACACTCATAATTATAAGGATAATTATCCTATAAGAATGTTTTTGTTCCTACTAGGTTTTTGTTCCTATGTCAATATTTACTTTGACTAATACTTGAATAAATATATATATATATATATATATATATATATATATATATATATATATATATATATATATATATATATATATATAATATTGAGTTTTATTTTTAGATATAACTGTACTAGGCGAGTAATGAATATAATTAAATCTATTTCCTTTCTGATTTTGAACATTTCATATTACGTTTAACGTTGAAAATCAAAGGTTTTAACGATGAGAAACACCGTGTATCCCATATTTGGCTGGCAGGAATTAATTCCATTTTATTTTTCTTTCCCAATGGAGCCAAGGTACATTGAGTGGCTATCCCTAGATGGTGCTAAAATTTCATCAGTTTTACTGATGCAAATGCAGGAAAATTCGGCATATCAGTCGCCAGCCAAACTATATATAACCTTAAGGTTATATAAAATTAAAAATATTTATAAATTATTATTCGTTTGATTATTTAAAAAAAAAAATCCCATTAAAAACCACAACGATTCCAATAAACGTATTTAGGTCTCTAAATATAGTTAAACGAAATTAAATGTACGTTATAAATACTTTAGTGTTATAACACATAAGATATATCTTATATACTAGATTTAATTTATGTTATTTGCATAACAAATAATAATTTTATCTATAACAATTAGACGTCGTTTTTTGCAAAAGATTTAAGAAAAAAAAAATTCGAAATTTATATTTCAATTTATCATGAGACCTAAATACCACCTCTATCAATTCCCACTCATGGTATATCGTGAAAAAAATTGGAAATAGTCTAAAAATCGACTGCCGATGACATAATCACCAAATACTGACGACTCGTAGAATTTACTTGAACTGGTAAAGTACCCTTTTCGGCTCACCAATTTTAACTAAAATCTAGTAAATACATTCATATTGCTATAAAAATCCTATTTACCAAATTTGAGATGTTTTACATTATATTTTAATATAATTTTTTATGAAAGTCTAATATGTCCTTCAACTAAAGTACAACTTCCGCTTTGCCAATTTTAACCAAAATTTATTATGTTATTTATATTAATACGTAAGTGTTATATCAAATTTGAGTTTTTCATTATATTTTAATATAATTTTTAATGAAAGTCATGTAATTAATAAAATGACCTTCAAGTAAAGTACCACTTCCGGTAATCATGTAGTGATCAAAAAGGCAGGTTCACAACTAGATTTTTCTGCAATCTTAAATACAAAATCTTAACTTTCTACGGCTAACAGCTTTTGAAAAATGCGAGATAGGCACCTACATACGTACACACCTGACTACGAAACTAATCAAAATGGATTCAGAGATGACCGAAATGGATATTTCCGTTAAAATCTGAAAACCGAAAATTACAATCGCGATTACAATAAAGTAAAAACGCACAACGTAGTAAAAACTGCGTACAAGAAAGTAAAAACGAAGACGAATTAATGATCACCAATTAATTAACTAATTATCGTACCTTGGGGATTACTTGGACCCATACCGAAAAACTTTGAGGAAACGTGATAAAGTGCCTCAGGACCTAACGCTAGTGCTGTAACCTGTTGTAGAAATTGTATTGTATTGAATCATGTCTATATTTTCATAATGAGACCTACATCTGAACCGCTGCTAACCATGAACGGTCTTGGATTCAATACTTGGTAAGGAAAAGTACAGTTTCTTGACAAACGGTTGTGCAAAGTGGTGATGTCAGAATCACGCTCAACTGCCAGGTTTTCCTCAAATTAATGGCACCCACTTTATAGAGGCTGTGTGTGCTCCAAGAGGGCTTCCCCCTCCCAGGTTCGATCAACGTCTGATTAACAGAATAAATAATTATCTGTCCCAGATAATTACTCGAATCCGGGCCTGGAAGATAGGAGCGCAGTGAATAAGAGACATAGATGTAGTTTAAAACCTTTTTTCGGTGGGTCCTAGTAACCCTCCATCCAAATTACGGTGTATATTATATTTCATTGTAAAAGTTACTATATGACCCTGCTTGATACGACAACAACCGAACTACAACCCATTAATCTTAAAAATCACATATAAATAAAAAATTGTTATTTTTATTCATTATATAGATTGTTCATTTTAAGACGGCTCAAAATCAGGCGGATATGTCACAGTGACAAATAATGTGTATAATCTGGAAGAAAACATTTCGCTCTAAAAATTTGTCCTTTAGTAATTATTTCTTATAATTACCAACCGTTTTCCCATAGAATTATTGGAATGTCATTCTGGGATCTTGACATTAGAAATTATTAATTATCAACTGAATTATGTGTCACTTATATGAATTAAAATTAATTGTTAATCATAAATTTCAATTTTTTTTTTTTTTCTGAATTAGGGTTTTTATTTCTTTTATTACAAAAAGTATTATTTATATTTATATAGTATACTTTATATTATATAATAAAAATAAAAAACTTGTATAAAAATAAAAACGCTGTTGTTCTTATGAGTTCCTGAATTGTTAACTAGTCGTCATGCACTCCCCTTTTGCCGAGATTTTTTAAATAATATGGGTTGGAATGTTATCGGTTTAAATTTTGCTTAGGCAAACAGATATTAAAAAAAAATAATAAATATACAAAAATAAAAAAAGGTTTTTATACGATACTTATTCTAAAATAATTATAATAAAAATAACTCTTGAATTCAAACTAACCCTTCAAAACGGCGGGAATGGACACAGAGAGATCGATACAGGGCGCTCAGCAAACAGTCCAAACCGAGCCGCCACGCAAGTGCCTTATGCCGTACTCCAAGGGGCCTCTCTTTGTATTTTATGTGAGTATTTGTTAATGATTCAATTGGTCTGAAAAAAACTTTTTTCTAAATCAAGCTATGGTGAGCTTATTGAATATATAATTTCTGGGATTATTAGCCGCACTGTTTATGGTGTGTTGGTTTTATTTTAAATTAATTCGAATTTATTTTAACACAATATTAATGCTAGTGTTATAGTTTGTCTGTAAATGTTACGATATATTTGTCGTTTTTTTCTTAGAATAGATCTTTATATTTTTTAAAATATTATTTATTGATCTTGTCATAAGTTGAATATAGATATAAAGAAAGCAGTGCGATTAGGAAAAACAAAAAAAAGTTTCCCTATTACTCCCCGCACCCGAAACAGTACTTTTTGGATACCCATAACGAATATTGAAATCCAAAAAACGATGTTTTGGCGGGTTGTGGTCACGTGATGACCGATGGCCTCCGACCCGACGACGAGAGGTCGCCGAATCAGTCCAGATGGTCCAGATGGAAGCTGCGGAGTTCATCTTCAACAAGATCGTCTCCAGTCTGGACAAGAAGGTAGTGTCTTAAGATATACGAAATAACGCAATGGCATTGGATATAAATCCACTGTTTAGTCAGTTGTGGGAATATTAACTTTATCGCTTGTTATGTGGGAAATTAACCTGTCGTTTGTATTGTGCAGGTTTCTTCATACATGACAGTGGGATATTCAATATTATGATAATGAGAAATTCAATTGTTGTTTGATCTTGATTAGGTCTTAACAGTTTGATGTCATAAGAGATTTTTGAATACCCAAAAAATTTTTGTATATCTTAAAAGATAGCAGCCCACGTGGCTTTATTAAAATTTATGACAAAGTAATTTTTAATAAATAAAAGATGACCTTATCTCCTCCAAAAAAAAAAAAAAATTAAGTCCTCTGGCTCATTAGGCTAATAATTTATTTATGAGAGAACATTTGATACGAAACTATAAATATCTATTTGATTGCTATTTTTATTTTTAATTGAAAAATTATAAACACAACATTGATTAAACCATAAACTAAGTTACTCTCTCCTCCCCAAAAAATGTTTGTTAGTTGTATCATTAAAAAAAAATATGTTTAACAAAATGATCTAATTAATAATACAGATTAAAAAAAAAATGAAGTTGAATTATTTTTAAATCAATGAAAATACCTCGGAATGCAATTATATTTTATTTTATTAATTACAATTCAGAATTATAAAATTGTATCAGTAAATTTAAATAGAATGAAGAATGACCATCCATTGATATTTATTTACACTTTTAATTTTAAGTTTCACTAATTTTACTATTTTTATAATTCTTTTATTAAATTAATTAAGCATACAGTTATATATTTATTATTAAGACAGATTGAATCTCGCCTAGTAAAAGTAAATTCTTCTGAATTTTGACTCTCTGATAATTAAAATTAAAAACTGTTTAAAATATTTATTATCGTTTTATTTAGTTTTACTTTAATATAATTCTAAAGTTTTCATCCTTTATAATTGTTGATTTAAGTTAATTTTTTTTATTATATAAAAAGTGAGAAGCAATACAAATGGACATCAAGTAAGCCATGACTTAACTCAAGTTGTTAAGACTAAAGTTGTAAAAACTAATGAAGTTTTTGCCAGAATCACTTGGAGAATCAATGGTAATTGTGATAGAAAACAATAAACATATTCTTTATGAATTTATTTGAGGAGTTTTCTATCAATAGTCAATATATCCACTTTTCGAGAATTATTACCAAATAATTATTAAAGGGGTATCTCATGGAGATAAAGCAAATTTTTATTGAAAATGTTGTTGTACAACACCTATTTGATAAGGGAAAATTTATGATTTGAAATAAGCTGAATAATTTTTGGAGGTAGAATATTGACCCTTTCCAAAAAATCTTTGTTTTTGAGAAGTGGATATAATGACTTTTGATAGAAAACTCCTCATACCACATCGACACAAGAGGAGGAAATATTCCCAATTAAAATAAAAATATATATTATTAACAATAAAATAGTAATTTTTTAAATACTTTATTTTCTCTAATACATTTGAATATATTTTTCAAAAATAAAAGTTTAGAAAAAAAATGTTTACATGCACTATATTTTTTAGAAACAAAAATAATCTTAAAACGTGACAAACATGTCTTCAATTAATGTGTTTTACATTTTATTACAATATCAAATTTGAACTATTTTAGTATATAAAATGATAAATGAATTCTCGAAAATTGAGATTTTTTTTTTTTAACTATCCGTCAAAAATAAAAAAGGACTAAATATTTTATGTATAAATTAGGACTACATTTGAATCCCTCAACTAGCTAATCACTAAAGTTGAGAATCCCTCTAGTGGTTTCTTAGATTAAAATGCTGAAACCTGATAATATTGGAGATGTAGGGTGCTATCGTTAGGATTGCGTGCTGAAGAAGTGAACCATTGGAAGAAAGCTACCACTTTATAGCTCCTCTGCATTTATTGTTGGGAAAATAATCAGTTTTCTTTTAGGAGATTGGATTTATTGTGGACCAAATGAGAATTTCGTGGTGAAAGTAGGTTGATAACGTGGATACAATTTATGTTCGCTGAGGGAATGCATGTTTTATATAACAATTTGTAATTATCGAGTTTTTGAAATAATTTCGATGATGGCTATCTCCCCTTAGCACTTACCAGCTAAGCATGAGCTTTAGCAGTGCTCGGTAAGTATTAATAACTATTTCAATCAACTTTGAAATTGATTCTGAAGGAACTATTTTCAAATTCGATTTGGTTAATTATAGGAGTTACTAGAGTTCTCTAGTATTGTAATTAGTTACTATACGTTCGTGCCTATAGGCCGTAGTAACTAAGTTCCGCGTTACTCCAGCCACTAATCTATAGTTACAGACAGGAGGCGCCGGGCTTGCTTGGGGTGAATATCTGGAATGGAGGCTTGGTTTCCTACTGAGGCAATATATTGTATATAATTCATAATATATTTGACTTTTCTTTTATTGTTAGTTCTCGGTGTTTTTTTTGTTTTTTTAATAAATCAGAATATACTCTACTACTAGAACCACTTTGCTTTATGTTGTATGAATTAAAGATAAATTATCAGAAAGTTCATTTAATTAAATTCTAAAACACCATAAAGGTATTTCAATCCAGTTCTATTTATTTTTTTGCTTTCAGAGAAAATCCTGATTTGAGTTTATTTTTGATTTGGTGCATAAACGTAGGCATTTCTGATTTAATTTTAAATATTAAAATGAGGATACAGATTGTGTGGGACCCTAAGTAAAAATAATAATGCCAGAATCAAACACTGGATTTTAAACATTAAATGCTTGATTTCAATAAAAATAAATAGAGAAATGTTTAAATTTAAGGTCGTGCATTAATAATCATAACATTATAAAATTAGAAATACTTGGCATATAAACAATTAAATCCTAAAATGTTAATCGTGATTATTAATTAACTTAAAAAACCATAATTTTATTATTAATTAATTTATTTTAATTTTCATGTTAATGATATAAACCGATTTCCACTTAAAAATAATTTTTAATGCATTCATTTTTCAATAATCTAAATTGTTTACCTTTAATTTAATTTTCTTTTGTAACAAATTTTTAATGCGATTATTTTATATAATTTTTATTTCGCATAAATACTTGTATTAGATTCTTAAAAAAGTCATTTCTCATTATTTTGACTATCATGAGATCAACAATTAAATATATTGAACAACAATGTTGTATACATTTTTGTATATACAATAACTTAGTGAATCTATTTATATTAATTATAAAATCTTTGTATGGTATTTTAAAAATTTATTTGTAATTAGTTTTTGTTGATGATAATAGTCGAGTCAAACAAGATAGTCTTAATCATGCGAAAAAATAATTTAAATCGAATATATTGTATATGTTTTAAAGTTATTGTTCGATTAAAAATGTGTACAGTACAGTTTATTTTTTAAAGCATGTTTTTAGATTCTATTGTTCTGAAGAAAGTGATGGTTAGATCATATGAAATACCAATTTCAGGGGTAACGTTAATGAAATATGATAAAAGTAATAACAATTAATTAATTTGTAAATTAGTTGATAATTAATAATTCCTAATTAGATAAAAACTTTTAATTACTTTCTTGTACGAAGTAAAGAAAATATTTTTATCGCGAAAATTTTCAGTTTTCAGATTTCGACGGAAATATCCATTTTGACCATCCCTGAATCCATTTTGACTAGTTTCGTCGTGGCGTCTGTCCGTACGTTCGTATTTCGCATAACTCAAAAACGGTTTGCCGTAGAAAGTTGAAATTTTGTATTTAGGATTCTTGTAAAATCTAGTTGTGAACCTCCCTTTTTGGTCACTGCTTGATCACCGGAAGTGGTACTTTACTTCAAGGTCATAATTGATTTCCATTAAAAATTGTATTAAAATATCATGCAAAATTTCTCAAATTTAGTATTCAGAACTTATGTATTGATTTGAATAACATACTAGATTTTGATCTAAATTGGAAAACCGGAAGCGGTACTTTGCTTGTAGATCATATTAGACTTTCATCAAAAATAATATTAAAATATACTGTAAAACATCTCAAATTTGGTAAATAGGACTTTTATATCGATATGAATGTATTTACTAGATTTTGGTTAAAATTGGTGAGCCGAAAAGGGTACTTTACTTGAAGGTCATAATAAGCTTACATCAAAAATTATATTTAAATTAAATACATAAATCATATGTTTCGGTAATAAAGGTTACAAACGCGATTTGATTTCCAATCCAATTAAACATTTTTATTACTTGTTTTAAAATTGAGTGTAAAATAGTGATTTTCCTCCTCATTTGTGTGTTTCAAGAAACACGAAGCATCTTTTTTCCCACTTAAGAAACGCTGGTCGTCGGTTTGTTATAACATAGTAATCTCTATGTTCATTTAATCAAAAATATTATAATATAACTTATTGCGATATTTTACGCTCAAAACAACCTTAAAGTTTCGAATATTGTAGTTTTTGTAATTTTACATAATCGTTCTAGACTGCAATCCTGAACACCATCGTAAATGGCAGCATGTCAACAAATTTTATCTCATATTGTATAACTTAGAGTTCATGACTTGACAAATTACATAATTTCCGCTTCAGTATCAGATCATCCAAACGTCCTATTCTAATGCGCTATTTTAAATAGAATTTGTTTTTTCGATGTTAACGACTTCCTAAATTTCTAAGGACCTTCGCAGTTCGCAACTACTGAACTGAATTTGATTAAAATTCGTTGGATAATTTTTAATTACCTTCTTTATAAAAATTAGACGTGTTTAACTATTGATAATGAGCGATGGGCCGCGCTGTGAGCTTCTTGCTAGGCTATTGAAAGGCTAAATCCGTCGCCTCTGAGGAAGTCATGACCAAGAAACTATTCTATTCAGATGGTATCTTGATACTCCTGCGCAGAAGGCCATCTTGATTATTGAAGTTTAGGAAATTAATTCATTTTAAATGTTTTTAATAATACAATTTATCTTAATTTACATTTAGACTGCTTTCAAAAGAGAATTTTACTAATATTCTATTTGAATTTATGGCTAGCATCTAACGTGAATGTAAAATAAAAACGCTGCAAAATTATTACATAATGGTTTATTATTAATTATTAGTATTGATTTGTTAAATTTATTATTAATAAATAATAAAATTATTAAAGTTTTGAAATCATTATACCAAGACTAAAAAAAAAAAAATTAATTTGGATTTTTTTTCAGGATTATGTGTAATGATTTTATATTAAAAAAAAATACTCAGTTTAAATTTACTGAAAATTATGAGCACTTTTTATCTTAAGAATAGCAAATAATTATTTGGCTGATTTTAATTTCGATCAAATTGTAATACATCTTTAAATACGTTTCTCTACCATAATTTTATCGCATTCATTAATTTTTTGGCCATAAATTCAAGAATTGAAGTCTAACAGATTTTTTTTTTACCATAAGCTTAATGTTGATGTCATTTTTTTTTTTTTTTATGATACTTAATTCAAATTCTGTATGAGCTTACACCATAAAAAGAGTGAGGGACTAAGGAGATGGAGTCATTTGTCTTTCCATCAGTTTCAGTTCCTACCTTCTTTTTCAAGTAGTTTCAGTTTACCAATGTCTCTTCTTCATGGATCAATGGGCAATAAATCAGTTGGTAATGTTTAATTTGTTCAATGCTTATTTTACTATTTTTTAGAACAGTTATTCCATCAGTCCTACGGTAATCTGTATCTTAAAACTTGGCATATTAAATATCATTAAAATCATAATCTCTAGTAGGTATTAATAATGCATCATGAAGCCACTAAGAACATCCTTCAGAGCGTATAACCCTTTCTGTTCTGCCTATTTTGTCAGACAATGGACATGATTTTAGGTAAACAAAAAATCATATTCAATTTTCTTTGGCGACTCATTTAATTTTGTGAATTTGTAATATTTTTAAAATCGCTATTTAAAAAATATGTGTGTACAGTGAGAATCGGACACGTAGATCTTAGTGTAATGAAGGTCATAAAAAAAAATGTTTTTTCTTGTTATTAACAGTTCAATAATAAGGCTCCGAGACTATAATTCATTTTTGATTTAATAAGGATATATATTATTTTGGGTATATATCAGTGACTGATTACTGTGACATATAAAAAAAAAAAGTTTTTGTTTTTATTTGTGAGTTCCTGTAATATATTAGATCCTGAAAACAGTCAGTTTACTGGAGCGAGTCTACTCGAACATCTACCAACTTAACCGTGCGAGTAGAAAAACGTGATGACGAAAACGAATAAAAAGCATAAGTGGAATGAAACAGAAACTTTAAAATTCATAGAATTATATGAAACTTAGGAAAATCTATGGAATTATAGACATTAACGTTCTAAAAATAATGTTTTTAGGTACGTATCCGTTAAACGCCTTCCATTAAGTAAACCGGAAGTGAATAATGCAGTCATAAAAAATCAAATTTAATGTTTTAGAAGTACTTATGCACAAGAAGGGAAAAAAATGAAGTCTCCCACAGTTTACAACAGAAATAAAGGTACGATGAGGACAACTGAGGTAAGTACTGGACTGAAACATGTGAGTCCCATCACTAGAAAATCATTCCCAATCCCAAAATTCCCCACTCCTCATTATTTCCTTACAATGCATTATATGAAATAGATGTGATCCCGTCCCAACTGCATCTTAAACCCTCGATATCAATCCCACATCCCACGAGGCTTAGAAAAATTAACTTAACTATTAAACATCATCATTATCAACCGGAAAACCTCATACAAATTTTCAAATATTAAATCATGTTTTCAACACATTTCTTTAATTATGGCACCTCTTCACTAATTTACATTTATCTGACAATTCAAAAGGCTTGGCACACACTACTGACTTTTAGCAGGACGAAAAGTCAAGACATCTCCAACTTTTGTCGTCTCCCACCGATTCAACGCACCCGAGCATCCGATTCTGTTTCGATTTTCAGGACACCACCTCAGTTTCAATTGAAATAAAATGAACTATGTATTTTGGAAATGGAAGTTGATTTTCTGAGATCAAAGACCCTGGCACTATACCTCCATAATAAATGGAAAAATATACCATAAACAATTGGAAGATTCCAAAATTCTAAAATACCAGCAACTAATAGCCAGTCAGCGTTTCACCAATTCATGGATCATAAGGACATAAGCCAAAAATCACATCTATGAAGATCAAATAAAGCATATCTCACATCAACCGTCCAGAAAGACGCATCAAACAGAGACAGCACATCACTCCAAGACATCCAGTCACATATGTGACTTGCCAATATGTGATTGGATGTCTTGGAGTGATTTGCTGTCTCTGTTTGATGCGTCTTTCTGGACGGTTGGTGTGAGATGTGCGATATTTGATCTTCATAGATGTGATTTTTCGTACATGTACTGATGATGCCTGAATTGGTGAAACGCTGACTGGTTTAGTTGGTTGCTGGTATTTTAGAGACTTGAGGCTTTGTGTTTTGGAATCTTCCAATTGTTTATAGGAAAAAACATAGTGATCGAAAGTGGTGGGGTTCGTCCATTAGCCCGCCAACGAATGGTGTAGAGTCAATTGGGCGGATTTAGTAGGAATGAACCAACCCTTATTGCACTGTTTTCAATATTTTTTCTACTTCCATTTTCTATTGAAAATACCTGAACCAAGAGATAGCTCTTTTCTGTTATAATAATAAGCACTAATCCCATTCAAAACCCAATCTAACTCATTTTTGCATATTTTGTGGATATGTTCCTTTCTGCTAAATTTTGTCCAATTTTACTAAACGGTGGCCTCAGAAAATATCTCGAAAAGTTTTAATAACGACTAAATAATGTAACTCCCACAGCTAATTCTTCACGTTTTTGTTGTACTGTGAATGAGGCGTACCGCATAGCTTGTTGTTTTTTTTTCTACTTCATTCATAATAACATCGGTATTAATTTCGATGATAATCGTGATGCCAATCACAAACTGCAAGAGCCCGACCACTAATGAACAAACCGATTGATATTGAACTTGTGCGGTCGCCCTTCTACCGACAATCGGATCAGAACAAAAATAGAACATTTTTCATTTTCGTTCCTACTTTTTGCTGTTTGTCTGCGTTATCTCTACTAAAATTACTGTATCTATTTCTTCCGACACTGCCCGATTTTAGTCGGATACGATTATGGTCTTCTGTATGGCCCCTTATAAGTATGTATTTTAGTAGATTTCCTCAAATCAATGATCTGCACAATCTATAGAAGTGTCACATTCTTTTCTAAATTTGAAACAGTCATAATTTCGAAAAACCAAAATCATTAACAGTCGTAATGACTGAACAAATGAAAAATAGATGAATTAACATGTAATAAAAAATGTCGTGGTCCATTTTTATTTTATTATTAGTCGAGCAAGCCACTAAGTCCAGTTAGTGGATTTTTATGATAAATGATTTCTTCCTGGTGAAAAAACAATATACAGGGACTACATAAATTTATCCATCAAATTACTGTGAAATAAGGTATTGAATGACTTGTGTGTTGAATCGTAATAAAAAATATATGGACTTTCACTTGCTAAGTGAAAAAAACTAACTGTGAATGTGAAATGTGAATCTTTGATAATTTTAATAACGAGACAGCGTACTTTTTAATCTGAAATAAGCAGAAAGTAATCGGTACTGCCAACGTAAATAATGGAAGTGTGTGGAGTTAATTTGGAATGCGTTCTGAAATAATATTGAAACAAATAGCTTCAATCATTGCCGAGTAAGGGAGTTAACGTCAGGATAGTTGTTTGTGTCAGTCAATGTACTTGAGTTTTATTTTAGAGAGGGAATAAGTGTTTACCTAATGATCTTATTTTCTAAAATAAATGTTATTTTCAATATAAATCTAAAATCTTTGTAAAGCCAATGAAAACTACTTCTAGCTGCGGGGCTCCTAGTTGCCTACATTCCCTATATTGTTAAGCTCTGCTTACAATATGGCCATTTTGCTGAAGAATACCAGAACACTAAGAGACAGTAGATTGTCCTTTTTTGAAGATGCTCTCATCCCTAATAGTCGTACTAGTTCATATACGAGTTGACTCTCCTGCCAACTGTAGATCCAATCAACTGTATAGTGCAAACTCACTTTCAGAATACTTGCGGGGCATGCTACTACATGCTACATGCTACCTGCTACCTCCCTAAGTCGTTATTTCCCTTATTCCATGAAGAAGAGATGACAGATCACCATCTTGACGTATATCGTGGCATGGAGGACATAAGAAATTCACTCGTTGAAGTTGACAATAACCACTCGAGAAAATCTACACGGGGATGCAATAAAACATATGACGGCACTATCAGCGTAACCTCTACTAAAATATATATATATATATATATATATATATATATATATATATATATATATATATATATAATCAATATTAGTAATTATATTAATTACCTCTATTAAGATTGATAATAGGTTGTACATTTAAAACTACGTAACGTAGTTCTTGCATTTGTCCTACATAAATGATGTAAAGTCATTTAGATATAAAAATACATTAATAATCAAATATTATTATTATGCCGATCATTTTCGATTTTATTTTAGAATGTCTAGTTGAAGACTTAAAGTAAATACTTAAAATGAATTCTTAACTCAATGTCTTTAATTGGTTTTAAATAGCTGTCCATTTAAGTAACTGGAATGACCGGGGTCGTGTGCTGTGTCAATATTATCATAATTATCTCTCGCGTGACTTTGCTCGTCGGTTATCAAGACTTTCTCTTGTTCTGCTCTTATCATAACTGTTCATTAACGCTTCAAAAGGCAGCTTCGCTTAATGAATTGGACTCTAATTTCGGCATAAATTGTGCCATATTTCGTAAAATTTATGGGAGAATTTTTTTTTTTTGAATTTATCCAAAGCCTTTCAGAATGCCTAAATGCTTCGGTTGGACTTTTTTCATACTTCATGAAAGGTTATTGCAATTTTCTTTTTTTTTTTACACTATTAATATAATGTTATCATTTTCTTGACTATTGTTATTAATTACATCTTTCGTTACAGCTCGGAGAGAAGGGCTCTGGAACGAGATCAAGAGGACCAGTCCAAGATTTCCTCAAGTTACGGGACCAATGCCTAGCTTCTGGGACGCTGTTCGAAGACCCGGAGTTCCCACCCAGAAACTCCAGCCTCTACTTCAGCCAGCAACCGCCAAGAGACTTCGAGTGGAAGAGGCCTATCGTGAGTATCCAATTCCAACCATTTCTATTTGGTTTATTAATCTTAAAAACTTTTTTATAAGTTCGAATTTCATATAAACCATATTCTGTTTGTGAATCAGTCTGTCCCAAACACATACTCGTTCTATTGTCTGTCTCACCTTTAAATGTCCTGGTCTGGAAGTAAAAGACTTTAGACCACTTTGCAACGAACACCTTTTTAACGGACGTGGACAGCCACATTTTCGTCACCGAGTGATAAATTTACTCCTCTGAACGGGCACTTACAAACTGTTGAAAATTAGGAAAACCATATTTTATAGTTTGATGTTTCAACATAAATACGTTCGTTTAAATATGTACTTATCTTGAAGTTATACTTTTTTATTAATAATAAGATTGTCGCCTTACAGAGGAGTGATAAACCTGTCGAAGGCGACATCCGTTTCATTAATTAATACCTGAAGCTACAACACCATCATCACATCAAAGAAATTGTTCTTTTTTATTCTTCTATGTGATGTTTCCGGTTGAATAAGAGATTTATTCTAAAGTGTGGTAATGCGTTTTTTTAATTGGATTAATTAATTTTCCTGGAAGTGTTAACACTTTGTTCTCCTCGCCTCTCGGCGGTTTTCATAAAAAATCCCCTCTCCTCTGCTCGTCATTTTTTTTTTAATAATACATTTATTAAAAGCTCGTCGTATCATAGTAATACTGACAGCTCAGTTATAATTTGTTTTCATTTTTAAATGATGAAATTTATTCTAATAAGTGAATATTATTTATTTACACTTGAAATTATTGTTTTATTTTATTTTTCGAGATTCATTGAGCTCTCAGTGTCAGAAGTTAGGCAACAATTTTTGATTATCATACAGAGCTACTACCTTTGTTAATTATTCAAATTCATTCTCAAGTCCGACTTTATTCAGGATGGCCGAGCGGGTTAACGCGCTTGCAAAAGTGCACCTACTTACAAACCCAAAGGTTGTGATTTCGAATCCCGGTTCCGGCATTACTTCAATTTATAATTTAATTAATACTTAATTTAATTCCTTGAGCAATTAATCACCTCTTTCCTCCGGGTATGTCAGGCCCGTCGGCCTACTGGAGGCAACCCATACAGACCGGGCGTAGGAGTGATGAACCTACCCCATGTATCTAAGTTGTAAATCGCGTGGTGGTTTTCTAGGATGTAAAATAGCCGCCCGGAGGTATGGTCTATGGACGATCTGCTTCGGTGAAAGAAATATAGGACCTCGTGTGAACAGCTATGATCGTTGATCTTGACCGGTTTGTCACTGTCCTTGAAACCGAGGGAATGATACTGCTGAACTGGCCCCAAAGTTATGGGAGCTATGGATAGCTTATTGGCTATCCTATATATTTTATATTTATATATATATATATATATATATATATATATAAATAAATATAAAATAATAAAAAAAGAAATCATTTATTTAATACTATATTATCATCACCTATCAAATAATATATATGTAATACAAAAAAATAAAATCAATATTAATTCAATGCTATATTACTACATAGTATTTCCGTTTTGTTATTTTCTTCAAATTGAATTTTTTTAAATCATATACAGCATTAGCATACAGTTTAGAATATTATGATGGATTTTTTTTTTACATTAAAGGATACTACCATAAATTGAATTTTAATTGTTTCTAGGAGATCCATCCTGAACCAAAATTTGTGGTCGAAGGTGCTTCCCGTTTCGATGTTAAACAGGGTGAATTAGGTATAGTAGTATTTTACATTTATGATAAAAACCCATTTATATTAAATATGATTTAAATTTAATCTGAAAATTATTATTTATTTTTGTAGGAGACTGTTGGCTTTTAGCTGCTATTGCAAACCTCACATTACACCAAGACTTATTTGACCTAGTTGTGATACCTGATCAAAGTTTTGAATCTAAATATGCTGGGATTTTTCATTTCAGGTATATTTTAAAATTTATATATTTTCTTCCATAGTGAATTTTGAATATATCTTATAAACAAGATTATAAATGATATTAATTTAATTTCAGATGTAAATGTCAAAGAAAAAAATTAAAATAATTAATAAATAAATTAAATAATAGCTGAAATAATACATTAACTTTATTTATCTGTTGATATTGTATTAATGCTTGGATAATTAAAAATTTTGGATTTATTTAATTTATTTTGGATATTAGAAATTTTATTATTTATTTATTGTTGATTTATTTATTAATTTGGATTTATTCATATATTATGAATATTTAAAAAATATATTTATAGATTTCTTCAGAGATTTTTATCTTTCATGACTAACTATTCAATAATCTCACTTAATTTAATATCTGATTATTATTAGAATATCCCAGTTAATAACTCGTCCTTGTTAGTTGTTCATTAGTTAGATGGTATCAGAATTTCTTTGAACTCAATGTTAGTTTTATTTTATAAATTTTTGTAAAATGACTAACAGTATTTTATTATTCTCATAACATGTTACAGGTTTTGGCAGTATGGGAATTGGGTAGACGTAGTTGTAGACGATAGATTACCTACTTATAATGGAGAGCTTATATTCCTCCATTCAGCGGAACCGAATGAATTCTGGAGTGCTCTCTTGGAAAAAGCTTATGCCAAGTAAGAATATTTTGTCTATTACCTACTATATTTTGTCACCACCCACCCATAAGCTCCTCATATCCTCACTTAATGTCCACCTACTTTGACTATGGCTGTGTGGTATATGATGACCTCTCAATTGTACTCGAGGAGATTGAAGCCTATCATGACCTACTTTTTAAGATTTGTCTTCAATTAAATAAAGTTCAAGGTAGTCTTACATGTCCCACCTTTACTGCAAGTTAAAGTGGCTCTTCACCTTTATCCGTTGGCCATATTTCCTTGGATATTAGCTGTACCAAACCATCAACTCCTACATCTACAATATTCTGCAATTCAAATCCTGAATCCACTCGCTGGAAATAAGCTCCTGTCTTTCTGATTTCTATATCCCACTCCATAGAACTGAATCTATTAACTGTTCCTTTCATCCTCCCTCTACTATCCTCTGTAATTCCCTCCCTTCTAATATCCGTCATTTATTTACTTGTATGTTATTTTTATATAACCTAATCCAAGAATAAAATTTTTTTTTCTATCTCTATACGATTAATTAGTAATTATATATAAATAAACTGCCCGCAAAGGAAATCTCACGCTTTGATTTATTTGTATACAACATTTACAAAAATAAAAAATAAAATAAGAAAAGAAACTTTCAATTGCAGATATTACTTTCAATAGCTAATATTATTTCCATTTCCTCCATCTCAAGTCTCCCAAGCATACTTTTTATTAGGCTTGTTATGTCTTTTGTGATTTCTTCTCTAGTTTTCATAGAAATTGTCAGCTATTATAAGTTATCAGAAGACTCGAAGATCAGATATTTTCATTCTAGGGATTTTCTAATTAATTTACATCAGGTCAAGGAACTGGTTATCCTTAACTATTAATTTCTTTATCAAGTGCTCTGGATCTCACACAAAGTCGGGATGGGCTCTTCAATGATTCACAGTTAGTTCATGTTTATGCCAGGCCTACTGATTTGTCAGCTTGTTTCAGCAAATCCTTTCTGCAGAACTTCGGGGTTTAATATGGACAGCTCATATCCCTGACTTACATCCAATAGGTTTTCTCTAGGTTGAACCTGACATACACATAAAATAATTACCCTCCTGATAATTCATAGGAAGTAAGAACAGCTTCAATGGAGACAGAGAGAAATCACGTTGATGTTGTGAACCATATTAGAACTTTCTAGACACAACCCATTTTTTTTTTTACAGATTATAATATGTTTATTTTTTATTTGAGTGTGTGTTAACATATCATATTTCAACACTTTAATATATTTTAACAGGCTCCATGGATCTTATGAAGCTCTTAAAGGTGGTAGTACTTGTGAAGCAATGGAGGACTTTACTGGTGGAGTTAGTGAAATGTATAATTTAGAAGAAGCTCCAGCAAACTTATGGACTGTTATGTTAAAAGCCTATCAACGTCAATCACTCATGGCTTGCTCAATTGAGGTATTAAGCTTTATATAAATATTTGAAGTATTTTTGGCTAAAAGTATAAGTATGTACATGTTTTAGAAAAATCCACAAAATTTTAGTGGATATTGTTATATCAACCGCACTGATTTACTCACTGGTTAGCTCTAAAATTATTAAGCGGGCTGAGGGCTCTTCCATTTAGTTTTAATTATCTTTATTGAGGTATGGAGATACAAAAAAGGGTTAAATTCAAATTTGAATTTTTTTCAGGAAATCCAGAACTATTTATATGCATAATTCAGGGATAAATTCCATTTTGAAACTCAACCAAAATTTTAACATGAAATTAAATTTCTAAAATTAATTCATTAAAGTAAGTTTGGAGGGTTAAAGCATGTCCCACCTTAAAGAGGATTCTAAACATTGTGTAAAACATTAAATATATCAAAAACAATAAAAAATGGACATAATACCTTTTGCATCTCCATACCTCTATTGGCATCTTAAGCCGTTGACTACGACAGCGTACACAGGAATTGAAGTGAATTTTTTTCTGTTACTGTGCTTTACATAGTTTGTCATTTAAATCTTCTAAGAAGTAAGATTTAAATCTTCTAACATGTCTCTATGAGGATATGTTCTGCTCTCCACAACCATCTCAGTTGTCCAAACTAAATATAAGTCAAGATATACTCCTTGTCTGGGAGACTAATGGCAACACAATGTGCATATGTCTTGATTTTCTTAGAATTGTTTTTAATCCATCAATTTTCTATATCTGGCTTCAATTTTGATCAACATCTTATAGTCATGTTAACTTCATTTAAATATTTTAAAAAGGAAAATATTAATAGCTCATCATAAATATTAAATATAATATATTCCTTTCTTTTTGTAATTGTATTTTCTAAATATTTTAATGCTTATCTCCCTTTTTTTCCTTCTCTATTTTTGAAACTTTTCTTAATTTATTTTAGATTAATTTAAAATAATAATTCTTATTTTATTTATAATATTTCTTCCAGAGGTTTTGGTAATGATGTACTACTGTTCAAAATATATCACAATTAGTCCTCAAAGTGTAATTAATTTTCAGTTAATTATTAGGGTGTAAATTCAGATCCTTCTCTTAAATTTTATGTTAAGGTAATGTGGGGTCTGTGCATAATCATCTTGTTAAATCCAAACCCTGAACTGGTAAAAGCTGCCCTTTATGGAGCAGGAATTCTAAACTCTGATGTAACACAAATCAGCCATGAGAGTTCGCTAAGGTGAAGTATAACGAATTATAAAGATGTCAGTTCCAACCTGTTGCTTAAGTTGGAACTTTCATCTTGTGCTATACAGTTGTATCAGTATTTATCCCCCACTAGGCCAGTTAGTTTTTTTAAGGCTTGTGTTAAGTGCACTGGTGGGGCCTTCAGAAGCTGTTCTTCAAAATATAGCGAGTTGCCCCAGCCAAACATGATGGTAGATTGAAGCATGTAAACTGTGTATCTCAGACAAATTTTAATTTTTTTCGATGGTTACACCAGTATATTAAACAAACTATTATGCGCTTTCTCCACAACTGCTACTGCTTGAATTTAATAGTGAGTCCTCCAGATATCACTTATACACTTTAACCCTTAAGGCAGGTTATATACTTACCCTAGAGACTACTAAATTGAGTTATTAATCTCATAAAAATGGAAGTGATTGAAATGTGGGCTTGAATGTAATGTTTAAATATTATCGTTTAACAAACATCTTTAAAGAAAAGACGAAAAATCTAGCTTCAAAAATAAAGATTTTACTGTCATTTAAAGTCAAATTTTGTAAAAACTGGTGTACACTTACCCAACATTACCTTATATTAAACTTTGTTTGAAAAATCAAGAAGAGTGCATTTTTTTTATTATTTTTATTAAAGTTAACAAAACAATTTCATTATTATTGGTTTAATTTTTTTCAGCCCGACCCAAATATTGTTGAAATGCAGACACCCGAAGGTCTAGTTCGAGGCCACGCTTACAGTGTGACTAAAGTTATTTATATGGATATTGCTACCCCAAACACTTCTGGAAAAATTCCTCTTCTTAGGTTGAGGAATCCTTGGGGAAATGAAGCTGAATGGAATGGACCCTGGAGTGATAAGTAAATGATTTTTTGTTTTATTTTTATAATTCACCATTATATTTTTATTATTTTCTCTTTTAGTCGATTAAATAGCATTTATCACTTTTTTTATCCAATAATAAATATAATTATGTTTTTTATAGAACTTAAAAAAAAACAATGTTAAAATCATTAACAATAATTAAATTATATTAAAATAAGAATGATCTTTAAAACTATAATTAATGAAAGTTTCCTTTATGGAAAATGAGATAATTGGAATCTACAGAAATATTATTATGATTTGATAAGACATTAAAGTACAATTTATTATATCTTGGTATAATATAAGATTCATAAAAATGAATCTTACTTTTTTTTCCTCGGTTTGATATCCACAGACCACACTATAGCGAGGTCTTAATACTTGCTTGTCTTAGTTTAATATTACAGCAGTTAAACAAATGGTACTTGTGTATTGCAGATCAGCTGAATGGAGGTTTATTTCCGAATCTGACAAAGAGAAAATCGGCCTTACTTTTGAAGTTGATGGAGAATTTTGGATGTCTTACAGAGATTTTATTAAGTATTTCACCCGGGTAGAAATTTGTAACTTAAGCCCAGAAACAATGGAAGAAGTTTCTCCAGACAAGAAGTGGGTAACTAATATGTTCGAAGGAGAATGGGTACGAGGTATTACAGCTGGTGGTTGTCGAAACTTTCTCGGTAAGTATTTATGCATAATAAACACTAATTTTATCATTTTAAATGGGATACTATAATGGTGGTATTTTTAAGTTTAAATAAAATTAAAAAAATGTATTCTCTATGTATATTTTTATTTTCAAAGATTTCTTACTGTCTACAATTAGGTATTATGAGTAAAAATAAAAATTTCTTGGTTCAAAATATAATTTACTACAAAAAGGTTTAATAGATGTTACAAAATTTATACATTGAAAATTTAAAAGATAAATATTTTTTCATTAAAAAAAATAAAAAGTTGATTTGATTAATGTTTATGAAATGTCTGAATCCCTAAAAAAATATATCTAATACATAGGGACATAATTAAATTAAAGAAAATAAAATTTATTGATTTAAAAAATTAAAAGTTGACAAGTTTTTGAAATACCTCTTCAGATGTTTTCTTTCTTCCTATCTTTCCTGTACTGTCTACTGTTCTTAATAATCTTCATTGTCTTGAACAAAACCAGAGTAGGAAAACTGATGATTGAGACTGAGATGAAAACTGAGAACACTTGCAGCACTACCATAAATTTCTATATCTTAAACCAATTACTGCCCAAATGAGAGTGATGCTACTCATTAGTGTCAGCATGCTAATTTTATTATTAATTCATCATTAATTGGCACTTGTAAAACCCGACAAATTTTAATTTCTGTTGAATTTATCATTTATTTATTAAATTATTAGCATTCATCAAATTAGTATTGTACTTAATGTAGTTCACTTTTGTATCAATCCGGCACTACAGGCAGTGTTCTTGTTCCACTTTCAACTCCTGTTTTTATATTTTAATGTTATAAAATTAAATATACTCTAATTTTATCATTACAATACATTCTATCTTTGCTGTTCATAGTATTTTTCCTTTTCTACACTTAGGATACAAAATAAATACTTTGTGAAAGTAATAATACTGAATTTATGGATGCTGTAAAGAATTCATAAACTTTCAATGGTGATAAAAATAAAATTTAGCTTTTCTTTTTTAAACAATCTTTTCCTTTTTGATTTTTTTTCATCAAAGATGGAGGTTTTAATTTATGTGCGCTTTTTGAAGGTATATATATTTAATTAATGATTATATGATTAAAATCACCAATTCAAATTTAAAATTTAAATATTTCATTGAATTCAGATTTGAAAGATTTTTTTGATTTTTTATTGTTTGTTACCCTGTAAAAAATTAGAACATTATCTTAATTGATATATGTATACTTTCCAAGTATATCTTATGAGCCTAGTTGTCCCCTCTTTATATATAACAAATTACGGTTTTTGTTTTGATGTTATTTAAATATTATTATTCATTTACAGAAACATTTTGGCATAACCCACAGTACAATGTAACATTAACAGATGCTGATGAAGAGGATGAAGAAAATTTATGTACAATCATAGTGGCCTTGATGCAGAAAAATCGAAGATCACAAAGAAAAATAGGAGCAGAATGCTTGACAATAGGGTTCGCTGTTTATCGTGTAAGTATTGAAAGGTATTAAAAATTAAATTTTTAGAAATCAAATGTGGATTTTTTTTTATAAATATTTTGATTGCTCTATGATCATGCGCTTTCATTGAAGTCACATTTGTTTCAACAGATCTTTTTTTCTTGCTTTGTATGAGAAATGACGTAATTTACTTATTTTTAGTATTGATCATTATAAATTTCAAAAAAATATTAATAAAATTTAGACCAGTTTCCATTAATAAAATAATCATAATTTCACTTGGCTTTATCACTTTTGTAACAGATCTATCGTCGCCAGGACATTTAAGTAACGAATGTGAATATAGCTATTTTTTAGCTATATTACTTTTTACTTCCCCATTAAGAATAATATTTTTATCTCCAAGCCCTTTTACTTCTCTGAGTCCTACATTTGTGTTATTTTATTTTTATTTATTAGATTTTATTTTGCAAATTTGCTTCTGGTAAATTAATAAAACTAAGGAATTCGAAAAATGTGATTTTTCACATTCTTACTTAAACGTGGTGACGATGTTATAGTCATAAAACATTAGATATGGAATAACAGAAAAAATATTTTTTCATAAAACTTTTTTATAAATGCACAGATATCAATGTAAAAAAAAAATGTTTAAAAATAACAAAAATATATAAATATAATTTTTATAAATGTATAAAAATAACAATACTTTTACTTTACTTCAGGTCTGGCATATTTCTGAAGCCAAGTTTATTTTTAAACTAATTGTAAAATAATTTTGTCAATTAAGGTTTAATATCCCTGTTTAAAGCATGAATGATCAAATTAAAGGTAAAATAGTACTTCATTCTAATCCCTTTAATTATTTTTATATTAAGAATATTTTTCATTAAATAGCATTTACTAACCCATAATTTATTTTTCAGCTTGACGATTCTGAAAAACATCCACAACCTCTGGACCTGAATTTCTTTAAATATAATGCATCGGTTGCCAAATCACCTGTGTTCATAAACAGCCGAGAAGTTACTTCCCGGTTTAAGCTTCCTCCTGGCGAATATGTTATTGTCCCATCTACTTTTGATCCCAATGAGGAAGGAGAATTCATCCTTAGGGTATTCACTGAAAAGAAGAATGAAATGGAGTAAGTGATGTTTATTAGAAAATTATACAATTACTTACTTTTATCATTTATTGGGTAAATGTTGATGAAACATATCATGGTTGTTAAAATATTCTAACTTAAAGTTTTGATTAATCATTACATTTAAAATTTCCTTAAAAATTTGAGGAAATATTTTTGGAATTATAATCCATCATTGTAATAACTTTTGTGGATCATGTTCAAGTCACACTATTAAGAAACAGCATAAGGTGAAGCAGCTGTTTCTCCATGTTGTACCAGTAGGCCTTGCACTATTAGCTCCCGCCACCTTTATTCCCTTTTTGGCTTAGGTTAGACTTGTTGAATAGAAGTGCAATAGAAGGATGTACAGTGCACTTTCTCCACAGCCCTAATTATGTCTCAGTATTTAGGAAATAGCAGGTTATATCTTTACCTATAATTTAGGATAAATTAGCCAGTTAATAATTATTTTTCTATTAATTATTAATTATGGCTCTCACTTTCAATTATTTTTATTTGATTTTTTTTCCATTAAAAAAAACACAATTTTTTCACTTTTCCTTCTTTTTTTTTCTTTTTTATTCTGATCCCCACGGGATGTGTAGCTGATCAGGGAATAAAGGATGAAAAAAAATATAAAATACTGATACATTGGTTTTTCGTTAAAATAAAATAATTTTCATATATTAACATAGGGAAGCACTAATTATTGATTTATATAATAAAATTGATACTATTTATTTATTTTTTTATCAGGGAAAGAGACACAAAAATCAGCATTGGTACAATTGATCCTAGGGTAAGTACATTTTTTAGCTGGATTTTCATTAATTTATAAATAATAAAATGAACTCCAACATTGCAAACCCCAGCATTCTTTTGAAGATATTAACTAAAATAACAAAAATTAAACATAAAAATACAGGTGTCGGTAAATTCTAAGTAACCTCAAAATAAATAAATATAACACCAAAAAATATTAAAACAAAGGAATATTTGAACAACCTAAAATGTTTAGGAACTTTCCTTGTTAATCTTACTCGTATCATTATTAATTTGGCAGTTTCTCAAAATATTACTAGATGGCTCAAACACAGGTACTTCCCACAAGTTGGACAGTTGTACTTGGTATTTTTCCATTGTTTTGTGAGGAGTACAACACAGTTCACACAATTTTCTCTTTTTAGTGTTTACATTAGTTTTTCTGACTTTTCCTTCTGTGGGTCTCGTGCTGTCTAGAGGCTGCTTTGTGATCTACGTCAATTGGAAGCATAATGCATCCGTGAGATTCTTCTCCTCATTGTACAATTTCTTTCATAATTAGACTTTGGGCGAAACTCGCAAAAATGCTCTGCAGCTCCCTATGATATCCACTATTCTGACTCATCAAAAGTTAGCCCACTTTCAGAGTTTTCGACTAGCTCTTTGATGTTATCTTCAGCGCTAGTATCCGATTCGTCTCGAAGTCCTCATGGCCGGTTGTTTCTTCATCATCATTAAAAAGTGCCAAAGTATAGACTTTGGCACTATTTGATGATGGTTAGTTGGGTCCAATCTAAAACCACATTATTTTAGTGAAATTATATGCATAGCCACTTTGCATCAAATGGGTGAAGAAATTTAGTTTAAATAAATTTATGAGGGAATAAAATTACAGCAGTACATGCATGGAAAGCAGAAGCATATTTATGGAGAAAAACAAAAAAAAATCTCATTTTCAAAAAACTTATATGAATATTCATGCAACACCTTCAGAAAGGGAAACAAAAGTTAGAAGGATGGGTGGTAGACAAGTATCTATCGTGCATGCATTTAGCCGTGATGGGAAAAAGTAAAAAATCATGCTCCTGTCAGGTGCACACGGCGAACGGAAGGTTAAACAACAAATTATCATTGCTTAAATTTAAATCATACCTTTTCTTATTGCATTTAGGTTATCGAAGAAGAACCTCCACCAGAAGAAGATACCAAAAATGAAAAAATCAGGGAGTTCTTCAGGAAACTTGCTGGTGATGATGACGAAATTGATTGGGTTGAGCTAAAAGAAATTTTGGACTATGCTATGAGGAATGGTAAGTATTTGTTTTCATATTCGTCTTCATTATAAATTTTTTTTTTAAAACTGTTATAGATTAAAAAATCAAAATAATGATATAATACCCAGCATCAGTAGTGATTCTAGTAAGTAATTTCAGAATTTTATTTTTAAAAACATCTGCATGTTGTTTGCAATATGTTATATATTGTTTTAAAATTATATATTTTATTGAGTGGCATCATATTACTAGATTTTAGTGATAGTTTTTCTTAAAACTAATTTAGCTATATTGTTCTGTAATAGAAAATTCCATATATATATATATATATATATATATATATATATATATATATATATATATATATATATATATATATATATATGTATATATATATATATATATATATATTTTTTTTTTTTTTAATTAACTTAAGTTGAGTAGTTCCTATGGAAAAGGAGTTAATTCTAATAACTAAGTACATTTTTTGTGCTAAAGACTGTTTATTTTACGTAACAATTATTTGTTGGGTAAAACCTAATTAAATTTTTCTAGAAACAAATTAAAGTTTAAGATTATAACGGAAAATATGGTTAAAACTGAATTTTATTAATATTTTTGTCATATGTATTTATTTTAGGACTTCAGTGCTTTCCCACAGGAGCTCCCCAATTAGTATAAATAAATATACAATTAATTTGAGTTGCAGTTTTAAATGTATATAAAATTATGACTGTAAATTAACTCATTTCAGTTAGTATAAACTTTGTCTTGTTTTAATTATTGCTTTTAGTTTATCGTTCTTTCTAATGACTTAACTGTCAGCCATAAAAAAAAAATGTTAATCATGATATATTTTTCCTTTGCAGTTACCCTATTTACATGTTCCATTACGATTTATTGAATAACATTAAAATATAATTTAATATATTACTATAACAGTTTATGATTTATTATTAATGCAGATGAAATAACAAAAACAAATTCTCAAAACAAGAAAAAAAATACACACACTCACACCCAGATACATACACATATACATATGTGCACATACACACATCACTCCTGCTGTGGATTGCCTGTAACAATCTAATTAATAAATAAATAAAATATAATTTAAAACATTAAATAATAATTAAAAATTATGTCTATGAATATATTATTATTTTTTAAATGAAAGGGTGACTATATGTCTATAAATACCTGGATTTATTAATGACTAAATAATGAAAAAAGAGTAAAATTGCTCATAAATAAATTAAAAAAAGTAAAATAAATAAATAAGATGAATTATCCATTGAGTAAATCTTCACGAGAATTTCATCATCACCATTCTCTTTTTTATGATGTCCCTATCCATATTATCTCTTGAGGAACATTCAATAGTTCAGTGGGTCTAAAAAAACAAAACAACAATAGTAATAAAAACTAAAATAAAATTGGTAAAAATTAAAACACTAATTATTTTTTTAATCCAAGAGTATTGAAGAAATCTTATTATAGGTCACCGATAATTTTTTATTAATAATAATTTAATAATTTTTTTTTTGTATTTACTTCGAATAACAGTAAATACAAAAATAAATGAGAAGAAATGAGAAAAGATTAATTAAGGTGTAATTCAAATCATTTTTAAACGATCATAAAAAAAAAATTAAAAAATAGAAATTATGGAAGAGTAGTAAAACAAAAAATGGTAAAAAGTAGAGAAAAGTGAATAATGACAAAATTAGGTAAAAAAACATCAATATAAACAAATTAACAATGGTGCCTAGGACAGATGATCTCATTTTATCTGAATTTATTTGTCTTCTTTTTTTTTTCTATGGCTGAGTGTGTATGTATTTTCTTTTAATTTTATTACCTAAATGAACTTAATTAAATATAACTAATCAGAAGATGATTTGAGTGATAATGCTCTAGACTATTGACTTCAGAACCGCAACACACAAAGCAAAATCTATAATCAATGTGCGTTGCTTAGCTTTTATTGAGTATATTTTCATCTGTCGATCAAAAAAGGCACCTTTCCACTATTGCTACTATTATATCAATTTTGTTTTAATTTACCTTTTTATAATTATGAGTATTATGTCATGGCAAATTCATTGCCTAAGCAACTGAGGATTAGGATATAAATGGATTCCCCCAAGTTGTTAGAATGCTGTCTATTGCCTTCTGAGATTTCTTTTTATATAAAATAATACCATTACATGGAGGTTATGTTACTATAATGCAAAATAAAACAAGTGGAGTAATAGATGCTTTTAATATTAACAGTTGTAAATCCATTCTTCCTGAGAAAAGGTCCTTTTTCTTATCAGTACATCAAAATATATCAATAGTGGTTAAGCAAACTGTATTGATTGATAATATTGGCATTAGATGTGTAGCAGGTGAGGAATTGATATTCTTGAGTGTTACTATTTGAATTTTCAAAGCTGAATGATAATTGAACTGTCCTTCAGATAGTAGAACATAATTAATTATTTTTTATTTGAACTTATAGCCTTATACCAGTATTGTCAAATATATTTCTCATGTTTTTCATAGAAGTATTTCTGTAGATATTTGTTGTCATGTTTTGTTTTATGGATAATAAATCCCTTTAAATAGCCAATTTTATTTTATAGATCTTTTCAATTATCATTATTATTATTTTATCTCTATTTTCTATTACTTTTATCACTTATTACAGGCTATTTCAGGTCTTTTAGCTTCATTGAATACCATTAGTTATCTATTTTTTTAGAAATAAACAAACAGATAAATATACTTATAAATACACTTTTATGAATTTCATTGCATTATAAACTTTTAACATTTTCTATATGTAGAGATTGAATTTTTATCTATTGCAAAAATTTAAACTTTTAACATGATAGATTATATATATGGGAGAAAAAAACTTTTGGTTTGCCTATCTGTCCCCAGGTAATAATTACTCAGTTATTGCTATAGGTAATTTACCTATCTAAGCAGCCATACTGGGCTGTGCTTAACTTTATTATCAGTAGCTACTGAATACTACACTAGCCCTCTTAGCTGTCTTACTTCCCAATTTAAATTCTGTTTTCTCAAAATCTCAGGGATAATTTATTATTTTATTTTTAAAGTATAAAACCAAAGCTGTGAAATCTAAGGGTTTTATTTGTCACCAATCATTTAAAAAAATAAACATAAACTTCTTTTTTTTGTACTTATATTTTATGCATTCACTTAGGTTACAATTATGAACACTAGTATAATCATTTCCTATTTATCTATCATTTCAATTTCATAACATTTTTTTACTATTTTTCTTATGTAATATATTTTTTTAATAACCTATCTCTTTTCTATGTTGTACTTTGTCTCTTTTTTTGTTCATTTTACTTTTTTTTGTATGTTTTTGTATGTTAATTGCTTTAACTTAAAAATGTATGTTAACTAGACGTTCCAAGACAAGAGGAGAATATTGTAACCTCTTTATTATCACTCATCTGTGGTCAATTTTGTCGTGAGGCACCTTTCGCTTCTGCTTTTGGTAAGATATATGTACTGGGATTTTTTTTTTTTTTATACTTAATTTTTGCTTTTTTCAGAATTTACTTTCGCTTCCTCACTACCTATGGTAGGAAAGCCTTGTGTTTATGCAGGAATTTAAAAAAAAAATGTACGTCCTCAGAATCAAAAATTTCGTATTTAGTGTTTTCATTTTAGACATCAAGGAACAAATTTGGTCTCATGTCTGTCTCTCTGTAGTCAAATCCATCATTACACCTACTATCGTTAATCCAATTTAAAAGAAATTTAACTGTAATTTAACAACCCTCTCCCGATTCAGATGGTGGCATGCTACATGAATGATGATTTATTATCAAAAATGATTTTTGATGGAATCATCCCTCCGAAGCTAGTCTACCTTGTCACATTGACAATGAAAACAACTCAGTGCTCAGTGAGAGTGTCCGGACACTCTCATGTAGCTCCGGAGCTACATCTGAGTTTTTCCATAGCCACAAGGGATTCATACAAGATATTTGTTTGGCATGCTTTTTATTCAATATTGCCTTGAAATGTGCCATCAGAGAGCCAGAAATCCAAGTTGTAGGGACAATTTTCAATAAATCATGCCAAATCCTAGCCTATGCCAATGATTTGGATATCATTGGGAGCAGTTTTCTGAGAACGAAGAGTCTTCAAGCACGAAGAATCTTCAAAGAACAACTGCTAAAGTCAGAATGTAGATAAACGAGTCTAAAACAAAGTATATGCTCTGCAATCCAAAAAGAGGAGTGTATCTAGGTGGAGAGTAAAAATTGGAGACTTCACCTTCGACTGTGCAGAGGAAGTCATTTACCTTGGAGCACAGTTGACCAATAACATGTAACTGGAGATTCAGCGTCGAATTATGGCAGCCAATAGGACAGAAATATTCTGAGAAGGATTATGAAGCCTGTGTGCAACAATGGTGTGTAGAGATCGAGGAAAAAAGGTGAGCTAATGAATCTCTACAATGTTCACATAATAAAGACTGGACACCTGAGATGGACAGATCATGTTGCAAGAATGAATGATATCGAAGTCCCCAAAATGCACCAAGAGGAACAAGTATTCGGACGCTGAAAATAGGAAGACCTCGGTGGGTGGATTGTATGGCAGTAGTTGTCCAGAACGTTTTGAGAATTAAAAATTCCAATTTTTAATTCCCAAAACGTTCTCCAGAGCCGCAGCACAAAATCGAGAAGACAGGCAGCTCCGACTGCGGAGTTGACTCTTCTTGGGTTCTAGCGCCATTGAAGAAGAAGAAGAAGCTCATCCAATTTCGTCCAAAATTGGAGAAAGTATGTTTTTAATCATCGCGCATGCGCATTTTAATTTACTGTTATTTATGTTTTTTTGATAAGTATAGAAATTGAGACTATATAGACTGTAGTGCAGAAACGGCTCTAACAATTTTGATGAAATATTCCTAAAATCTTCTACTTAAATTACTTTAAATTAATATATAGCACATCTCCCAGAAAAATCAGAAAAAAAAGTTGTGAAAAAAATGAAAATTCGAGCATAACTCAAAGTGTATAAATTTTTTTATGAATTGTAAACATTATCATCTGAAAGGCAATTAAATTTCTTAAAAAACAAATACGATTATCCAAATCAGACCAGTATTAGAAGATGTAGCAGTTTGAACTTTATACACATTTTATTGAGTAGGGGTTCCCACACTTTATATCACACTTCCACTTTTCATATAACTGAGCGTACCACTACCTGATTTTAGGATATTAGTACTAAAAATTTGTTATAAAAAAAAATACAAACTGATTTATAAAAGATTATTTAAAAGACAAAAATATATTTATCATCGCCTTCACATTTATATAACAAATGCGAAAAATCTTATTAACTGATTGTGAGTAGTTTCGACTTTGCCAGAATAACCATACTGAATTATTTTTATGAATTGCAGATCGTTTTTCATCTTATAATTTTTATATTAAATAACATTTTTAAAAATCACATTCTGGGAACCCCTGTTATAGAGTATTCTGCATATATTCCTATTGTAACCGGTTCAGTTATTTGATAAATTGAAAACGATACATATCCCTGGACATTCCAGATGCTTATTTGAAAGATAATTTAAATGTCTACAAAGTTAAATATATTAGACAAAAAGAAGAATCTTAATCGGACTTAGCGAAGTTAATGAACAATTTTTCTTTTGGACTTTCGCCCAAAGCAATTAGGAAAGCCATATGATATGAGTGGGCACTCCAGATAATTTAATTCGGTAATTCGATTGCGCATGCGGATTTCGATTTACTGTTATTTTTTAAGTTTTTTTCAGTATGGGGATTATTTAATAGGTAATTGAGAATTCTGGTCCCGTTTTATGAATCGGATATTTGATCACGCAATTGCCTATTTTGATTTACTATGGTTGATGAAGTTTTCTTCAAATATATAGAAATCATATATTAGGTTATCGAGGTTTCTTACTCTAGTTTTTTTATCGGATGTTTGATCGCGCATATAAATTAAAAAAAAAAAATTTGTGCATAATTTGCCAAAAAATATTGAGATAAACAATTAAAGCATTAAATTTGTTTTTTCCTTGCACATTTGTTTTTCCATATGTAGCATATATAAATAGTGAGGAAGCTGTACAGACCTACTTGGCAGACTTTTTTTATTTGATTCTTGAGATTTCTAATATGTTTTAATAGTTATTTAAGTTTTTTTTTATTTTAATCGTTTTTTGTTTTAGTTAATTAATTAATAACTATTAGCTTTATAGTAACTATGAAATTATAATTATCAACGGGATTATAATTTTTATTGTGAATTTTCAGTCAAAACATCTTGAAAACTTAATGTATCTTTTGTTTTTCTCCCTGACCGAAGTGAAAATCTTAAACATTTTCTTATGAACCATTTCAGCCATGTATTAGATTGAATTAAAGTTCTTCATAATTTCATAATTGGTGGTTTTTTATGCTCTTTTCTGAATGAATTTGAATCCTGTTCACTCAGAGCCACATTTAACTATTTGCTGTTTTTTTTCTGAAATTCTGATATTCTTTTATCCTCATAGAAAAAGTAGCTGCCTGCTCAGCTGATAATTTTGTGCTTATTATTTGCTTTACTGTTTATATTACATAGTAATACATCCTATTTGTTTATTTATTTTCCATTAACTTATCTCTTGACAGCTGAAACTAATTAGTGCAATTAATTGGCCAGCTTAGCGAGTGTTGGTAGTAGCTTGTACAGCAAGAATATTTAGCTTTCTGTTGTTTTTATTAGAGCAACTCTCAAAAATTCAATTTGTTCATGCGTTTTAAAATGAATTCCAGACAATCTTTGTATAAATTGCTTAGTATATATAGTATATATATATATATATATATATATATATATATATATATATATATATATATATATATATATATATATTGAAACAAAGGAGTAAAATTTAACATATCCATATGTACCTACATTGTGCACATATCTGGAAGGCTCAAAAGTTTTGAGGAAAAATTAATTTTAGGATCTTATACTTGCCATTGTGTTTTTCATTTAACGAATGTGTCATGATTTATTTGCTTTGTAATTTACTCTCTAATAAGTCCATTATTATTTTTTTTAATTATTATTATCACAGAATCTTAACAAATTTCCGTTGTTCATGGTATAGATTATAAATATCATTGTAAAATTTCAGAAGTCACTCAACAAGGTTTTTCAAAAGATGTCTGTAGAAGTATGATTGCGATGATGGATGTTGATCGTTCTGGAAAACTGGGCTTTGATGAATTTAAGCAATTATGGAAGGACATTAAACAGTGGAAGGTAAATTTTACTTAATGGTTTATGGTAAATCTACCTATTAATCTACCTATCTAGTAATATAATCATATTACTTAATTTTTAACAATATGGAATTATAAATATTTTTAATAATAGTTTTGAATCGAGAGAATATTTGCTAATGGTTGATCTTGGATTGTATACTTTTAAGTTTTAATTTTATTTATATATATCCATACAGCCATGTAACTCAGGATGGATGATGGCAAATTATGTTCAACCAATATATTAAGTTTAAACACCTCTTTATTGTGACTGGCTTTAAAAGATAATTTCTCTGTTTCTTTATTATTTTTACTTGTTTTTCCCTTACATTTTCGCTTATGGTTCATTTTTTTTATTTAATTGATCTCTTAATGCTTGATATGCTAACATATTGATTGTGAATTATATAAAAATAGCTTCTACCATTCTATATTTACTTTTTTGTGACAAAAAATGCCAGAAATGCATATTCCTCTCTCCCTCCTCTTCCTCAGTTTTGTTTTAATAATTGATAATATACAGACTCGAGATCTTGATCAAAACTATGGTATAATAAATATCTAATTCTCTTTTATATACAAGTAAACTTTATTTTCTGAATTAACAATTCATAAAAAGAAGCAATATTATGAAATTATGTTATAAATTACATTATAGTCCAATACTATTATATGGCAGGAAACTGGTGTTGAAAAAATTGTTTTGAATATTACAAAATCTTATAGTAATATTTGTAAAGTGACTACACTTCATTCATAACTTTGCTTTTAAGATTACAGATATTTTTAAGATTTAAATTTTATATAAAAATCTATTGTATCTGTATTATGTAGAACAAAAATAATTATTTTGTATGTTTTATTCAGGCTGTGTTTAAAATTTACGATAAATCAAGTGCTGGCTATTTGAGCCCATTCGAATTGAAAGAAGCAATGAAATCAGCAGGATATCAACTCAACAATCATATTTTGAATGCTTTATGCCATCGTTATGCTAGTAAAGATGGAAGGATAGCATTCGATGACTTTATGATGTGTGCTGTGCGTTTGAAGACTATGATGGGTATGCTTGTATTACATTCTGATGTTAATAAGTACATATAATAATAATCATTTAAAAAATCATACAAAGTAGTGAGTTTTATAAATATCTGTCTGTCACAAATAGAAACCAATCTCTCTTCAGGTATGATAGGGACTGATATTTATTCTGACTCACAGCTGCTCTGACATACTTAGCTATCCATAACATTCATTTTAATACTAACATATGTTGAAGTAAATGTTGAAGAATTAAATTAAACTATATTTTTGAATTTTACTTGCATAATTTTCATAGTGAAGTTTAGGACTTTCCTTGGCTTGGTAAACAATGGTTTAGTTTGGCTATATTAGATTTTTCATACTTCCAAAAATGTAGTGCATCATTCTGTTTGCTGTTGGGAAGATACTAGATGAGGAACATGACAATATTACAATTCAATTGCTATGTAATTCATATTGTTCATAATAGACTTGACTGCAAAATTACTTTTAATACAAGATATTTCTCAACTCAAAATAATTGTAGATAGATGATGTGAATAAAAATAAATAATCAAATATCTAAGTATATTTTTAAATTGAAACAGTAGTGTCTTGATTCATGAAATAGGTAAAAAGATTGTATGGTCAAATCAGAAAGTGAAAATATTGTATGTTCAAAGATGATTAATGATGAAGTGTTGAAGAATGGTGTTTAAGACTTTAAAAAACAATATTTATTTTATTTTTCAGAAATATTCAAAGACAAAGATACCAACAATACAGATAAGGCGACCTTCACGATGGAAGAATGGCTTGAGAACACCTTATATTCATGAATTTTTCATATTGCCAAATCTCTTTTTGACAATTTATCTTCCACTTTAAGTTTCATGTTTTATATTTTTATAGTATTTATCAATGATATGTACAAATTTTCTATTGTAAAATCTTTCTACGTTGCATAGATTTAGTGCGTGCCTTTCTTTAGCTTTATATGTTTTCATAAATTTGTTATTTGTTAAAGTACCAATAAGTGTACTTTTCTCTTAAAGTTTTTGCCTAATGTATATACAACATAAATCAAATTAATTAAATTTTGTATTTTGTAGGGTTTACTACCATAATTGATCAGGTGAAAATCTATTCCTTCTTCCCCTTCCTTATCTTTCAAAGTATAACCCCTCCTCCCCCCCCAAAAAAAAAATGAAAATTGCCACGGAAGGCAGTAAATCAAAGAAACAATAATTCTGATTCGATCCTCTTCCACATTTACAATTGAAATTTCTCATATTGGTTTTCTACCTAGTACATTATGCCAGTTGACCCAGAATTACAACTTTTAGCTGTAAATTTGTTTACCTCATAATGTGATTAAAATTGTTTACTATTCCTTAAAACATAACTGTTAATATCACTTTTAAAATATATTTGTGATGATGAATTGCAAAATTACAAGTAAACTCTTCAATTTAAAATTAATTGCATTGTGTCATGCTTAAATAATTCTTGAATGTAAATGTGATTTATTGTTTTGTTTTTAAGTTATTTTTCATTTCAGCCATCCCATAATAATGCCTAAATTGTATATTTCCTGAGGTTCTGATTATGTGATGTAGATAGTATGTATTAAAGACTGTTAGATGATTTTTCTCTGCTTAAAAACTTTTTTCTTAATTAAATTTTAAAAAATTAAAATACACCATATTGCCTTAAATGTCTATAATTTATTACGAGCTTGTATTTTTCCAAAACGTTTATTCTACTAAATAAAAATATATTTGCTTCAACTAACTATTGTATAATGTGAAGGACTTACATATTTTTAATTAAAATAAAATACATTCTTTTAAAATCTTTTTGTATATTAAGCCTTTCCTTTGAATTTCAAAAATGTATTCTATTGATTGTCTTTTCTCCCCTTTATAGAGCAAGTAGATCTTTAGCTGTCGTCCAGCCAGCTCCTTTGTCTATCTTGTATTATTCAGATCTTGTATTATATAACTCTATCATACCCTTGTTTATTCTGTTTTATCATCTTGTTTTTGTTTCTGAAATCTGGTATCTCTTCAGTCTCTGTAGCACTGATTGATATATAAGGACTAGCTTTCACAGCATAAGATTTTAAATTATGGGGAAAAAAGGTACGTATGGCATGTTAAATAGTGAACCATTATAAATTGATTCTTAGTTATATAAATATATTTCAAATTCTGTATTATTAAAATTCAATGAATATGTAGGAAAAATCCTGGGTTTGTCTATACAACATCGCATGCATAATTTGCAGTAATTGATAAATAAGATTCCTTTTAAAACCAGATATTTCAATAAATGAATTCGTATCTGAGAAGCTGTTTGTTAAATTTCAATAAATCAAAGACTCGGACTCCTACCCTCTAAATACTAAATGAAGAATTTCAGCTCAAATTCAGTCCAGGTATCAATGTATATAGCGCAAGCTGTTACTAAAATATAAAACTGATATAGTTCATTATAAAGCCAAAAGATAGTGCTTGTTGCGCATGCAGGACTAAATTTGAGTTGAAAATCTTTATTTTGTATTAGGAGAGTAGGAGCATAAAGGAGCTCAACTTTTTAAATTATTGTTTTGTTGGATATTGCAGCTCTTCAGCTGTAGTTTGTAAAACCGTCTCCTCTTTTTGAAATGAACCTTCCTTCCACTGTTCTGCTATCCTGTGGCAGTTTATGGAACATTTACAGATTTTTTGTTGGTTTTTAACCTATATTATTTGTATCACTATTTTCAAGATAAATGATAAACACAATTAGGATTTAAAATGATATTGTGTTTATTCCATTCCCTTTGCTCCTTTGTGTTTGATATTTCTTCTTCTTTCGCTTCTCCCTTTTGTGCCTTTCAGCGTAGGGAGTGCATAACTATGGACTCCACTCCTCTCTATTCCTTGCTAGATTCCTGGCCTAATGGAGATCTTTGCCTTTTCCTCTGCAGAGTCTATATATTACATATTACAGAATATATTACAAATACTACAATCTTGGGCGTCTTCGAGGTCTTCTACCATCCGCAGAGTAGTCCATTGTCTTTAATGGGTCCCTATATTCCTCCATCCTAACTACATGGCAGAACCATTTCAATTGGCGGGTTTGCTATGGGGCGATCCACAGTTCTTGTTGGGTCCTCTCGTTGCAAAAACGTCCCTCCTAGTTCTACCGACTGTTCTTCACAGAAATTTCACCTCAGCAGCAGTGGCTCTGCTCTTCTGTCTGTCTGTCAATATATAGCTTTTAGCACCATGCAGAAGTATTGTTAGGTACACAGATTTGAATATATGGAACTTAACGCCCTTAACCACCCCTCCCTTTCATACAAGAGTATTGCAAATCTGGTAGTAGACTGTATTTGTCTTGCTTATTCTGTTAGATATTTTCAAGTCAACTTTCCAGATCTTTCCATGACTGTTCTTAGGTAGATAAAGTCCGTGACCACTTCCAATTTCTCTCCATTGCAGTGTATATGTACATCTTCGATCTGCTTTCCTACTATTACTTGTAATATCTTGCTTTTGCTGGAATTGATCTCCATCCCTTTTCGACGAAATTCCACGTATCATTTAGTCTCTGCCTGCTGTAACTTTTCAACCGAATCAGCGATGAGAACAACGTCACCAGCATAGAGGAGAAGCTGCATGCATTACCACTGGATGAAGGTTTCTTCTCCTCAGGAACATCCTCTCTGTTTTTTTACAGATGGCCACCACTTCATCTATATAAATTAGAAATAGCAATGAGCTTAAACTATCTTCTTGTTTGACCCTCTTGTTATGTTAAAGTGACCGAACGCTAACCTGTTCAGCCGATGAATTGAATGGCCTCCAATAAGTTCCTTGGGATGTTCTTAGCTCTAAAAGCCTCCCATATTTCATGTCTGGGAACCATGTCAAATGCAGCTTTAAGGTCAAGGAAAGCGAGGTATATATTTTTTGTATTTAATTTGAATAAATATCAAGTTTTTGTATGTAGCCTTATAAATCAGTTGCGTTTAAAAGTAATAATACTTTCTTAATTAATTTATAATTGGGTTTTTACCTTCAATAATAGGCAAAACCAAACAAGAAGTTTATCTTAATAAAAAAATCCAAGAGTAATTTGAGTTTGATGATTACTGTAGAACCATTCGCATTAATAAATGAAAATTTGTTTCACTCCTGATATTTTTTCAGGTGATCATTTGATAATTAAAGAATGTCATAGTTTCTAAACCATTAAACAAATTATCCATAAAGGAAACAGCCTTCCAGGAAATTTTTTTTATATTTTATAAAACCAACTGTTTACAATTCTTAGTAGGTAGTAAAAACTCTTTAAACGTCAATTTTACATCTAGTAATTATAATACATAACAAAAAAAACATTAAAAAACCACATATATTTCAGGCCAAAATTTTTTAAACAATCACACAAGCATCTTGGTACTGTCTGACTTACACATGCCTACTGTTAAAGAACACTTATGGTTTACTACAAAAGGTTTCACAGCAAGGTTCAATACATGGCCAATAAGAAGAATATCCATATAAGTCTGAAAAGGAGTTGGATGAGAGACCTTGAGTTACATAAAACAGGATTGAAGTATAGCCACTGGGTAATTCTCTTCCTTATGCCTGACATGCCCTGTTATTGTAGTATTTGTTTATCGTAGTTGCATTCGGTGGTAGTCATCAATCACTGATAGTTGTGAATTAATCAATAAAGAGGAAAAATATTTAAATCTTTGGTGATTAACATCATTATTGGCTTACATATTTTTTAAATAGACAGGTGAATTAAACTAAAATGTAGTGTTTCTTTTATTAGTTTAGCTAAAATTTAATTTCCATTAATTAAAAAAAATCAAATATGAGAGTAAATAAGCTGTGATATTTTCTTGGTATTATAATATAATACCATATTAATCAACCATTAGAATAACATTATGAATATATGTTTTTTCGCCTGGTTCAAGATATTATGAAAAATGAACCAAATTTTTAGGATTTTTCTAAAAAAAAAATGTCACCATTTTTTTAAGGTAGCAGGCATTGGAATGCCCTAAAAGGTTTGGAATATCCTATATTTTCGTAATTTACATTCAAACCTTCTTCTAAAGTGAGTTACCTATTAAGGCCATATCTTCCTCCCTCGGCATTATGTCTAGAGAAAGTTTGATCATGCAAAAAAATGAATCAGATCAAACTTTTAGATAATTGAATTTTCTACAAGTTTTATTATAACAGCTAACGACATGGGACACACAAAAAAAAAACGAGATATTTACAAAATAACGATTTTTGTCACTTTTTTGGCCTTTTGCCTTCAATAACTTGAGATGCTGACACGAGATTTTATGTGACTTTTTAGCCAACATTCAGAAAGTAGTAATAGATTCCAAGATTGAACCCTAATTTGACTGGGCTATAATGGGTCTGCAATTTATGTTGTTGGGACCTTACCGAACCGCGATAGGTACTTGTCAATGGAGGTCCTTGGATTGTAGAACTAACAATAAGATAAAAACTTTATCAGCTTCCAACATTATGAACTATTATTTGCATTAAATCATCATAATAAACAAAACAATACTTTAAAAGGATATTTTATTACAATTTACGCTTCTTTACAATTGTAATTTAAATATCATATAATAATTTAATTTAGTAAGATAAATTAGTTTTGTACATGTATGTATAAACTACTTAAAAATGCATAAGTATAAATATAAAATATTTAAAACTATAAATTCGTTTGTATTGTATAAGTTATTTAATTAATATTTCTAAAACGTGGGGTCCCCAAGAGTGCGGGGTCCCGAGCGGTAGCCCTCTTCGCTACTCCCCGGATCCGCCCTGGAGTTTTGGATGATATCTACAGAGCCGCCGTCATATACTTTTAGGGTACTCGGACAGTGCAGGCTAATTAATAAATATGTATGTTATTCATAGTTTAAAGAGAAAAAAAGTGTTGTCTATTGTTATCAATATTGATGATATTAAATAACATTAAATTTTGACTCGATTATTCAAACTTTCTCAGAAGACAGGAAGAGTATTGTGAATAATTTTAGCTGCAAATATAAAGTAGTTCAAGCTCTACAATTGTTATTATGAACCAGGAAGGGAGACGAGCTTAATTTTTCCGCCCCTCCAGGGGGTCAATGGGAGACGGTCGGCCCGGAATATTTTCTCAAAAAATAATTTATATTACGACAATTATAATTTTAACGCATAATAAAACCACTTATGCCTTTATAAGACTTTTTTTTTCCTCATAAGCCTTCTATAGTGAGGCTATAAGATCTTGTGCCCACTACTTGTTTCAGTGATACTTCGGAACCATTACTGTCATCTTTTAGCCATTTGTAGAAAATAACTTGAATATTTCATCCGGTAGATCTCTTTTTTAGAATGACTATTAGACATCTTAAAAAATACATCTTTTTTAAGATGTCTAAAAATAGATATCTTCTATATGTCTTTTTTAAGATGTCTAATAGACATCCTATAAAAGACATCTTAAAGATCTCTTTCAGAGATCGGTACTGTGTGGGAGAGTATAGTGAGAATTTGAATAAAAGAGAAAAGAAACAGACTAACGCGCTGGAAGCGGGTTATCTCCAAGAAGTTAAAATCACGCCAGACAGCGTAAATTATCCGCGCGGGAAGTGGATGTAGAGGGGAATGTGGTTAACTAGATCTCTTGGCCAGTTTGATTGAAAGCAATCTAATTTAGGCCGATTTGGTGTATTAAATACTGAACAATACCGTTTGCGATATCCTCCAAAACAGTATGCGCAAAGTTGTTAGATCTGATACAGAATTTATTCTCAAATCAATACAAGATTCATTCTTCAGACATCTTGCTCAATTTGTTTACTCAAAGGACAACTGAATAATAATAATGATATGGCAATAATGAATTTACATGTTTCCAAAGAAAAAAAAGATCGCAAGAATAATTGGAGAAAGCTCAGCAATAATCAGGAAAAGTTCTCAGCAATATTTTCAGCAGCATTATCTTTGAACTAGCATTAGCTTTGTCACTTTATATTTAAAAAACGGCTCGTTATATTTGTGCCGAAGTCGAAGGAAAGGTGAGAATAAGTGTAAAACTGGTTAAGTATCAATTTACTTGTATCAAATATATATATACTTATTATATATATACCAACAAAAAAACCGGACCACCTAGATTTTTCAGTTTCAAAACTCAATAATGGAAATAAATAGTGCCCTAAGCTAAAAATTTATTGTTATTACATGAAAGGAATAATATACCTTCAATTACACCGAACAGTCCTACGAAAAATTAATGATAAGGGCCTGTTAGACTTCATGTTAGTTGAACTGCGATAATTCATGATAGAACATCTCTTCATCTTTCTTCTTTTTTCATAGGTTTTTGTACTTTTGTTTTGTTTTGGCTATTTTTTTTTATAGTTTAACATCAAATCATGTTCATTAATTCGGAATCAGTAGGAAGAATTTTGGATGAAGTTGAAGATAGTAGAAGCGAGCGTTACGCAGTAGTGTGTTGGATATTTCCAGAACAATTGTACAAAGGGCCATCCTAAAGACATTCCAAAAGAGCTCTGAGCCTCGGCTTAGGAGAAATGGAAGCTAAAATTGGGCCGGGTGTCTGACTGGAGCAATTCGAGTAGTGGTGGTCATTTGACGATGGTAATAATTGCAATTGCTATCTTGGCAATTAGGTAACAACGAACAATTTTAGTTCCCATTTCTACCAAGCCGAGGGGCTAATCACCGAGGAATGCATCCTTCTGGTTGAAATCATCAGGTGTACATGTTCCCCGATAAACCGAGATGCGAATCGACGGGGATGGCAAATGTGTTCACACAATACTCTTTTTTTGGCGGGATAGCCTTTGATCATGTTATATTGATGTCACACCTTTTTACTACGGCTGCTGTGTTTTTTTTTTCTCTACGATGCCATTTTTACAACGGAGCTGTTATATTAATATGGTATCCCCATATTACGAATCCAATAGTATCGCAACCAATTGGAAGGTTCAAAGGTATTCAAAAACTTCACCTGATTGTGATAATAATTCAACTTATGGAAGCTAGGATTGTTATTTCTTTATTTCTTTAAATATGTTAGGTTTAATGGATGGTAGATGCAACGCAAATCATATAATGCTGAGTGATCATCCTAAATGCCAAATAAATTTTAATTAAATTATACTGGATGTTAATAAATGCAGTTCATTATTCATGTATCCTGGCCATGAGGATGTGGAGTGGTGGCCGTCTACTCATTATTATCAGGAGAGCAAAATTATTCATCAGCCGTGAGGAAGTAATAACATGATTAATGATACAGGAAAATCGCTTTTGTAACGGAAGTTCAAGTATTACGTAAAGTATTATATATTTGCTAAATATAATTAAATGTTAACAGTACAAAAGAATATTTTTAGCTAAAAGTTTAGAAGTATGGTTTAATTTTAAAATGAAATTAATACAGAAGATATTGTATAAGTATGTATTGATTTTTAAAACTTTTAATTTCTAAGGTATGCAGAAAGAAAAATGACATGTAAACAGCATTTAAAGGTCGGAAATCAAGCTAAATAAAAAAAAAAAAAAAAGAAAGTGTGAATAAATAAAATAAAATAAGTACATTATTACTGACACATATGGACATCAGCAAAAGGCAGTGAAGTGGTTCTTGTTATAGAAACTTTTGTAAAGTTCTTAATAGATGGAAAGAAATATTAAGATAATTAGTTATAATTATTGATATACATATATTCATAATAGCTTATTATAAATATCATTATGACAAGCATAAAAATGTCATAACAATCTAAATGAAAAGGAAAATGTATTGAAGTTAATAGCCAAACAGTTAATAATTATAGAGAAAAAAAATATCATTTTACCAAAAGATAATTGACTCCGATTTCAAGATCTAACAAAACACAAGTACATATATTGTTTTGCCAAAAAGTACAAAATCCAATAATTTATGCAATATACAAAGCCACGGCAGGTTTAAAAAAAATAATTATTTCATGATAACTTTATTGCGAAAAAAATTAAATTGTTTGAATCAGACAAAGAATGACTTTTGAAATTAACTAAATTAAAGAAAAAAAAGGATCTTTGAAAGACCTCTCTACCCTCTCCATAGCCAGTTTCGTTCTTAGAACGTCATAATATATATGACAAAACTAAAGTATTTTTTTTTTTAAAATAGAATATTTTCAAAGCTTTATAATGTTAATATAATAGATACAAAAACTTTTGTAGATAAAATAGCTTGTGTCAAGATGTAATAAGGAAACCTCTATTATGGATCACATAGAAATATCGAATGCAATTTTGCAATCTAAATTGGGATTTCAAACGTTCTTTACTAAACCACAGTAACAGATTAGAAAGCATAACGACGTCGTTTTCGGAAAAAAAAGGCTTTAGCGCTAAAAATTCGAAATTCAGGTTTCATTTCATTACGTAGCGCAAACGCCATCCTATCCATTACCGCTCAAGACAAATTGAAAAAAAAAAATTGGAAATTGTTTAAAAATCGACTATTGATGACGTAAGCATCAAATACTAACGACTCTCTGTCGTCACTCCGGTCTTAGCCAGTGCTAGAAGCCTTAAAAATATGTTTTAATTATAAAAGTTTCGCCACCTTAATAAACTCCTACTATATTGTTATTTGTGAGGAAAACGGTTTCATATGTTTTCTATAAAGTTTGTAAAACGGAGCTCACGCCTTTTAAAAAAAACTTTGTCGATAGTAAGAAATACAGAGGTTGAATAGACAATTCCAACCTGGCAGATTAAGACGGCATCAGGTCTAAAAGGCCTAAAAAAAAAAAAAAATTATCTTTAAATGAAAGGTTCATAAAGAATTGGGCGAAGAGAACAAGTTAGAATTAAAATAGGCTTTTCTCCTTTATTATTTGGTTATCAACAATCCTAAGAAAATTACTTGCATATAGCACTTGCAAAATAAAACTATTCCTTACTTCGTCAAGTATTGTATGAAGTTCTTAAACATTCCTAACATTCCAATATTTATATCGAAGTCAAGGCGTAATAGTGAGTGCTAAGTTCACAAAGCCGAACGTTGTTGCCGGCTTAAGCATCGTGCGCCTGAGATTATGGACCACGTAATTTCGACCTGCTTTTTAGTCCAGAAAATTGGGGGGGACCAGAACGGGGTTTGGGAGTTCTGAAAATTTGCACATTTATGTTTTTTGTGCTCCTGTTAACGAATTTCAACTTTGGAACCTCAATTTTTTCCTGAAAAAAATTCAAAAACTCAAAAAATGAATCTTTTTTCATTTTTACATTCCCTTACCTATATACGAAGTATTGCGATCGTAAAAATTTTCGAATTCGAGTTTTTGACAGAAATACACGTTTTAAGGGCTCTGAGTCCAAATGACCAAGTCTCGCAAAATGGTCTGTGTGTCCGTGTGTCTGTGTGTGTGTCTTTATGTATGTGAACAGTCTAGCTCAAAAACGAAAAGTTGTACGATACTGAAATTACGTATTTAACTGGAAGTGCCACTTTATATAATCGATTTTACACTTTTTTACAATTTTCTCGAAAACGTCTCCAACGATTTTGATGAAACTTGCTTCAATTATTCTTCATAAAGACCTTGAACTTTTCATATATTTGGTATATCACCGTGGAAATGCAGGGGAAAAAGTTATGATGAAAAGAATATTTTATTTACGCATAATTTCAAAAACGTGCAATTTATGGTAAATTATCTATAGACTTGTATGAAAGGTAATTAAATCATCTAAAAAATGAAAAAAGAATTATCAAAATCGGACTAATAATAGCAAAGGTACAGCGCATCGGACTAACCGGAAATGGCAATTATATCATGGATATTACAATTGTTTACAATTTCCTCGAAAACGGCTCTAACGATTTTGATGAAACTTGCCTAATATCTTCTCCTTACAGCAATTTAACTTTTCATTCATGTAGTACATCACCGAAGAAATCCAGCGAAAAAAGTTATTATGAAAAGAAAATTTTATTTGCGCATAGCTGCTAGAAAGAGCTGCATGCAGCAAACTGGAAAGCAGCGGCCCAAGATAGGCAGAGGTGGAGAAGGCTGGTTCAGGCGGCCAAAGATCTACAAGGTCTGTAGAGCCAAAAAAAAAAAAAAAAAAAAAAATTAAGCTTAGATTAAAAAGTATGCATTTTATGGTAAATTATGTACAGAATTGTATGAAAGGTAATTAACTTATCTAAAAAACAATAAAATAATCATAAAAATTGGACCAGTATTAGCAAAGATACTGCGTATTTTATGAGGAGCATAAGACCCTAGATGGATAACCGAGCGCATCTAAAAGGAGACGGATGCGACCGAACCTTCTCCCACCAATCTTTTATAAACAATATGCTCTGTAATAAAGTAATTTAAGAATACAAAAGCGAAAATTTACTTAATAATTTCTACTTTCATATTATTTAATGGAAAGAAAATATTTCCATGAAAACTAAACCGAAACTTTTAAAATATATTTGCAACTTGACGAAGTAAAAATATATAGGCAGTGTACAGAATTGTTGTACTAAAATTGTTTTAAAAACTGTTTTATTGTACTGAAGTGGAAGAAGATGTGAAGAAGTGAATGCTGCTGAGTTTATTACGAGCATTGTTTATGTGAACTTTTTAAAATTATATTAAAAAGATAATTATTATAGGATGGTAAGAGAAAGTTGTGTGATGCGCGCACCGCACCAGATTTTTTCCACACATAGGATGAAAACCAAGCATTTTTTTTTTTTTTTTTTTTTTTTTTTTAACTTTATCCACCTATACTAAATAAAATAAGAATGAATTCATTACATTTTTGTACACTATAATATTTTTCGCAGGAGGCATCATTGAGGAGGATCCGCTCACACTTGGGAACAAAGGTTGACCAACAACAGTACAGTGGACCACCTCCACTTTGTGTAGATAGCCATGTCCCCGAACATGGTCTATTAGCCGAACCGTTGTTGGTCAATAGTTGTTGTTCCTAAGTATATAGTGGGCTTAATCTAATGGGGGTCCAGTCAAATGAGGACTAGAAAGGGATCTCGGTGAAAGATTTTGAAGGTTTTTGAAATTTGAAAGATTTTGAAATTTGCTGGCTTATGTTTTTTAGGGTGCTCACTACGAATTTAAACATTGTTACCTCGATTTATGAAAATCTAAAAAAAAAAAATTTCGTAATACTTTTTTGCTTTTAACTTAAAAACATATTATTCGTATAAATACTAATAATAATTTTAAACAAAATTAAAGAAGAGTAAATTACCTATAACTTTGATTCTAATGATTTTTATTTTGTTTGAGGGAAGTTGTCGAAATTATGTTTTTTTTAGGAATCTCCGTAGAAAGTTTTGGAGAAGTTCTGAATATTTGATCATTAATGTTTTCGAGGAGCTGATTACGAATTTCAACTGTTACATCTAATTTTACCGGGAAATCGACTATCGTTCTCTTGAAAACGGAGAAACCAAAAAAAAAAAAAATCATTACAATGTATGTAATGTAGTTCACTCTTCTTTAATTTAGTAAAAAACTAATTATTTATTAAAAACTAATTTATTCTACTTATGCATGATTTTCAAGTCATAAGAAAAAAGAAAATATATATATATATATATATATATATATATATATATATATATATATATATATATATATATATATATATATATATTTTTTTTTTTTTTTTTTTTTTTTTGCATCTTTTTATAACTCCGGGAAAAATTTGAGGTAACGAAGTTAAAATTCGCAATCATCAGCATAAGCAAAAATGAGCAACTGACAAATCCCAACTTTTTAAGGAGAGACAAATAACGTTTGAAAAATGAAATTTTCTTCATTCTGAGGTGTTTTTTTTTAAAGTATGTACTTAAGCAAGTTACATACTACCGAGTAAAAAAAAAAATCAATAGCTGTGTATAAAATTTACGCAAAAATAAAATAACTCTAAATCAAACCGTTTTCTACTTACTTGACTTCACACTTACATCTTACATCGGCGTGCATCTGACTTTTTCATAAGAAGGGCTTTACCGGGATCGCGGAGGGCGTGGGATATACCGATAAGTGTAAATAATTTTACTTTTATATTTTTACTCCGCAAACTGCCAACATAAGAGGGAGAGGGGGCTCGAGCCCTTCCTTGCCCATATTGATGGACGCTCATGTTCTAAAAATCTCAAATTTTCCAATTGTAGAGAATTTTTTATCTTTAAGCATAAAGTGAACATGCATTAACCTTAGAACAGCGGGTTAGGCCATAAATAAATAAAAAAATAGGCCATAAGAAAACCCTCCCGAAACAAATTTTGTTAGAAAACTCGGTTTTCTGATATTGGTCTCGATATATACAAGTTAGAAATAAATCATGGACACGTCCTTTTGCAACACGTACATTTCTCCTGAATAAAACTCCTTTAAATCCCAGTGTTAAGGCATTGTTTCTACAGTTTCTTCAGCTAAACATATTAAAACGGGCACGTAATCCGAATCTAGTTCTATAAGAGGGGTTTGGGTTATGGGTAAATTGAAATTTTGGCATTAGAGCTACGTCTAGAATATCACCGAAGTGAGTTTGCTGATCTATCTCGTAGTAGTTTTCCTGCCATAGGCGTTCGTCTGTTTACTTCCCCAGATCGTATCCTTACTGTTTAAATCGCCTAGAATAGCCGAACCACTATATATATATATATATATATATATATATATATATATATATATATATATATATATATATATATATATATATATATATATATTATCAAAATCTGATTACAACAGCCTGATTGTTGGCCTCTGCTATGCTGATACAATTTATGCGTTAAAGATAGATTTATAGAAACTGGTTCCAATTTTAATAGATCGTTTTCAATGTTATTTTTAACACAAATGACTTCGCCTACTGAAGCTTATTTGGAGCAAGTTGTGTTTAATACAGAAACCTCCAGATGACTTTCTGCAGATATTTCTGTAAATTGAATCATAACCTGGTATTATAAAGTCATCTTATTTTTCAGATTGGTTTCAGTAACGCAAGCAAGTCAATATCCACGCGGCTTGAAAATTCTACTCTATCTAATACAGAAACCTCCAGATGACTTTCTGCAGATATTTCTGTAAATTGAATCATAACCTGGTATTATAAAGTTATCTTATTTTTTAGATTGGTTTCAGTAACGCAAGCAAGTCAATATCCACGCGGCTTAAAAATTCTACTCTAAAAATTCTACTCTATTCTAATACAGAAACCTCCAGATGACTTTCTGCAGATATTTCTGTAAATTGAATCATAACCTGGTATTATAAAGTTATCTTATTTTTTAGATTAGTTTCAGTAACACAAGCAAGTCAATATCCATGCGGCTTAAAAATTCTACTCTAAAAATTCTACTCTATTCTAATACAGAAACCTCCAGATAACTTTCTGCAGATATTTCTGTAAATTGAATCATAACCTGGTATTATAAAGTCATCTTATTTTTCAGATTGGTTTCAGTAACGCAAGCAAGTCAATATCCACGCGGCTTGAAAATTCTACTCTATTCTAATACAGAAACCTCCAGATGACTTTCTGCAGATATTTCTGTAAATTGAATCATAACCTGGTATTATAAAGTTATCTTATTTTTTAGATTAGTTTCAGTAACACAAGCAAGTCAATATCCATGCGGCTTAAAAATTCTACTCTAAAAATTCTACTCTATTCTAATACAGAAACCTCCAGATAACTTTCTGCAGATATTTCTGTAAATTGAATCATAACCTGGTATTATAAAGTCATCTTATTTTTCAGATTGGTTTCAGTAACGCAAGCAAGTCAATATCCACGCGGCTTGAAAATTCTACTCTATTCTAATACAGAAACCTCCAGAAGACTTTCTGCAGATATTTCTGTAAATTGAATCATAACCTGGTATTATAAAGTTATCTTATTTTTTAGATTGGTTTCAGTAACGCAAGCAAGTCAATATCCACGCGGCTTAAAAATTCGACTCTAAAAATTCTACTCTATTCTAATACAGAAACCTCCAGATGACTTTCTGCAGATATTTCTGTAAATTGAATCATAACCTGGTATTATAAAGTTATCTTATTTTTTAGATTGGTTTCAGTAACGCAAGCAAGTCAATATCCACGCGGCTTAAAAATTCTACTCTATTCTAATACAGAAACCTCCAGATAACTTTCTGCAGATATTTCTGTAAATTGAATCATAACCTGGTATTATAAAGTCATCTTATTTTTCAGATTGGTTTCAGTAACGCAAGCAAGTCAATATCCACGCGGCTTGAAAATTCTACTCTATTCTAATACAGAAACCTCCAGATGACTTTCTGCAGATATTTCTGTAAATTGAATCATAACCTGGTATTATAAAGTTATCTTATTTTTTAGATTGGTTTCAGTAACGCAAGCAAGTCAATATCCACGCGGCTTAAAAATTCTACTCTAAAAATTCTACTCTATTCTAATACAGAAACCTCCAGATGACTTTCTGCAGATATTTCTGTAAATTGAATCATAACCTGGTATTATAAAGTTATCTTATTTTTTAGATTAGTTTCAGTAACACAAGCAAGTCAATATCCATGCGGCTTAAAAATTCTACTGTAAAAATTCTACTCTATTCTAATACAGAAACCTCCAGATAACTTTCTGCAGATATTTCTGTAAATTGAATCATAACCTGGTATTATAAAGTTATCTTATTTTTTAGATTGGTTTCAGTAACGCAAGCAAGTCAATATCCACGCGGCTTAAAAATTCTACTCTATTCTAATACAGAAACCTCCAGATAACTTTCTGCAGATATTTCTGTAAATTGAATCATAACCTGGTATTATAAAGTCATCTTATTTTTCAGATTGGTTTCAGTAACGCAAGCAAGTCAATATCCACGCGGCTTAAAAATTCTACTCTAAAAATTCTACTCTATTCTAATACAGAAACCTCCAGATAACTTTCTGCAGATATTTCTGTAAATTGAATCATAACCTGGTATTATAAAGTCATCTTATTTTTCAGATTGGTTTCAGTAACGCAAGCAAGTCAATATCCACGCGGCTTGAAAATTCTACTCTATTCTAATACAGAAACCTCCAGATGACTTTCTGCAGATATTTCTGTAAATTGAATCATAACCTGGTATTATAAAGTCATCTTATTTTTCAGATTGGTTTCAGTAACGCAAGCAAGTCAATATCCACGCGGCTTGAAAATTCTACTCTAAAAATTCTACTCTATTCTAATACAGAAACCTCCAGATAACTTTCTGCAGATATTTCTGTAAATTGAATCATAACCTGGTATTATAAAGTCATCTTATTTTTCAGATTGGTTTCAGTAACGCAAGCAAGTCAATATCCACGCGGCTTGAAAATTCTACTCTAAAAATTCTACTCTATTCTAATACAGAAACCTCCAGATAACTTTCTGCAGATATTTCTGTAAATTGAATCATAACCTGGTATTATAAAGTCATCTTATTTTTCAGATTGGTTTCAGTAACGCAAGCAAGTCAATATCCACGCGGCTTGAAAATTCTACTCTAAAAATTCTACTCTATTCTAATACAGAAACCTCCAGATAACTTTCTGCAGATATTTCTGTAAATTGAATCATAACCTGGTATTATAAAGTCATCTTATTTTTCAGATTGGTTTCAGTAACGCAAGCAAGTCAATATCCACGCGGCTTGAAAATTCTACTCTAAAAATTCTACTCTATTCTAATACAGAAACCTCCAGATAACTTTCTGCAGATATTTCTGTAAATTGAATCATAACCTGGTATTATAAAGTCATCTTATTTTTCAGATTGGTTTCAGTAACGCAAGCAAGTCAATATCCACGCGGCTTAAAAATTCTACTCTAAAAATTCTACTCTATTCTAATACAGAAACCTCCAGATAACTTTCTGCAGATATTTCTGTAAATTGAATCATAACCTGGTATTATAAAGTCATCTTATTTTTCAGATTGGTTTCAGTAACGCAAGCAAGTCAATATCCACGCGGCTTGAAAATTCTACTCTATTCTAATACAGAAACCTCCAGATGACTTTCTGCAGATATTTCTGTAAATTGAATCATAACCTGGTATTATAAAGTCATCTTATTTTTCAGATTGGTTTCAGTAACGCAAGCAAGTCAATATCCACGCGGCTTAAAAATTCTACTCTAAAAATTCTACTCTATTCTAATACAGAAACCTCCAGATAACTTTCTGCAGATATTTCTGTAAATTGAATCATAACCTGGTATTATAAAGTCATCTTATTTTTCAGATTGGTTTCAGTAACGCAAGCAAGTCAATATCCACGCGGCTTGAAAATTCTACTCTATTCTAATACAGAAACCTCCAGATGACTTTCTGCAGATATTTCTGTAAATTGAATCATAACCTGGTATTATAAAGTCATCTTATTTTTCAGATTGGTTTCAGTAACGCAAGCAAGTCAATATCCACGCGGCTTAAAAATTCTACTCTAAAAATTCTACTCTATTCTAATACAGAAACCTCCAGATGACTTTCTGCAGATATTTCTGTAAATTGAATCATAACCTGGTATTATAAAGTCATCTTATTTTTCAGATTGGTTTCAGTAACGCAAGCAAGTCAATATCCACGCGGCTTAAAAATTCTAAGAGTTCTGTTGTGTTTTTTGAGCTCTTTGCACTCCAGTTCATCATTTTTACATCACAATTAAAATTATTGGTCATCGGTCAGGTGTTATTTCAGCTTAATTTTCACATTAGACAGAAGTTGGATTTTCGGATTTTACGTTCTGTTACTCGAAACGATCTTATGAAATTATTAGAAGTCAACTATATATTAAAAGTAGAAATGTGCAACAGCTTCTCCGATTGTCGAATAATGTGACGAGCTAAGTATTTAGAGCAGTCCTCAAATTCGTAATATTGTACGGCAGTTAGCTATTTAAGCTTATGTTTGACATTTGAAAGGAGAAACTGGATTCCAGGATTCTACGTTCTGTTGCTCGAAATTCTTTTGTAAACTTACGAGAATAAGTCAACTATATATTAAGAATAGAAATTTGAAATCTACTCTGACCGTCGAATACTGTGACGAGCTAAATGTTTATAGCAGTCTTTTATAATATCCTGTGTTGCTAAAATTCGTAATATCGAATTAAAGTTTGTTACTTAAGGTTGCATTTGATATTAGACAATTCGTCGTAACTTCTCAAACATGCGCGTTCATCTGACTTTTTGATAAGGAGGGCTGGCATATAGTCTATATAGTTTATATATGTTATATAGTCTATATAGTTTATATAGTTTATATAGTCTATATAGTTTTAGGCATGTAGACACAAATGCCTCAGTGTGCGAATTATAAATTCTAAACACCAGGCAAATCCTCGTCCGCATATATATTTGACTTGACCAGCAATCGGGGAAACTGTACTGACTCCTCAGATTCTCACTTATTTGCAGTTCAATTTCATTATTTACCGTTAATTTATCCTTTGCAGTCACTATAAGTAATCCTATAAATCCATCTGCCAATTGCATCAGTTTTTTTTTTTTTTTTTTAACGGGAAAGTGATAAGAAGCGCTTATCACCTTATATTGTAACCAGGGATTCCTGAAGTAATTTTTTATTGCTCCGTATTCCTTATCATAACACCAATGTCATCGAGTCATTATTAGCGAAATCATATGTGTTTCCCAACTATTGCACTCGTAGGTGTATATAGAAAACATAGCAAGGTAACACCAGATAGAACATAGCAAGGTAACGGTATCCTGTCATCGTGCTCTAGTATACCTGATGTTATCCTGAGTCCGCATAGTTAAACTATTAACCTACAGCCATTAGATCTAAAGCCTATGCTGTCCCCCTCTGGATTGGGGGATATTTATCGATTTCCCAGTCTATATCCGCTGTTTAGTCACCGTGTACGGACGTTCCTCAAGTTCTTGTAGCTTCCTCAAGACTTCTGCTAAAGCTTCAAAGGTCACCTCAATCCTTTAAACTCGGCTACTTCTCTAAAACAGAATCCATAAATATTGTCTGCAAATTAAACCTATAAGCAAATTATAATTTTTAGTTACACTACTCTCAAAACTTCTTCCAAAAAGTAATTATTCTTTTGTTAAATACAAAAAAAAAATTTACTCCCAATTAAAAATAATAAAACGCTTGTAGTTAAATTCGTTGCTAATCAACCACAGCACTTTTAAAAAGATTTATGCTATATCATAAATAATTTTTAACCATATAAATTTTAAAAACAATTAACTTTACATTACATTACTATAAACAATAAATCGTAAATAAAATTCTATTACACTGTGTCCCACCGCAATTGATCATTCTACCACAATTTTTTCGACAAAATTTTTTAGTTTTTAGTTTAGATACTCCGTATATGAGTGAAAATAATATAATCCTCCAAACAGCTACACCTGAATGATGAGGTTTCTCCGGAGTATCAGTTCACTTAGAATGGGTAAATTTTGGAAGTGAAACAGAGGCTGAAATATTTTCCATCAAAGCTGACTGAATACATTAGTCTCGGACTAAAGCCACTGACCCGACAGTCAATCTAATGTGTTCAGTATGCGCACTGTTGAAGCTTCTACCAGGCCAAAGCCATGAGGAACAGTGGTGCAGTTTAATAATTATAACACAATGTATTATAAACTATAATAATGCTACACATTTTAATAATTTATCAATTTTTTTCATTACAAACTGTTTAAATAACATAATTGCCAGATTTCTACGAGTGTTGAAATAAGCGCGGTCTACAACTAGAAAATGCGGCTAAAAGATTTCGAGTCGCCAAAAATGAAAATAAAACGATATATATTCGAGATGGATGGGATGGTGCCCAGAAATGTTAAATCGAGTTTGATTGAGTGCAAAATGTTATTTATTTTGTCTTAGAGGTAAATCCAAACAATGATGTGTTGCATGATGCCCGACGCAGAAAAGTTAGCTAAAAGATGCTACAAAAGAGTTTAAAGATAGATTCATTAACAATGACACCAAAGTGAGGCTACTGCAACGCTGGTATGCCCAGAGATCAAATAATGGATCTGGAGCCAAAGACTACTCAAGACAGATAAAAGACCACTAAATTTGTTAAAAATATTTTTTTTTTAAATAATGCATAAACATTTTTTAAAATAAAATTAATAAGCCCGTTGATGCATATTCAAAATTTTTAGTGCAGCTAATAGATGTTTTTTTTTTTAAATGTGAATATATTTTTAAAAAGAAAAAGATTTTAAAATAATACGTATAAATGAATCATCATAAGTATTTATACAATAATATTATTATTTCATTATTTAATTTATTGATTTAATAACTCGCTATATATTTTCAGTATATTTATTACGTTTATGGACTCAAAAACTGAGTAGACAAGAGATTTCGGCTTTTTATTTTTTTAATCATAAACAGAAAACAAGTCGGAATAATAGGTAAATGCTTCAACTTTACTCTTCAAAAACTGTATGAAAATAGTAAAAATATCAAAAATAATACGCAATATGGCAACCCAATTTGGCCATTTAGGTATAACGGATAATGCATACAGCTGAGGTTAAGATTTCTTTATTATAACTTGAAATTGGCCAAAAATACTAAAATATTATAAAATTACAAATTTCTATTCGATTTTTCGAATTCCTTTTTCTAATTATTTTATTCCATATTTAGTACACGAATATAAAGGGTATTTAAAAAAAAAAATCAAAATTTCATGATAAATGTGTCTAAGTATGAAATGTATTGCGTAACTATGGCTTTACAAATCAATGCACAAATAATCGACAAAAATAAACTTCTACATAATTAAAAATATGTGCACCGTAAATATTTATGCATCTGATTGCGAAAAATTGGATTAAACAACTGTGGACTTGGGATATTGATTTCCACGTAATTTTAATTGTCTCTACAATAGTAAAACTTGATGAACTCAGTCCATTTTTGAGAGAGTTCTTTCCACTCTTTTCAACAGATAAATTATTTAAATTATTATATGCGTGTTTTTTTCAGATCAAGAAGATCCCTATTTCAACTGTCATAAATAGATAAAACTTAAATTTAAATATTTAAAAAAAAAATAGTGATTCATTTTATAATCAGAAAACTATAAATGTTCAACTTCGAAAAACGTTGGGCCAACCTACATCAACAATAGATCATTAACTTCAACTGTATATTTTATTAATCTTTGTTCTTTTTAACCAGTTTACTTACAAATTATTAAATCGAAATTATTTTATGGAAATCTAGTTATCAGTCCTTTATAGGAAAAAAAAATACTCAAATTAAATGGTGCTTTATTTATTAACGAATATTGTGGTACCCACATTGTCAGTATATACTAACGTTAAAAAAATAAAAATATCTGATGTGGACACCTTATGACTTCCTTGTACGCCTATTAAACTATATGTCGGTAGCTCAAAAAGTGACCCTGAATTTGGTTACTAGTTCCCGAACATAGCAGTACCTCAAAAACGCCACCCGGCGTCGCGACGTCAATCTATTGACACATGCAGACCACACAAACACACACGAACACGCGCGCACACACACACACACACACAAGCTATTGTTTCTTGAGTTCTTATTCCATTATTATTTGTAGTTTTCTTTCAGTTGGTAAAAGGTTCCCAAAAGATTTCTTCTTATTCCTTGACAGCATTAGAACTGTCACTAGATAAAGCTTTGGAAATCGAACGGTTTCAACATTTTAAGCGGAAGAAACCTCTTAACTTAAAACAAGTAATAAAATTGTTTAATTAGAGTAGAAACGAAAATCGCGTTTATAAACTTTATCACCGAACCATGATCTCTGTAGGAAATGTCGATATACCTTTTGATTTAAGTTTCTTATGACCTTCAAGTAGAGTACCCCTTTCGGATCTTCAATTTCAACCAAAATCTGTTATATTACTTATATTTGTATTGTATGTAAAAGTCTAATTTACCAAATTTGAGGTGTTTTACATCATATTTGTACCACTTCTGGTTTGCCAATTTTAACCAAAATTTATTATGATATTTACATCAGTATGCAAGTCTTAAATTCCAAATTTTTAGTTTAAATTAATAGTTTTCTATAATATTTTAATGTAATTTTTTATGAACATCAGTAATGACCTTCAAGTAAAGTACCACTTCCGGTAATCGCCGGAAAGGGAGATCCCAGATTATATAATAATCCTGAATACAAAATTTTATCTTTATACGGCTAACCGTTTTTCAGTTATGCGAATTAACGAACACACAACAGTAAAGATTTTAAGATATATTTTTATTATCTAAACAAAATGTTACAATGACGTTTAAAATACTTCTTACAAACTAAGTTGCTATATCTTAGCTATGTTACACCATGGCTTACTCTGATATGGAATGCCTCTTTAGTAAATTTAGAGAAGACTTTATAGGGATAAGAATGGAGAGGGGATGTAGTTGCAATGAGTAGAAGGAGGAATAAATTCCTACTATGGATGGGCTATGTAGGAATAATTCTTGGAAGTTCATGTGAACTTATTGTGAGGGCTGTCCTGAGGGTTTACTTATAAAGTATACAATTGATATCTGACTAAGAATATGGTAGTAATAAACTGTTGAATATAAGAGGGATCTTGACAGGGTTTCCTGTAGAAAGACAGCAGATCTCTGGTCAATGGTCAGCCGACCTGACATTGACAAGGTGTTGCCACATGGTGGGACTCTCGTATGTACCTTATATATATATGGTCTAAGATATTGGAGAGCCCTGAGAAAGGCAGTTTTGATATTAGCTGATATTAAAACTAGTGTTTAAAATTATCGTTATAAAAATTGTTAAATATAGTAGTCGTGTGATACATTTCGAGATGCTTACGAATGAACATACGAACATGCGTACAGACGTCACGACGAAACTAGTCAAAATGGATTCATGGATGGTCAAAATGGATATTTCCGTTGAAATCTGAAAACTGAAAATTTTCGCGATTACAATACTTCCTTTGATGCGTACAAGGAAGTAAAAGGTATTTAATTTAAAAAAAAAAAAAAAAAAAAAGAAGAAGCGTTATACTAAAACCTTTAAATATGGAATTGTTATTAGTGTGTTTTTCTTCATTGATCGTGACCTCCGATTAACATATCCTTAAATTACATTTTTTAATAATTGTGAAATTATTGTGTGAAAACTTTAGTTTGTAAATAAAATGGGAGGATAACTTGAAAAAAAAATGAGAAACCCGGAAACTTATTTCGGTGAAAATTAATTACCGTTTATAAAAATTTATTGTCGTTTTGACCATGTTCCGTGCTAATGTCTGCAATAAATGAGTCAGAAACAAAATATCATTATTTAAAAGTGTATTTATTATTTTAAATAATACGATATAATTTAAAAGGTTATTTTGTATTTTAGAGGTCAATCCAAATTAAACGTGGGTGAAACAGCGCGGCACAGCTAGTGTTTAATGCAATCCCTTTCATTCCGATCCATCAATTTGAGATCCATACAGGTTAATCCTCTTAACCTAATTTAGCATTTGAATACATCATTAGGTAGCGTAGAGGGCTTAATTCTAGGGGATGAACAACCCGTTGTGCTTTGCTATGCTGATAATTTAATATTGTAGAGTAAATATGAGGAAGCTGGAAAATTAATTGGTCTCGAAATCAATAAAAATACCATAAAATTAATAGTTAGTCGCAGAAACCTCAACCGGATTAACGATATAAGTAATGTAGGCATCTGCTACGGGCATCCCTCAACTCCTATGGGCACAGCGGTCAGTGAAGAAAATTAATTGAGATAGTTTTAAATGGTTTTACAATGATTTTAAGTTTATTTTCAAATGACAAACAATTTCATAAAATTAGTTTATAAGGTACATACTTCCTCTCTAAACTAAAAACTCAATAAAACTGACAGACATAGAAAACTGTCCTGGTGGCACTTCCCTCAACATTACTCGGCAAATTTTCAATATAAATGTTGCGGACCACAAAATTATTTTTACAAGCGTTTTTACTGTAGATAGGGCCCATAAAAAACACAATTTAAGCCCCGACACATGTTTCTACGACAATTATAAGTTCTGTAATTAAATGTCCAAAAATTTCGATGTATCGCCTTTTTAATTATTTTTGGAAAAACAAAATTAGTATGTAATATAGCTTAAAAGACGAAAAAATTTAACTTTGGAAAATTGAAATTTATCCGCAACTTTTCGCAAAAAAAAAAATAAAGAAAACCTCGAAATATGGTAATTTTTAACATTTAATTACAGGGGTTGTAATTGTCGTGGGAATAGGTTTCAGGGCCTAAATTGTGGTATTTAATCCGAAAATCCAAAACTCGATAATCCGGAAAATTACTTAATCCGAATTACCCCTTTAAAAAAAGAGATTTGATTTGAAGTATATACATACATTCAATAAAACCTCATGTGTTATAAAAACACCTAACGAGCTGTTAGGATCAAAAATGTAGTTAAAAATACAAATTCCTTTCATTTGAAATAAAAAATAAATACGTGGAAGCGTATTTATTATATCAATTTCTGTACCGGTGGGTACTAATTAATCTATTCGTTTGACTAATCTTCAATGCGTAATTGTGTAGTTAATACAATGAGTAGTTTACGATATTCAAAAATATAGTTAACAAAGAGACAGGAATTTTAAGAAAATCCAGAAAGCAATGTTTTCAAGAATCGTTTTTTTAGCCTTTCAACAGACTCCACCATCTCGGATACTTCTTAGTACTAACTTTCCCCTCTCCTGCCCAATTAGTTCTAATTCGTGTTAAAGTTGTTTCTTTAATGCAAATGTGCGCTTTAAAACGGAGAAATCTCAAATTAACTCTGGAGAGAAAACGGCGATAATAAATCGTCTTGAGAGAGATTAACCCGAAATAAAGTTAATAGTGGAAGTCCACTATCTTTGATATTAAAAAAATAAAGAAGATATTTTAAATATTGTAACTTATAAAGAATAATATAACAATGCTAGACAGACAGTGAAACTTTGCGATTTGTCGTTGATTGACGAAGCCATGAGTAAACGGTTTCTACAAAGATCACGCCAATCACCTATGTTAGAGACAGAAAGAAAAGTCAGTTTTTTTCAGCAGAAATTAAATCCGGAGCATTATACATTTCAAGCTAGTGAAAACCTTGAAAAAGATACTTTCAGGTTCCAAAAAAACAAAATTTTCGGACCAATTCTCAAAAAATAGTAAAAAAATTAATTTCGGAACAATGAATAAATATTTTGAATATATAATTATTGTTGTTAAATGACTTAAGTAAAATTGAAGTAACCTTTTTTCCTGTTCAGTAATCCAAATTTTAAAATTCGAATTCAAATTACGTAATTCGAATTACCTAGTTCAGATTAGTGAAATAGATCTACTATTAGTACACAGAAAGTATATTGGAGCTAAATAATGCAAAAACAAAATAAATATTTAGTTTGACTATATTTCTTTACTTTGTGTTAATTTATTACCAATATTGAGTTCTTTGTAATCAGATGTAAATTCTTCATTGCTTTTTTATATCAATAATATTTAATTTGGTCCATAAATTTAATAAACTTTCATTTTTCATACTTCTATAATTTTCATCTTCATTGCATCTTGTTCTTTGTAATCCTGAAGAAGGCATATAATATGGGGTGAAACGTCGGAATTCAATAAATGCTTTTTGCAATTTTTTAGGTGTTAATTTTGACCGCCATCTGGAACATCTTCTCCTTAAAATACTTTGTTTATACAGGGTGTCCCTCTGTAAAAAAAGGACAAACTTTAGCGGTTCCTAGCAAATATAACGCTGGTCAAAAGCCTTCCTATGAATATGGGTTGGCAAATGAAGTCGAACAGTTTTCAGGACAAAACACAAGAAAATATGTTTTTCGACAGTCTTGATGAATTGATGAAGAAACAACTCATTGCTTCAAAAACGGATCGAGACTAACGTGATTGGAAATTATGTGTGGCGTGAATTGATACTAATAGCAACTTAGTGGATCGAACCAACGATCTTTGATGAATTATCGGAGTTGAGATGATTTTCAAAATGACTGCTGAATGTTGAATTCCAAACCAACTTGTTATTTTTAGCAAAATTGGTTTTACGTTGACATTCAAAAAACCAGCTACGAAGCTAAATTTGTTCAGAAACACAAAACGTATATTGCGCGAGGGTATTTTGATTTTGGAGAACGACAAAATTTTACCTTACAAAAGTAGTTACAATAGCTTCCTCTTCGAGAGTTCGGAAGTAACATGAGGCAGTAAATGTAATTATTATTTAGTGGACACCTACCGTTTTTACTTCCTTGTTTGAAGTAAAGGAAGTATTGGAATCGCGAAAATTTTCGGTTTTCAGATTTCAACGGAAATATCCATTTTGACCATCCCTGAATCCATTTTGACTAGTTTTGTCGTGGCGTCTGCACGTACGTACGTTCGTATCTCGCATAACTTAAAATCGGTTTGCCATAGAAAGTTGAAATTTTGTATTTAGGATTGTTGTAAAATCTAGTTGTGAACCTCCCTTTTTGGTTACTGCTTGATCACCGGAAGTGGTACTTTACTTGAAGGTCATAATTGATTTCCATAAAAAATTATATTAAAATACTATGCAAAACTTCTCAAATTTAGTATTTAAAACTTATATATTTATTTAAATAACATACTAGATTTTGGTCTAAATTGGAAAACCGGAAGCGGTACTTTACTTGAAGGTCATATTAGACTTTCATAAAAAATTATATTAAAATATAATGTAAATTATCTAAAATTTGGTAAATAGGACTTTTATATCGATATGAATGTATTTACTATATTTTGGTTCAAATTGGTGAGCCAAAAAGGGTACTTTACTTGAAGGTCATAATAAGCTTACATCAAAAATTATATTTAAATTAAATACATTAATCACATGTTTCGCTAATAAAGACTACAAACGCAATTTGGTTTCCAATCCAATTAAACGTTTTTATTACTTGTTTTAAATGTTAGAATTGAGTGTAAAATACTGGTTTTCCTCCCCATTTGTGTGTGTGTCAATAGATTGATGTCGCGACGCCGAGTGTCGTTTTTGAGATACTGCAATCTTCGGAAACTAGTAACCAAATTCAGAATAATTTTTTGAGGCACCAATTTATAGTTTAATAGGCGTACAAGGAAGTCATGTGTTGTCCACATCAGATATTTTTTTAATGCGATAACATTAGAGAATTATTTCTTATCAATAAAACTTGTTTTTAAATCACCAAATAATCGTTTTTCAATCACTGCCTGTGGAAGTATCGAAAAAAAATATTTTGCTCATGTTTCTTTTTATTTTTTTTTAAGTTTATTTGTTCCGAAATCTAACTTTCTTCGCTATTCCATGTTCATAGGAACATTTTTGTTCAGCATTATATTTTCTATAAAGTTCTTAAGGGATATGCTTTTATGGGGAACATTCTATATATAAAATAAAAATTATTTACTACTTGTAATTTGCCCTTCGCTTTAATTTCTTCTTGAACTTTATTTTATTTTAGAGATCACAGTGCTCATAATCTTAAACTTCTCAAGATATTAAAATCTATCCTCCATATTATCTAAATTCCCAAAATTACCGTCGTTTTTGCTATTAACCATTATACCATACATTATTTTTGTTCGTATTTACTTCAGGACCTCAGGGTGATAAGGAGAAACAAAAAGTCAAAGGTTTGTAGTCTCAATCCCATCTCTACAGAAATAATACTTCTTGTTAATTTATAATCAATAATATATACTCAGATGTCTTAGTCAAATAAGATGGGTATATAAACAGTTTGAAAATTAATCGTTACGACCTATCGATTACGAAGGAAGGAACGTACAAGCGTTGAGCGTGGCTGGGGGGAGCTGTGGTGGGGGGAAGCGATTCCCAGTCGTGGTATGGCGCCGGCGAGGAGATGCTGGGAGCTCTCCTCTTCCTAGCCTCTCTGGCGGCCGCTGCGTCCACCTTCTGTGGTTTCGAGGACCAATGCGGCTGGAGGTACAACCTCACCCGATTGGTCACTGGACAGGAGGTCAACAACAGCTGGGTACCCGGCGACTCTGCTCTTCAGGGGCCCTTCGCTGATGTGGACAATAACACCAACGGTAGGATTGTCCCTGTCTAGTTATAGTCTAGTGGCTTATTTCCATCTCGGTCCAATGGAATAATAAATCATCTGATAAGGCCAATTTAAAAAAAAAAATTTTTTTTTTAGATTTGTAAAAAAAAAATATCTTGTAATTTTATAAATAATCTATAATTTTTTTATACAAGTGATAAAAAGACAGACAGACAGACCCAGACCTAGAAGCCCATATCTAGACAATAATTAACATTATCCAATAGTGCCCCCCCGACCTACAGAGGCACAAACCTAAGCCACCGTTGGCACACACTTGCCTATAGTGATTTCTCCAGTGTGCTGTACAGATCGATATCCCCACCCTCCTCAGCCTTCTGGACCAGAACCCGTCAGTATCCTTAAATCTTATTCTCTGCTACTGTCCCTGTACTTCTAACATTTCATTTTTTCCTGAATTGCTATCAAAATTTGAATTAAAAAAAAAAATTATTTGCCCGATCACAAAATAAACAAGCCAATACAATATGTCAATCATATTATTAATACATTAATTTCTCTTCACTAAGAAGTACAAACAAAAATAGTGAATTAGTTCGTATGAAATGTTGGACAGCAACAGAGCCACCGCCCTTATTTGAAAAATCCATCATCCATTTCATATCCACGCAGATTTGAAATAAACAATAAATTAATTTCTTAGCTGAAGACTAATATTTACTGAAAAATATAAAGAAAAATAAACCGGTATTAAACAAAGTTACTTTTATATTACTTCTTACCACTTGGTAGGTACTTATCTCGCCTCGCTCAGAAACTTTTAATTTCACCTTTTCTTTTTAATTAATTCGTCACACAAATTATTTTATTTTTCACAGCTTGAACTTTTTTTTTTATTTCATAAACAGCTGTTGCTTTTTAGTAATAAAAAAAAAAAAAAATCTAAGAAGGCGGTAACGCAGCACAAATATGTTTAATGGCTGACAAAAATCGCACCACACCTCTACGATGTTTTATAGCATTCTAAAAATAATAAATTTCCCTTTAAACTGAAAATTTTGTTTAAGGTCCATCGTAAACATGAAATATAAACATAAGCTATAAAGCTTGCGTTCCAAGTTAATAAAAATACCTCCAAAAAAAATGTTATTTAAACAAAAGCATTCTTATATTATATGTTTTGTAACTGCAGAAGTTGTATTTCCCCTCATTTTAGACACATACGATTACTTTGTAGAATATTTTTCGATTTTATGTATATGTATGTATATATAATATATAAATATATATATATATATATATATATATATATATATATATATATATATATATATATATATATGTATATATATATATATAAATACATCACTGCTATAGTCTATAGTTAATTTTGTCGTATAATTAGATAAGTATTAGTATGGTTAATGTTTGAGAAAAAATTTCGAGAAATATTTTTAATTTAGATATTTAAGATTTTGGTTGTGTATAACCAGCCGCGCCCCCGCGCTACACACAACCCACACATACCAACCCTTTTCAATGAAATGTCACGAACCCGTGACCCTAGTTTGGAAATTTCACAAGATTCCATTTTGTGTAAAACTTAGTGTTGTTTAAAGCTGATAAAATATTTACTTATTACAGTGTTGAATCAAAATCATCATTTCCGTTGAGGGAGAATAATCAATAATTTAGTAAAAATCATAATTTTGAAAAACGATTTAATCTTACAAATCATCTGGTCATCAACTCATCAATAATTATAGATATTTTTACAAATGTTTAAATATATGATTAGTAACATTGAATAATAATTGACTTCATCATTAATTTTCCTTTTTCTAAGACTATCGATCAACGATCTCCGTAATATCATTATGTTTTTTAATTCAAATTTTTAAGATAAGTACTTACATATTAAGAACTATAATTTCTACTGGAATAAATTATATCATAATGCTACAAAAATTCTAAAAATCTAAAGTTAAAATACAAAATTGGTGTACAGATTCAAATCAACTTGGAAGTTCAGTTCGTTATTTTTTATATTTTAAACTTGTTATTTTATACTAAATAATATAAATACACTCATTGTAATACCTAATGAGAAAACTATCATAAAAACAACAATATTATCCGAAACATAATGTAATATTTTAAAAATCTGTTATTGTATAATATTAAAATTTATAAAGATTATAATAAATCTTGAAATATATAAAAAAATAACAAATAATAGCAATAACAAATAAAATGGTGACAAAATGTATCAAACATATATAGATAATATGGAATGTCTAATTTTTATTTGTTTTTTCTTTGTCATAAAATAAACAAATAAGGATTTCTTTAAGCGAAAAATATATTCAAATATGATTTAAATAACGTATACTCCATAATAATTAAATTGAGGAAAAAGTGGGCTTAAGCAATTATTCCTCTATTAATTAGAGTTATTAAGTTGCTATATTATTTATTCTTATTGCTTTTTTCGGAACAAAGTTGTGAAGCTTTATTTTTGCTCTTTTTTTATTTTAAAACTTCTCGAAATCAACGTACTATAATATATTGAAATTTTTGAAAAAAAAAAATCGGGTGCGATGCGCGCATCACACAACTTTCCCTTACCGTTCTGTAATAATTATCTTTTTAATATAATTTTAAAGAGTTCACATGAACAATGCTTGAAATAAACTCAGCAGCATTCACATCTTCACATCTTTTCTCACTGAAGTAAAATAAAACAGTTCTTTAAACAATTTTAGTACAACAATCATGTACACTACCTATATATTTTAACTTTGTCAAGTTGCAAATATATTTTAAAAGTTTCGGTTTAGCTTCCATGGAAACATTTTCTTGCCATTAAATAATGTGAAAGTAGAAATTATTAAGTTGACGTACGTTTTTGTATTCTTAAATTACTTTATTACAGAGCGTATTGTTTAAAACAGATTGGCGGATTGTTGGGAGGAGGTTCTGTCGCATCCGTCTCCTTTCGGATGCGCTCGGTTATCCATCAATGGTCTTGTGCTCTTCATAAACTACACTGTATCTTTAACACTTACACTGGTCCAATTTTTATGATTATTTTATTGTTTTTTAGATAAATTAATTTCATATAACCTTTCATACAATTCTGTACATAATTTACCATAAAATGCATACTTTTTAATCTAAGCTTAAATTTTTTTTTTATTTTATTTATTTTTTATTTTTATTTTTTTTTGGCTCTACAGACCTTGTAGATCTTTGGCCGCCTGAACCAGCCTTCTCCACCTCTGCCTTACTTGGGCCACTGCTTTCCAGTTTGCTGCATGCAGCTCTTTCGCATCTTTGTTGATCCTGTCTATCCATCTGGTTTTTGGCCTTCCACGTGATCTCTTGCCAACTATTGTGGCACTCATCGTTGTGAAAAGGTGTCCTGATGGATTGCTTCGAGCTACATGCCCAGCCCATCTTAACCTCCTTGCCTTCATATCATGAGATATTGACTGACCAGTTTTTGTAAGTAGTTCTTTATTGGTCTTTCTTCTCCAGGATTTTAGATTCTGATCCCATATCGCTCCGGTTATCGTGCGGAGGACTTTCCTTTCAAATCTCTCGATTCTGCTTTCTTGGGTGCCGGTTAGAGCCTAGGTCTCGCAGCCGTACATCAGAACTGGTTTTATCACAGCATTGTACACCATTAATTTGAGATTTCTAGAGATTTTTCGGGATTTCAGTACTCTTGACAGAGAGAAGAAAGCTCTATTTGCGCTTGTTATACGCTGGTCTATCTCTGTATGCTGGTGATTGACTGAGGTTATTGTGGAGCCGAGGTATTTAAAGCTGTCTACTTTCGGGAATGTTCTGCCATCCACGCAGACACTATTGTTGGGGTGGATTTTTCGGCTAACTGTCATGTATTTTGTTTTATTTTCATTTATTTGCAAGCCGATTCGCTCTGCTTCTCGTAACAGAGTCTTAGCAAGTCTCTCAATGTTCTCTTCATTGATTCCAAGGACAGCTATGTCGTCCGCATACGCTAGGATTTTGTGTTTCATTCCGACGTGCACCCCCTCCATTTTCGAATGAAATTGTTCTAATCACCTTCTCAAGGGCTAAGTTAAATAGCATCGGCGAGAGTCCATCCCCCTCCCTCAGACCTGTTCTAACTTCAAAGGCTTCAGACACATCTCCTTGTATCAGGACTCTGCATTTGGGGTCGTTTGTACACGCCTTCGTCAATCTCACCAATTTCCCGGGAATACCCAGCACAGTCATGATTTTCCATAGACAGTTTCTGTCCACGGAATCATAGGCTGCTTTGAAATCGACAAATAAGGCGTGCACATCCTGTTCTACTTCCCAACGTTTTTCGAGAACCTGTTTTAGGATAAAGATCTGGTCTAGCGTGCTCCTTCCTCTTCTAAATCCTGCTTGGTGGTCGCCTATATATTTTATATAGCCTATATATTTTATATCGCCTATATTTTCATAGTGGGGATATATTCGGTTTAGCAGGATATTAGTCATTATCTTATAGGCAATCGGAAGGAGTGCTATGCCTCTGTAGTTACCACATTCATACATGGATCCCTTCTTTGGGATAGGGCATATTAGACCTGTGTTCCAAGCCTCCGGTATCCTTTCCTCCTCCCATATTTTCTGGATTAGTTCTAATAGCTTGGTTCTTATAGTTTCGCCTCCATCTTTGAACAGCTCTGATGGTATGCTATCCAGCCCTGGGGCCTTTCTTCTTTTAAGCCTGTCGATAGCTATTTCCACATCCAGAATGTCTGGTTTTTCAATCTCTTGCGGGTCGAGGTCTTCCACGTGGTCCATATCTTCTTCGTTTGTGCGGTTCCCTTGGTTGAGAAGCTGCTGGAAATGTTCTTTTCAGATGCTTATTAATACCTTTTCTTTTGATGCCGTCAGTTTGCCATCTTTTCCTCGCATTTGCGTGTTTCTCGCTTTATATCCTACCCTTTCTTTCCTGATGTCTGCGTAGAATTCGAGAGATACATAAATAAACCATATATAAACCACATATGATTTACTACCTTAACTGCAATTCAAATATTTATACTGATATAACAATTTTGTTGTAGTTGAAATGAGGTGTAGCCATTAAAGGTGCATTTAGACGACCGGATCAGACCAGAGAAAACGGCTCTATGTAATGCGAGAGTTAAAGTGGACTACGTTGAAGTAACAGTTTACTTTATAAATAATTAGTAATCCCTTCATTTTAACAGTTAGGTAACGACTCAGCGATACCATTTTCTGTTTGTAATACCTGTTAATATTTAACAGCCACTTGAAAACTCGACATAACATAAATTTAAAAACTAAAAGCGACGTAGCAGCAGATAATGAAAATGGTGCGTCTTGTTCCAGTCAAAAGCTACCAAAAACATTAAATTATTATTTTCAAAATCAAACGAAGGAACAGTTATGTGAAATCCTGGCTCGTATGGTTGCGCGTGATGGACTACCATTTAGAATTTTCTGCTCTTCAGAGGATATAAGAAAAGGGCTACATGCATGAGGATATAATGATCTACCAAAATCAGCTGCAACAATAAAATCTATGATCACTGAATATAGGAAGAAGATACGAATAGAAGTTATTAAAGAAATGTCTGATTTAAAATCGAAAGGCAACAGATTTAGCTTAACATTCGACGAATGGACTTCGGTTCGCAATCGGAGGTATTTAAACATAAACGTACATTCTACTGGAGGATATATACGGAACATTGGACTAGCCCGTTTACATGGTAAAGTGCCAACGGAAAAATGTTTGGAGATTTTGAAAATAAAATTACAAGAATTTGATCTCAACTTAACAAATGACATTGTTTGTATATCGACAGATGGTGCGTCAGTTATGGTAAAACTCGGACATTTGATTGAAGTGGAACATCAGTTATGTTTTGCACATGGCATCCACCTAGCTGTTAGAGATGTCCTTTACAAAAACAACTCCAGTTTAGTGACTGTTGATGCTGAAATTGAACCAATTGAATCCCAATCTAGCAATTGTGATAGTGATGTAGAGGATGACAATGACATAGAAACTGACAGTGAAGAAGATAAAAAGATTGCAGATGATGGTGTTGTCCTAGAGTTTGGATCTGTTGACACTGAAATAAATTTGAATTATGCTAATTTATCCCCGCTGGTAACAAAAATTAGAAGTGTCATTAAAATTTTCAGATCTCCAACAAAAAATGATCAATATTTACAAAAATATGTAAAACTACAATTTGGAAAAGAATTGAATTTGCAATGGGATGTCATATCACGATGGAATAGTTTACTTATTATGTTGGAAAGGTTTTACCAATTACGGTATTGTGTCCAACAAGCATTAATTGATTTAAAATCAAGCATAGTCTTTTCCGAAGAGGAGTTTCTATTAATTTCTGAAATGATTGATGCATTGTCACCAATTAAATTAGCAGTCGAAGCACTATGCAGAAGAGATTCTAATCTTCTTGTTGCAGACGCGACGTTTAAATTTATGATTGACATGCTTGTTGCACAAAAAAGTAAAATAAGTATTCAATTGATAAATGCTCTGAAGTATAGAATAATGCAAAGACGAACAAACATATCTCAAGTTTTGCAATATTTACACAACGCTTCACAAAACGAAATCGAAACGGATACAGACTTATGTCCTAAACTTAAAAAAGGTTCTATTACAAAAATATTGATTCCTCTTATAAAACGCCTAGGAGTTAAAAGTAATGAACTAGACAGTGAAGATTTTGATCTTGAAGATGAAGATACACCAGTTACATCTCTCTCCGCTATTAATACTGTAACTGTTTCATTAAAAAACAAATTAGACAATGTGATTAACAAAGCAATGACGAATGTTCCAAACCAAAAGAAAAAAAAACAAAAGATTAGAAATAGAACATAAACTTAAAAAAGAATTACAATTTTTCGAAGAGCATGGAATTAGGGGGGTGCATCTAAAGCTTGCTTATGAATACTTGGTAACAATACCACCAACAAGTGTGGAGTCAGAACGAGCCTTTTCGGCTGCTCAACATATAATCACAAAAATAAGATCCAGGTTAGACGACGGTACGTTGGATCATATATGTTTTTTGAAATCATATTTCAATTTGCATCAAAAATAATAATCACTTGTACGAATTAATGTAATATATGTTAAAAAAGTTGTATTTAATTTTGTTAAATTATTCTTAAAAATAAATGTTTTGTTGTTTAGTTGTGTTTGACATATATTTGTACTACCTCTAAATAATAACATAACCTATAGTAAGCAAATTTTAATTTTGTTTACATTTTTTAAAATAATACTAATACCGGTATTACCGGTTCTAAAAGCGAAAATACCGAAATACCGGTATCGAAATTTTATAACGGTATTGCATTCCCTAGTGCTAGACATGGGAAAGAATATATAATCACCTCTATCAAAAATATATAATCATCTCTATCAGCAGCCAAAAAAACACATATTACAAATACATAAATACACGTTATTTATTACAAAATAACGTTTTCACACAATCTCGACTTGCTCCATTGTTGTCATGAAACGGCACGTATACAAGCTGGCGTAGGGCCCGTGCGGGCCTATACCGTGCGTTATCTCAAAAATGGTAGGTTTTAGGGCTTTAATACGCTGGACCAATACGTTCCATAGGATCCCCGCGTTGGAAACTATAGAACTCAATTTAATTCGTCTCTATCCGTCAAATCTCCAAAAGCTTTGAAAGCGTCCAGTTTTCCATATCTTTTATTTAAGCCTTAGTAAGAATTTAAGAATGGAAATGGTAAAAGAAGACCTCTTTGTAAAATTCGAAACTTCATTCGAAAAATCTATTCCGAAAAACGTTGGAAAAAAGTTCATTATTAGGAGGAAGAGGTAATATGCAGTCTTGTGGGTATTATGGAACCCCTTAATATCTTGGCGGTAAGTCATAATGAGTTAACAGTAGCTGCCTTAATCTGTAGCTAAAGAGAGCTAATGTGCTGGCAGATTGTTAGTTTTGTTTTCACTGGATGCTCATGTTGAAAAGTTCAATTTTCTTTTAAAGTCACTTCTTTAACATATCAAATCCAACTCAGCGATTTTTACATATGGTGCTGATTATATGGAACCGGGTTCCACTGCTTCCCTCTCAGAAATAACTTCAAGAAACACTCTAGAGAAACAAAAATAAAAAATCTGGAAGAGAAACTACAACAAATGAGGATATGGAGGAAGCTAGAGGTATCACTGGTTGGAGAGAACGAAGGGGTAGTAGATTAGGAAATGAAGCCGGGCTCACATAGCAAAATTAATTTTTGACTTAAAACAATTGTTCTATCTTAATTTGCCGAGCAAATTTTTTTTAAAAATATTTAAAAAAATTAATAAAAAAAACACTAAGGGGTTCTATATCACCCGCACCTCAATTCAGAAGCACCAATTTGACTTTTTGGATAAAATTGAATTTTGCTCATTTGAATATATAAAGCTAATTACCATAGAGAACAATACGATTTTTTGAAATTTCTAGCACTGATATGTCAAAAACAAAGTCGGATTCCAAATCTCCCCTATCTTGTCCAACTATCGAATTTGAAATAAAGAAAAAAATCGAATTTTATGGAGTGGGATTGGGCCGAATCAGGCTCTCTCGGCTGTTTTCGATTTCCTTTTGTTTCTATTCGATCCCGGTTACTGCTGCAGGTAGTATAGACCAGCCCTCTGTTTAGTTTACTATTGGATCCCGATTACTGTCGCAGATAGTATAGACCAGCCCTATTTTTAGTTTTTTGACTAGTGTCCAGATTCATAAATGGAATATGGCTAAAAGACCAAAGCAACTGAACCTACGTTAAAGACCTTTCTAGCAAGAATTTCTTTTTGGAATTGAAAGTTTCTTAAAACATGCGCTGGCAATAGAGAGAGGCTTGAAAGATGCCACTGCTTCATCCACATTTAGTTTAATTTATAAAAATAAACTGGAAGTGGTGTATTCCAACCTTACTACAACCTTAAGAATGTTCCTTGATATCCCAGTTTCTGTTTCTTCTGGAGAAAGGAGTTTCAGCAAGCTGATACTGATCAAAAGTTATTTAAAGAGCACGATTGATCAACAAAGGTTAATAAACGAGTTGCTTCCATAAACTATGAAATCATAAACATTTTTCTGCACACAAATATCGGAAATTGAAATTTTAATGTTACTATTCATAAATATTCTCATCCTTCAATATTTTATTTTGTTCTTTGTATTTTTGTTGTTTTTTTTTTTTGGTCAAGCCTTAATTCAGTCAATAAACTGTATTAATGCTAGTATATGATATATATTTCGAATTATAGAACTGTTGATTTTTTTATTGGGAAAGAGGGATATAAGAAGGGGCGGCAAAATTAGACTTGCCCTCCCTTGAAAAAAGACTAGATTCGGCCCTGCCTGCGGTCATATGGTAGATTAGTACTGTTACTGTGATCTTTCAAAAATGTGAACATGACTATTAGCAATTACTCAATAATTTATATTAATAACATTATGTGTCGTTAGAGGTGTCTTTTGTGTAATAAGTCTGTACCCTCATTGTGAGAACTATTTATGAATTGTCAAAACACCCATGCAAGTTCCACCAGGCCGATTCGGAAACAAAGCAATAATAAAAAAAAAAAAAAACATGTTTGTGAATACTAGTGAATCTGTTTGGTCAAGTTTGAAAGACGGAATGGTGTGGAGAAGGAGGGAAGGGGAGCAAGAGTTTTTTTTTCAAAATTAGAAATAATGGAAAGGTTGTGTTTGAAACACTTCGCAATATCACTATCTGACTTACTTCGAGAGTTGTAATGTTCTTCGAATGCAGCCGTTATTAAGGGATTATTAAATTAATTAATTGAATAATTATAATTAAGCTTTAAAACAAAAGTTACGGGACAGGAGCGTCCGGAAGAATGAACAGAAACAATTTCATTCTCCAATTTTTTTATAGAAAGGCACAATGCAGAGTAGCAAGTGTTGGGAACACCGGATATCGGGAGGAAATTCCACCCGTAGACCCCTCTTGTCGCCCCGCCCACATCTCGTCTAGTCTAGCGTTTACACGACCCGTTCTGAGGTGCCATTTCGTTCCAACAGTTCTGCTCCGCCCATTTTACGTAGCCACACTCATATCTGGTAGTGCGTGAGCGCTTACACGACCCGTTTTCTCCGGTCTAGTCTGGTCTGATCCGGTAGTCTAAACGACATTCCGATCGTCTGATCGCACTACCTCGTCCAAATGCCTACTTTAGCGCACTACCCGTTTTCTCCGGTCTGGTCTGGTCTGGTCTGATCTGGTCGTCTAAATGTACCTTAATACAAAAATTCCTTAAACTTAGACAATAATGAACCACAATGTTGATGTATAGCTCTCTCTTAATACAAAAAAATGAACTTTAACACTTATAAATAGAGTTATACATAGTTATACATTATAGTTATGCATACAGTATTCCTAGATATAATTATAATGGGATTATATAGCACACTGAGGATTTGAATGAGTGCAAGTTGATCCGCGATATTATATATATATATATATATATATATATATATATATATATATATATATATATATATATATATATATATATCTTGTGTGCGTGGCTGTATGTATCTGAACCAGTAAGAAATTGAAGTAAATACGGTTGAATCTTAATTCGGTAAATCGGTAAATCTTAATTCGCATAATCCTGTCATCGAATTTTTTTTTACCAACGGTGACTTTTGCTCAGAATGACAAAAACTATTTCTCTACAAAGTTTCAAAGCATTTGATTGAAATCACGTTTGCTATAAAATACAGTGGGGTCCTTTACGATTGAAAAATTAACAGCAACTGATTTACTTACCACCGTCAATCTTCTGATGTTAGGCCACCAAACATCTCTAATGTAGCTCCTTTCTTTATTCTTCGGCACAACGCCGATAGATTTGGCATATTCGCCAACTTCCTTCCAAACCCGCATTTTGTCTGTTCTGATGAGCTTATCATTGAGTTCACCAAATAATATCTTTTTATTTTCTTATATGCGTGATAGAACACACAAGCGCGTTTTTTTATTTCCTTCTCTCTTACTCATTTTAGAATCTAATGGATTGCTTTTGAATGTATAAGAATATATTAACACAGGCGTACCAAACTCATTTCATTCAAAAATAACAAAATTATCAACAATAATTGTATCGAATACACAGATAAAATTGTTTCTATTAACTAATTTTTTTTTATTCTTTAATTAATAAGTCCTTTGCTTTATTACGCATTTTTGTATAGATATATGTATGCATAACCTGAGATAAATTAATAAGTTAATTTATAAATTAAAACGTATAATAGACATTTCGTGTCCTCGGAACACAATTTGAGGCCTTTCAATTAAAAAATCAGAATATTTCATGTTGCAAGGACCGACCGGTCAATGCGCGGAGGAAGATCTTAATCAAATTCAATTCGTGGCCCTCCAAAAGTTATAAACATTTACAAAACTGTAAATTAAAAAAAAATTGAATAAAATATTATTATTATCTAATGACAATAAGTAATCTGCAACCTCTAAAAATAAACCTTCCCAAATTCTAACCTCTACTTTTGTACTTCCTAACTTGTATAAAAGAACTAGTACTATTAGGGTGGTCGTCCCCATCATGAAACAAAAAATATTAGTTCTTGTAATTCGTACTCTTGTATCTATAAACTTGTACTATCAACTTGTATCTATAAACTTGTACTACCTTTATTATAATGAAAGGAATCAGTGGGACAATTGTTACTTAACAAACATAAGGAAAATTAGCCATATTACAAAACAAATTTATAATAATTTTGTTTGTAGGAGCAGAATAATGAATGACATTTTTGTGACTAAGAATCAATAAAGCAATCGATAAAGTCTAGGTCTAGCCTCTGTAGATAACAAAAAGTGATGCTTACTGTGATCTTAAAGTTGTGTTGATTCCAGCAAATATATACTTTATTAGTAGTTATGTTTATTACATTTTGATTAAACTGCTGATTCCAATAAATATATACTTTCTTAGTAGCTATGTTAATTAAATTTTGATCAAACAACGACCTCCTTAAAAATGTTTTTGATATTCATAAGCATAACCTACACTTAGGCTGAGAGAAATTTGCCATTTATCTCCAAGAGGAATATGTCAAGTCCTCATGTGAATTTTCAGGTTATTATTTTACATTGTCATTTTACTACCACTATGTCAGATAATGAGTAAGTTATTTGGAGAACTTTATCATAAAAACTTTTCTAATGAAAGCTCTTCCTAGAACTTTTTTTCTTGACACTTTATATACAAGTTCTATATTATAAAAGCTCTCCATAAAGCTTTTTAGTGAGAACCTATTAAATGTTATTACATTAACAGTTCTCACTATTAAAGTCCCCACTTAAATATGGGTAATATTGATGGAATTGTGTCAATTTGAAAGGTTTTTTGTGGTTATTTCCTTATTTCATTCAATTTATCTCTGAAAAATAAGCTTATAAAAAAAAATGGGCCCCATAGCTATATGAAAACCTATTTGTGAGATCTTTTATTTAAAATATTCCAGTAGGAACTTCTATTATCATTAAGAAAACTTTTAATGGTATAAGTTCTTGAGGTACTTTTTATCAGAAGGTTCTTTTGTGTAGAACTTTTATGTTTGTATTTTAATTATAATTGTTCTTGTAAAACAGTTAACTAAAACCTTTTGAAAAAGTTAAACAACTGTTTCATGCCCTGATTATAGAATGTTTACATTATGAGACACTTTAATCAAAGTAATAATGGAAGATCTTAGATTGCTTTGATTCATTATTAATAAATTATTTTTTAATTAATAATAATAAAGTTAGTTAAATAAGGAAAACTGCCAAGAATTGGCTAGATATTTTACACAGCTCTTAAATTGTCCAGAACCCAAGGAGAAATTCCCGAGATTACAGTCAGAAACCATCCCAGAAAATTCATCACCACTAATACAAGAAGAAATTCATTCTCACGTCAAAAAACTTAAAAACAACAAAGCATCAGGAGAAGACGGAATTGCAGCGGATCTTCTGAATAATTTAGGCCCAAACTCACTCAAAGAAACAACACAAATAATCCAAAACATGTGGCAAACCGGGAAGCTCCCGGATGATTGGAAGATTGCTCTAATCCATCAATTACATAAAAAAGGCAACAAATTAGATGTAAAAAATTATAGAGGAATTTCTCTCATATCTGTTTCTTACAAAATTCTGTCAGCCTGTCTCTTGGATAGAGTACAGAAACATTTAGAACCCAAACTATCAGACCAAACAGGTTATGTCCGGAACAAATTTTCAACCTCAAAACCATCCTTAAAATACGAGCTCTCAGACAAAAACAGTATGCATATTTATAGATTTCAAAAAGGCATACGATTCAATTGACAAACTCTCACTATTCCAAATTCTAGAAAAGACGGTATTAGATCCCAAAACCCAAGAACTCATAAAAGAAACGCTAACTGGCACGAAATCTAAAATTAAATTTATGGGAAAAATTCCAGAACCCTTCGGCATTCAAACCGGTGTGAGACAGGGTGATGGGCTCTCTCCTATTCTGTTCAGCATCGTCTTGGACAAGTTAATGGAGGAATGGGAGAGGAAACTAATGAAATGGGAGTTCTGGAAGCCGATCCGACTGGGCCTAACAACCTATGTACCATAACTCGCATTTGCGGATGATCTAGCAGTATTATCAGAGAATGAGGAAGTTGCCGTCAAACAGATCGAGGTGCTTAAGGAATGTGCAGAAAAAGTGGGACTACAGATCTCGTTCGAGAAAACTAAATTCTTCTGTTCAAAGACAGACATCACGAGCTTGAGAACAAAATATGGTAAAATCGACAGGATCCCATATTTCAAATACCTCGGAGAATTGAACCGACAGGCCTAGAGAAGATCCCACAGCAAAACCGTCTCCAGAAAGTCAAGAAAGCTTTGGGGTTGAACAAGAAATTCTTGTCCAGACTGACGAAAATTCGGCACTACAACACAGTCATAAAACCAGCAGTCCTTTACGCAAGCGAAACACTGGCACTTAACAGAAAATGAGAACTGAAATAAATCAAAAAGGAAGAAAGATCATCAGAAAAATCATAGGAGCAAGGTATACGCAAGACCGCTACAGGTTACAATCAATCAAAACAACAGAGAGGTTTTCAAATATTGAAATTGACACTTAGAAAAGACGAATGAAGTTCTTTGGTCATCTCACTAGACTACCAGAAAGTCGATTGACAAAAAGGATTCTACACTATGTAACCTCACTTAAGAACTTAACACCTTGGATGGAAGAACTTCGAAAGGATATTAAAAACGCAAAAAAAGGTGAAACATACATTCTGGAAAAGGCACCTTCAGATACAAAGAAAACAAGTAGAACATGGGAGTAGGTAATAATTAACATGATGCTAACTCTTATGTCAGAACAAGTGTTGTGGAAATACCAATAACCTATGGATTATTTGATTTGATAAATTGGGCAATGGAAAACTAAAATCAAATTATAAATTACACAGGTTATTAAGTTATATAGGTGATCAATTATTAATGTTATTATACCATTAAAAATAAAGTAGTACAAATTGGTCATTTACATAACACAAAGTATATATATATATATATATATATATATATATATATATATATATATATATATATATATATATATATATATATATATATATACTTAATTGATTAACTAAATATAGATATTTATAATTATAGGTAAGTATTATATATACATTAATATATATAATATATATATATATATATATATATATATATTATATATATATATATTGTATTATATATATATATATATATATATATATATATATATATATATATATATATAAGCTTAAAGCGTTTTGAGCTATCAATAGTGGACATTGTTGTTATCTTGGAAAGTGGTTTCATTGATAACAAAGAAAGAAATTTGCTATCACTGGGAGAACATTTCAGTTTTGAGGGTGTAATGATAGATGAAGACATAATTCAAATAATAAACTGAAATATAGCTACTCAAAAAACCAATACTGAATAAAATTGTTAAAAAAGTAATACTAAATGTGACATAATACCATACATAGAGTACAAATAGTATAATAGAAAATAGAAAATTAAATAATGTAAAAGGACATAGTAATAATATAATGCAGTGTTAGAACTTTATAAAAACTTATATAAGAAAACAGAATTGTCAATCTGACAGAAAAAGAGATTCCTTAAAATATATATGTAATATGTAATATGTAAATATATAATATAAATTTGTTATCACTAGGAGATAATTTCAGTTTTGAGGGTGTAAGCATAGATAAAGACATGATTCAATTAATAAACTGAAATATAGGTACAAGTGAAAGACATGTAAATGGAACTTGAAATTTTAACTGTACCATTAAATAAAAACAAACAGAATACATAAAATTTAAATAAACAATATAGATTTGAAACAATTTATAAATTTTATGAAAAAGGATATCCTAAACATTTTAAATTATAATAATTATATATGAAAAATTAGGGGCTTGATAACAAATTTGGAATGTTGGAAATATCAATTTTTTATAGAAATATATCGGTAATATCAATATTAAAATCTGAGTATAAGGATATTGAAAACCGATATTTTTACCAAAAAAAAATTAAATAAACAATCGATATATTTGAAAACTATCGTTACGATATGTATATATATATATATATATATATATATATATATATATATATATATATATATATATATATATATATATATATATATATATATATATCGTTGTTTACATCTTGAGGCCATTGTTGTTTACATTTTTGAGGCCAAAAAGCACTACCACAAAAGAAGCCGTTTTTTTTTCGTGGCAAAGTTCCTTTTTTTTATCTTCCATAATCATTTAAATGAACTTCATAGAGACACGCACTTTTTGATATTACAGGTTGGTTTAAAAATCGTCTCTGAACCAACGTTCGTATAGTATTAGTACGTATGCGTCAATATATTTTCCTCTCAAGTCCTCACTAACTTTTTCTTGTACTATCAATTTTATAACTTGTAGTTTGTACTTTTGTACTTTGCTATTATGAAACAAAATTGTACAAAGCACAAACAAGACTGATAGATATATTTATATTATATTTAATAGTATTACTCTATACTTTATAATGAAATAGGACCTTGTTCTGTTAAACTGTACCTGTTATTTTTCTTGTTTTCTGTTATGATAGTTAGCATAATATTGTTGAAACTCGTCGAATAGCACAAATAGCACGATTTATATTGCTAAATGAGAGACAGTCAGTACTTTTATTATACAGTTATGTAGCGAACCAGTGAATTACAACAGCACTGCTCCACAAATAAAGTAATTTCGTGGTGATGAGCTGTATCCCGTGTTCGTTATAATTATCGTCAAATGCTATCAGCAGGCAGCAGTTGTATAATACTATTTTTATATTTTATTATTATACAGTCAAGGACAGCTCTGATGGCATGAGGAATTCCTCTAAAAAAAATTAAAAAATATCTTCAAATCTATTTATGATCGAAATCAGCATTAAATGTTCTAAAAAAAAAAAAAAATCTATGATTTTTAAACCAGTTATTTGGATCCCGCCTGAAGCATTTAAAAGCATTTTCAATCGGTGATTTGGTCAACCACCAGTATGATGATGGATTAAAGTCCTCTCCCACTTAAGAGACTCAGCGGCAATGATGAAAATTGGCCAAATAACAGATTGGAAAACATTTTAAAAGACAAAACCTATGCCGAATATCGAAAAAATATCTAAAAACTTATGATTTCCATTCCTAATCATAGGTAAATATCAACAATACAAGAATGACTCAAAGATTGGTAAAAATACTTATTCCAGGACTGTATAGAAAATTAGAAGGATCGAACAGAAGAAGATGAGAGAGGATGAATATGGAAAAGTCCCACTTTGTCGAGCGCTTCTTCTTCCATGGCGAACTCGACCAGACCCATACCCCTATTTTTTAATTATTCGGATCATATAATACCATTCTAAATAATTTATTTGAATATTATATTACACAGCCTAATAAGTAAAATGAGAATAAGTTTCGAATCATAGACTATTGAAAATTTGGTTATATTACTGATGAATTAAGATCTGCCGAGGTGTCTCGAATAATGCTTCAGGTACCATTTACATGGGATGCTACTAACATTATTTGCTGAAGGCTTGTATTTTAATAAAATTATGAAACAGTATTGTTTTAATTCTGATTTTGGCGAAACGTGTACAGGCTCATAAAGTTTTACAGTAGATATCGTTAATAACGTACAACCGTTTAAAATGTACAAGTCGGTTATAAGGAACATATTCCAGGATTCTTTGAGCTTTTTGCTACCGGTTCATATTTCTCGAATTGAATCAGGAGAATCTGCAAGCAGTGTCGTGATGAAATTGGGGAAATCTCCTTCCACAATAACAGATTTTTTTAAAACAAAGAGAAGATAATTGAACGATTCAACAAGTAGCATAAAGTTCAAAAAGATCGAGTCTCTCAACACAATGATTTGGGCAACGCACTTTTAAACTGCGTGTATGTTATACACTTACAAGAATTTTGAATTACCGTGAAAACCTTGAAAATCATTTTTAAACTACTTGGGCATTATGAAAACTTCACTATTTACATACATACATATTCATTCATTGGATGCGATGTTCATGTATAACGAACTGTATAAGCGTTATATTTATTAAAGTTATTACTCTTATAACGTACAAAATTTGGCGGTCCACTGAAGATCGTTATAACCGATTTATACTGTAATTCCAAATTTAATGTCAAATACTATGATTTTTTATCGCATAAAAAGGTCAAAAGCATACGTGTTATTTACAAGATGACAATTTTCTATCGTGATGGTGTTGTCTGGACCTTGAAATCTTGTGACTGTGCGGCTCTCTACATGCTGACAGTAAACCTGGTGACAGTTGGATACATGGAGGATGTAGAATTGCTGAATGAACATTAACCATTTTGAATCATCATAAAAACGAAATTATATAATAATACCCCCTCCAAGTACTAAATAACGTCAAAAACGTTGAATACAAATAATTTCAAGTACAGAAATAATCGAAGCATATAGTAGATAAGTAGGTTAGGTTAGATTGAAAGGTAGATAAGTTTGTTCGAATATCAAGGCGTATACATGCGGTAGTTAACGTGACAGTAGCTGTCACTGCCTCGATAGATATTGTCAACTATCACATCAAACCTGATAGTGCGGCAGTATTGCCACAATCGTAAATGTTGTCATGACGGCAACTGTCAAACGGTTTACACATTGGCAGTAGCCACGATGAAACTCTCATTGTGTGAACGTGACCTTTACGTCATAACCGATCTAACTCGTCAAATGACCCAGCAATAATCATGATTAGTTGATGATGAATCGTGACCGAATATTAGAAATGCTACGTGGACTCCCATACCAGCAGAGAACCTGACAAAAAATCACCTATTGAATATTCATTCAAAATAGAGCGAGAATTCCATTACTGATCTGGTTAGAAAGTAACGATCAGTAGTCAATCTGCCGAAAGAATCATTGGAGCAGACGGCGAACCGGATGTCGTTTCATAGAGCCAGGGGGTAGAAGGCAAACCAGAGTAGATGCAGAAGGCAAACCAGGTTGTATTCTTGGAATCCATTAAGAAGAATGCTGTTGGGAAGCAATGGGACAAAATCCTTAGCAATGACGAGAGTACCCGTTGACACGCCGGTTTCATCACTATTTAATGAAAGGTCTACATAGAATAGGAGTGGCAGACTTTTCATTTCATAAAGAAATGAAGCCGTCCAAATCGGAATGGTATTAGATCTGTAATGGTGAAAGCGAAAACGAGAGGTATAATTTAAAAAGAAAAAAAAATCTGTCGAAAAGTGTAATAAATTATTCTCGTGCTCTTAAATATGCAATGAATTTTTTCTTTGTAATATAACAAGGAGATAGATGGAATACTAAATGCACGTTCACTTTCAATAACTCTGATTTTGTTTAAAGATAACATTTCGCTTAAAGGTGAAGAAAGTAAAGATAGCTCAGAGTCATCACATCAGTCTACCTCTTCATTAAGTTTGTTAAAGTAAAAGTAATAAAAAATTGGTAGTTCTTAAAGTAGTATCTTGACTTAATTGGTAAAAGCCTGGTTCTGGTCGATAAACACAATGTTTGCCAAATGTTCTCAAAACTGTTTTACTTATTTCATAATTCATTTTTTCTATTGTTGGTGATTCCTTACAGATTTCATCGGACAACCAGGTATGGCTGGTGAAATAATCTTGTATAATGAAATAATAATATTTGATATATTGGCGCTAAACTTCCCCATAAAGGTAAATTGATTTGGAGATCTGAGAATGGGATCAGGTGGAAGGCATTACAATGCTATAAAACGAGGCCCTCTTAGCAAAAAAAAAAAGTCTCGGAAGAGACTAAGATGGCTGTTTATAAAAATGTTTTTATACCTGATCGTGGACTGGATGAGATATACCGAAATACTTTTTTAACATTTATGGAAAGAAAAACTCGAAGGGACAGAGTCAGAAATTTCACAATTTGATCATGTATTTCCAGATGGAGTTCCAGCAGCACCGCATCGTATTGGATGGTTCAGCCATGTAGCTCGCTATAGATTGGCAAGAAAATCCAATCGAAGACAGGAAACTAAATGAGAGACCCTGAAAGTCTTGAGCGAAGGCTATGCGGGAGGACTTCTAGACCGGTAATTCAGGCAGGCAACGGAAAAAGCGGCGCAGATAAATGGTTGCACACTCTATTGAAAAACTGTCTCAGGTCTCTCAGGCTGGAGATACCACATAGAGAATCGATACTGACGATAATGACGAACTTTAACTGCGATGGTTGGATGGTGATAGTGGAACAGACTCCTATATATGTTCTATCCTCTCCGAAATGTAATTAAAACTATACATTATACTCCTAAATATTCAATGTTACCTCAAGTCTTGAAATAACTCATTTTTAGAATTTTATTGGAAAATTCCTAACACAAAGCTTTAAGTCTCTAAAATACCGGTAAACAACTAGTTGATCAACGTTAGGCCAATTCAGTCATAATTAGGACAGAAACCATTGCCGTCATGAGAATGGTCAAACTTTGGGGGCTTTCTATTGCTATACTCGTACCGTTGGATTTCAATAACGCCCTTTTGGAATGATGTTTCACATTAACATTTCATTTATACTTCTTATATTTTCAGATTTCTTAGTCTATGTGAGCGCGTGAGAGAACAAAATATATCCGTGACAATAGTCACCCCGGTGTCTGGGGTGAGAATGGCCACATTTCGGCTTTATAAAAACTCAAACATTTAAAGGATGGGATGATCATAGTCAGAAAGATAATCTTTAAACTTCCTAGATAATAGGAATCATAAAGATAAAGATAAAGTATTTAAACAATCTAAGCATTATATTTTATTTTAATGCCGTATTACAATAAATAAATTACAAACAAATTCACTTAAAAAATCAGAAAAAATATTTTTAACTAGAGAAACTCTTTCAGAACATGCGCACACCTATAAAATCAGAACATATGAAATTATTTTTCAGGAACTTGAGCCAAAGATTTCAAAATGTCTTATGAATGAACCATATAAGAAATAAATGAGACCAAAAAACTGGATAAAACAAACTAGAAAATTTGGAGATCTTTAAACTTGTCCTCTATGAATCTAATCTATATGTTCATTCAGTGGAATTAGCTTTCTCAAGATGTCTTTCTCTTCAATGGCAGATATTTTCGGATTCTCTAGTCGATAATAGTTATAAATCCATTTAGCCCTGGCCAACCCACAAATGAATCAAACTTCGGCTAATTTTGGAAAATCTACAAATATTTTCAATTAGTTCGCAAAATAATTGAAAAACCTTATCTTTATTCGCAGAAGGGGTTGTACCAGCACCAAGATTTGAGGAAATAGCTAAAGCACAAGAAGTTTTTCCAAGATAAAAAAAAATTACTTAACATTGCAAAATATACTTAATTTTTTTTTTGCATGTAAATGTAGTATAAACTTATTGAAAAAATATAAGCTTTTATATCATTATCTACGTTCGTATAAGCCACCAGTAAATAAAAAAAAAATTTGACTGGGAAGGTTTTGAGAGCCAAATTCATATTTTCCTTACTTTTTGCCATAATCACCCTCCCCTCCCTCCCCCTCCTTTCCCGGCATATTCTTACCTCGGTTGACGGTCATTCACGAACCTGAATTGACGAAACGTTGACCTTTTTTAGTAGTTTCCCGATATTTGGAATTTTAAGGCTTTGTGTTTGGAATCTTCTAGTATTACTATATCTAGTATTACATATCTATATAAACAATATGTCTAGTATAGTACTATTATCAAGTAGTTTTAAGTATTTGTTTACCGATGTTTTAGTGACTCAAGATTTTGTGTTTGGAAGCTTCCAATTGAATTCTAGCAATTAATTTATGTTTCTTTTTGAGTTTTTGCTCTTTTATATTATTAGCTCATTTTATTCAATGATAAAAAGACAAACTTTATTACGTTACATTACTTAGCTTAACATAATCTTCGGATACTAGGTATTCGGACATGAAGATAAACTCTGAGTGAAAACTAGACCTCTGGAAGGAGCTAGGATATCATGTAAAATAGCAAATCTACAACCCCTCAGTGCGTGTGCATATCCAAAACTTCCAACCTCGAACAAATTAAAGATTTCGCTCCTATTCCTCACAAACTATTGTTTAAGAAATATTTAAAAATAAATAAATTGTGTTATAAAGGTGGAAAAAGATCAACAAGGTCTATAAAGCCCTCTCTCTTCCCCCCCCCCAAAAAAAAAAAATTATATACTGATGCAATAAATAAATTCTCCCTCCTCATAAATTCGCATTAGCGATGCATAATGGAATATCAGGTTACTCGCAATCGCAAAGGTCGAAACAATAATATTGCTCGAAACAAAAATATTATCTACATGTTTATAAGTATTTTTCTGCTAAGAAGTATCCAAAAGAGACAAGCATTATAGATATAATAATAATGGTATACCAAAATAGGCGGTAAACGTAAGTAAATTATGGTTGTCTGTTTGGTTGTTTCCAACTTGAATCACCAAGGCGGCCGGTAAATGCCTTCCTAACGGGAAAATTATGATCATTACCATAATAGTCTTCTTTACTGGATACGCCCAGTCTTAACGAAGTCAAGATTTTGGGAATTTGTGTGCATCTGAAATCGTGTGCCAAAGCAGTTCTTGAATTCTGAATATAATTAATAATGAATAATAATAACATTTATTTCAGGGAACCTTGGTTTAAACCATGCATCAATTCATTCCCATTTAAAATCTCAATGAAGTTATCAATCAAAATGCACACTAATTTTCTGTGGAATCTCGCGTATATTTAAGTATTAATAGAAGTCTTTTTCCATAATCATAACTTTTCAACCAAGCGGCTGAAGCAAGAAAAAGTCCGATTTTTAAACTTGTTTTTGATATTAAATCGAACCTCGCATATATTTATCAATAAGAGGATTGACCAGAACATTTTTAACATCTTAAACGTGAAAACAATTTTTTTGTCGACAGTTTTCTGGATTTTTTTTTTAACCAGGTTGCCACATACCGATTTTTTCTAAAACATATACAATTTGTTTCTACTATTTTTCTCCTAATTATCAAGTTAAGAAAATTCATTTAGGAATTATTTTAAAAAAAATGAACATTTTTCGCTACCGCGACTCAGGACTAAATGAGAAAGAACGACTTATTTTTTAAAACAATTTATAAATGACTTTTCTTTTATCAAGTGGCTTTGATACGTTAAAATAAGGCATCCCTCGACTATATTTCTTAACCTAATATTATACATTCTAAGTTGTTGAGGATGTATAACTTATCCCTACTGAGGACAATACTATGGTTTTCTCCAATCTAGCATACTTATTTATACTTCGATTAAGCCCACAAGAGAGCCCCCAGTGTCACTGTTGGCTATTTCGCGCCTTCTATCGAGCAACAATTTACTTCTGATTATATTTAGAGCTGCCTCCTGCTATAACCCCGCATGTAAATCCAGCTCCTGCGTCAGTCCTTGCTAAATCTGCTCAACCGCGAATTATACGACGTTATGAAATATCTGTAAGAAACTGTGTACAAAATATTTATTAGATAAGATTTTGATTTTAGAAAAACTACACATTTTAAAAAAATCGAAAAATGAAAAACAGCTGATTTTCATGAATAGCGATTCATTTAGTTTAGAAAAGTACGAATAGTAGGTATTTAAATATAAGAATTAAAACATAGCCATAGACATAAATATGATAGGCGAATCGAAATTTCAAAACTCGACTATTCGAATTATTATATACACTATGTTTGTGACAACATTTTTAAATAAAAGAAATATTCATATTATTTATGTAAAGGTTCTTCCATGTTTGAGAGTTATATGATGGAGATTCTCCCTTGAACTTGTGAATGGCAATCACAATAGTAGCTTCAGGGCGTTTCCACACGGTCCGATAAATCGGATGCCAGCCCGATCGGATGCCCCCAGTTAACAAAGTCGATGGATGTAAGCTTTAAAAATAACTTTATTAAACAGTTTATAAGTTATATGATATATATATACATAATGAGGCTACTGAGTGACAGATAGACTCTAAAGATATTATAATTAGACTTAAAGCTAAACATAGTGAGAGTGTCTCACATTATCTTATTCTACCTTACATTCTAATACTTAATCTAAGACTACATTCTAGACACTGGTTACTACATTGCTATTGCTACTCTATTGCTACTGCTTTGTCTGTCCTTTTCAGATAGGCTTTTATACATACAATAAGAGAAGGGATGATCAAGGAAATAGAACTTGTAATAATGTTGACAACGAGGAAGGACAACGGTGACTTCCTGGGTTGTAAACATTATTTAACAACAAATATTTCCTGGGTCAATGGCATTTGTTAACTCCTTCCTCCTTTATGAAAAAAAAGCGAATTATCTTGAGCTTTTTTTTTTGTTTTTAAAAGTATTAAGTAAGTAGGTAGGAAGTAGTTCTTGGATCAAATTATACAGGATATAGTAGGTTCATTCGGAATGGGAATACTTTGCATTAAAAACCTATCTGACTAATACTTAAAAATTATTTACATTTTCTATTTACCTAAAGGGACTCTTATAAAACGTAATTGCAATAAGTAAATGGTAGAATTAAAAGTATAATTAAATATATATGAGAAATAATTATACATTTAAAACAACTTGAAACTTTATAATATTAGACATATAATACTCAAAAACATAGTATTTTTTTATAATTCTTTTATATAAATAAAAAATTATTTTTGAACTAAGCTCCTAACAGATAAATGATTTAATTACACTTATAACTCTAATTACAAATAAAAATGCGTCATTTCTACATTTTAAAACACATCAAATTATAAATTTGTTTATAATAGAAATAATAATAATGTAAATAGGACATCATTAATGATATATTGGTGCAACAATAAATAGTTCCTATACTAAACATGTACAATGTATTCGGTACATTAAAAGCGTGATTTTAAATATTAAATTAAATAATGATGAAGCTAATAGGTCACGGAAAGAACTGTTTGATCGACGAAATACTTTGTAAGCAATTCCTTATTCTAATTATATTGCATCATTCAGTTGTTGATCCCCCAATAGTTAACTGTCCCAGTGAGTTTTTAATTCATTATAGTGTTTTATGGCTCAACATGGATTTCTTTCAGACAACTGTAAGTAATTGTTTTGTTTTATATAAATAGTTTTCATTAAATGTGTCATTATTTTGATTAAATTTTGATTTGAAAGTATTTCTCAAATATTTTAGTATTTCTCTCAGTGTTTCCCGAGCATTCTAAATATAATTCTTTTCTCAAAATTATCATTTATTTAAAATTATTATCTCTGAACGAAATATTTTATAATATATTTCATAGTTAATCACATTATTTGGAAGAATTATTTATAATAGCATTTTCTAAAATTCATTAAACTAACAATATATAACTTATTCCTTTATCTTTAAAACCATGGTGTTAAATGCACAGAGTTAAGAACTCTTTATTAAAATAACATCTTAAACATCCCGTTAAAATTATAGGATTTTAACCTTTAACCGTTTGGACCAATTTAAATACAACCGCAGTACTCTGGGTGTATGGAGAAGATTTTTCTATCTTCTTACCATTAAAAAATATTAATCCACCTTAGGGATAAAGGGAGACTTTACAGTTACTCCACATTAAGGGTTTCTCCCTTTTACAAAAAATTGCTAAGTAACAATCCCACTTTTGGGGTATATAGAGGACATACGTCTACTCCAGTTGAGGGTAATTATTCCCTTATTATTACTTGTAGAAAATCCAACTAGGATAAAAAAAACAAAAATCAATTGGTCCATCGTTTCTCTAGATGTTATTATTGGGATGCTCTTGGTGCTAACTGATTTCTTATGGCAAATTTATGATTTTAAACGAATATGTAAAAAAACAGATCTATAAAGGTTATATTAAAAAATTAAATTTACATTGAAAATAAAAACTTGTTTAATCTTATTATTTACTATTTAGGGATATTTTCTTAAATACATTTCACGACATTTATAAAATTCTTCAAATTATCTGATTCACCATCAAAAAATGGAATATTACTGCATTATTTCATATACATCATTAAGGATGCCATATTCCTTAAATACTTCTAATTACTATTAACTATTTATAAATTATATATTATTCACTTACAATTAATTATATATTAATTATTAATTAATTATTAATTCACTTATAATTATTTTCTTACATACTTTAATTCTTTAATAATAAATTATTCAAACAACAAATTACTTGTTTTTTCAACATTAAATCTTTAAATTATTCAATAATGGTTTTATAGTTTTATAGTAAGTTTTATTTTTTATATTACTTAAATTATAATAACCTTAACACGATTTAAATTAAAATTCACTCACAATGAATTATAAATCACAATAAATGCTTCATTTAGCAAATTTCCTTCATTTCAAAAACATAATAAATTATTCAAATTGCTTTCTTATTAAATATTTTATGATATAATTTAGCAATTTATTTAAACTAAACAAAAATGTAATTCTTGCAACTAAAAAATAAAGTAAAATCTTCAACTCACGACTCAACGATCTGTTATCTTTTTCTGGACACCTCCAGAGGTAAGTGGATCCAGCAGAGAAGTAGACAGATACCTGAGATGTCAACCTGACAGGTCAGTGGGTCTGCCCGAAGTGTAGAACTTGAAGCAAGGGTACCTTAGATAAGTGGGCCGACTTGCAAATAAAACCTGAGAGCAGTGGAGAATTTGCAAGTCCTTCAAAGTTCATCTGAACAGCGATCAGAGCTACAGGTGATGTAGATGGGTGCTGTGCAGTTATCGATTTCTTCTGCCGGGTACTTGATGTCAATGGGTCCGTCCAGAGTGTAGAACATGAAGCAAGGGTACCTTAGATAAGTGGGCCGACTTGCAAATAAAACCTGAGAGCAGTGGAGAATTTGCAAGTCCTTCAAAGTTCTTCTGAAACAGCGATCAGAGCTACAGGTGAGATGTAGGTGGATGCTGTCCTGTTCGAGCGCCAGTTAACAAAGTCGATGGATGTAAGCTTTAAAAATAACTTTATTAAACAGTTTATAAGTTACATGATATATATATACGTAATGAGGCTACTGAGTGACAGATAGACTCTAAAGATATTATAATTAGACTTAAAGCTAAACATAGTGAGAGTGTCTCACATTATCTTATTCTACCTTACATTCTAATACTTAATCTAAGACTACATTCTAGACACTGGTTACTACATTGCTATTGCTACTCTATTGCTATGCTTTGTCTGTCCTTTTCAGATAGGCTTTTATACATACAATAAGAGAAGGGATGATCAAGGAAATAGAACTTGTAATAATGCTGACAACGAGGAAGGACAACGGTGACTTCCTGGGTTGTAAACATTATTTAACAACAAATATTTCCTGGGTCAATGGCATTTGTTAACTCCCCGATTTATCGGACCGTGTGGAAACGCCCTGAAGCTACTATTGTGATTGCCATTAGTTCAAGGGAGAATCTCCATCATATAACTCTCAAACGTGGAAGAACTTTTACATAAATAATATAAATATTTATTTATATCAGGGTATATTTATCAATATTTATTTATCACCCCAGACTGGAGGAAATTGAAGATTCGACTCCGATATTTATCGGAACTTTTGAAAACGCCCATAGTCTCATTTAAACCAATTTAGGTTTTTTATCTAACCAAATATAAGTCATAATAAATTGATTTTCCCCATAACTTAAGGGACGAGGCTATCTCTGATAATAATCTTTCTTATAATAAGAAGAACACTTTCAATATTGTAACAGCAAGACATAACAATAATACTAGCCTGCGATAGTTGCAATTTTTGGTTTTTGATAACTGATTCTTATATATTTGTTAGCGCTGATTCGGAAAATGACCTCAATTTTCTTCCATCACGTCAGAATTTTTCGCAAACGCAAATTTCAAAATGTGTAGTGAAAAAATTGCGGAAATATGAAACTTCAAAATAGACTCAAAATGTTTTTCTCTTACAATTTATTCTTTTATTTTTTATTTTTTTTTTTTTTGCCATAATCTATGCAATCTTATAGCTTTTTTTACAGTTTGAGCTAAATGATTTGGTTTAAAACTTACATCTGCCAAACAAAATTCAGAATTGCTTGGTCCGAGGCTTAGAAGTCCCTGCTAGCAGAGTACATCATACTCCTGATTTAGATACAGAGAAAAGGATTTTCTTCCATATTTGTGATATATATATTTCCAGATTTTGAAAAATTCTGACGCGATGGAAAAAAATTAAGGTCATTTGCGGATTCAGTGCTAAAAAATACATAGTAATCAATTATCAAAAGTTAAAAAACATGTCACAACCCAAATTTTGCAGGCTTGTGTAATATAACATACACCCTTACAGTTTAATTCCATCCTCTGCAAAATCCTTTGGTTTATCTGCCTTCATGTCGAAAGAAGAATATAAAGCCACACGCAAAAATGTACCTCAGGTTTGGAGATGATGTAATGGTAATAAGGAGATGATGTCTTTATAACAGTTAAATAAAATAAAAGTTAATTTCCAATGTTTTTATTGTGTGCGACTAGTTAATTAGAGAAGGAAGTTAACCTTTAGACGAACAGAGGGGCACCTCACAGAAGATCCATCTCGGGTCCTAGTGAGGAAGGACTTCCCAATCCTCAGTGTATTAATAATAATACGTCTTCTGTGTTTTGATTTACTTGCTTATATTGGCAGATCTCTCATCCATGTTCTTTTTAGACTCCTCCTTGTGTTTTTAGGTATGAAAAAAGTTTGTAGAAGTTCATATATGTTCATCGACCGTTGGAATTTGTAAGTCAGTATAAAAAGTTTTATTATTATAAGTCTCAGTATTGAAAAGTTAACCAGATAAGATAACCATTTAAGATAACCATAAGATAAGATAACCAGTTAAGATAACCATGGAAACACGAGGAGAGAAGCAGGTTGTGTGAAAGTAAAAAAAAAAAAAAATAGTAGTGGCTTTACGTGTTTAGCTATAATGTAAATTTTAATGCACTAGCTGTACCCGCACGGCGCACAGTGGCTGAAAGCCGGAAAAAAAACTATTTTTTCAAGGTATTAGAAAAAGAAAATTTTTACTATTAATAAATAGGTTGGTTACCTGAAATATTTTATCAATTTAATCGGATTTTTTTAAATTTCTATACCTGTAACAAGCCTTTCAAATCCAATGATGGAAAAATGTTTGATTTTCAAGAAAGCATTGTCGATATTATCATTATAGCCACTCACATTTTTTTTTCTTGGTGCGATTTTTCTTTGTGATCAACAACAGCTATATTATACAATATATTGAGTGAAATAAAACATCAATTTTTGTTGTTTTATAAGCTAAAAATAATATCCCGAAGATGTACCAACAAAAATCCAATACAATTTTTTTTGCAAGTATAAATCTGAACGCTGCCCACCGTAGGTCTAAAATCTACTATTTTATTAAAATATGACTCTTATTGAAATATTAGAAAAGATCCTAAGTGGAAAAAATATATTATTAAACTTAGTGGTTCATTGCTAAAAAAAATGCCCCTAAAAAGTGAATGCTACTTGGTAACAGTACAAAAGAATCAGATAAATATAGTCCGTTGTCAGTCTTTGATCTATCACTATAGTCCCAAAGAAAGAGGGCAAGAGAAGAACGTGGCCTCTTTAACTTTTATCCTTTATTATGATTCTTCCTTTGTAGTTCTTTTCAAAGAACGAGAATGCCTATAGGTATGCTAAAAGATTTCGCATAATGAATATATTGTATTGATTTTAATGTAAAAAAAAAGTTTTGTTATAGAAATGGCCGAGATATTTTATGTTTGTTAAATATCAAGACAAAAGACAAGGATAGGTTTTTATTATTACTAAATCTTTACGGGAGGAGACTGTTGGGATTCAGCTGAAATATCTCTGTGTAGCCCTCGGTTATTCCACTGAGGAAATTAACTCTGGAGACCAAACGGAAATGGCCCCGAACCTCAGCTACCAATAGTTCGATCTCTGCCACCGAAATCGACCTCTCAAGTTTGGAGACCGTCCAAAAACGGCACCTGTTCAGTCCACACGACCTGCCAGAAAAGAGTGTCAATGTTATATATATATTTATGTGTTTGTGTTTTTAATTTTATATATATATATATATATATATATATATATATATATATATATATACACACTTTTTGAACGTTTCGATTCCTTATACATCCGAATGGGATCCCCTTCAGTATTATTTAGTTGAGGCCCGATAATCTAAACCAATGAGCACATTGCTATTTGAATAAACCTTTCTCATCTGTTGTTGTGTTACCTCTCTTTTCTTTCAGTATGTATTTAGATTTCTTGGAGCGAAATATTGTCTCTATAGTAGATGTGTCTCTATAGTAGATGTGAGACTGTTCATTTGTTCCATTATGTCTGCCTGTATTCGATCTTGTTTTTTCTGTACTGATGATGCCTGAATTGGCATAAACTTAAATGGTTAGTTGCTTCCGGTATTTCAGAGAATCGATCTTTGATATGTTTGCAATCTTCCAATTAAATCCTAAAAATTAAAAGGCATGACGAAGTTAATATAAAGAGCATAAGAGAGCAAAATATCTCTCACTGGCATTGGTGTTAGTAGTGCGTTCACACCAAGACCTGTGGTTTATAATAACTACTGCGTGTCTAAAACTTTGTACTAATTGCCAAAGAACGCATCTCACGGCCTGAGGCCTTGATCACAGCAAACCAGGGCAGACTGAGATCCAGAGCAGAGCAGCACAGTTTCTTGGATTCGTGCAATAGAAAGCAATGCTGCCTAAAATTGTTTCCTTGAAACACCTGAGAAATATTTGAAATTCGACAAATCACCACTATCTAAGATCTACGCCCAATTATCCTGAAATTTCACTAGGGCTTAAGAGTTCATTCTCCTGAGTAGCCCTCCAAAATTTTCCTCTGTCCTAAGCCTCATTCATCCAGTTGCGGACACCGAACTTCTTTGGATCCTTCTTCTATACTATCTGGAGTGGTGGATCTAAGGGGTGTAGAAGGGGACGAATACTTGCCTTTTTGAATCTAATCATGTTCTCATTTTTTATACAACCTTTTTTGTCTGTTTTCCACTGATCATCTACTTGGGTAGATTAATTTCTTCTCACAATCATTCTTATAAATAATTTCAACTTATGGTAATCGTCGTGCGACAAACACTATATATAATTACTGGTCTTTTTAGGAACTTAAATCATCAATTATTAAATTTTATAATGATATTAAATTGTTCTGTAAAAAATTTAATAGGGAAGACTTCTTGATACTAACAAATGCTTGCTTCGACCAAGCCTATAGCCACATTGATTATGGCTCCCTTAGTATGGCTTCATGATCCCTCAGTATTTCTTTCATATACCTACCTTACCTTCTGAAGATTATGTTTGAATCTACTAAGCCTTTTATCAATCCTGTCCTCGCCGGGAGCTTTACAATTTTTGAAATCGATAATAGCCAAACGTCATCTATGTCAAGGTTTTCAATGATTAATTTTGGATAGCAGATAAAATTTTCCTCTTCATCTGTAGCTTATTCTGCTGCAAGATTAACATCTTCGAGAAATGCTCAGTCCATCTTTTCATAACCTTCTTCTCTCCTTCAAAAGCCTTACCTGCTTTACTTTTTCAATTGTTCATTTTCGATTGATACGCTTTCCTGAACCAATTTATTTCCTTATAGAATTTTCTACTTTCATGTTCCCTATTCAATCCTTCTACATCCTTCAAGAATCTGTTCATTCTTTATTTTTTACTCTTTGCAGACCTTTTTTGGTTCTCTTCTTGCTATATAATATGTCTCATAATTTTATCTGTAATAATGCCTGCCTCGCCTGATTTTTCAATTTTATTCCTTTCTTGAATCGCTCATTGAACCATTGATTGCTGTGGGAAGCATGTAGGTACCTATTTTTAATAAATAAGTTATACATTTCCGCGCACTGTGTCAGCAACTTAACGAGAATAGTTCTTACGATGACCCCTCCTATTGATTCTTCTTCTCCTATTTTAGCATTAAAGTTTCCCAAGATAATCACCGCATCATATTTACGTAATTTTTCAATCTTACTTCACAAACTATCTCTAGAAATCCTTTCCAGTCTTATCATCAGCATCATTCTAAATGTCCTTAATTTGCATAATCTATCTGATATCGTTTTAAAATTAAGAATAGATTTCGTATATACAAATAGCTATACAGCTATATACAAATAAGCCAGTTCCAACTTAACCGGTTTCCTTTTTTGTACCTGTACAGTAAGGAGAACTCTTCATTGTATATCCTAACATTATTATTCCACCTCGTTTCCTGCAGTGCAGCAATGTCATTCTTAAATTTAGGAGTTGGGGAGTAATTTTTTTTATTTTCCTGGTCTCAGCATCGTATTAATATTCCATGTAGTTAATTAAATGCCCGATCTTTTCCACTTCGCTTTATTTCATTGGGATAAAGGCCTCGATCATTTACCATTTGTAACATCTTACTTATGTTTGCACTCAGTTTTCTGAATGATGCAGTTTTTATCAGGTTGGATCATTAAACTATCAAAGAATATAGATAGGATAAACATACATAAAATAAGAGGACTGCAACCTAAGCAGATATTGCAGGCTAGGTGATTGCCGGCTATAAGGATCTGCCTCAACAGCTTGGGCTTTGTTTATTCAGGGCAGAGCTACTCCAGGTTAGCGGCAGGATCCTATTTAATGGCCGATTCCCATCACCTACGTGACCAGCAAATTCCACTTATTGATTATTAAAAGATTAATTATTAATCGACAAAAATTCTGACGTTCAACTCAGAATTAAATTAAATACGTATTAACTTGTGAGTTAATAAGTAAATTAATAGTTTCCTATAAAAAAGAAGAAAAGGTGTTTAATTTTTTTTACCCAATTAGATTTATTTTAATATTACATTACGAAAAGTTTGTACTATTTCGTTTCCAAAATCGAAATTATATTTTGAATCCTCAACCGTGTTTACTTTTCATTCGTTATTAAATATTGCAACGAAAACTTCAGAAGTTACGCTAGCAATTTGTGATTTTTATTAAGAGATTATTTGAAAAATGTCAATAGGCAAAGAAATCGATTTAGTGGAAACTGAAGGGTAGTTAGTTAGTTGACATCCGCATGATGGTATAGAAGGATAGTTACTTTATGAAGGGTAGTTACTTTGTAAAATGAAAGAGCTTCTATTTTTAAAAAATGGACATACTGTGAAATTTGTTTTAGATTGCAAGGCCAATCTATTTTTTTATACTTTAGGCAAGATTATTTTATACTAAAGACTTTTTCTTAGGGCATAATTATAAATGCCAATAAAAGCACCGATTTCTTTGCCTGTTGACATTTTTCTAATAATCTCTTAAAAAATCACAAATTGCTAGCGTAACTTCTGAAGTTTTCGTTGCAAATCGGGCGTGAACCTGAGGAGAAACGCTTGAGGCGGTAGATTATACTTATCCAGTCACAGTTATCAACAGAAATGGGAGAATTGAAAAAGAAATATCAAACAGAATTTTAAAAAACAACAAATAATATTATTATTATAATTGGCGCTACTACCCCTGTAGGGTATGAGCCGCATCACAGATTGCATGCCAGGCTGTTCTATCAGCCGCAACCGTTTTCCATCAACTCACTCCAAGTTGTCGCAGGCCCGCTTCAACATCGTCTAACCATCTCATTCGAGGACGTCCACGTCTTCGGGTACCGCCTGGCTTTCCAAAAAGCAGCTTCCTTTGTAGACGATTTTCTTCCATACGCTCCACATGCCCGAGCCACCTTAGCCTGCCCTTTTTTACAACACTTACTATGTCCGGCTGATCATATAATGCTCTCAAATCTTCATTCTTTCTAATTTTCCACTGTCCCTCAGAGTGGATTGGACCATATATTTTTCTGAGCATTTTTCTTTCCCATGCACGTAGTCTTTTCTCCATCTCCTTTGTCAGAACCCAAGTCTTACTGCCATAGGTGACTGTTGGTCGAATAATTGTCTTGTAGATAATAACCTTGGCTCTCCTAGGAAGATCTTCGTAATTTACAACGTTACGAATTGCAAAAAAGCAACGATTTCCTGATGCAATTCTGGCCTCCATCTCTTTATATATTTCATTGTTTTCAGTGATCAGCGCTCCAAGATATTTGAAAGCCCTACAAACTTGAAAGTTATGACCATTGATACTAATCGTATGCGGTTGTTTCGGTGTAGGGTTATAGATGCTCTTCATGTATTCCGTCTTCTTCTCGTTGATCTGGAGACCTCTTCTGTTTGCTTCTCGCTTCACGCTCCGACGAGAGCCTGCAGTGTTCTGGCTACCAGGTGGACATCATCGGCATAGGCCAATACCTGTGTGTATCTGCCGTAGATAGTGCCTCCAAGATTGGTTCTTATTCCTCGTACTGCTCCCTCCATAGAAAAATTAAAGAGAATTTCCGACAGAGGATCGATCTCCTTGCCTAAGTCCATTTCTGACTGGAAATTCCTGTCCCAATGTGCCCTGTAATTTGATCCTGCATTTAGAATTGGTCATTGTCAATCGAATCAGACATACTAACTTCTTGGAGACTCCAAAACTTCTTAAATCTTGCAAAAGGTTTATCCCATTAACGCGGTCATAGGTTTGCTGGAAATCGATGAAGAGATGATGAAGAGTGACATCAAATTCATGCGGCTTTTCCAAGAGCTGTCTCAGGGCAAACATGCAGTCCGTTGTCGACCTTCCTTGTCTAAATCCGTTTTGATAGTCGCCAACAATTTTCTCCATGTACGCCTTCAGTCTCTTACAAATTAAGGACGATAGAACTTTGTAGGCTACATTAAGTAGGCTCTGTAATTTTCGCACTCTAGTCTGTCTCCCTTCTTATGTATGGGGCATAAAAGAGCTATAGTCAAATTCATCGGTATTTTTTCATTTATCCAGACTTCGAAAATTACTTCATACAATTCTTCGAGTACTAATAATCTAGTAAACAAATAATATATATTACCAAATCTACAATACTGTTGTTGGGAAACGTGAGGGTGAGAAAAAGGTGACCACATTTTCAATACTATTTACATTACCACAATATTGAACGGAAGAGAGCGCTGGGTTCACCCCGACGGACATTTAAGCGGTCAACACAGCACAGATGAAATATCTTAGACTAATAGCTGGCCGGACTCGGAGAAATGATAGAACATGAGATGCGTTAGGAGTGAAACCCTTAACTGAGATCTTAGAGAAGAAGCAATTAAAGTGGTTCGACCTCGTGTATCGAATGAGCGAAGATCGCAAACCATGCAAGTTCCTCGAAGGCAGACAAACAGGTAAAAGACCAAGAGGCGGGCCAAGGATGTCGTGGATGGAGAAGAGAGGAAAGCGGCTGGATTCTATGAAGACCGGGACGGATGGTAAGCTTGTGTCGGGCTCCTCCACACTGAGAGCCATACTGGAGGGAAAATGGAAAAAAAAGACTTTACTAAATAATTCAATAGATTTTCCTCCAAGTATTTCCTCATTGTGATCCAAAACTAAGCATTATTTAAACAAAAAAATGTTGCCCTGAATAGACCCTATTGTTCAATGGCTCACATTTTAAAAGGAATACTTTTTTTTTTTAAACTCGATGAGTTTTCTGTCTATAAACCCAAGAATGATCGGTTGCAATAAATTCTAGACACGAAAAATTGTATCACGTCTAATTAGGGTATGATAAATTATTTGCCACTTCTATAATTGTGTTTAATACCAAACTATATTTTGAATTCCTTATTTTGGAAATTTTTTTTGTGTTTTTAGAACTGAAGATGAATGTATAACATTCGAAACTAGCTTTCAATAAAACGAAATTATAGAATTGGCAAATAATTTATCAATCCTTAATTAGATTGATCTTTCTATGCGAATGTCAACTGTATCATGTCTGTTTAAAACTATCTTTAGCCATTTATTCATTAATTAAATTGTTAGAAACCATCTTTAGGATTAGAAATTATAAAAAATAAATAAATATTTATCTTAAATAAAAATGTGGTTAGGCTTTGTAAATCACTGTGCTGATATGCTAAATATTGTTATTCATAATATATAATAGAAATAATTTGTATGCTCTAGAGATTTATATTTTATAGTAGTCCTATATTTCATTGTTCATATAATAATAATAAGTTCTTTATTTATTCCGGAACATGTCCCTTTAGAATAATATTACATGTAAAATCAATAGAGCTTTAGAGCCTTAGAGTAGAACAAAAAATAATATGATATTGAGTAAATAATAGCATAAATAAACAAATAAGAAAAAAATGAAATCATAATAAATAATAATGACATAACTTTTAAACGTTTGAGGAAAAATAAATTCTTAGAGTTTAGAAAAAAAATAAACTTGCAATATTAATACATAAAAAATAAATACAGTAAAATAGAATAAATTTATATTAATAATAGAAGTAAAAATAACGCATTATTACGTAATTGGGTGCAAATTTTAGTTGAAAATAAGGAGTACCTATTTACAAATCTTTTGGACCTGCATGGACATGAAGTGACTGAATAGACGACATGAATAGATGTATGTATGTGTATATATATATATATATATATAAATATATATATATATATATATATATATATATATATATATATATATATATATATATATATAACAACGAGTCCGGGTTAGAAAACTTTAAAAAAAAAGGAAAGGTTTTTAAAATAATAACGCAACAAGAGCTGGTTAATAACTGACTTTATTCACCAAATAATCCTACTTATATACTCTTAGGGAGTTGTTTATATTCCTAGTAGGATTAAGTTCTATTATTAGCTAGGTCTGACTCTTAACTCCCCCTTCCCAGTTTCGGATATGTCCGGAAACTCAAAAAAAAAAAAAAAAAAAACATTGCCAAACTAGTTAAGTCATAGAACTCGCTCCTGTACAATACGGATACTCCCTAAGTACAAGTTAGGAAATACATCGTACAACAAAAAACAACAACAAAAATAATAATAATAATATATATAAAACAAAAATACAACTTTGAAATATGTACAGTCCTAATACACAGACACAATACACTATGTGACTACAAAGGAAAAGAAAACAGCCTACAAAAAGAAAAAGAAAAAATATACACTTCAATATATGTACCGCCAAAATACAAAAACACCATATACTCAATGAATACAATACTACAAAAAAAAAAAACTGTTTACACTTAGTTGTCTCCCGCCCGTATAGGCGAAGACGCTCCAGATCCCAATGGATTGGAAGGGAAATTTAAGTTGTTCTATATGAAGAGTTCGCCTCTTTTTGGGCTCTCCCACGGTTTCAATGGTCACGACATTATGCTCCCGAATAACGACTACGCGGAATGGACCCTCGTAACGCCGTGTCTTCTTTCCCCTATTAGACCCAATGCTGCGATATACGATCGACCCTATTTTGATGTCCCCCAGACGGTCCCTAACCTTCACATTTTCCCGCGCTACCCTGGTCTCTTTAACAATTCGCTCACGCACTTTTCGCCATAACCCTCGGACTTGTACCTGGTTCGTAATGATGCCGCGTTCCTCTGGCGAGTCCCCCGCCGTCCCCGCAAAGTCCCTTCCAGGTCCGCGCAACCCAAATAAGACCTCGAACGGTGAAAACTCAGTTGCTGAATGGATAGAGTGGTTGTACGCCACTATCGCCTTACGCATTGCTATGTCCGGCGCCAACCCCTTATCAATCTGGTATACCCTGAGGTGATCGCTGAGAGTGCTGTGTAGGCGCTCAATCCCTCCTCGACTCTTCGGATGACCCGGCGTGTTAAAATGCCACGTGACCTCGAGGGTTTTCATTTCATCGATCACCGCCGTATTATCAAATTCCCTGCCTTTATCGGATGTGATCCGGTCCGGTACCCCGTAAACCATAAACCATGTGTGCAGGGCCTCCAAAATCGCTTCCGCCGCTTTCGCCTGAATAGGATGTGCCATGGCGATTTTACTGAACATATCAATGATCTTCATCCACTGAAACCCTCTCCATGTAAACGTATCCATCTGCAATTCGCGCAGCGGCTTATCCCCTGTAGGTGTCTCTTCCTGCACTGCCCGGGGTGGATGACGGTCATACTTAGTAGATATGCAGACCTCGCAAGACCCAATAACATTCTGTATCGTCTGCTTCATGCATACCCAAAAATATTTCCTTTTCAAGGCCTGTAGGGTCTCACTGATTCCCCGATGATTGGTTTTGTCTTGATGATATGCAGTGGTCAATTCGACTTGGCGGTCCGCTTCCCTAACTGTTTCCACCAGTCTCCTACAGCGGACAAAAACGCGATCCAGGATTTGCTCCGTTTTCCACACCTGCTTCACCTTTTCCCAAATCGTCGCGTTGCCCACATATAAATGATGCGTGCGCCCAGGGGCCGAAGCAGCCTTCAACGCCTGACAAACTCTATCGACGCGAACTCCCGGTGGCGATGAAATGACATTGATACGCGACCGACCATATCGGAGATATTCAATAGATAGTAAGCCCGCGGTTTTGGTTTTCCAAATGATCTGTCTTGGTTTATCATTAATGATCTCGTCGATCTCCTCCATCTCCGCCGGTCTCTCCCCCGACGAACTCTCTGTACCCGACGATGCCCCTTCCTGTCCTACTCCCGTAGCAGCCGGCGTCCCTTCACCATTCGGCGACCAGTCCTGCAGAAATTGCCGAATGTCGCGGGAAGGCCCTGCGGTGATTGCTCTCGACAGCCAGTCTGCGACCACGTTCTCTTTGCCGGGTTTATAAACAATATCCATAGAATATTGACTTAGGAGCTCTTTCCATCGTGGCACACGTGCGGACGATTCCTTTAGTTTGCCCACCCACTGCAACGGACGGTGGTCCGTCTGAACCCGAAAACGGTTCCCAAATAAGTACGGGCGAAAATGCTCGATTGCCCACACGACCCCGAGGAGTTCCCGTTCCAACGCACTGTATCTCGCTTCGGCGTCGGTAAATCTTCTACTGGCGTATGCGACAGGACGGTCCCCACCACCGCTCAAGTATTGCGCCATATCCGGGACAAACCACCTATAGTAATTAAGGGCCCCCAGAAGCCGGGGAATTCCTTTGATATCGCCGGGAATGGCCATCTTAGTAATTGCCTCGACTTTGGCAGCGTCCGGACGAACCCCTTCCTTCGATATGGTATGGCCTAAAAAATTTATTTTGCCCTTTCCCAAAACCGACTTGTCTGGGGATAACCGCAATCCAAATTCGCGAACCCTCTCGAACACCTGTCGCAAATGATGAACGTGCTCGTCCTCGGACTTACTGAAAATAAGTAGATCGTCCATATAAATTTGGCAGATCCCCTCGTCGATGCCCCTGAAGAATTCGTCCATTAAGCGCTGGAAGGTGAGGGGAGCATTCTTCAGCCCGAAGGGCATCCGCGTAAATTCAAAATGTCCCCGCTCGAACGTAAACGCGGTCTTAGCTTGATCCCGCGGATGAAGTTTGATTTGATGGTATCCAACTTTTAAATCTAATGTGCTGAACACCCTCGCCCCACTCAATCTGTCTATGATATCGAATCGCGGGATGGGGTACGCCTCATCAACAGTAATTACTATTTAATTGCCAAAAATCTACCACTACGCGATATTTTTCCGTATTTTCCCCCGGCGCTGGTTTCTTCTTACCTGCCCATAAGGGGCTATTATATGGGGAGGAGCTGTTTACAATGATCCCCTGTCGCTGCAATTCCTCTAACTCCTCGCGGATGTGACTCCGCAGTGCTTGGGGGTACCGTTTTTCCTTCACATATGTCACCCGATCATGTTTGAGGGGAATTTCGTGCACCGTTCTCCCCGTGGTTCCTAGCACGTCCCCTTCCTTATAAAAGATGTCCTGAAACTCCCGCATAAGCGACCGTCTCCAATCCTCGACCTTGCTAACTGCCCCGACCCTGGTATCCTAGACAGCCCGGTGACACACGTATGTTTTACGTGTTTACGTGTAGGCGGAACATGCCACCTTCCTTTTTCGTTTCTCACCTTGGCGCCTACCCTTTCTAAAAGATCGCACCCGACTATCACCTGGTATTCCCTCGGCATGCTCTCTACCACGTGTACTCGTAATCTGTCCTGTCCTTCTCCCCATTGACTCAACCCTATCTTTACTTCACCTACCACACTACATGGCCCACCCAACGTGAGCAACTTACAGCCGCATTTTCGAACCTGAAGCGCCTTCCCTGTACCGCATAAGTTCTCTACAGCAGTTCTTGACAACAGGGTGCTCGAGCTCCCCGTGTCCACTAGGCAATTCACCCCACTCTGAATCTCAATTATAGGCAACCAACATTTGAGCTTACCTTCAATGGTGTTACACGTGAAAGCTCGGTCGCCTCTCTGCAGATAACCTCCTCATGCCGTAGCCTGAGTCTGGCAATTCTTTTTCTTCCACGCACCTCCTGCGCGTTAACTTCCATGGGCTCGCCATGAGACACCTCTTTCCGAAGATAAATGTACGGACACTGCCGGGCTATGTGCCCCTCCGTACCACATTCGAAAAATTTGGTCCGGGGGCATTGTGCCACCAGATGTCCTGGTTTACATTCATGGCACCTCCTCTCGTCCTTCCTACCATGTTTCCTCTCCATTACCGGTCTCCTGTCCCGGTTCGTAGGTCTTTCCCGCCGGTAGCTCTCTGCCTCTCTCTTTCTACTTGCTTCAAACCGCGGCCGATTTCTACTCATCTCCGGCCTTCGGAACGGGACTCTGGTCCAGCCTACCTATATTTCTCCGCTATACTTCGCCTCCTCGTCCCTGGCGCTGACATCCACCATATCTTCTGCACATTCCAGAAAGCTCTTTTCTTGGGGCAGGCCGTCTTTCCTTCCTGTATCGCGAGCCAATTGCACCTTCAGGATGGTGGCCAAGAATGCCATCCTTGCCTCCGCCTGCTCCGCACTCATGGTCTCTCTCAGCTTCTCAGTGATTTTATTAAATCGTGCCAATAGTATACCCGCATATTGGCCGCTGCTCTGGAGAGGCTTCCGCAGTTCTCTAAACATATGCAGCATGTCCTCTTCCGGGCCCCTCCAAATGCCTTCTTCAGCCGAGCCTTTACAGTGTCCCACGGCGTGTCCTCATCTGCCTGAATCAGGTTCAGCACGCTCCTTTTCACTCGACACACCAAAGCCGCTCTCAATGCCGCCACTCCTCTAGCTTCAATCAAATCTTCCGCGGCCATTGAGTCAATTAGGGATATGATCCGATCACCTCCTTTCAGAAAGTGGTTCAGTTCTCCCACTTCCCCACTGAACTTATCTAGCTCGTCTATCGTGTACCTGATATCCTGGGCATTTGCTCTCTTCAAGGTTTGCGTGTGCCTGCGCCAGCGTAGATGTCGGTTGAGGCGGAACGTCATTAGGTAACGTCAGCGTATGCGCCCGAAGAATTCCTTGTTGTCCGGCCTCCTGCATTTCTCCATTCATACTTGACCGGTAACAAAAAAAAATCTTCCGCTACGAATACTCCGCTCCGCCCCCGGGTTTCGGCACCACTTAACGAGTCCGGGTTAGAAAACTTTAAAAAAAAGGAAAGGTTTTTAAAATAATAACGCAACAAGAGCTGGTTAATAACTGACTTTATTAACCAAGTAATCCTACTTATATACTCTTAGGGAGTTGTTTATATTCCTAGTAGGATTAAGTTCTATTATTAGCTAGGTCTGACTCTTAACTTATATATATATATATATATATATATATATATATATATATATATATATATATATATATATATATAGTTATATTTCAATGAAAAACTCCGTAACTCAAATTCAAGGAAAGGTGAAATATAACTTGCATTCACTGTTGGCAAAACTAGCGATTGACTGAATCGAAACTACCCTACCTGCATGAAGTTGAGACATAAGATTATTTACTTAACACCATTATTTACCAAGGACCAAGTTGAAATCGTTACAAATACAGATATGCGTTCTGCGGTAACCGTAGAAATATATTAATGATAGATTTGGGCAGATCGATTTTGAAATTTTTATAATAATTACTTACTTAATACGAAAAAAAAAGGGTTGTCTAAATTTTTGTTTTAGTTTTTCAAGCTCATTTATAGATAGTTATAATAACCAATTTAAATTTAGTGGTAGAGTGAACCTGTAACAAGCTATAGAGATGGCCTTCTATTAAAAGAATCCTGTATCAGAAGTAGATTGATCCTTCCAAGGTTGTAAACTTTTAAGAGTGTATTTTTATTACATTACAGGGGAGGAACAGGGCAACTTATAGCCTACAACGTCCATATCGCATTGTATCTGTCCCTCTATAGCCAATATATATACAATAAATACCTAAATTCCAGGGAGTTATTTTTTTTTTATCACTGTCTTATACACAATGAGCTTAGGAATAAAAAGGTAACAGGTGTTTATTGAACCTATAGATTGTTCAAGACAATTTTTCATAATGTTCATTTGACCAGATGAAGCATTGAAGCAAGTGTTCATCAAATTCAAAGAAATATTCATCCTTATCTATCCTCTCTACACATCTAATCCACATATCCCGGTCCTCCACCATTCCACTGTTCCATTCCAGTCCTTTCATCCTCAAGACTCTTTTCACCTCGTCCCTCCGGCTTAGTCCTAGGTCTTCTTTTCCCTCGTTTCCCACCGACCTTAACCTGATAGACATGGCTTGCGATTCTTTTGAGTTCCGTTCTTAAAAAATGGTCAAAACATCTCAGCCGATTCTCTTCTATCGTATCGTTGGCTGGTTTGACTTTGAGCTAAACCTATGAGCAAACCTACATGAGAACGGGTTTGTAGATATGGACGTAACTTAAAGAAGCAACGGGCTGTTCATAGAGGCTTCCTGAACAGGAGAGAGGTATAAAAGAAGACGAAAGTGGCAATATTCAAAACATTTTTATAATTATTTGTTTTATTAATGTTCTTTTTTGTTTGAGGGATTAGAAAAAAAAAAAGTATTCAAAACTATTATACTTTTCTTCCCATCTTGGCATAATTCTTCCGAATCATGGACCTCGACAAAGAGGAATCAATCAATATCGAGACGAAGAGGCATGCGATTCCTCCGATATATTGAACGGTAGACAAGAAGAGACAGAGTCCGTACCACCACAATTAGGTCGAACATCAATATTAGTTATTCAAATTAAATTAGAAACTGTTTATTATTCCCAACCGCCATAGTTACATTTTACTAAAACAACCATGCTTGGTTCCAGTTATCAGATTATGGTTCCAGATACATCACTTTTGATAAACTGATTGTTTCTAATAATAATCATAATATTGCTTCCCCCGAAAAATAATAATTGTATGATTCAGTTCACCATTTTATCGTCCAGACATCAACGTTTTCAAGAAGAGTTTTCGGTTATTCATTCAAAGTAACTTTCTTTGGATCCACTTAAGACCAGCAATCAATATTCTTGAGAGATTAAAGCTCCCTTTGGTTCAATTTGATGAACTCATTTCTCTTTGGATTTATAATCAAACCGATGTCTTCACATCTACATACTTCCGACTAATTTCTTTCCATCCACCTGGTTTCGGGCCGAGTCATCCGCCAAGCATATCCAAGATTAAAATTAGGGCATTAACCAAATTTTGAAGAATTTCGTTCACATAGTTAATGAAAACAATCGATGGACAGATTATTAATTTACAGATTCTCAGAATAACGAGTTTTCCTTAATTTCGTTAAAGCGCAGTTGAAGAGGAGCATGGGCGTAGGCAGAATTTTTTTTCGAGGGGGATTTAGTAAGAAGAATGTAAGTTATCCACCAAATATGTAAAATCGCCAAATTGGGAGTAAGTTTTAAGGATAAGTATGAAAATTGGATAAAAAATTATTACTTAAAATAAATACTTTATTCTTTTTTTCTTACTTTCCCCGATCTCTCCCCTCTCCCCTGAGTACTCCACTCATCATGCGTACTCCAGTCATTGCCAACGTTGTCAAAAGTACACGGTAGTGCTTATTAACACTTTTTGGCAAGAAAGGCCGCCGCGTGATAACTTTTCTCATCAGTTGCATCATACCAACAGCTAATGATGGAATATTACATTTAGTATAAAAGTTTTCACCAGTAATTAACATCAAGGGCATTGGAACACAGGAGCGAAGGAGAAAACTTGTCTCGGCCCTCGATTCTCTGGGCTCAATTTTTTTTCTTTCCTAGAAATATTTCTGATACAAAAAGTATTGGAAATAACAATAATTGTGTAATAAAATGAGAAAGAAATAAAAATTTGGAGATTTTAGTGCAGATGTGTTATTACATTATATAATTTTCAATTGCAATAAATAGTTTTTGATAGAAGAGATTGAGAAAAAGTGCCTAAAATGGCACGGGCATTTAAAAAGAATACCTGAAGGAAGACTACCAGGAGACGTATAAAAGTGGAAAATAGATGGAACAAGAAGCCGAGGTATACCAAGAAAAACCTGAGATAATGAAGTGGAGGAATCATTGATGGGACATGGTCTATGAGGGGAATGGGACTTGGATAGAATAGCCTAGAAGGAACTATAGAAGATCTAGGTTAAAGAAACCCACTGCTTTAGTGGAAAATCCTTTCTTTCTTTTTTTTTAAATAAGAAGAAAATAAATAAATTTTAAAAATAAATATATAATTTTTTTTTCAAAGCCCCATGGGATAGTTCAGTAAAGTATTTTCAAAATTTTGGGATTATTCTATACCTGTAAGAATGAGCATGATATTTCCTTTGCATAAATAACTTGTTTTTTAAATAATTTAAAATACGGTAAAATCCCAACCTCAACTGAAAAGATCCGCTAGGGTATTACTCACTTCTTGAGCGAGCTTAGCGAGCGGAATTCGACATTTTAGACCAAATTAAATAATTTCAATAATATCAATGAATAAGAACTTTTGACGTCGTTACAAAAATTAATGTTTTCGAATTATTTCGTTTTTTTATTTTTAATAACGCCACTACATAAATTCTCATAAATAAAAAGAAGACATATGTTATCATGTTAGGTTATGAACGAAAGAAGATATGGTCCACCGCTTAATGCGTTAGTAACTAAATTAGAAACAAAACCTCTTATGGGTATGGTTGGTCTTGCAATCTAGTTCATTTTTGGGCAATATTTTTTTTTCTTAAAAATATCATTTTCTCTCGGTATGAACAGGAAAAATGCAGTTGAATTTCACAAGACTTCACCTTCTTTGGTATAATTCAAGTCGTAACTTTTTTTTTACATTATACTTTATCTCAACTCATTTCACAGTCAGGTTCAAGTGGAAAAAAACTTCAGATGGATAAAATTATATAATTTTTCATGTTCTTCTAATTATTTTGTAGTCACAATGTTTCGTTACCGAAATCGTTTCAAAAGAAAATGCTTCGTAAAAAGAATTATACATTTGATAAATTATAGATAACAATTTATAAAAATTATAGAAATCGTAGTGCATAGCTATTGCTTTAGTTCTGCATTGTCATTGTTTATTTGTTTTCTAGCCCTTACGGGTCCTAACAAGGCCGCGGATAGCAGGTTATCCTGCAAGTTAGCAATCTATTTTAAATAGAGTGAGGTCATTATATATAAATGATTTATATACAATATATACATGATTTGATTAACAATGACTTATGAGTACAAATTTGTCCTAATAGTGATGTGGATATTCCATTTAATTAATATAAAACAAAATACGTTTTATAATTTCGAACTAGAGAATAATAGATCAATTTAGTATTTTCATAATATTCTTTAAAATAGACTCACAAACCTATCATATAAATGAACAGGGTTTTAAATCATTTAGACATACTATTGTGCCAACAACAGTCAGAAACAATAGTCACTCCCCAACTAGCAAACTGGACCAAACAGAGGCAGGAGAAACTCATAATAAATCAGAGGACCTGGGATGGTATACTTACTAAATATAATCATGTGTACACACCGGCCATTCGGTCATTTGGAGCCAAATCTGTCATGGCCGCTGTTCTGGGCACTGTCCAACATATGTCTCCGTGCTGATGCCCTACTCTACCGCTTATTATTATTAAATAAATCTCTTCTGCAGCACCAGTTTCTGAAACGATCTCGAAACCTCCATCTTTTCTTAATACTTGTTCAGATAACTATAAAATATAAAGATTAAAACATCTTTTAATTACAGCTGTTCATTATTTTTTTTATTGCTCCAACAGGCATATAGTTTCAAAACTTAGAACATTAAATTCACTATTTCAGAAACAGTAGGAGGTTAGAGAATAAGGCATAAACCATATAAAAAAAGTCATTGTATCAAAGTGCTATTTAGAACCTTATTTAAAAACTATGGAAACCTGTTTAAATGCTTCTGGAATGCTGCCATTTTACGTTCTTTGTTTCAGCTAAGTAATTTTCCTTAAGATCACTGCCAAATCAAAAGTCTGTACTTGAGTCAAAAATGTAGATTATTTCGTTTTCCGGTTGGTCTCATAAATAAGAAATCTCGTTAAATAGGAACTTATGAGTACCTATGATATGAAACTGCAGACATATCTCGGCTTGATATACGAATATGTCTGACTTTAGACTACCGTAGAATATTCATTTAAAACATCAACATTAATCCATTATACTAAAGCCCGCTACGGGTCCCCGCTTCCTGTAGCAATAATCTCAACGTATCCCAGACGTATGCTAACGCAGGCCAGTTCCTTGTCCCCAAGTCATTGGCTACACACTCTGCCCAGCTTAGTCTAGGTCTCGTCGATTATATATTAGCTCATTTTTTAGCTGTTTTTTCCTTTTAGGACAAACCAGCGACGTAATCGGCCTATCTAAGCTTCCGATCTGCACAGCTTGCACGGTATCATGTCCTTAATATAATTCGTATAGTTCCTGCCGGTTCCCGCCTTATAGTCACCTCCACTTAACCATTCTCATACTTACAGCACAGTTGATCCGACGAAGGACTATCGATTCAAAAATAAGAAGTCGGCGATCCTAGAGCTTCACAGTTCTCAAGACTTTAGATCCCAATTGCTGGACGGATTAGTGTTTTTTATATATGGTCATAGAACGTCAGTATATGAGCTTACTTCCTATGAAGCTACCTGCCGCAATCCATAATTGTATCTTCACACTTCCGCCGCAAACTAATTATTGCAAGTAACAAGAGAACCTAAAAACACTAGTAGGTTCAAACATATGAAACAGAACACTGTGTGCATCTGATTTAACATACAACAATTGCAGACAATATCAGAATTCGTAGAAGGAGTATAATTTTAAATTCCGACAAATTCAAATGTTATTTACTGTTCAGTTCCGAAAATAAATATATCAAGGGATTATTCAATTTCAAAAAAAATATTTTATATGATATTTACCAGATACCTCATTACCTACTAATAAATTATTGCATAAATTAAATATAATGAGTTCCAACATAAAACAGAATTTAAATTCAGTTAAAGTTATAATCCTCACCTAAGCGTTAAAAGGCGAAACGTTTCTGTCATTCGAGATTACTTTGGATATAGTTTTAAGAAACAATCCCTTTAGTCTACAAAATATTCAAAAAAATGAATAAACAGTATAAAAATATTATTTTTAAAATGCTACCCGAGTTATTTATAGATATGTTTTTGTTATTCTAATTATTTAAACCCTTAAACGGCAAAAACGTATTTTTTTTTCTCGAAAGATTAGGTATTATGTGTGCCTCCTATGCATCATTTTAATTTAAAAAAGGAACAGAGACTAGCTAAAGCTTCTGAGCGTCTGTGGTACTTGTGTCCTGACTCAGTCCCCACTGGCTTTTAATACCAGCTACGCGACTGGAAAAGAATCATTCGAATTCCTTGGAGTTATGGACTATCGTCCACATGTGGGGAGGCAAAGCTTGGATTGGAGTTCCCTAGGACAGAATGTAAGTATTGTACATAGGAATGAATGAATTTAAAACGATTTAATTTGGTTTTATTAAACTTTAATTAGTTTTTATCTTGGGCGCTTTGCTATTATAATTTGCTATCATTAAATCGATTTATCTATTTATGTTTATTTGCGATGTAGATATATTATTTTACTTCTTTTTGTTTTCTATAGTCCGGGAGCTGAGGCAAAAAAACGAGTAAAATTTCAAGAAAATTGTTGATGATTTAGATCGAAAGTACTATCATAATAGACTGAAAATGTGAACGCCTGCCACCCTTGATCGGTATTAATCAAATTTTATAGGTCAGCGAATTCGTCATTTTCGTCACTTTTTTTTTTTCAGATATTCCTCAGTAATTCGCTTCCAGTGCATTTTAGGTAAATCTAAGACATAACGAATTTTAAATAACGTTAAATTTTCTGCAAGTTTTATCTGTGATATTTTTTCAAATTCCGAACAGCTGCTGAGATGCGTTGTTTCAATATTTCAAGGCGTCTGCTGAGAGTAAGAACAAATATTTTTTAAGACTATGTAGGAAATTTAATCCTTAAATCCTTAAAAATAGTTATTAAGGTGAAACCACAGAATATCTAACTTTTTGCGTTTTTTGACATTTTGCAGATTTGTTCGGCCCCGTATCTCATTAGCTGTTTAGAATTTAAAAAATACTAAATTTAAAACTTGCAGGAAATTTAACGTTTTTTAAAATTGATCATGTCAAAGTGTTAAATAAAATCCACTCGGAGCGAGTTACTGAGGAATATCTGAAACAAGTGACAAAAATGACGAATTCGTTGGCCTATAAAATTTGATTACAGCCGATCTAAGGTGGCAGACATTCCAGTATATTATGAGAGTATATCGGCCTAGACTATCAAACATTTTTTTGAAATCAGACACGTTTTTTGGCCTCAGCTCTCGGACTAGTATACAGGGTGTCTTTTTAAGATGGCCCGGCTGAATTTCTCTTGAACTGATAACGTTACAAAAAATACGTATTTAATATTTTTCAGCCTAGTTTAAAATTTCGACCTGTTTTTGAAAAAAAATATATACGGGGTCTCTCAGACCCAGTACAACTTTAAAATTTTAAATAGGAACCTATGCCTTCCGATACATCATTTTAATGGATTTTTGAAACTGAAATCAATGGTGAACCTAGATTTTAAATTGGTCAATAAATTACAAAGTTATGGTACAAAGTTTAAAAAAAATAATGCATTTTGTTAGCTATTTTTAATAATAAAAAAAATCCATACTACATACAACCAAAGGTTGGTAAACCTACATTTCATGTTCGAACTGCCTACCCTCTTCGACGATGCAAAGGTTGGCTCTTCTTAGCCACTCTTCGCTGGTGCTCAGTGCGATGTACTGACTCGATGGATCGATAAGCATTTTCCACTCTTTACTACAGTTCTTCAACTGATGTTGCAGGGTTATGATTGTCATAAACACTGCCAATCATATAATTCTGTTTTTTCTCTACATCTTTAAAACAAACCTTTATTATGAATTACAGCTAAAAAGATAACATACACGATGTGACCCAATTAATTCCTGTATAACAAAAAAAAATGTAAAGCCAATTTAAAAGAATTAATATCGAAAAAACAAAATGTATTTGTACCATAACTTTGTAATTTATTTACCAATTTAAAATCTGGTTTCACCATTGAATTCAGTTTCAAAATTCCGTTAAAATAATGTATCGGAAGGCATAGGTTTCTATTTGAAATTTTAAAGTTGTACTGAATCTGAGAGACCCAGTTTATTTTTTTTTCAAAAACAGGTCTAAATTTTAAGCTAGACTGAAAAATATTAAATATGTATTTTTTATTTTTTTTATAACGTAATCGGTTCAAGAGAAATTCAGCTGGGCCATCTAAAAAGGACACCCTGTGTATGGTGTGAATGGATATTTCATCCCTAATACACAAGAGCAATGAGTTATATTTCAATAAAAAAGAAAAATAACTAAATAACCTTCATGTTATAAAGGTCAGTGTAGTTATTTATTTATATCAGAATCATAGTTATATGAAGCCTACTATATATCAGTTCTAAAAGTGAATTTTAGCGTCTAGAAAACTATTAAATGATTTAACAAAAGAATTTAAGAAGGAATGAAGTATAGTTCTTAGAAGAGTAAGAATACTCTTTTTTATAATTCATTCTAAATAAAAAAATTAAATAATAGTTGGAATTTTAGGTAATGCAAAATAATGATTAAGAAAAGCATATATAACTAACGAAATATTTAAATTATGAAAATTATAATGGCGCTGATGAGAGTAATTTCATCCATCACTTGATACAACCCACCGTAAGGGATAGCATAAAATTGTGTCTAACATGGCTCATGGACATATTATGTCATTAACATGACGGAAAGGGCATCATGGAAAATTAACCCGTCAACCAACATCATTAGGGAAAATGTTGCACATAGTACACCTTTGTTAACTTTTCCTAAAAACATTCCAGCAGATAATTAAACGAGGCACGTTAGTCTTCTTTTGCCCTTCCAAATTAGCCTTAATAAAAATATAGCATACTAATAATGATTTAGTTAATAAAATGCATAAAGAATAATTTGTTACCAGAATCCTTATATTATTAACATACAACCTCGTTGGATTTCAAAACAGAGCTCGGCACACTTGAAAAATGCATACCTAATTGACTAAGCCCTCCTCCACTGCCAAGATATTTTTTTTAATGTTTGTAGATTATTGGTTTATTTTAAATAAAATTAAATACGGCCTTTAGAACTATGAATGTACAAATATTTCATTGTTCCATATAATTCGAAATGGATTATAAATTCATTAAGTAGTTTCTAATGTATTAAAAGGACCAACCCCATCTTTGATGTGAAGATGCTATGGGGAATCATTAAATAAAAACAGAACAGCAAAATTTTTCAAACACCATTCAAAATCATATTGATTTATTATTTTCAATAATAAACCTTTGTAATCGACCAAGGAAAACAATTTTGTAACCCCTCTTTTTGAGGTTTTTAAATTTGAGGTTTTACTTTTCAAGATGCGTAGAATCCAAATATCGAATGATAAAAAATCCGTCCGGACCCCGTACGCCCTCCGCAGCTTTTCTCCGAGACTACTGGATCGATTTTCTTGAGATTCGGCACCAATGTCACAGTTCATCCCAGGATGATCCTCTGAACTCGAGATTATCATCCGTCTTTTTGTTTCAAAATGGCGGCCGATTAGAGATCTTATAAGCCCATAACTCGGTCATTTCTAAAGATAGAAGGGAAATGTAAGGCGTTTTGGAATCAGCATAAGGCAATAAAAAAAAAAAAGGAAAACAAAATCTATATCTATAAATGCTTTTGGCTTATTATTTTCAATAATAGACCTTTGTAATCGACCAAGGAAAACAATTTTGTAATCCCACTTCAAAATTTGAGGTTTTACCTTTCAAGGTACGTAGAATCCAAATATCGAAAAAAATAAAGTCCGGAATTTTTTTTGGCGGGGCTTTTATTATATTCAATCAAAAACTTACCTAGAAAAGGTATTTTCTGAGATATAGCGTAATGAACTTCGTAGACTAATTCTCCGGCGCTGCTGGTCATCGTGGCCCTAGGTCTCCTGACGTATCAATAGGGTTTCTAACTTCCTCGCATTTCTCTACTTTAGCCTTCCTAGGATTATTTCTGCACTTCCTATAGCCTCCTTAGTCTTTCCTTTTTCTTTTCCCACTGAAGTACACATCCAATATTTCCTCTGTACCATTTTATCCTCTGATTACATTTACTAACCATCTCAGCGTACTTGCATTGACACAGTTTCTTCTTAACACTCTCAGTTCGGCACTCTCACAACGATCATCTTGGGTCAAGCTTCAAATGTATTTCCCTTTGGTGCCTACTGCTTAATTTCTTTGCTGAACTTGTAGTTATGTTTTATAAAGAATTCTGCACATGTTCCTTTCCCGAATGTTCATTTCAAAGATAATCCAATTATCTGAACTGTAAATCAAAGCAATTCGGAAAGTCCTGTGAATAGACAGATCAGATATTTTTGAAATATTACTATTTGGAAATAATAAACCATTTTGTAATAATTTGCAGCGTTTTTTTCCCTTCCCGAACTTCATTCCACCTTCACAGAAAAAGTAATGAATGCCTCCTTTTCTTCGTCTTCCTTTCCACTTCACTGTCTAACTCTCCCCTTTCACCAGATTCTTCAAAACCTCTCAATAAGCGATAATGTTCTTACCACTTCATACAAATCTTACGCACAGCCATGTTTCTTTGGATGCAGAAACGCTCTAATATTATTACTTTCACAAAAACAGGCATTCTTCTCAATATCATATTCTCAGACCTCATCATAAAAACCTTTGAGTTTCCTCCCATTCCTTTCAAAAATTCTATTTAAACATATCCTATTTTAACTTGAACCCCAAGAAATTCCATTGCACCAATTTATAGTCCACTAAGTTAATCCACTGTTCAACAAGGTTCCCGAGTTGCTGATCATATATCGTCTGCAGTAAAAAGTAAAAAGCAAATAACGTTGCTCAAGCTTTCGGCATGCTGGTCTGCTTGCATACCATAGGCTTTCTTATGATGCTCAGTATTCATTTAACCTGAGGGCTGATATCCTATCTCTTAGCGACTTAGCGTCATAAGATCGTAGCGGCACGGAATTTACAAGCATCTGTCCAATAGAGACAGCTATTACACAAGACAGCGTCTTACGCCATGTCCCCTGTATCCATTTCACTGCGGATATCACTACTTGCAGCATTGGTTGATGATTCAGCTATTTTATAATTCCTCTATCCTGTATAAACTGTCAATGAAATATTTCCCCATTCAAAGTTTGGTGCAATCAATGGTGAATTAAAATCAATGAACTATAATGCAAACACATAGCCATTGCCTATCCCAGTTCCTGTCTCATCCGCCCTTTTCCATAATACACTGGGGTTCTTCGCAGAATGAAGACATAGAAATTTCATTCTAGACCAAAAAGACAAGAACTATAAGCACGGTTCTGCTAAGTATAGAGGCTACTCAAAAGGACTTTTAAGCTTTCAATTGATAATAGACTTCTCATGAACAAAACATCTAAAAACCAAATAGGACCTACGAACATGAACTGTGGAGGACAGAACAATATTCGAATAATAAACGTAGGTATTCATTGTAATGCATTCCTTCCATATTGACCACCATATACCTTTCGTCCTTATTAATACATACCTTTAAGTTTTATTTAATGTATATTTTACTTATTTTTTAATTTATCTTTGTTTAATATGTTTAGTATGTGTGACATAATTAGTATGTAGATCAGTCAGCACAGTCACTTAAAGCCCTTTAGTAGCAGATGGTAATATTTTCAATATAAAAAGTTGACGAAAAAATCAAAGTGAAGTCAGCTGAGAGAAAGTGGCAGAATAGTCTGAATGAAAAACATATGTCTTTGATGGTGTATATTTATTTATTTATTTTTAACTTCTACATTTTATTCGCTCCTGTAATTTTTATTTTATTTATATTCAATATAAATTATATTCGCTAATTTTATTCAGCGAATCTTTATTTAGGATATTGCAATGACAATTGACATGATAAGAGTTTTTTTATACAATGTCATCAACGAATATTTTAATTTATATTCTTAATTTATTTAAATTTATATTTTAAGTTGCAAAAATATCCGCTTGGATGTACCTTGTCTATTGTAGTGTTTTAAATGTTTACAATCGTCAGATTAACTCATGCTTGTATTAACATTTTTACTTTAATACGGAAATTGAATGTAAAATACGGTTCTCTAAACGACAAAGTTTCAATATTTGTTATTGAGCATGCAGTTCAAAAACCATATATGATATGATCTAACTACTGACGCAGTAGTTGTTTTGTCTGAGATGAAAACGTGATAGGGAATAAACATAAGACGAAAAGGTCATAAGGCTCCTAGTTGGTAGACACCAAATAAACAAACACATTATTATTGTTTAGTCGTATTTTCTTCTAAAATAAATTCATAATTAATAATATCCAGACAGTTATAACTATAAACTTTTTTTAATGGAGGGAGTTATTGTTGACCGCATATTTATATTTAAAGGGAGAAGTTGGTCGGAGGGTGCGGTCAAAGAATTACACTACCAAAAGCGAACTTATATATATTGTGCCGAAGTTTCGGCCTAAGTTTTAGGCCACCTTCAGGGCAGAGAGGCTGAATCGTAATCAATTCGATTCATATGATCATCATCATATAATACGATCATACGAATTATACGATTCAGTTGGTGCTCGACCACACGCCTCTCTGCCCTGAAGATGGCCTAAAACTTATGCCGAAACGTCGGCAAAATATATATAAGTTCGCTTATGGTAGTGTAATTCTTTGACCGCACCACCCGACCAACTTCTCCCTTTAAATAAACTTTTTTTTTTTAACTCTTTCAATATTCTTGTATAATTATGTTTAATAGCATAAAATAGATAGTTAAAAAGTAACAGAAGAATAAATTACAATAGATTATTAAAAATTATAATATATTAGCGGCTCGGCAATGCTTCGCTATTGCTAGATTTGAGTATATATAACAAATTAAATAAACACAATTGAGAATGTGATATCAATTATTGTATTTAGTTAAATTTAGATATTTTCATAAACATCATTATTTTTATGTTTTGGATCACATAGATAGTAATTACTGTTTTATCCAATTTTGAATTCATTATATTGCACTATGTTTCCTACAGGGGAACATCCAGTATGAATTGTCCAAGAGAAAAACATAGATTTTCCAAATTCAATCCACACACTGCAATGATTGACCTAAATTAACGATACAATTATTTCAACAGAAAAAATAAATTTATTGAGCTTCTGAATGATTTGATTGCTTGGATTTCCAGTTCTGAAAATTCTAAATACGATGGAAGAATCATTCCTTACGAGGATCTATTCGAACGTATTAGTATGTGAGGGCCTTACGATTATTGCAACAAAATATTTTCATTTTACGACAGTAAATCTCTATAAACGGCAATAAAGTTTAACATTTTCGCACTATTTATTTTCCTTACCCACCGAATTTATTAACAAAATAGCGTTTTCATCCAATAATTTCATACTTATTAAAAAGTGTTTGTAGTCAACTCGCTTCCCTATGACTGAAGTTATCACGGCTACGACACCATAACATAAGTTGGTCACTTTTTCTCTTAGAAATTTACTAATCACATTTAATGAAGTATCGGTGGAATTTATTATAGCTAAACTTCCGAAGAGCATGAAGATGACTTAATTAAAATTTGGTAAAGATTGCTTCACTAGTTTTAATGGTTATCGGTTACAAACAAAAAATGGGCTATCATTTATCGTTTTACACGCTGCAGTGCCATCTTGTGGCAACAAAGTGTATAGTATAAAAACCTTCTTCATAAAAAAATACATTTATGTGCCAACTTTCATGGTGATCGTTCAAACGGTGTCGAAGTCTATAAATCTCGAACACATATAAGTGTTAAATTTATATTTATATATATGTATATATATATATATATATATATATATATATATATATATATATATATATATATCAATTAGGTCAATTAATATCTATAATAATCTCAATTAAGCTTATAAGTACCGAAAAAAAAATAATAACATTCTGGTAAAAAATTTTAATAAACATAATTTTGCTGAAAGAGAGAAAAACCGTTGAAAATATTAATATAAAAATAATATGAGTAGAGCAATCCTGAGTTAAAACGGCATTAAAAACAAATTCTCACTTCTAAATAGAATTTCATTCAACTATATAAAAATAATGAATATATATATATATATATATATATATATATATATATATATATATATATATATATATATAAAAATAAGAAACACTTTGGGGAGAGCTATAATTCCTGAAAAAATCAAATTCTTATCATTTGTTAGTATAAGTTTTTAAAATTTTTTTTTGAGACGAGAACATTTCCTAAACATTAGGTAGTCAAAAATTTTACAGAATCTTTGTGAAATATTTGATCTAATTATTTAAATTGAAAAATGAATATTTCTGCACTAACTAAATATTATTATTATTTAACAAACTTAAAAAAAAAAAAAGTAATCCATCAAACTGAATTCGTAGCGTAATATTTTCTGAATATCTCACTGTTCTGAGGATCTTATTTCTATAAGAAGTTTGAAATAGTCGCTGCTCTCAAGAGATGACAGACTTGAAGTCTTGAACAGTTGGCCGCGTGTTTGAGATTACTGGCGATCATTTATCGGCACAACAATTTCTACTGCGTGAATTCTCAGACTATGACTCTTTTTCTATAGTAGAAACTTTCAAGAGCTAAAAAGACTATTTATTGAAATTAATTCAAATGTGTTGATGCATCGTGCTATAAAGAGGAAGGGGAAGGTAGCTGCAAAGATAGATATCAATTTATTTATCAATTACTTTAATTGGCATTTTATTTTACTATATGTGTCTGCAGTTCATAACTTGTAACATATATATAAGTAAACAACTTAAGGAAGAACCTTTTAGTGCATATGCGCCTAACAATAATCATTTGTCATTGGAATAACAATTAACTTACGAATTAGAGCACGTGATTGAAAGAACATTAAAATGAAAATGTTAACAAAAAAATAAAAATTAAAGATGGTATATTTGACAAGGTAGCGGTCTGAAATTATGTAGAGGAAGAAAGCTTTGCGTCGCCCACAAGGTTCTCGCTTAAGTTGTTTTCTTATACCTCGAAGGAGCAAAGCTATATTTCATTTCAGAAATTGTAATTGATATAGAATAAGAAAAGTTTATTTTTTTATTTATTTATTTATTTGAAATTTACAACTGTATTAAATTAAAAAAATATGCAAGTAAATGTGAATCACGATATAATGACATGTAAGACATGTAGAAAAATTACCCATCGGTAGCACTCCAATAACAATTCTTAACTAGAAGGTCCTGAGACCATCTTCTTTTCAGACACTTTGGGAGCAAATTTTGAAACTAGTGGGTTAGAGTGAGAGTTTGTCATGGAAGGAAAAGTACTTGATTCGGGCCAAATCGATAAAATATGGAACGTTGTCATTATGGTTGATTTTATTCGTGTCAAAGTAAGGAGCAGTAAAGATTTTACGAAGGATTTTGGATTGTAAGGATTGGATAAGATAGGATTCGATGGTTTTTTTCAGTGGAGTCCCAAACCTGAACTCCGTATGTCCTTGTTACAGTCATATAAAGGTGCCTTTTTTAATTCTTTAGACGCTTAAAGCGTTTTCAAGTGTTAAAGTGAATGAAACCGGTGAGGATAAGCGAAATTAAATATAAAAACAGTTGTGACAGTAATACATAATAAACTAACTTTTTCAGGTTGTAATAGAAGTGATGGGTAGTTGTCTATTGTTATATATAAGGGTTTTATTTTGGGCATTGGAGCTAATAAATAAGTAAATAAATCACCAAACCTGGCCTAACGATGTGGGCCAACTCCAGAACTAGAGCAATGTGCAACAACTAATATAACAGAGACCACTTCAATAAATGATTCTCAAATTAATATATGTCCTCAGCATTGAGTACACAATTTACACTATCATCAAAAGGTTTAAAAAACAATTATAATCAACATGTTGATCAGGAGACATCAAACCACGTCCGTGCACTGGATATCCCAATAAGTAAGCAAAGGAACAGACCCCGACGACGAACCATTGCCGAGTGGCATATGAAAGGAGAGCTGGCACTGCGCCACCGCTTCAAACGGAACTAAATTTAGTTTGATCGTTCATTAAGGAGGAGTCCTCCCTGGTCAGCAATATGTTACGACCGTATTGTTGAGGTTTCTGTGTGTTGACTCTTGTGTATCGTTTACCGCTAACTATCTGTTTGTGATGTCAAAGATTCCTTTATCGTTCGATAGGTTGTTGATTTTAGATTGTTCCACTGATTCGAGAATAAAATTCACTAACCTAAATTTAAATAGACGACATGCAAATGTTAAGTGATTTACCCTTAAAGAATTTTAATTCGAATAAAAACAGATGTACCAAGCAGGCTTTCTTATATAGCGTGTGTGTATAATAATGGTACTGGTACGGGTAATGGTGGAGGAACTAGTCCGGCAAGTGGTTGATTTTGGCTCTAAGTGCCAATTCTGACGACTACCTTTAGGTTTCTATCTAACACTAACCAGAATGGCTGTGTCAAGATTAATTTATCGGAATCGCCGAGATAAAATAAATTTTAACTGCTCCAGGTATGAATCGTACCCGCACTGTTCAGAACTAGTCATTTTGGGACCTCGTCCCAACGTGCTCGAGCTATCTTGGCTTCGTGTGCAAAATAATTATAATATAAATACCGAATCTTAATATGACTTCCAAGCGTATACATACACACACACACACACACACACACACATATATATATATATATATATATATATATATATATATATATATATATATATATATATATATCTACTTTTATTATTTTCATCAATATTCAAAATTTCAGCTTAATTAAATTCAAAATTATAATAATTTATCAGTGTATGCTTGGCCAGTACTGTTACATTTAATTGTTTTGTGTTTTTTTCAGTTATTTATATGTTTATTAATTCTTTTTTTAATGTTTTGTGATGTTTCGCCGGCATAAAATTTGTTGTGCAATGTTTCCAGTAAATTTAATAAATCACATTTTGTATATTACTAATTCCTATTTTATTCCCGACATTTATTATATATCAATTTGAACTATTATTATTACACATTCCTGATTTGATATTATTATGGTCATAATTTTTTTATGTTCTGGTAATTTTGATAGTTATTCTGAGAACGTATTTTAATTTATAAAATTTATTGTAATTGTTTTTTTTATTATTTCATTTGGATTTTTTTCATTATTGTAATTATCCTCTTTTATTATTTGGATTTAATCCGTGATGACAATTTCTTTTAAACGACCAGAAGATTTATTTTTATGTTATTTTAACGTTTTTTGACATATTTTTTCATTTTGTATGGTTTTGTTATAATTCGAATTTTTCTATTCATTATTACTCGTAAATCATGAATCAAAATGAAAATCAAAATCAAAATGTAGTCAATTTTATTTTTAATATCTTTCATGTAATATTTATCGAGTAAACTTTGAAAATTAGATTTTTCGCTAGATTTGTTATTTGATATCTTGGATGATTAGAATAATAATTTAATATAGCATCACTACCGTTTCGTTTTTAAGCCAGTTCGTAGTAATCTTATTATTGTCAAAAACGATAATCATATGGAAATATCTTATAATCTTATATGTGGGTTATTTAGTCGTATATTTAATTCTTTTATGTATATTATTCAGTGAATTCAATAACCATATGATTTTTTGGTTATAATCAATGCATCAATCTATTATTTTTGTTTTTCGTCGTTTTTCAATTTTCTGTGCTATTATTTTATTTAAACAGCATCGGCTTAATTCTACCGATACTCTTCCTTCCATAGCTAACTCATGGCAATTGTTTATAAAAATTGCCATTAAATTTTAAATAATGATTCGCATAATTATATTCTCTCCATTTAAAACATATTTTTGTATAATCTTATTTTAATTGGTACATTCGTTAAAAGATTTTGTCCATCAAAAGCAATAATTATATATTGGCAGCTAATTTTACTTTCATATATACCTTGATAAACCCAATTTTTTGTAATATCTCGAAGTATTTATTAATTTTATTAAATAGCTCAATTCCAGAGCTTATTTTTACTTGTCCCTGTTTTTATCTTCTAATAAGCAATTCTTTTTTTGGAAATATTCATTTTGCGCTAACTATATTTTCTTTTAGGATATAAGTATTTGGGACAACAAAAACTTCAAAATATTGGTATTATGTTGCGAAAGATAAAAAAAATAGCAATAACTCATGTGTAATATAATCCTTTTTTATAATGAGAAATTTGTATTAAATTAAGTTTAGCATTATTAAAAAAAGAAAATTTCAATTGACTTAATTAATTTTTGATAAATGAAATTCATTTGCTAAAAAATACTTGAAAAATCATTTGACTCGGATCAAAAGACTGACAACTGCCAGAAAATGCATTGGGAGCTTGTAGTTCGACATTCGCATATAGTACGGCGACGCATATAGGCATTCCATAACACGGGTTTATTTGTTATACGATGCTTTCTTTGCTGATCTGTATCATACTGATCAATTAGATTTTTTTTTAACAAGTCGCTTTTGGAGGATAATAATTTTTTTTTTTTTTTTATTTTATTCAAAAACATAATAAACATCATAGTTAATCTAATATAGTTACCGTTGACAAGAGAGTTTATATATCTGTAAAGTCTATACAGTGAGCGCCGGTGATCACAGACAGTCCGTGACCAACATTATGTAGCCGAATTAGGATGTATAGGCTTTCATGAGCATTATTTCAGTTTTAAGTCATTTTCAAGGTTTAAGGAAGTTCATGGCCTTTGACATCCGTTCACTACCCAAATGAGAAGACAATATTCCCAAGAGAGTCCTTGCTACTAGTTATCTAAATAATCCAAGCAAGTAGTTTGTCGGAGCTAGTAAAATACCGGGAAAATTATTTACGACGAGGAAAACGTGTGTAGAAGGTCAGAATTATTTTTTTCCGAACAATTATTCAAATGTTTAACAAACATATGAATAAAAACTATGAAATAAGTATTTTTAGTAACAAGTTTTTTAGTAATAAGTATTAATAAGTAATAAATTTTTAGTAATAAGTATTTTAATTTACATCGGGTAGTAAATTCGATACCAAGAGAAGTGAAGACACCTGGAGTATCATTTAGAAGAGGAATAACCTGATTTCCGGCTACATTTGGCAGATGAAGCTACCCCTCCTTCCGATCGGTATAGACCCCACCAAACGAAACTTACAGGCAGAATATTGAGACATCCACTCCGTCTCCGAAACGAAAAATAAACTTTGATTTGTATCAATCGTGACAGCTGGCTTTTATAAACAAATGAAACTAAATCAAGAGGAGTATTTAAGGAAATCTAAATGATATTTTTAACGACAGATATCGATCACATAACGGAAATAATAAATTCTTCTTTAATTTAAGGAGGTTCCTCTAGAAAGCTCGATAAATCGTCACCAATTCATTCAATGGTAAGTAGAAGAAAAGGAATTTCTTAAAAAGGATGCCAATCTTATATTTTACGATTGTGCCGTTTTAATCTTTTAAACATCTATGTAACTCTTCAAGAGGAAAATAGGCTCCCTATCTACTGCTATCTACACTGTTATACAGCATTGTCAAAGTATTGCATTGAGCCGTAAAACACAACTCTTTATTTCTCACAAATTGTTTAAATTCTTCTGCATTAGGTACCATTACTAATGAAAACATATTCATATATGAGTAATATAAAGACCGAGTATTATTATACAGTATATGTGTTTTATTATACAGCTGGGCATTATTATGTAGTATTAGCTCTGTATTATTTAAGTTTTGCTAATAATAGCTGACGTTCTGGTCTACTTAGCAGACCCTCGTCAGGTCTGCAAACAATAAATTAAACCGCACAGCCTCATACATAAAATATTACACAAATAGAAAACTTGAGTATCATTAAATATATCAAAAATAGCTTCAGAATTTAAGTAAAAAGAGACCGCAAGATATCAATGGTGGGCCATACATTTATTCAGCACACTTGTGAATGTGTGTGCAGGTATGGTTGCGTGCACATTGAGTCTGTGGGCGTAAAAAAGGGTGATTCATTTCGAATAAACAGTATTTCAGGAGTAGGTAATAAATTGCAAATATATAAAAATGTATTATTACATAGTAAATTCTCAAATACAACGCTTTTTTTTTTATTTTAACTAATTTTCAACTAAGAACTTTTTCTTTCAGCTTGTTCCAGATTTATTTTATAACACTTTCGTAGTACAAAATTCTAATATTTCGTTATATAACAAGTCTGTAGTATAAGTTTGTTATTGAAAAGAATACGAGTATATGATCAGTTCTCAAAATGGCAAAGAGCTGGGAAGATTTAGTGCTTGCTGCAGCTGCTTGTGTTATTTTGGCAACTCATCGTAAACGAGTAAATCGTAGACGCAGATACTAAAAGAAGCCCTCATTAGAAGCTCGGCAACTGTACAGTGTGACATCACTTTTAAGGGATAATGAGAGAGATGATAATGACTACCATAGAACCTGTGATAATCATACAACCGCGTTATTTATTGCACAATATTTTACATGTGAATTTATAACAATGTTATACAACTTTTAAAAACCTGTTGTATAGTGTAGACCTAGCTTTAGAGTGCAGTACTGTCTTTAGTTGATGTGTCTTTTTAGACTGTTGATGTGAGATGTGCTACATTTTGTCTCCATATATGTGATCTTATTATTTCTGTCCTCATTATGCCTGAATTTGTGAAATATCGACTGGTTAGTTGGTTAGATAATCGCTATTTTAGAGACTCAAAACTTCGTGTGTAGAATCTTCCATTTATATCCTAACAGGTACTAGAATTTTATTAATTTTTGAAAAATAAGGGATTATATTTGAGACATTATGATCTTAACTTTCAACTTTCATCTTAACCTTAACCGACTAAGATGAGAAGACTGTGTCTCTCAGGAAGTTAAAGCCATCCTGAAAGTAAACAACTGGAGAGCAGCTGCATAAGTCCCCTAACGACCTGACGAAAGCTCAGCGAGGAGACCAAAGCCCATATTGAGCTGTAGAGCAAAGGAAGAATTTGATATTTGAGACATTGCATCCAAAACATTAAGACTATGGACCACCCCAACGCCCTCCCTCACACCTCCTATAACACATTTATTGGTTTTAGAGGCTATCCCCTTACAATTTGAGTAAGCCAGTACAGTAAATATCATACAGTAGACACTAATATACCTTCAAACGTTTTAAATAAGAAACTATTAATATAAATTAACAATGCTAATGAAGCTGGAGGGCATATTATTTGTACTTTTCACAATTACGAACACTAAAGCACGTGTACATGTATATTATGGCATAATACAGCTAAAATGCTATACTTGGTATCTCTAGAAAGTTTGCTACACGTCTGCCAGCTTCCTTGCAGCAGTAGAAGCCTTAGAACGGAATTCAATCTCCGGTTGGTGTCGGCTGACTGCATTGCCCTTAAGATTGGCAATGTATAACATTGAAAAATATAACAGCGAATGCAGAATAAAAGTCTTGAAAATTTCAAGCTTCCTTCATTGAACCCGAGCAGAAAATGATTTTCCAGAATTTAATTGCGAATAACTGATTTTTTCGTTATTTGTTCATTTGTTGTTATAATATTCCAGTTTCCATTTCTTCTTTAGGCCGGGTTTCCATGGGGCGTGAATCACGAAAGTGAGCTAGCTTGTATTCATTGCCGCTCACGAAAGATTCGTAAACCGATTTGGCGTTTGTCAAGGAAAGCTAGGAAATGTTTTCAGTTCGAATCAAAACATCTACCGAGAACGACGTAGTTATTGACAGTTGTGCTGTTATCGATTCTCTTTGCATTCCATTTTAGCTAAAAAGATTGGTAGGTTACAGACACGAAGACAATGAAACGACTCTTTTGTATTCATACATGAATACCTCGAAGAAAAATGTTGGTATATACGAACACAGTTAATATGAAACTAAAAAGTCATTTTCCGGATGATTATTAACGCCTTTTGAGAATGACCAAATTGCAGTTTGATTACCTTTTGCAGCGCGTTAAAAAATGCCATTTCAAAATCTGCCACAAGCATGAGGCTAGCAACTTTTACAAAAAAAAAAAAATTAGAAAAATTTAATTAAATTAAAAAATTTCAAAAACCACTTGGTTTCATTGTCACTAAACGTAACTCCACGATGCGATTATGGCATCTTGGCTTCACGAAAGGCTGTCCAACAGGTTTGATTCTGCCACGCTTGGATCGGGAGCTGTTATTCATTACGGGTTCATACATGTACCGCACGAAAGCGTTAAAACCTACCAGTTTATCACCTGTACTATATTTTATTAAAATTAAAGTTTAATGAAAATATTTAGAACTCTGGCGTGGACAAATATATATAATTCAGTAAGAGAGGAGAAAGAGAGAGAGTGGGCACTCTGTTTTTGTTCTGTTGTTTGGTCAACAAATATTGAATAGTCTTTTATAATAAATGAAACAGGTTAGGTCATACTTAACAGATTAGTAATAAAATCAAAACTAGATATTAAGAAAAAAAGGATTAGTTTTTTATTGTTGTATTGCATAAAAAGTTGATCAAGGTCATTTCCTCTATCTGTTGCGGTTCGATGTGCCATTGACCCAATAAGATTTTAAATATATTTATGAGGGAAGTTTTCATATTCAATCATAAGAACAATCCATTAATAATTCTTTTATAAGAATAATCCTCGATTCCGGTTAGGTTGGACATTTCTTAATTTTATTATTGTATTTTACTTAATTGGACATTTGCTTTCCATTACCAAAAACTTCTAGCTGTGTATGTTAATATTAATTTTCAATCTTAAATGAATTATAATATTGGCCACTTTTTTTTGTATATTCTATAAATATCTTAATGTTTATTATCTTTTATCCTTAAACATTATGTTTAATTTGTCCTTGCATTATCCTTGTGGCCTATTTCATGGCCAATGATATAATTCATTTAAGCTGTTGAAAAATCATTTAGAATGGAATAGAATTATGTGAATTGGATAGCAGAACATTAACATTTGTTAAGTTTTTGATAATGGACAGCTCATCAGGAGCATCAAACTTTTAATAAAGGCAGTGTAGAAGTTTGATGGTATAATTGATCATGAAATTTCCTGATATTTGTATCTTTGGAAAATTATCATCAATCCTTCATTGAGGAATAGTGTCAAACTTATGGTGAAATCAGTGTATGTTATTTGGTTTACTCAGAGGCAATACTACAACACTTATAAATAAAATAACACATGTTGAGATCTTGTATTTAGAGAGTTAATAGAGGAATGTGGATGAGGTGATCAAGGATGTATGAAGATTTTTAATTCTTGGGACTAGAAAAAGAAAGATACCAAGGAGATAATATCGTCTGAAATTAGGAAAAAGCCACTTGAACTCGGTATACCAACAAGAGACATAAGAGCGCCGAAGAAATCCGAAAATAAATCTTATGAAACAATTCAAAAATCTCTTCAATCTCATCTCTGGCTCAGAGAGCCCTCTGTATACCAAGCTAGTGAATACTAAGGATAGTGAATTTCTTAATAATTTAATTTTTTATACAATAACAAAGAGTGTTGATTATTTTGAGAAGTATTTTAAATTGAAGAGAATGTACTAGTCGTAGTAGAATGGAGAATTCGCATTTATAACAAACGATGCCGATTGCCTCTAATGTATTATTTAAAACCATTATATAGTAGCCTATAATACAACCTAATAAAATCGAAAATGAACATTTAGATCAGTGAGGTCATATGGACAGCTAGAAAAGAATATAAATGAACTGACCACGATTGGGGTTCAGGTCCATTACGAGCATGTAACATCGACCAGTACGTACAGGTCAAGTAGAACACAACTCTGTTATCTTCCATTGCAGCGGCTGGTATAAGTGTATTTATATGTCCATTATGCTACAGGGCATCATGCTAAATATTTGCATTCAAAAACAAGTAATATGTTTGGGATATGGTCAAGAAAGAAACAAACATTAAATACAATAAAGCTTTCATGTTTCCCAACGTTTCGATCTAAGTTATAGACCTTCATCGGGGCTAAGCAAAACAATATACAGCCATAAAAACATCCTCAATTTCTTCTATTCTTTTATAGTCATATCTTGTTTTGTTTTTTTTGCATTAAAATACCTAAAAATATGCAACTTGTGTACAGCACACCTTGTTGAAATGCGTAATGAAATTATGAAATAACCTAATTATGGAATTATAAAAATTTATTACGAAAAGAAGAGTCCTATCAGAATGAGATAAATAAAAAATAGTTCACATCCACTATTATCAAGTCATAAGTGGATCGCTAAAAAAACGATATGATTAATATTATATAGATTCATATAGAAGAAATCCGGGGCTGAATAAAAAATTTTTAATAATAAAGCCTAACCAAATATGCCATTGCATAAAAATTAGGTCTCTAGTAATAACCGAACATTTTCTAATATTATTAGTTCTTATGAACATTCGTTTTGTTAGAGGAGTAATCAATATAAACTCTATCAAGCCAATCTTGAACATTATTCCAAATATTCGTTTGGAAGAAAACTCACTCCTTTAAAAAAAGAACATTTACATTGTCTTAGATCAAAGATCAAACAAATACTCGTCTTTTGACTAGGTCATTCTGTTCTTTTTGAATCCTTCAATTCTTTTTGTATCCTTCAGTTCTTTTAGTATCTTTCAGTTCTCTTTTTAATCTAATACTTCTGTTGAAATTTGTTGTTAAAAAGTTTATTAATTTTAAGTCTTTGGAAAGTGAAAAGGGAAAATATCGTCACCGCCACGTCTACCTAACGAATATGACAACTTTTTATCAAGTTTATCTATTTATCAGGAGTATATTTGCAAAATAAAATCTAGCAAACATAAATCTAGGACTCAGAGATGTAAAAAAAAAGGCCCAGTGACAAAAATACTATTCGAATTGGGGAAGTTTGGCAGTAAAATATAAAGTTTTTTTTGTTCCCAAAAATGTAGCTATATTCGCATTCGTTACTTAAGCTTGGTGGCGAGGTAGGGCCGGCTCGTCGCACAGACACCGTAGGCGGTTGCTTAGAGCGGTTATTCGCAACTGCTATTGTTCGGTTTTGTCTGCTGAAACCATATAGAGACAAACCATTTCGGTTTTGATAAATGACATCTACCAAGTTCAGCATAGAAATTAAGCAATAAGAGCCAATGGAGCAGAAATTTGAAGCTTGTCCCAAGATGATCGCCGTGAGAATGCCGAACTGAAAGTGTTAAGAAGAAACTGTGTCAATGCAAGTAGGCTGTGATGGTTAGGACATCTAATCAGAGGGTAAAATGCTACAGAGGAAAATATTGGACTGCACTTCAGCAGGAAAATAAAAATGAAACACCGAGAAGCCAAAGGAAGTGCAGAAATAATCCAAGGAAGGATAAAGTAGACAGATGCGAGCCTTAGGCAACGCAGACTCGTAGCGCCGGAGAATTAGTCTGCAAAGTTCATTACGCTATATCTCAGCTAATACTAGTCCGATTTAAATGATTTTTTTTTTCTAAGGAAATTTTATTACCTTTCGATTGATTATAACTAATATGCATCTTGAAATCTAAAACCTCAAATTTTGAGGGGTGTTAAAAAATAATTTACTTGGTCGATTACAAAGTTCTGTTATTGAAAATAATAAACCAAAAACATTTATATGAATTTTTTTGTTTTTTACAATTTTCGTTTAATGCTTTTATAAGCTGATTCCAAACCACCTTACATTTCTCCTCTATATTGGTAAATGACCGATTTATGGAATTATAAAATCTCTAATCGGCCGCCATTTTGAAACAAAAAGACGGATGATAATGTCAAGTTCTGAGGACCACCTTGCGGCTTTGGTGCCGAATCTCAAGAAAATAGGTTCAGTAGTCTCGGAGAAAAGCCGTGGGCGGCGCACGGAGAGTGGCGGACGGACGGATTTTTTTTTATTCGAGATTGGGATTCCACATGTCTTGAAACGTAAAAACTCAATTTTTTAGGGAGGTTCAAAAAAAAAAAAATTCTTGGTCGATTACAAAGGTCTATTATTGAAAAAGCATTTATATAGATAATTTGTTTTTTACAGTTTTCTTTTCTTCATTTTTATGCCTTTTATGTACTGATTCCAAAACATCTTACACATCCACTCTATCTTTATAAATGGCCGAGTTATGGGCTTATAAAATCTCTAATCGGCCGCCATTTTGAAACAAACAGATGGATGGTACTGTTATAGTTCCGAGGATCATCCTGGGGTGACTTGTGACTTTTTTGCCGAATCTCAAGAAAATCGATTGAGAACTCGGAGAAAAGTCGCGGACGGCGCACAGTGGTCAAAAAAGTCTTTTGGGAAAAAAAGCTAGCCTCTCATCTTGTTTGTAGCTAAATAACACAACAACAGAGTTTTTTTAAATGTATTTGTTAATATTCAATAGAAACAGCAAAAATCGATTCAATAGGAATTAAAGATTTCAAGATATAATTTAAAATATATGAAAAATAATTGTTAAAATAAAAGGGAAACTCGAAAAAAAATTAGATGAACATTAATGAAACGTAATTTTACTAAAAAATAATAATTTATAATTATTTTTACATTTTATATAAATTAAATAGAAATTAAACGTTGAAAAAATATTATTTTTTTGCAATTATATTATACATATCTTCTAGGAGTTCAAGAATTCTTGTTTTTTGTTTAATTTATTAATAAAAGCATAGAATATCACTAGAAGCGTGTTGATGACATCATTATTGGTAGCGACCGTGCTCAATTTTCGAAAATGTCCAAGTCAATACTCACGATATTTTTCCTAACTTTCTGGATTTCTTCTGTGAGCATCCCAATAGGCTGAATAACCTGTACCACTACAACCCGTCGATGGTCCTGGGTTCAGTACCTGGTAAGGACTGTACTGTTTCTAAGCCAACGGTTGTGTAAGAAGGTGATTTGGCCAAGATCACGCTCAACCGCCAGATTTTTCCTCCAATTAAGGGTACCCACTTTGTAGAGCTTGGGTGAGCCCCAAGGGGGTCCCCCGACCCCACAGGGTCGTTACGCGGCTGATAACAGAATTAAAATTATCTGTCACAGCCGGTCTCGAACCCGAGACCGGAAACATTGTAACACTGGGGTTTACCAATGAGCTACTCCACTACACTCAATAGGCTGAATAGAAGCTGGAATTATAGTGCGACTATACAAGTGCTACTATACATCTTATATACTTCCAGAAAAAATTTGAGATGGAAATGTTGAAAATTGTAATCAGCACTCTAATTAATATAAATGAGAACTTTTTCAGAACTTCTCCAGAACTTTCTACCGAGATTCCTTTCATGACACGTTCAGTTAGAACGATGCTTTTACGAATTAAAATTAAAATATCTAGAATGTTCACAGATTTATACAGCTGAATACTAATTCCTCACCTAAATAGAAGCTTAATAAGTTTAGAGAAACAAGTTAGAATACTGTGTTCAGCCGCGCTCAAAAGTGCACACTTTAAAAAAAAAAAATTAAACAATTCAAAAGAAGTACAAAAAATACATATAATCAGCCCTTAAACAAGTGCCATATATGTCAAATAGATGTACTAAAAATTACATTGAATATTCATTGATAAATTAGTAGAAATTATGTGACTCAGAATTTTGGCATCAAATTCCATGCTTCAGAGTACGATTTATGTTAGCTAGGAGTTTTAGCTATGCTAATGCAACTATAAAACTGCCATCCCCGTAAATCTGGGAATGGGCGCGTAGACTATTCTAAAATGATAGCATATACTTGAATCAGCATTTTAAGATGGTTGCGATTCAGGGATTATCCCCACGTTATGACCACTGTGCGGTGAATTGCATAATTTTTTTTAAATTTTCTACTCTACAGTAAACCCTATAAGTGAGTAGCTCTGTGGTAGCTTCGAAAACACACCAAAGTTGATGAATTTGAAAAATCAATATTCGGAATCGAGGGGATATACCCATAACAGAAGAGGTCGATACGTTAGTTACGGGAAAAAAAAGTTTGAGAACCTTAGCTCTATTCTATAATCTACCTAAACCGCCTTTGCACTTCATTTCCTAATAGAATTTCAAGACAATCGGAAAAACTAACAAAGAAGGCATGAGTAGGATATGGATATCATGATAATCAAAACAAGTATACATCGGCAGTTAGGGAAAAGACACTTAAGGTCAGATTAGTGTTGTAAATTGTGGGTATCTTTAGTGATCCGAAAGATAAATTGCAGGAAATCATCGCAATGCTACTTCTTGTAAATTTTCCATGCATAACAGCTTCGTGTAATAAAATGGTACTTTGTCTAAGTAGAGGTTAACAATAAAATAGAATCCTGTCTGCTATGTTTTCGTACTAAACTACGTCTATTGAACACAATCCCCATAGATATTGTGTGTTTAATACAGGGAAATTTTATATTACACAAATAAATTATTACTGGTGTCTGCATGATTAAGGATGAGACACCACAGTTAATATAGACGTAGAATGTTTTTATAGCCTGGGCTCTAAAAACGCTATAAGCTGATAACAACGTCCCACCCGACTGGTCACTCAAGCTCACAATTGGCACTTCCTTCTCGCAGCATCTTATTGGTTGTCATCCGTTGGAATTAGAGACTCAAAATTTTTTATCAATTAAAATTAATAATTCCAGTTGCATTACATATAAACGTTTTCATTTTTTTTTTTGTCTTCAATTATGAATTCGCACCTGTCAACAGTTGGTTGGCAATCAGCAAATGGTCTGGCAATTATATGAAACAATGAAATGTTAGGCATGGTGAGGAGGACAATACCCAGCTGTACCTCTTTTCTCGCTTACTTTAGTTACCTTTAGTGAATTAGTTAAGGAAGGATACCGCTCATCCAGCGCCTTTTCAGCCTCACCCTCGTATTTATGGGCATGTCAGATGTAGCCATATATGTTGTTGGTAAAGAATTTTTTTGTGTTGGTAGAAAAAACGAAAAAGAAAAAGAATTGAGTTTAGAAAGACTAAACACATAAACTGGAAAACTTTACAGTCCATCAAATCATCCCATTAAATAATTGTAAACAATAGCTTCTGAGGAATACATATATATATATATATATATATATATATATATATATATATATATATATATATATATATATATATATATAGCATATATCAGTTAGTTTAGATAGTTCCTCTGGGAGAATTGAAATATGATGTAATCTTCAAAATAAACTTCTTGCCCACGATCAATCAACTACTTGCGGCAAACGATATGAATCTCCAGAAGGTAAAAATAAAAAAAAAATGCTATAATCAGAGAATAAAATGGAGTATGTATGTGTGTATATGCATCACTACAACTCAAGAAGGTTTCAGTACTTAATAATAAAATAACATATTCTGAACTAAAGGAATCAAACTGGTGATCGATCTGGGTTTTTCATTAGCTTGCTGAAGGATCAGTTATCTACTTTACACAGGCGGCTGCGACCTATCTCATTTGATCGTAGAATACTGCCTTTTCGGTAGGCTGATCTTAAACTGCTCTTCGACTGACCAAATCTAATCCTTAACACTTATCCCCTCCCTTTTCTTCTCAAGTAGCCGTGGATTTCTCCATCTCGCTAGAAAATTTCTCCGAGAAACGCAGAAGCTGTTCCTTCTGTAAAGGAGCATGCCAGTTTCTTTACTGCTTTCTACTCTCAGCGGCCCTTATTTGTCCCCGGGTTTATGAAGATTATAGGGAACAGATGACGCCTTTAAACAGATCTATGTTATTTTGCCTTCCTTTCATCGATTTTCAAAAGACTTACTCTTTCTGGATCAAATTGATATGTGTTTATTTCCTAAAGCAGTGCTGATCCTGATCCGAAATCATAGACCTACCTGCTGTATCCTTTGCAAAGACAACCTACCAATATTTTATGCTTTCAAATGTTCACATTTTTTTTTCTTAATTAAAGGAAGAAATATATAATATAGAATTTAGTAAGCCTTGGTAGAACTGTTATTGTAAAATGGAACATCGAACAGTGGTATAGATCGGCTGAGAGTTAGTAATAACCGCCTTGAAAATGATCGTATTTCCGATGGGAAATGATCTTGCCCAGAGGGGAAGATTATCAAGACATCAGATCTCCGATCGTCTCGCAGCCATCTACTCTAGGCATGATCATCTATCTACGAAACCTCCTCTGTGGCATCTCTTTCTGAATATGGGCTTGCAGAAAAATAAACTAAGTAAGGATGTAAAAAGTACTCAAAGAACAAATCACTCCGTATTAAATAAATGATGTTCTATAACTAGAAAAAAAGAAAAATTGGAACGACCTATGATACGACGGTGCTCTACATAATCGTTATTAACATTCCGTGTCAAAATTTGAAACTGTTAAGTAAATTCAGGTGCTATATATTTTATTATACAAAATACAAAAATATCGTCATTTATATAGACTTTTTACAAGAAAACTTAGGATATTAAACAAAAAATAATGCAAATACAAATGTATTTTGAATTTCAGAAGAAGGGAATCAGTTGTCGAGCACGCTATATTCACTTAAAAAGGAGTGTTGCTTTAAAAGAAAGTAATCAAGTATATAAATTATTTAGGTAAATCCGTCCCATCGCCTAAATTCGTCCCTCAGTTATCTAGCTTTGATATTGCTATCTGCGAAATAACTATTAAAATACTTCAGTACCACCATTTGGCTGTTGATAATAAAATGTTGATGATGGTTTGTGTTTTGGCTTAGTATTTTTCAATGATAGATCAAGGAGAAGCTGGTTATAGTTTTTCTTCAACATCAGAACACTATTTTGGTGCCTCAAGGAAAGATATCTTTTATTTTATCATGACTATTTGAAGACTAGAGTAGTGTCATGCTCAAATGTCCGCGAGTCGTATGTTGACTCATTTAGGTTTTATTGGAAGATTGTTTTTAATGGTCGAGTCCTTAGATTTAGTTTCCCTCAAGATTTTTCAACTGGCCCCGGGGATGGATTTAGGACCCCTTGATTATAATTTTTTTGAATGTTTTGTCTCCCTTTGCTTATGTTAAATTTTGTTATAATATATTCCCCATTTATTTCAATTCAAATTTTAATTGAAAAGAATGGATTTTTAGATGGATACAATGGATTCTTACATTTTTAGTAAAATAATCAATAATTAAAATGTTTTATGTATTCTATTGCAAATAAATTTCGTTTTGAGAAGTTATTTACATTTATTTAAGTGCCACTGACTTCAAATAAATAGTAAATTGACAATTTAATTGGGAGACTAAACCTATTCAATGATTACTCTTGTGTGAAAGATTAAGTAAGCTTGTTTTCAAACATTTGATCCGTGCAATAAAGCCTTAGCCATCAGTTGGAGTCGAGCAAGAAAGATGACGGTTTCTTACGAAATATTCGTAATATTAAAACAAAGAAATATGCCAGTGAAGCAACAATTATTAAATTATTCAAACTGTAGCTTGACCATCGTACATCGCGGCATTGAATTAAAAAAGTCAGGAGTGGAGGTACGTTCTTGGAACGGAAGGGCTCAGCGCGCCATCAGTGGATATTGATGAAATTCCATGAGGTTCTGACGGACATTCTATGAACTCTAATCTTTATTGCGAACAGTTAGATAGGAAAAATGCGAAATTATCAGTGTTGTCCAGCTTTGGTCAACCGTTTAGATGTTTTAAGTGCCAGCAGGATAACGCTCAGCCACAAACTTCCAGTCGAACCATGGAAAAGGTGTAAAATCTTGAAGGGATCGAACTTCTGCCACACCCACTGATGGCCTAGACATCGCTTCATCGGATTATCGCTTATTTCTTCCCCTGATCCACTTCTTCAAGAGAAAAAAGTTATTAGTTTTGAAGGTAATACCCGTATGACATCGAACAACTGGCTGACATATGGTTGACAACAGTGGATTACAATGGACTATATTATGAATATTAATTTTTTATCATATTAAATAAATACAAATATAAACTTTTTATTGAAATCGGTCATTATTTTTTTGTACACTCTGTTATATATATACATACATGCCACACTTAAGGACAATGAGTATTAGGGCTAATTTTTCAATCATACCATATATATGAAGTGAAAATTTTTATTTTATATATACAAATATATATATATATATATATATATATATATATATATATATATATATATATATATATATATATATATAATATATACATATAAAGATAAAAAATAATTTAAAAATATGTATATCACAAGTGAAAATAAATAAGTAGATAGATAAATTCAATAATAACAGAATAAGAAAAAAACAAAATAAGAACTTAAGTTAGTAAATTATAAAATAAGTCAACTTTAACAAATTCATACTTACATACAATATTTTCATTCCGCCACAGAGAACTTCGTACCAAGCTTTGCCCTCCACATGTGGGAAACAAACAGGACTCCAGGAGATCCCAACGCTTCTCTCCCAGTCGCGTCACTGGTTTTGAATGAACTTAATAATTAGTAATGTATGATAAGATCTGCTTGTATGATATTATACCATAAGCGGTTTATATAATGTCGCTTTTATTGAAATAATGAGACCTGGATAGTGACAGTGATAATGTATGATATCTTATCTGAAATTCCACCTCGTTTCTACAGTTTTAATCTGTGTAAACATCTTTAATACTTTAATATATGATATTCCTTGGTTTTAAATATGTTGGTGAGTACCCATATATACTTTATATATAGCCTATCAACTAGCAGCTGATTTCTAAGTAAATGGGCTCGTCTATATATCAATACATATGAGTGTTTACGATCATTTGAATTTCTCTTACAAACGAATCAATCCAATCCACGGGTTCATTCGGCCGATGATTTATTATCAACTAAATATTTAACTTCATCTGTTGTTTACTCTTAATTTTCTTTATAAAGATAACACTGATTCGACAACATCTGATATTCTATTCTGATGCAGTAATATCCTCCCCTTATCTTCACGCGCTTTTTTTGAATATTGTTTATGCATTGATTATTGTAATTAGAATAATTTTGGGATTGTATTTATCAGTATTATTTTACTGGCAATTACTGGCCAAATAAACAAAGGATCGTCCTCACTTGGCTAATGCAACCAATGAAATTAAGGAATAAAGTCCTACAAGATTAAGGAGCGCTAATGATAAGCTAATTCAATAAATAATGGGACCACCGACGCCGCTATAAAGAGGCGAGCTATAATCCAATAAAAGACCAATTAGTCGTCCTTTGGCAGAGGGCTAAAGGTCACGACCTCTGGCGGCTTAATCAAGTATGTAGTGTGGCCACCGCAACACGTGGGGCTCTGCGTTGTGTGTGAGTAGCCAATTACTCAATCTACATATCAAATATCTATGAATCATTTGGTACCCGGAGCTGGTAGCTGAGGGCCAAAGTTATCCGATATTATCAAGGAGTGTAAAGTTAAAGACAAAAAAATGTTAAAAGTTAAGTTACAATATAACAGATATTCGTACAAATCGAGAAAACTCATACTGAATTACATCATGAAAAAAAATTGAATTGTAGAAAATCATTACTGACTTGTTCCATCATCTTCGATAGAAAATCTAACTATGTTTCCGTAAAATATATTCGTCTTCTAACAAAGTTAACAACGGAATAACATAAATATAACAAAGAGAGACACCGGTCCCTCCATATTTTATATTCATAATTAGGAGGTTCTTTCTTTTTCAGTAATCTCCGCCTTTACAAAATATCAATCGCATCGACGTAAAAAAAAAAAAAACTGCGAAAGGAAAATTTCTTCGTTCATTATTAACTAACGATAAATTGTTCAAATGCTTTGTAGTAGGCTTCTTAGTTAGAAAAGATTGGTCACATCTTCCTGCAATGAATATCAGTCCATCTTCTAGTTCGGGAGTTACTTGCTCCATAACTTCCTGAATTCCGCTCCGTCTCCAACAGTTCCCAACGCTTCGAAGAGACGGACCTAATAAAACGAAAAAAAAAATCCAGCCGCTCACGCAAATCTTGTTTTATATTTTTCTTGTTTTCAATGGTCTATTTTTACCGACGATTATAGTATCCAATCGTTCTTTACGGATTCTCTCCGAAACCAAGCCCATGGTCATTTCAAATACATATTTCTTCAAGGGCGCCTTTTGGGGTCGTCACTCATAGCCGATCTCAATCTTTAACTATATTCTCTTCCATCTGCTAGGATCCTCATTGATAGGCAAGCAGAGGTTCTACATCCCTCAGGGTAATCCTACTTCAACTCATTCAGATATATCTTCGCTCCTTGTATAAACTTAGTTTAAAGGTTTCCTCACATCATTCCTATTTAGGAGGGTGGCCTTATTTGGATTTTTATTCCCATTCCATCTTAATTATTGTTACACATTTTAAATTTGTGCATTATGTTACTGGGTATAAGGAAGAATTAAAATATTTACCAACATTTTTTATATTTTTGTAATTTTTATAAGCACAAAACTTGCCGTTTGTTACGGATAAATTTTTACTTTCACCTTTAACTTTAAAAATACAAAAATTAGAAAATATTGCTAGTTTTTTTTACACAACGTTTCTCTATAAAACGTAAGGAGGTACTGAAAAATTAGGGTCGACAATATCAAAAAGAATTTTTTGGGAAGGGAGGGGTGAAAAGAGGTAAAAAGGTAAACATACCAATATAGAGACCAGAGATTTAAAATTTCGGAGCAAGCTTTAACCGAGTTTGTTTCTGTGCTTGCAGACGACAGCTGCAGTAAAAGCAACGCATGCTTGTTCGAAATCACGTCCACACTGGCAAACTATTTTGACCAATTCTGTGGAAGCAGTGAGTGCGAAACTGAAAAAAATATGCTTGCTTCCCCTCGCAAGGATTTTTCTTCAGAATCTATTGGATGTTTTGTCATATTTTACTTTAATAATCACAAGGAAATTGCTTAATCGGTCAATGTTTACTGACATTGTATAAGCTTCGGAAATAATTAAGTGCGGTGCGTCATAGATAAAAAATAAAATAAAGGCGCACGTAGAAGTAGACAGAATACAGTACTGAATAAAGATAGATTCTAGGAGGAAATGTTTATTTTCTTAACCAAACCAAATACCATAGGTTATGTGCAATCGTCTAAAACGTCCGTTTTTGTTTTGTTTTTTCAATTAAAAAACAAATCTATTTCGCACAGGGGGATCTTGGGTCGAGTAAACATCTGTGTATAGCCGGACACGGAGTTTTTGAAATAAAGCCAAGCCTTCAGTGAAGTCTTATTTCAAAGATTAATCTTTGCTGACCTGTTTACTACCATGGTGTGCGTTACTTTGGTTTATTGGGCATTTTGATTTATACCTAGCAATTTAGCGACTTAGGGTTTTCAAGGAGTTTTTAGATTCATTGATGATTTTAAGAAACATAATATTAAATAGTGATATCAATTTATTTTATTTTATGCGACCATAAAAGAAATTTTTGTAATAAATTGGAATTGAAAATTTATTAATTATTTCCTATCGACCTTCCATTACTCAAGTTTTTTCTACTATTTTTCCTAAAGGTCACAATAAAATAGAACAGTGTTAACTTATATATTTCTCTTTGTACGTTTCGGAGATACTATTACTTCCTTTTCAGCATCTAATATACCAGTATTGTTCGGTTTATTATTTATAATTTATAAACTACTACATTAATGAGACATTAATGAATGATATAAATTATATTTTTTAATAGGTTCATGAAGATTTAGAGAAGCGAGTGTTCGTAAAATCTTTCCCCATCATAATTCTATGTATGTGAACCCCCATTGTCACTATCCTGGAACTGCCACTGATCATGAGTTGCTATGTCAACAGATAAAGTGCCTAATACTTTTGCTAAATAATTACAGAAGTGATCCCCTAAGCCGCTTCCATATCGTCGGTACAATGCCGCGTAGCTGGAAATTCTTGGAACTGAGAACGTTGGGTCCGAATTATATTTGCAGAAGTAAGGTTTCTAATTTCTAAACCTCATGAGTAATTAGGGATTGATAAATTATTTGCCTCTTCTATAATTTTGCCATTTCTGTAATTCTATAATTTTATTTTCAAAATTATAGAAGTGGCAAATAATTTATCAATCCCTAATTAGATTGATCCTTCTATACTTTCATGCGGACGTCAACTGCTCATGAGTCATGTTGTTATAATTAAGTTAAGTTATAATTCGATTGTTGAACTGATTTCAATGTTTATGTTGACACAGAAAGTAGACGATGTTGTTGGCTAATGATTCAAACAGTTTATTTATTTATTTACATATATTTATGCTAAATAGACTCATTTCTTTGCCAAGACTGTTAATTCTAATCGTGATAATCCATCAATTTTTAGTTGATATTCTTTAATAACTAATGAAAATATAGTTCGAAGGCTTTTAAGCGAATTTGAAGTGTCAATAGGAGTCACCCTGCTGAAAGAAGAATTACTAGGACATTCTCAGCGTCGTTGGAATCCGTCGAGGGATTTCACAGGCTGTGATCTGGAGACTATGGCAAGGTTATTTAGCGACTGGACTCCTCACTAGACCTCCAGGACAAGTTCCTAGAAGGGCACCAAATGCAATGAAAACAAGACAGATTTTCAAGACTCCAGAATCTGAGAAACTAATTTCTACTGCTCGTAATCTTCTCCATCCTAATCTTCAATCCTCAATCTTCTCTGACCTAATAGATGCTAAAGGGAAACGTATTTCGGATCAGACGGTGAGAAGCAGACTACGGAAAGTGCAATTGACTTCGAGAATTCCTCGAAAAGTTCATCAAAGGCGGTATTGCTAACAAGGCCAGAAATTCATTTGCAGATTGCTCTTATTATGGGATATGAGACAGTTAAGCTTAGTCTCATTCACAGTTGAGTCCGAATTTGATTTGCACTGAACTGATAGAATGGAGGAGAGGAAACGAACAATTCACAAATTAAGCCAGACAATTCGATTACCTTTTGGAGGTGGCTCGGTGATGGTTTGGCGACGCGTTTTCATGGAAAGAAAAACTGACTTAATCATTTTACAGAACGGTCCATTGACAGTTCAACATTACCTCAGGATGCTCCCTTAGCAGCTGCAGCTGAAGCCAGGGGTGAGAGTTCTATCCTAATGCAAGACGAAGCCCGTGCGCATATAGCAAGGATCTCCTTGCAGTTTTTAGGGGTCTTTTTTCCTCTAGGTACGCCAGTTATTTTTAAATTGGAATAGTATCTGTTATAGAAAAGTATCAGTTATATCTGAATCAATGTTGTTATTCTTCTATTATAGAAACATCTGATACAGATTATATTGAAACTTGTAAAAAAAACTTTTATTTAAGATGATTTAAACGCTTCTTTTTTTTTTAGTTGAGTGGCCAATAAGTTTTTATTGGTTGATTTATTCTTGGTTGTTGCTGATACCGAAATTACTAAGCCGCGGAAGAAACACTGCAAAACCTATGAACGAATTGCGGCCGAAAAGTTCAGAGATCCAGAAGTAATTAAAAGATATAGAGAGGTGCTGCTGACTAACTTACAAGATGTCAATTATGACATTGTTCTCGATGATTTATGGCTTCATATCAAAAGAATCATTCTTTCTTGTGCAACAGAGGCATGTGGTATTAAGAAAATTAAGCCTCAGACCAAAAGTACTAGATGGTGGAATGATGAAGTGCAAAAAACGACAAAAGATAAGAAAGTAGCATGGAGTCTATATAGGCAGAATAAATCCCAAGCTTGTTGGGATGAATACGTCAGAAAGAGAAACATTGCCAAGCAAGTTTTCAGAGAAGCCAAGACAAGATCTTGGGAGGAATTTGGAAAGGAGATCCAAACTAACTTCGAAGAAAATCAAAGGAAATTCTGGAGCACTCTAAATGGACTAAGAGGAAAGAAAGGAAAACAGGTTCGAAGTGTCCAAGATAATAACGGTAATTTGGTGTCTCAAGAAAATGAAATTCTTAAGGTATGGCATAGGCATTATCAGGATACGTTTTCCCTCCAGCAAGACGGCCGTAGAAGACCTAGAATCTGCGAGAACCAGGTGGAGAACAGTGATGATGTCATAGAAGAAGATGAGGTTATTTTGGCGATGGATAAAATAAAACTGGGCAAAGCAGCAAGAAGAGATAGCATCGTGCCAGAATTCATAAAATATGGTGGAGAAGAAATGGTCAAGTGTTTACAGAACCTCTTTCAAAAGATTTGGTCGGAAAAGATAATACCACATGACTGGGAAAATAATATTATAATTCCGATTTTTAAGAAAGGCAACCAGACAAAGTGTGAGAATTATAGACCAATATGCCTATCCTCTGTAGTATATAAATTATATACAAGAATATTGGAACAGAGGCTCAGGAGATTGGTGGAACATGATCTGGAAGAGGAGCAGGCTGGCTTTAGACCAGGGAGACAAACCCTGGACCATATTTTCTCACTACGAATGGTTGTTGAGAAAGCGTGGGATAGAGGAAGAAAGTTATTTTTGGCGTTCCTGGATTTGAAGGCTGCATTCGATTCGATTCCCCGCCAAGAGATTTGGAATGCTTTACAGGAAAAACAGGTGCCACCCACTCTCATCAGTGATCAAATCGGTATACCAGGATCCCAAGGGAATTATAGGGCTTAACGGAACTGAATCAGAGCCATTTAGGTTTTATAAAGGCGTCAAGCAAGGGGACAGCCTAAGCCCACTTCTTTTCATAATATGCATGGATGAAGTAAGGAAAGTCTGCAAGCGAAGGACACCAAAGGCAACAGTGGGATACTGGAATTTAATTCCTAAGCACAAGCTCTGCTATATGCGGATGATGTGGTCCTGATTGCTGACAACCAGGAAAGGCTTCAGGCTGTCCATGAATGGTCGGAAGAGCTCCAGAGGAAAGGAATGGAAATAAATCCTATTAAAAGTAAGGTGATGGTTATCGGCCGAGACGGGGAAGACCCAATTCATATTTCATGCAATAATGAGCTGCTAGAGAAGGCAGATAATTTCCAGTACCTGGGCACGATTTTCAGCAGAGATGGGAGAATAGACCAAGAGGTTCTACATAGAGTCAAGAAGGCTAATGGTGCGTTCTACTCTATCTGCACTACAATATTAGGGAAACAGGAGATAAAGATAGAAACCAAAATAGCCTTATTTAAAACAATGTTTCTGCCTGTCCTTCTATATGGTGCGGAGAGCTGGACTGTTCTTGATAAACATGCGAGCAAAGTAACAGCCATAGAAACGAGGTACCTTAGGAGAGTACTTGGAAAAACAAGAAGAGACTGCTGGAGAAATGAGAGAATAAGAGAGGAACTGAATGCAAGACCAGTAAAAGAAATTATTGAAGAACGCCAACTGAAATGGTTTGGTCATGTTTACAGGATGGGCGATAACCAAAAGGCTAAATGGCTCTTGGAAGCAAAACCAGAGGGAAGGCGACCTAGAGGCAGACCCAGGATGATGTATCAAAACTATCTGGAGAGACTTGGGCGAGCCAGAGGAAGCACGATGGTGGATATGAGAAGAAGGACCAGCGACAGAGATCAGATGGGCCGAGGCCGTTCCTCCACGCTTATGGCACTAAGGAGGGAGTGAAAGAAGGAGAAGAAGTATTCTTCACCTATTGCATCTATAATATTTGGGAGCACTTCTCTTCGGAAAATATACCTTCATGACGCTTCCTTTCCTACCACATTTTCTATTCCTGTGAAGTATCCCTTACTTTTGGAGTGCATTAAATGTAGCTACCTCTGATTTTCGGTTGCTTTATCTGCTGGTGGGTTTTGCCTCTTTTCCCTCCAATCCTCTGAATATTCTCCTGGTAGGAAATTCAGGCACGTCATAGCGGTCTTTTCCCAGAGGATCGAACTTCTAAAACTTTCTTTAGTTCTCTTTCATCCTCCATGCTGCACGCGTAAGCTGTCGGGATTCGAATGTGGTCTATAGTTCTGTTACCTCAAACTGTTCTCTTATTCGTACATTTCTGACGCAATCCCTTCTTGTCTTCCCAACCGCTCTCCTCAGAAACTTCATTTCTGCTGCAGCGATGCGGCTGGCTTGCTTATCAAGCATTACCCAGCTTTCGCTTCCATATGTAAGGGTCCAGACATAAACAAATTTATATATGTGCCTTTTACTCTTCATACCTACTTCTGGGTGACCGATTATACTATTGCAGATCTGTTAGTAAACTTGATTGGCTTTTGAAATTCTGTGAGATATCTCTGGGTTACCAGAGGAACTTATTGCGGTTCCTAAATAGGTAAATCGGGCACAACTTCTAATACCTGCCCATTGCAGACAAGATAAACGTCTTCTTGATCTTCTCGGGACAGAAATAGGTCATTCCTTTACGTTACGGAGTAGCTCTTCTTGTCATTCTATTAGGGCTTCCTGCTCCTTTTCTTAGGAATCAGCAATTAGGACAATGTAATTGGCATACAAAAGACTTTGTACAAGAATGGTTCTTAAGTTCCAATTTCCGATGACGGTCCATGCACTTCGGCGCTTGCATATTTTATGGATCTCGTTCATAAAAACAATGAACAGGAGAGGACTTAGACTATCTCTCTGCCTCACACCTTTTTCTACGATAAATGCCTCAGATTCTCTTACATTATCCTTACAACCCCCTTTGCATCATGGTATGCCAACTTAATGTCTGAAATTAGATCGCATGGAATATCTTTTGCCGCCAATGCTTCCCATATTTATTTTCTGGGCACCGAGTCGAATGCTGGCTTTAAGTCTAAAAATGCCAAGAATATGTGCTTGTCTCTGTCCCATGCCTTTTCTGCTATGCTTCTTAGGACAAAAATGGGGTGCTTTGTTTGCTTTCCAGGACAAAAACCTGCCTGTTCATCTTCGATTTTATTTTCGGCCATTGTCCTCAGTCGCTTTTCCATTATGCTGGTGTAAAGTTTGTAGAAAACTGAGAGCAAGCTTATAGGCCGATAATTTTCACATTCGATGGAGCTGCCTTCTTTGCGGAGAGGGATAATTACATTATATTCCCAATCTCTTGGATTTTTTTCCTGTCCCAAATTTGTTGGAAAAGTTGTTGGAGCATTTTGGCAAGCTCTTGACCCCTATATTTTATCAGCAATGCCATCCCTTTCAGCTGCTTTGCCTACTTTTATTTTTTGAATGGCGTTCATCACCTCCTCTTCATCAATGCACTCTTCATTTTCTTGATTATTATTATGAAGCGACTAATCTTCTGTATCGTTGGCGTCCCTTGAAAACTGCCCTCCATAATTGCTCCCATCTCTCTAGGATACGCGCTTCTTTTGTGAAATTTATACACCTTGCATCCATTATATTCCTCACTGGCTTGCTTCGTTTTCCTCTGAGTAACTTTACTTTTCGCCAAAACCTCTTGACACTATCTGGGTAGTCTTCGTCCAAGCTTCTTCCAAACTTCTCCCACGATTATTTCTTTGCTTGACGAACTTTGGATTTGCATTCATTATGGCTGAGTGATGTAGACTTAAACTCTCTTATGATCTGTCTTACAAATAAGCTTTCCATGATTACTTTTTTTGTTCTACAAAGCGCTTAATTTCATCACTCCATCATTCCAAACGCATCCTTTTACTTTTACCTTTTACCAAACCACATACATCTCTTGCTACTTCCAAGATACATGTTTTTAGAGCATTCCATAAGTTGTTCTATGTCTTCTTCGAGCTCCAGAGTTCTCAGTCTGTCTTCTAACTTTTCGGTGTACTGAGTCCTTTTTTCAAGATCATCTAATGCTCTTACATTTATAGATAAATTTCACTATTTTTAATTTCCGCCGCTTTTAGATTTTTTTTTTTTTAAATTGTCACAAAAAGTTAGCTTTTTGCAGCAGAATTCGGTTGGCCACAATGATGCTTTTCCATGAAAATTGATGAAAAAATATCTTGGTGGACGAAGATTTACGTGTTCTAAAGACTTCTAGAGCAGAATATTTAGCTTTAATTTAGCCTGTTTCAAGAGAATTTTTAAAAATCGGATGAAAATATAGGTCAATTTATCCAAGGATCGATAAATTGAAAACCATTAGATTGAACAACTTAAAAAATTAAGTTTTGAAGTCAAAATAGTTTTTTTTAAATTGTCACAAAAAGTTAGCTTTTTGCAGCAGAATTCGGTTGGCCACAATGATGCTTTTCCATGAAAATTGATGAAAAAATATCTTGGTGGACGAAGATTTACGTTTTCTAAAGACTTCTAGAGCAGAATATTTAGCTTTAATTAAGCCTGTTTCAAGAGAATTTTTAAAAATCGGATGAAAATATAGGTCAATTTATCCAAGGATCGATAAATTGAAAACCATTAGATTGAACAACTTAAAAAATTAAGTTTTGAAGTCAAAATAGTTTTTTTAAATTGTCAGAAAAAGTTAGTTTTTTGCAGCAGAATTCGGTTGGCCACAATGATGCTTTTCCATGAAAATTGATGAAAAAATATCTTGGTGGACGAAGATTTACGTGTTCTAAAGACTTCTAGAGCAGAATATTTAGCTTTAATTTAGCCTGTTTCAAGAGAATTTTTAAAAATCGGATGAAAATATAGGTCAATTTATCCAAGGATCGATAAATTGAAAACCATTAGATTGAACAACTTAAAAAATTAAGTTTTGAAGTCAAAATAGTTTTTTTAAATTGTCACAAAAAGTTAGCTTTTTGCAGCAGAATTCGGTTGGCCACAATGATGCTTTTCCATGAAAATTGATGAAAAAATATCTTGGTGGACGAAGATTTACGTTTTCTAAAGACTTCTAGAGCAGAATATTTAGCTTTAATTAAGCCTGTTTCAAGAGAATTTTTAAAAATCGGATGAAAATATAGGTCAATTTATCCAAGGATCGATAAATTGAAAACCATTAGATTGAACAACTTAAAAAATTAAGTTTTGAAGTCAAAATAGTTTTTTTAAATTGTCAGAAAAAGTTAGTTTTTTGCAGCAGAATTCGGTTGGCCACAATGATGCTTTTCCATGAAAATTGATGAAAAAATATCTTGGTGGACGAAGATTTACGTGTTCTAAAGACTTCTAGAGCAGAATATTTAGCTTTAATTTAGCCTGTTTCAAGAGAATTTTTAAAAATCGGATGAAAATATAGGTCAATTTATCCAAGGATCGATAAATTGAAAACCATTAGATTGAACAACTTAAAAAATTAAGTTTTGAAGTCAAAATAGTTTTTTTAAATTGTCAGAAAAAGTTAGTTTTTTGCAGCAGAATTCGGTTGGCCACAATGATGCTTTTCCATGAAAATTGATGAAAAAATATCTTGGTGGACGAAGATTTACGTGTTCTAAAGACTTCTAGAGCAGAATATTTAGCTTTAATTTAGCCTGTTTCAAGAGAATTTTTAAAAATCGGATGAAAATATAGGTCAATTTATCCAAGGATCGATAAATTGAAAACCATTAGATTGAACAACTTAAAAAATTAAGTTTTGAAGTCAAAATAGTTTTTTTAAATTGTCACAAAAAGTTAGCTTTTTGCAGCAGAATTCGGTTGGCCACAATGATGCTTTTCCATGAAAATTGATGAAAAAATATCTTGGTGGACGAAGATTTACGTTTTCTAAAGACTTCTAGAGCAGAATATTTAGCTTTAATTAAGCCTGTTTCAAGAGAATTTTTAAAAATCGGATGAAAATATAGGTCAATTTATCCAAGGATCGATAAATTGAAAACCATTAGATTGAACAACTTAAAAAATTAAGTTTTGAAGTCAAAATAGTTTTTTTAAATTGTCAGAAAAAGTTAGTTTTTTGCAGCAGAATTCGGTTGGCCACAATGATGCTTTTCCATGAAAATTGATGAAAAAATATCTTGGTGGACGAAGATTTACGTGTTCTAAAGACTTCTAGAGCAGAATATTTAGCTTTAATTTAGCCTGTTTCAAGAGAATTTTTAAAAATCGGATGAAAATATAGGTCAATTTATCCAAGGATCGATAAATTGAAAACCATTAGATTGAACAACTTAAAAAATTAAGTTTTAAAGTCAAAATAGTTTTTTCTAGCATAATTTTTTTCTCTTTCTCACAATTTAATAATCATCCCTTTGTTCTTTTGGAGGAGAGAGGTATACGCTCTGTATACGCCCATGCCCATAAAATGAAACGTTCCCCTGCTTGTTCTATACTCTGGTAAGTAACCTGTGATTATTGGAAACACTCAAATTTGGAACAAGGTCGGTGTTTTGGAAAGTATTTTCAGAAACATTCATTTTTATTGATCAAAAGTTCGAAATTGTCTCACAGCCACTTATAGTATGCAAGAACATGATATGATTTCAAAAAGTTCAGATATACCAAATGTATTTTTATGCGTATTTCAAGAAGTTTAATACATGTATGGTCATAAGTAGCGTAATCATGAATAGTTCTTATAGAAATCGGATGTGAAGAGTCTTAAATCGCATTTTTGTCACTTTTTTGGAATTGGGCCTCATTTTCAACGGGCTATAGTGGCTTAAAGGTCCATAAATATTTTATGGACGTAAAGTATAAAAAAATTTGTCGAATTTAATTTGGTAGTGAATGGTCTTGTTTGAATAAAACAAGTTTCTAAAATATAGATAGAAATCCAAAGTTTCCGACAAAATATCTGTCTGAAAACTTCAGATACAAGTTCAGAGACGCAAAACACCAGGTTGTACCAACATTTTCGTCTAAAACAAACCTTTTGCATTGTCTGTCCTAGTTTGTCTGGACCACCACTTATATAATTTTAGTTTTAGTGTACTTGTTTTCTATTTATTCTTCAAATAACCTTCAACCTTAATAAACAACCTTTGTTGGAAAACAAAAAAGGTCACTTTTCGCCGTGACTAAAAAAAAATTTTAGGGATTTTAGGGACGCAGCTTGCGTCGTGATCCCTTTTCCTCTGGCCATCGCTGCGTGGTATCAAGGACCGATTAGACAAACCGCAGAATCTCAGGAACTTCGAAGCAATAATACACGAATAGTGGCAACGAATTTCTCAAGATCACATCCGAAATCTAATAAGGAGAATACATCGTCGTTGCTCCGCCTTATTGCAGGCAAACGGAGGTAGTAATCGATAATAACAATCGATTATACAAGGAACTTTAATTTTTATCCCTAACGAATTTTCATATTTTTGTTTCCTTTCTTGTTCTTTATTTTCTGTTGTGTTTGAAAAGATCCATCTGTAATTTCCCATTAGATAAATGTTTATTGTGTAATAGACGCATTTTTATTTAAATCTATCAACCCGTAAAGAAAATCACAAAAAGAAGCTTTGATCCCTTAATTTTTTTTGAAGAGTGTATAAAAAATTGTTTTATTTTTTAAAGTCATAAAGAAAGGTATCAAGTAAAATATATGTTATGTAGAAGAGGATGGACGATGAGATGAAGAGGTGGAGACTGCAATCGATCTGCGCGCGCTCTGGAGGTTCCTCTTCCAACCCCCCCCCTTTATTGTCCCTGTTCAAATTTCTACTTCACCGAAAACTTTTATAGCTAATTTAGAATCTTTTCTTTTTAATGTTTATCTTTATATAGTCTGGTATTTAAATAGGACGATTTTTTTCTTAGGCATGAATCTGTATCTCAGGGGTTCATTAACATAACTGAAACATAACAAAGGTTAAGAACATAAAAAAAAAAAAAAAAAATAAGAAAATAAAAAAATAGCAAAATTCATTGCTGGATAATATTTCTATAAGAGAAAATTAAATTAAACACTTTTCTCTTCTAAGAAATCCCTTTGATAAACAATGCAAGAACTACTTTCTTATCATAGAACCAATTAAGAACAGTCTAATAATGGGAAAGCAATAATTAAATAACATCAAAAAAGAAGTTTATATGAGTTAAATATTTTAACTAGAGAAAAACGCCGTTTGGTTTATTTTTTTTCAATCGCCAATTTTATTCGGATTTAGAGTCATTATACCAAAGCCTTAAGAAAAACTTCTCGCAACATTTATCTACATATTTGGAAATAAGAAACCATTGTGTAATAATTTGCAGCTTTCCTTTATAGTTGTATTTTCTCCGAAAGTAATAGACTTTTGCGCTGAATTGAAGGTCATCGGGTAGGGGTGCATTTTAAATCCGTTTCATAATCACGGTGTTGGATGTTATGAAACAGACGTCTGAGATATATACATATATGTCTGATATATATATATATATATATATATATATATATATATATATATATATATATATATATATATATATATTTCTTTTTATGCCCACTACATTTGGGCCCGGTCCCCTTTGGTTAAAATGAGTAATAAATGTATGGTTAATTAATATATATCAAATATATGGTTGTTTTCAATGCAGAATAATAACATAAAATGTAGGTAAATTATCAATCAAACTTTCGGCCATCATTACGGCATTAACCGATTTTTCGCGATTTTGCGCCTCTCTACAGTCCCTCTAAACTAGAGCTAGAGGGTCAAAAATTTGTATATAAATTGAGTCAGTATTAAATAAGTGCCTTTTAGTGGTCTCAAATGTTTTAAATAATAATAACACTTTTGATGTGAAAAGTTCTATTCAGGTTCGAGACAAAATAAAAAAGATGAAAATGAATGTCTTGTAAGTTATGACGTGGAATCACTTTTTACTAATATTCCACTAAAGGAACTCTATAAAATTTTAGATAAGAATTGGAGGATATTGAACCGCATTAAACTAAATAAATAGGAATAAATAAACTAAATAGAATACCTAAGCTATTTATAAAATTTGTAATTGACGTATTCAACATCATTCATAAAAACGAAATAAATAATTTATTACACATACTAAATTCCTTATCAGATAAAATAAAATTTACATTAGAAATAGAGAAAAATAAAAGAATTAGATTCCTTGACATTAACATAATTAAAAATAAAAACGGTCAACTTAATACTTCGTGGTGTAAAAAGAGATAAGCATCGGAATACTTAATTGGCACAGCAATCACAACCAAAAACAGAAGATCAATACCGCAAAAAATCTAATAGACAAAGCCAAATTAACGACGGATGTTGTTCATATTAAAGAAGTGAAAACTCAAATATGCAAGATCCTACGCGACAATTGGTATCCAATTAGACTAATAAACAAATTATGGTATAAAAATAATAATAAAAATAAGAAGGAACATACAAACCAGTATAAATACCAACTCACACATCAGTATAAAAATAATAGCAAGGACAGTAGAAATAAAAATATAAATAAAAAAAGACCTAATTTAATTACTAATTATTTCAAAACTAAACATATCTGTACTCAAAATAATAATGATAATCAAGAACTGAATACTCTAAACCATAAAAATAACGAAGATAACCATAAACTGATTACCGATAAATATTTTTCTATTAAGGACCTAACAAGAAAAATTGAAAAGACATTCAAAAAATACGATTTAAATGAAATAATATTTCGAAAAAAGCCTATTAATAAATTAAATTAAATATACTCTAGAACTAAAGGTATACCCCAAAGAAAAATTAACCAATGTCATATACAAAATAAAGTGTAAAAATTGCAATGACAAGGCATGTTAAGGACAAACTTCACAATGGTTCGAACGCAGAATACTACAACATAAACAAAATTGCAAGTCTAAAACTACAAAATCTAAATTGGCTACCGGATTGTCGCAACATACTTCTAAAAATAAGCATGAATTCGATTTTAAGGGTGCATCTATTTTGCACAAGTAAAATAATATAAATAAACGAAGAATAATCGAGTCCATCTTTATTACCAAAAACCTAAAAAGATCCGTCAATCAACAAACGGACGTAGATAATTTAAACACGTTTTATGCAATAAATACAATAAATAAAATTAAAATGTAAAACTTTTTTTTTTCTCTTTATTGGTTAATTCACAACTGTCAGTGATTACTGACAACCAGCGAATGTTCTTACATAAACAAATTTACAATTAAAGGGCGTGACAGGCATGAGGAAGAGATTTACCCAGTGGCAATTCTTTGGTCTTGTTTCAAGTCACTGAAGGAGATCTCTCATCCAGCTCCTTTTCAGCCTTCTACGGGTGCTGTCGGGCATGTTTTTTGTGGCCATATCTTGAATGAGTTTATTTGGATGATCTTGAAGCTTGCTATGAAATCCTTTGTAGTAAGTCCGTATGTGTTCTTTGACAAGTGGCATGTTTAAGTCTTTGTGCAGAGTTATGTTACTTACATACCAAGGTGCTTGCATGATTGTCCTAAAAGTTTTGGCCTGAAATATTTGTAGTTTTTGGATGTGTGTTTTTTTGCAATTCCAAATATTTGTGAGGCGTATGCCCAAATTGGTTTAAGTAGGTAAGTGTAAGTATTTAGCTTTTGTCTTAGATCTAATTTTGAGCGACGCCCAAGCAGAGAATATAAAAGTCTGAAACGTTGATTTAGTGTCTTTCGTTTAGCAGCGATGTGTGGACCCCATGTCATTCTTTTGTCAAATGTTAGGCCTAGATAATGTACTCTGTCAGATTGTGGAATGTGTTCGTTTTCAAGATAAACTGGAGGACAAGTCCCATGTCGGAGTGAGAATGTGATGTGATGGGATTTGTTCTGATTCAGTTTAACTTTCCAGCGTTTGCACCAGTTGTGTAGTGTCTGTAAATGGCTTTGTAGAATCACAGAGGCATACTCGGGATCTTTGTGCCTTGTAATAATAGTAGTATCGTCAGCATAAGTGGCTGTCAAAGTGTCGTTAGTGGTGTATTTGTCATGGGTGTATGTTATGTACAGCAGTAGCGCATGAATTGATCCTTGGGGCACTCCGGCCATGACTGGTCTAATTGATGAGATTTCTGATTTCTGAACTGATTAAAATCTATCAGAGAGGAATGATTGTATTATAAGATAGTAAGTGGAAGGAAGTATTGTTTTGAGTTTAAAGAGAAGTCCTTGGTGCCAGACCCTGTCAAAGGCCTAAAATATAAAACAATTAATTAATTAAAATAAATAACCAATTAGCTCGAAATAATCCCTCCAGTCGATACTTGATAACACAAACCAGCCCCGCCGCGTATCCAAACTAGACCTAGAGGGTCAAAAATTTGTATATGAATTGTGTCTGTAATAATTCACTTTGTTTCTAGTCAATAAAATAACATTTTATATTTTATAGTGAAATAAAATAAAACTTTACAAAAAAAATCTTTAAATTAACCAAACAAAACAATTCTGAAATTAAATATGAAATGAAACTGTCCCTGAACATAAAAATAAAATAAACATTTACAATTAATAATTCCTAAATATTTTAAAGAATAAAATAATTTTACCACAGCACTAAAAATACAAAACATACTTAAAACAAAAATATTCTTATTAAAATAAATTTACAATAAGTCCAGAGAGACTCTAAGACACTCACACCTTCATTAAAACAGCGTATTTCACTGCTTTATTCCCTTGCTCGTGATATTTTTATTTTAAGTATGTTTTGTGATATTTTTTCCTTCGATACAGTGCACGTGTCTATTATTTTCGGGGAAAATACGACTAAATATATTTCTTTAAAACATCTTTTATTGCATCTCTGTATTTGTAAACGATATTTAATAAAATATAAAAAACAGGCTTTATACAAATATGACGCAAAGACAATTTGTGAATAAAAGAAACATTAATAAAACTCCAATGACCGTTATAAGCGAGAAGGCCATCGGGTCATTTTCTTTTTAGATGTCTTTGAGGTTTATGGGGAATTGTGTGGGAAGTGAGATTATGGGGCTGGTAGATTGTGTCGGCGTGGAGTTTATTAAAGAAGGATATCTATTTCGGTTCGTTTACTAGCAAAACAGCTATTAGCATCACAGGCAATTATTTTATCTAATTAGGGATTCATAAAGTAATTGCCACTTATATAAATTTGTTTAAGTGGCAACAAATTTATAGAAGTGGCAAATAATTTATTAATCCCTAATTAGATTGATCCTTCTATACCATCACGCGGATGTCAACTAATTATTCTATCAGCGATGCGATACTACTGAGGATTTCGGGATTCTATATCTTAGGAATTCCTTACTTTAGTTGAACATCATATCTTAATAATTGCTCTATCTATAATATCTCTGAAATATATTTTGCTAAACAAAGTAGGGAGAATGAGTCCTAATTTCACTTATTGTTATAATATTATAATTATATCAATTATTATAATATTAATATTAATAATATAAATGATAGGAGGACAAGTACACAAAAATGAAGGGTACAGAGCCTTTCACACTGTTAATATCTGAACTTTAATTTCGGATAAAAAGAAAAAAATAGAAACTGAAAAGTTAAATTGGTCATTTTAACTTAATTGGGAATTTACTTAATAAAATTTGATCTTAATAAAAACTGGTGAAAAACAAACGCCCCAATAGGTTTGTAATTATAAAAATACAAAAACTTATTGCATAAAAAGAAACCAAGCAATTAATGAATTTACTTGATAGCACTGTTTTAGCATAGATAGGCAATTAGAAATGTGGTGCGATAAATAAATCGTAATCATGTTCACATAACTATTGAATATCCATCGAGGCATTCCAGTTTCCCAAACTGCCATGAATGTTACGTATATAAGTTATTACTTTGAATATTTTGTTTTATTATACTCAATAATGAACTTTTGAAATCGACCAAGAAAAATAAAAAACTTAACATTTGATGTTTTACATTTCAAGATGTGTTAAAGTACAAAAAGCTAATAAAAAAATAGCCCATACGTCCGCCGTCCGAGATTTTTCTGCAAGATTACTCGGACGTATTTTTGAGATTTGGTAACAAAGTTTCAGCATACCTCAGAATTCGACGTAACCATCCGCCATTTTGTTTCAAAACGGCGGGCGATTAGCTGTTTCATAAGCTGCAAAATACTCGGTACTCATTACTCAAGAGTATTGGCCACCTCGACGAAGACGTTTTTATTGTAATTTTAAATTTCAGGCCTTCAGATTTTCGAAAACTGATTAAGATTTTACCTAAAAGCTACTCAATCATATTCACGAAATTAAGTCTATGTCATAAGTCATAAAATAAGTCTATATCAATAAGCAGTATGAAACACTATTCTAACAGTTTTACTAATGTCTAAAAATCTCGACCACATACACAAAGCAATTTAGATAATTACGTAAAGAATACTTAGTTCTACTGATAAGGGACACGCAGCTAAGAAGTCATGTCGGTCTTCTTTGGGGCCAATGTTACATAAAGATCATTTTTCCTGATCAGGTACCCTGGCTATTCATCCAATAAACATAAATTTATATTTATTAAAAAAAGAAAAAGCTTACTTATGAAATAAAAGCCATTATTCGTGCATAAAGAATGTCGAATTGGCAATATTATTTTTTAGTAATTAAATTTAAAATATTGGGGTGATTAAAAAAATTACTGTCTCAAGGGTTAAAATAAAGTTTATTTTTTTCTTATATAAAATTTATTCTAAATTTCGAAATAGAGTCCATTATGGTCTATGGTTATTTTTCATCTAGAAGGGTTTCAACAGGAAAAATTCTTCTAATCCAATTTTTACTCCCTCCAATATTTGAAATATTTTCCTTTAAGAAAATGAGTCATTGCTCGGGAAAGATAAAAGTCCGAAGGTGCAAGATCAGAGCTATAGGGTGGGTTTCGATGTGGGGAAGTTCGATGGCATCCATTTCAGCAAGTTTTTGGCGGCATTTTTCCAGGCGACGTTCGGTTTGCTGAGAGAAACTTTTTTAAAATGCTCTCTTCCCTTTATCTAATTAGTGTAAGTGACGATTCACACCTGATTGTGATAAACGAAGTTCGGAGGATAGCTGCCGAGCACCTTTTGTGGGATCATCATCTATATCATATTGTAGAGCCTTGCTGTCCACAACAGATTGTATCGCCACTTTCAAATTTGACAAACCACCACCTCACAGTCCGCTCTTTAAGGTTAGGTTCCTCTTCAACTTCCCGTATAAAACGCGTGGTTTCGGCGGCTAAAAATTTCCTTTTCCAGTAATGTCGCAGAATTACTAGAATTTCATATCTCAACGTGACAAACAAGAGAGACGTTATGTTTACTAAATGATTCATTATAGTATTAGTATTAAAAAGGTATCAATTAAAACAACATTAGAATTAAAAGAGATGTAAGAAAAAAATAAACTTCATTTTAACCCTTGAAACAGTCATATTTTTTTACTCACCCTAATAATAGAAACGAAGATAAAATGTTTGGCTTGAAAATAATCTGTCTAGATAGAGAAGTAAAATATCTGATGTGGACACCGCCATGACTTCTTTGTACGTCTAAGCAACTATAAATCGTTGGATCAAAAAGTGATCCTCACTTTGGTTACTAGTTTCTAAAGATAGCAGTATCTCAAAACCGATACTCGGCGTCGCGAGATCCATCTATTGACACACACGCACATAAACCCACACACACACACAACACACACTGCGTACAAGGAAGCAAAAAAAGACTGACCATATAAGAGATTATGCATTTCAATTAAGTAGCATCTTTCGTCAACATTAAACTAAGACACTTCCTAAGGAAGCTTCAGCTCCCACGCATTTTTCCATCTAAGCTATCGATTATTTAATTCTTGGTTTCACGAGAATAGGAAAGCAAAAATAGAAGGAGCATTTTTTTTTTCTAACCTATGTTATTAATATTAATACCCGTAACTATGGCCTAGTCGCACGGAGAGTAGTATGTTTAGCCTGGCCGTTTGTAAGTACATAAAGATGTTCTGAGCGAAGAGCACAATCAATTTTCATGAATGATGGCTCAAATTACTCGTTGAGATCTTTTGAATGTTTCGAAACAATTTGAATTCAAAATACTGAGAAAAAATTGCATTAAATGTGATTAATCTGTCCGTTTGAGGGTATGTAACAATTTTTTGAACGAAAGGCTCAACCACTTGTCATGTTTAATTACTCGTTGAAATCCTATGAATGTGTTGAAACAATATGAGCTCGAAATGCTGAGAAAAATTGTGTTAAATGTGTTTAATCTGTCCGTTTGAGGGTATGTAAAGACTTTTTTGAGCGAAGGGCAAAACCGATTTTTAAGTAGGTAGTTCAAATTACTCAGTATATTTCCGTGAATGTTTTGAAACAATTCGAGCTCAAAATACAGAGTTGAAACAATATTTCAAGTATGTCTTTCGTTGATGTTTCAAACCATATCATGTGTAATAAAATATAAATTGTCAGTACCTGAAAAACTAAAAACGTTAAAATAAAAATCCAGAGAACCCAAGCCCCCACCAATATTTATTAGGAATATAAAAAAAAATCAACTGCTGTGCCAACAATTAAACAACGTAGTAAACACAAAAAAATATACGTGCCAAAGTAGTAGTAATGAAACAAAATTAATGCCTGATACCCCAGAAACATACAAAAACATTATTAAATATCTGTCAAATATAAAGGCAGATTTCCATTCCTATCAACTGCGCCAAGAGAGCTCTCTCTTGTGGTCGCTCAGAGTGGTTATTCCATGCCTGCACCCCTCTACTCCACCAGAAGCTATAAAGGAAGAATTAATGGCAATGTTCCAGGTTCGTCAGGTAATCAATATATTCAAATAAAATAAAGAACAGCCGGGTGACAGGAACAAAATAGCCTTACCACTATTCTGTGTTGACCTTGAACGATCGCCTGGCGTTGAAGAAATTTATAAAGTCACGCGCCTATACTATAATTGTAGAAAAATCTAATAACAAGCGGGAATTAATGCAATGCCATAACTGCCAGGCTTACGGCCAAATTAAACACTATTGTCACCTAGATGTGTTTAATGTCTAGATTTGTCAAATGTGGTGACCAACACAAATCTGAGGACTGCAGAAAATCTAGGCAAACACCCCCAACATATGTGCTATGTCATCAAGGGCACCCGGCGGGTGTCAAACAATAAAGGGGTGTCAGACATATAAAATTTTGAAATCAAGGATGCAGGTAGCTCCTAGACAGGAAGAGAGATCTAGGCCACAAAGACAACCATCCAGCACTATGAATATAAAAGTATCCTATGCTCGAGTTTTAGGAGAGCCAGAAGAAACAACACAAACTCAGGCCCTCCCACAAGAAGAACTTCAAGCTCCAAGATTCCAATCCCAATCTTAGCACCCACATCCCTCCATCCCACAACAAATGACTAATACCCAAAAATCTAGTCATCAACCTATTTCCTACATTCCTATTTCCACCACTGCCACTGGCCTCACAAGTTTACTTACATCTTTCCTCTCTGAGTTTAGAACCCTCTTGAATCCTCTTATCTCATTACTGACAAACGTTTTATCCAACCTCATCATCTCATCACCCCTCCCCCCTCCCTCCGAAAAATCCATTAATGTCCTCAATAAAATCCCTTTCCATTCTCCTTTGGAATGAGAATGGTGTTCAAAATCACATTAACGAACTAACAGCGTTATTACGTGACAAAAATATTGACCTAGCCCTAATAACAGAAACCCGGTTAACGAGCAAACGACTATTCAACATACCTGACTACCAAATTTATCGAACTGAACATCCGATGGAAAAGCACATGTTGTCATCATAGATCGGTCTCTTTCCCATCACTTATTCACCTTACCAGTCCACAATTACCTTCAAACCACTGCTGTAAAAATTCCAACATCACTTTTTCCTATAACAATTGTTGCAGCATATTCCCAGCCTAAAACGCCTATTTCCGAATCCCAATTCAATTCCTTCCTTAATTCCTTAGGTCACAATTTCCTTATAGATGCAGACTTAAATGCAAAACACCAGCAATGGGGAGCCAGAACCTTACTGCCTGCACTTAACTCCCACCATAGCAACATCCTCTCTCCTGATTCTCCTACACACTGGCCGACCGATCCCAATCGTCATCCCGATCTCCTAGAATTTTCCATCCACAATCACAATTCAGTTTCCCGAATCGATGACCTTTCCTCAGACCACAGCCCTTTGATCCTAACTCTTTCCATATCGCCGATAGTCAAATCTCCACCACCTTCATTCATCAGAGGTCCAGTACACTGGAATCTCTTCCGCCAAATAATAAAACCAAATAATAAATAATAACAGATTCAATAGACCTCAGAGAATCCCTAAAAAACTCCTCAAGGCCTTGATGAAGCTGTAAATTCCTGCACCACCTTGATCCAGCAAGCAGTCTGTAATGCATCCTCACCTCCTTCTTCCCCAAAATACTGCCAAAAAAATCCTTTATCTCAATACTTTAAAAACCTTATCCATTCCAAACGATATTCTAGAATCCTCTGTCAATGAACCATGCATCCTGAAGAACTTGTCCACCTATGGATCACAATCCTATAACTCCAATCTTTCTCACTATCTGCTTCCGATAATTCCCTCTGGAAAGTAACAAAAAAAATCCTGAAATACCAGTCTATTTCCCACTCTCTCCGACGTGAGGGTGGATCCTAGGCTTCGTCAGATGGGAAGCAGAGGAATTTCCAAGCATCTTTCCAATATATTCATTCCCCATCCTGAAATCCACCCCATCCATACTGCTTAGCTCAAGGAATTCCAAGCTGTCAAACCCCCTGAGGTCAAATTCCTTATAAATAAAGACTGGATTTATATGCAGCAAAAACGTTCAAAATATGCCGTATAATATGCAGAAAAAAAATCCTCAAATATGCAGTAAAACTTGACGTAATATGCAGTAAAACTTGTATGATAAATAACAGAATCAACAAAAATAATCAGCAAAAGGCTATAATAATTACTGTCGAAATTGATATATTAAAGGAATGTAATTATAATTTATAATATAAAGAAGAAAAAACAATGATAAATTAAAGAACAAATTTTAAGACAATAATTGTTTTATAACTAAATAATTGTAAAATACAATTAAAATTTTCAATTTGTTTCTTTTTCGCAATTATAATTAAAAATTAAATATTTTTCAAAATTTTCTTCAGTGGAATTTCGTCTCCTATCATTTAAAAGAAATTTGTATGGTGAATATGATCTTTCTTACATTCACTGAAGTGACAGGTGCATATTTAAATTTAGATAATAAGATTGGATCTCTAATTTCACAAGTGATATCTGTTTCAGCATTAAGAATATTATTAACATTTCTTAAAATTGCTATGCCTACATTTTTTGTGACAATATCTCTCAATTTTTCCTTTAAGGTCATAAAATTTTTCAGGACACCATTGACATTCGCCAGTAATTCGTCAACAATTTCTCACCCCTCATTTAAAGACGAAGTCCTTTTTTCTAACCTATTAATAATATTTATTAAAAGCTTAAATTTGTTTTTATATAAGCTTAATCATTAATTACGTTGCCTTTCTCAATAATGGTTGAAACCGTTTGAATACTTTCAGTATCGTCATTTATTTCAATTTCATTAACAACTTTAATGAATTATGTGAAATTGTAGCGTAGAATATTGCCGATTCCAGCCAGGTTCTCCATTTCATTACTAGAAGTGGCGATAATGGTTACAAAGTATCTCTTTGTACTTATCTAACCTTGCTGGTGGTTTAAGAAACATTTTTTTCCCATTGTTAACTAATTTATTTATGTCGATAAATGATTCTTTTTCAGCCAGTCGGTTGCAGGCATGAGCTGCACACGCAACGTGAATCAAATTGGGATACAATACTTTTAAAAACTATCCAGCCTTAACCATGTATGCATCAGTTAATAAAAGAAGAACTTTATCATAAAATTCTATATCGTTGGATATAATTTTTAAACTATCGTTACTGAAATGGCTAACAATTCCATGAATTATTTTTGGAAGTCGTTTGCACGATATTAAAAATGGATTGTGATTATTTTCACTTAAAACACCGATTAATAAATTACCTATGTAGAAACCACGGGGATCAGTGGCTTCATCAATAATTAAATATACATAGTTTCCCGTATTTTTTTCTTTAATTTGAATAATCATGGTATTATTTTTTCGTAATGCACTTTCATTAGGAATGTATTTATTGCTATATTTTGACAAGTTTTTGAAAGGAGATTTTATGGGATTGAATATTGGAATTCCTGATGCAACCAATGCAAAACAAAGCGGATCATTGAATGTATCTTTTCCAACTGTAGGAAAATTCCCGGAAGCCTTCACATGTAATGCTACAATAAATAAACTATTTTTACATTCCGATCTCAAATTGGAGTATAAAATTCTAATAGTAAAAACAAGTACCTATCTATTTTTACGTGATGGTCGATCTGATATTGTCTTTCACAAGCGACATTTTTATTACACAAATTGCAAAAGGGAAAGAGGATGTTTTTAACTTTGTTATGGAAGTACTCGGAAGTAAGGGCTCTAGGCCAATCAATACAATTACGATGTTAAACATTATTTTCTCGGAATACCTAACTATGCATATTTATTTTATCATATAATTTTTGTTCGTTATTAAATGCAACAATATGCAATACGCAATTGTGCGTTTTATCTTTTCTACGATTATGATCGTAGATTATTTTTATTCATCATAGATCGTGTTTATGCATCAACAATTGATAATAATAATAATAATAAAAGGCTTAGCGAACCCGAAGGTTCGATGCCACTAATACCACTAATATCCCGTCGCGATGATATTACTTCGATTATATATCAACAGGGTGTATGCTCCGCAATTCCGCGTTGTGAAACCTCCTAAATTCTCCAGTTGACTCGTCCTTTTTCGAAACAAATATTTTACACAGTACTTTATTCTCGAAGACCTTAAAGCGCTATTCGTCCTTCAAGGTTAGCGGTCACGTTTCACACCCGTACAGAACTGTAGGCAAGATAATAGTTTTGTATATTCTGTTTTAAGTTTTTGGACAAAATGCGCGACCTAAGTAATGTTGATACCGCAAAATAACAAGCATTTCCCACCTTTAACCGCGCCTTTATTCGTATCGTCTTGAATTTCCTTTTTTCTAGTAATCACAGACCCCAAATACTTAAATTTCTCTACGTGTTCAAGCCTATTTTCTCCTATATCTATATCCTCAAAATCGCCTCTGTTTCTATTGCTAACCATATATTTCGTCTTATCCGTATTTATTTTGAGGCCAACCTCTTTCCCAGCTGTCATCAACGTTCTTGTATTCAGTTTTATAGTTTCCGCGTCCTCACTTAATAATACCAAGTCATCCGCAAACCCAAGCACGGATATTTTACCACCCAGATCTAAACCCCTTTCGGTACGCATCACCTTTTTAATGACATACTCTAGTGCTAAATTAAATAGGACAGGTGAAAGGGAATCGCCTTGTTTTAACCCCGAGCGAACTTCAAATTTCTCCGAAAAATAATCACCGATTCTAACTTTATTGAATGTATCGGTCATGCACATCCCTACTACATTTACTAACTTCTTCTGTATTCCCTACTCAATCAAAATGTTATACAGTCTCTGGCGATCAATGGAATCATAAGCCTTTTTGAAATCCACAAAAAGCTGATGAACTACACCATTGAATTCTAATTTTTTTTCTAATATGTGCCGTAAGGAAAATATTTGATCGATGGTTGATCGGTTCCGTCTAAAACCACATTGGTAGTCTCCGATAATTTCCTCGGCATATTCCGTGATTCGACTAGTTAGGATAAACGAGAATATTTTTTAACATACCGGGAGGTATGATATTCCGCGATAGTTATTACATTCCGTCCTCGGACCTTTTTTGTGAATCGGAATAAGTATAGATTCTTTCCATTCTTCGGGCATTTTTTCATTTTCTCAGATCTGTTTAACCAAAAAATGTATTTTAGAAACTCCAGCTTCACCACACACTTTTATTATTTCACTGGGAATGTTGTCAATTCCCGCTGCTTTATGAAATTTTAATTTCCAATGACTATTTCGACTTCCTCCTTACTCGGTTCTTCAATTAACGGTTCAGCACTCTGATATTCAGAAGGAGGAGATTGACTATTATTACGGAATTCAAAATACTTCCAAAATGTTTTTTAAATTTATTCACAATGTCCTCCGGATCGGCCAAGATATTGTTATTTTCATCTCTAATTCCATTCATTGCGGGTTTAAACCGTTTACGCGTCTGTTTATATCCTTGTACATGTCTCTTACATTTTTTTCAATTCTATTAGTTTCTATCTCTATTATTTTGTTTTTGAGGAATTTGGACGTTTCATTCATCAAGGATTCATCGGAAGTTAGCAACATTGTTATCGCTTGGATTATTTAAAGCTTTTAATTTAGCGGCTCTTCTTTTTTCACACAAGTTTAGACAATCATTATCGAACCATGGTTTGTTCTTTTTATTGTCTCTTTTTCCAAGACACTTACATTGCTTATTACTCATTAGACAATTACTTACCTCTTTAATATTATCCCTAATTCTGATCCATAGCTTGTCTACATCTTCGCGATCCTCATCTAAAGATTCCAAGGCTATTTCAAACCTATTCTTGATATCTACCGCGAATTGATTTCTAATTGAAGGGTTTTTTAATTTATCTAGATCGAAATTTTCGGAACAAATACGGCTTTCTTTTCTGTTTTTTATATTAAGTTTTTGTCGAAGTTTCGCGATTACTAATTCATGATCTGACCCACATTCTGCCCCACGATAAGACCTCACGTTAATTATACTATTTTGCCATCTTTGTTGTATTAAAACATGATCAATTTGATTGCGTATTTGTGAACCCGGCGATGTCCACGTATACTTATGAATATCCTTATGTTTAAACGTAGTACTTTTGATTGTTAGGTTTTTCGAGATAGCAAAGTTTATTAGACGGATCCCAGTATCATTACTATGTTCGTGCAAACTTTCTTTACCGATCGTCGGATAGTATACTTCTTCCCTTCCCACCTTTGCGTTTGCGTCCACTAATATTATTTTCATGTAGTTTCGAGGTAGTTTATCATAAACCCTATCTAGTTTATCATAAAATTCGCATTTAACTTCATCATCACTGTCTTCGGTAGGAAAATGTATGTTTATCAGCGCGATTTTAAACCACCGCCCCTGAAATATGGCCACAGATATCCTATCACTAAAAAATTGTACGTCCCTCAATGCGGAGAGCAATCTATTCCTAATTAGAAATCCAGTACCTAAACAATAATTACCACTCCCACCATATCAAATAGAATAGTTCCCTTCTGTTAACGAACCCTCCCCTGGCCAACGAACCTCTTGCAGTGCTACGATTTCTACATTGTATCTCTTAACCTCGTTTGCCACCGATTTTAACCCACCCGCTGTATTCAAACTTCTCACGTTCTTAATTTTCAACTTGCGCCATGAATTCCCTGAAGTAGTCCCCACCCGGAGACCCGAACGGGGGACTAGTTTACCTCCGGAAAATGAGCGTTTTATCTCAGAGAGATCTATGACTTTTTTGTGGTATTTCAAAACAACAATTGATACATTCAATAATAATTAAAATAATAATTATCCCGAATTGAACCTGTATAAGGAAATAGTTTACTTTTCCATATTCTGATTTAATTAAGAGAAAAATCATTATAACAATAATTTTGGCCAAATATATACAATAAATATGCAAATATATGCAATAACTCTTCTAATATGCAACATATAATTTAGTATATCTACGCCATCCTCCGGGGTTGGCAAAAAGGACCATCAGGCCCACTTGCCGGACTTTGTCCCCCTGCCCTTGCCAGTACCAGTATATCTACGCCAAATGAAAATCCTCTGGATACGGTCTCCTAACTTCCCAGATCCTTCGCCAACTTTCCCCAAAAGCGGTTATACTCCTTACCTACTCGTACAACGGCATCCTCCGCACAACCCACTTTCTCTGATATGGAAACAATCCACAATTTTCTAAACCTTTCTACAAAATCATGCCGATGATACCACTAGTCAATCAATCCTGAAATGGCATCCTTAAACCTTCAAAGTCATCTCTCCCTAATCCAACAGTGGTGAAACAACTGGCGCACAAAGGTGAACGAATCAAAATGTAAGCATGTCACATTCACCCTCCGACGCATATTCTGTCCGCCAGTCCATTTTAATTCCACACCACTTCCCATTTCAGACACAATCCGGTATCGGCATTGGCAGCTTCTCCACTCACGACCTGAGCGTCTGTGGCTCTAGTGCCCTCACTCAGTCTCCACTGCTTTTCAATACCAGTGGGGCGATTGGGTGAGAAGCGCTGGGATCTCCTGGAGCCGGACTTTGCCATTCACATGTGGGGGGAGGGGCAGAACTTAGTTCGGAATTCCCTGGGCAGATTGTAAATAGAACGTATTCAAGAAGACTTATTTTATTTTTACTTAACTTACTTTTTCTTTTTATTTGTCGTTTACTTATTTTGCTATTATTTTTTTTTATATAATATTTATTATTTTTATTTTATTTTTTTTTTTTTCTTTTATCTTGTAAATATGGTATAAATGGATTTTTACAGCCGTAATACCTATTGACCTTGAGTGTGGCAGCTTATATAATTTTTCAAATAAAAAAATATAAGGCAGGAAAAAAAAATAAATAAAATAAAAACAATTTATGAAGGAATGAGATGGTCCGGAAGGCGGTAAAAAAAAAAATGAATCACAAATAGTAAAAACTATTATTAGGAACCTAATAAATATTTTTTACTATTTGTGATCCTCTTTTTTTTTTTTTTACCGCCTCCCGGACCATCTCATTCCTTCATAATAGTTTTACGGTCAACTATTGATTATTCAATAAAAATAATTTAACCAAACATAAAACTACGAATCGACTACGAAAATAATCCTATCCATCCTAAGGGACGGAATATACTTTCATATCTAGTTAGTTAAACACACTAGTTTAAATACATATACCTTAGATTGGGTTATATCCGTTGTCGGTGTTTTATTTTTAATTAACTTATTTTTTTAAATAATGCAAATGGCCTTATCCACAAGCTCAAATTAGTGCTGCCAATAACTCAAATTAAAATTATTAACAATATTTCATCAATCACCGTAGAGCACATCTGCATATTACACTGAAATAACAATAATCCTAAATCCTTTATAAAATAATCTCACAAATAAAATGACCCATAAAAACCCAAATTCCTATCGTCGTAATTAATAAATATGGATATATATATATATATATATATATATATATATATATATATATATATATATATATATATATATATTATTTGTTCTTCTTTCATTGTTATTATTTAATTTTTTTAATGTATTAATTTTAGAAGTTGTTAATTTTTTATTCTAAAGCTCTACTTTAATTGCTTGAAATATATTTCTAAAGAGACGGGTCCCAGACCATATGAAGAATTCTTTAGTATCATCATTAAAAGATGATCACAGTATATTTTAACAAAGAACTGACATTGAATTGCTACCATTATTCTCTACAAGTCACTTTCAAGCCATGTTAATCAGAAAGCCCATTAACTAATATTCTTAATAAGATACAATATCAATCTAAGTTGTAAATTTTAAAAAACAAATTTTAAAAAAAATGTTTTTGAAAGTATAGAAATTGAGACCAAAAGTTTTTAATATTCCAAGATCGAAAAGTTGTCTGTTAAGTTGTTAAAATTGGTGAATTTTTAGCACAATAAAATATTTTTAAAGAAAAGAAAAGCTTTTAAAATAAAACATTTTTGACAAGGAAGAAAAGTCTTTCAAATCAAAGCTTACATTGTTATTCGGAAAGACGATGGGAAACCCAGTCAACAGAACCATCACTATCATAATTCATAGCGCTACAGCTCATGAAGAGTTAGTTAGCTACTGAAGTTTAGTACGCTAGACCTCTCTGCTAGTTACCGCTCTCCAGTTACAGAGTTTCAAAATGGACATTGCATCCTCGGCTACTCCATCAATCCTTCGGAGCCGAGGTCTTCCCACTTTGTTCGTGCCATGAATTCTTTCATAAAGGATTCCCCTAGGAATCTGGTCTGGGGTCATTCTAGTTATATGCCCCGCCCATCGAAGACGTCCCCACTTTGTCCCCCTTGCAATATCTGGATGACTGCAGAGTCCTGTTAAGTCAGCATTCGTGTATATCTTCCAGATTCCATTGGCGTAAATTAGGCCGAATTTATAGAATTTTCCTTTTATTCTGGGATCGCAGTTCCAACTGTATGTTTCCTGTCATCGCAGCTATAAAACATGGTGTGTGAAGGCTCCTTGACCCTTCCATCTTATTTTTTGGATTGCAGCAATATCAAAATCATAACGGTCCATTCGTGTTAGGAGCTGGTTTAAAGCACCCGGTCTATTTAAAGATAAAATATTTTATTGTGGTATTTTTAGTTCCATTTATGATATTAGGCATTTAAGGGAAGTCGGTTATCAGCTTACTGTCCCCGAGTCAGGTTGGGGGCTGCCCCCCTCAGAGTCTCCTAACTCGATACTCCATCCTGGGCGGCTTAGTAGGGTGTGTACTGTTTGAGTGTGTAGTGTGGGAATGAATGCAGTGTGCTATAGGAGTGGCAGTTTAACTGTTTCCCCAATCTGAAGGAACAGTGGTTGACTGCTGTGCAATCACCGGATGATGAGGCCGCAACCTCACTACGCCTAATCACGAAAAACAATCACTGCCTAATAACAATTACAGTCAGTTGCTCAAGTGTTTCCTATAAGGTAAGTGGTGTTGGGGCGTGTCCTCATAGCAAAATTAAATAAACTGTATCCAAAATTTGAAAAAAGGCAGAACATATGCTTAATAAGGGGCATAATAAAGTTCTTTCTACATCCCCAGCAATTTCTTCACCACTTTGAATATTTGTTTAGGGCATCTTGGTGATAAATACTTCCTTGGCCTTCACTTTGTATATACTCCCTCTGCCTCAGTATTTTGCAACGTGGTTTCATTCCGTTTTGATTACACGACCAACAATTACAGCTGGTTTCCTTAATTATTGTCTGAACGGTTTTACTTTGAAGCAGAATCTTATTGTCCAGGTTCCAATTCTATCACTTCCTCGTTTTCCTTCTATTCTTCCAACTTAAATTTTGTTTCCTAGTAAATGTCTATGCATCAGCTTAGAACTTCAGAATTAAATTAAATAAAAAAAATATGCTAGTTGGCGCTTGACTCTACCGCCTCTCTGCCCTGTTGAGAGCCTAAAACTCGGGCCGAAATGTCGGCACACAATAAAAAATAAGTTTTACTTATTAGTGTGTTTTTCTTCATTGACCGCACCTCCTGGCTAATCTCTTCTTAAAAAAAAAAAATATATATATATACATATATATATATATATATATATATATATATATATATATATATATATATATATATATATATATATATATATATATATATATATATGATTTACTGTGTATAAAATATCAGATTTATTACGAAATAATTGTGAATCTCCACAAAACGGAATCCGAACACAGTTTAAGGTAAAAACTAAATAAATGCTTAATTTCATAAATTTCAATATAAAACTGGATTTACATTAAATTAAAAAAATATTTCATAGTTTAAGATTAATTAATTAATAATTAAATATATTAATTAATTTCATTAATAGATTTAATAGTTTCAGACATCTTATTTACTCTTTGACCACTGTATCTTACCACGGGCAAGACTTAGATTCAAGTCTCTAATACTTTGAAGAATGAGACCTTCTTGTCTTTTGCGACCGTTTTAACTAAATTCAATAATATTCTTAGATGTAGCATTTAGGATACAACAATAAATACTTTCAATCAAACGAGATAAATGTATCGGAAGCAAATAGATAACTCATTTAATAGATATTTTTTATTAATTCCTAATCTCTTTGTACTTAGCAGATTAAGACGAAACATTTTGTATAACAGCTTTGTATTAGAGAATTTATATATAAAGCCTTCAAATGCATAATTTATTTTTATTTTATTTTTTTTAATTTGTATTGGATTCCTCCAAACAGCCAGGAATGAGAAGTCAATAAGAGAAAAGAATACAAATTCTAGTCAGTTTCGACACGAAGACCTCGCCGACTAATCGATAATTAAATCTATATTATTCCGTAGTATAAAATTATTTTATTTTTATTAACATATTAAATGAATTTTTTAATGGTTTTAAAAAAATTTACAACACTATTAATTTTTTCTGAATTATTTAATGTCAATATTTGGTTATAGGTGATATTGTTATCACCTAAGGACTGAAACAAAGTTTTTCTATGAAACCTGTATGCCTCACACTCCAATACGATATGCTGGCGAGCTTCCCGTTGTTACAATGTTCACACTGCGCCGTATTGGAGACTCCTATTCGGTGCAAATAACTGTTATTTAATGCATGATTTGACCTAAGTCTGCAGAATGTTTTAACTTCATCCCTTTTGAGGTTTTTTGTTGAGAACCATGGTTTATGGAGTATGCAGAGGAATAATTCTTTATATTTTTGTCCTGTTAAAGATCGCTGATATTGTTCTTGTCAAAAATTTCTAGCGTCTTCCTTGATTGCGCAATAAGGTATAAGGAAAGAAACATTAACTGGGGATCCCGTGGAAGTACCCTGCTTGGCCAAATCGTCAACTAATTTATTTTCCGTTATTCCTTTATGGACTTTGATCCATAAGAAAACAACCTGTTTATTATTTGCTATTGGAACAAAATGTAATTTTATTATTTCTAATAATATATTATAGTTTTTTGTATTTTTAAGATTATTAATGGCTTGTATCTACTTGATTGAGCTATCTAGCTCAGATTTTCGGTCAATATTAAGAATTTGTTATTATTTGATTGTTGTATGTATTATTGTATGTGTATTATTGTATTATTATTGTATATATTATTGTTGTATGTAAGGGCTTCTAATATAGCATATAATTCTGTTGAATATGATGAATATTCTGATGGTAATTTAAATAGAGCGGTGTGATTATATTCTGCTATATATATTGCACTGCCTGAGAGGTTGTTTATTTTAGATCCATCAGTATAAATATGAATGTGTTGTGGATAATTATCAGCTAGGACGGCTTTAAATTCCTTATCGATTGCGATGTTAGGTAGTATATTAGTTTTATTGTTCATAATTATGTTGAATTCTTATAATAATAATTCAAAGTCTATCGAAAATTGGGGAAGTATGTTGTAAGGATTGATAAGTGCTAGTTTATTTTGATATTTTATAAAGCTATTGAAAATAATTGGTGTATACTTCTTTGTTCGTTGTTTAATATAAATACGGACAGATTTACAATTTTTTGATAGCATAAGGGGTTTCTCGCTTTGATTTTGAAAATAATTTTGTCTGTTAGTAGCTGTCTTCTTAATTTTAATGGAATTTCTACCGCTTCATTCAACATAACTCCTCTATGACTTAAGGAGACCTAAACATATTCCTATACTTCCATTTTGAATCACATCCAGTTTTTTTAATGAAGTTATTGTGGCTTCGCCGTATTATGCCGCCCCATAACCAAGTATAGCCCTAATAGTAGATCTGTAAAATAATAGAGACATATTTGGGTCCGCCCCCCAACTGGTATTTATACTAATCATTCTGAGTATGTTAATCATTTTTTTGGAACTTTTTATGATTTCAGAAATGCGCCTGTTCCAATAAAGTTTCCTATCAAAATACATTCATAGAAATTTAACACACAGAGTACTCGGGAAAGTAATCCCCGCCAGAACTACTTGATCCCTTAATGGAAAAACGTGTTCTCTACTAAATGGGCAGGCTACTGATTCGTCTCTGATATTTCCATGCCGTGGTCTAGCTGCCATTGCTTAAAGCCTTTCTTAGCCTCGTTTAAAGCTTCTATATCACTATTTATGATTTTATGTGATGTATAATAGGCATATGTCATCAGCAAATCGTAAAATGGAGACTTCCATCGGAATATACATTCTTAAAGTACAATATACGAGAAAATTGTAAAAAGTAGGCAACTCAAAATCCCTCCCTGCGGTGGACCGACTTTAGAATGCCTGGTAGAAATAATCGAGTTATTCACCCTCAAATATAACTTCCTATTATCAATTAGGTTAATTATAAATTCTATAAGTTTTGTGGGAATATCTATTTTATGCATATTTTTAGAGAGAATGTGAATTGGAACAGTATCGTAAGCCTTCTTTATGTCTAGAAATAAAGTAATTGTCTTTTTCCCATTAGTAAATGCAAAATTAATGTCCGTATGTAAGAGTAAAAGACTATCTAAGGCAGACTTTCCCTTACGAAAGCCATATTGGTAGTTGGGTAACTTATCATTAGATTCCAGCCACCATTCTAATTTATATTTTATCATTCTTTCAAAAGTCATCGGGACACATGAACTAAGAGAAATTGTTCGGTAGAAAGTAGCTAAATTTGGATATTTCTCTGGTTTCAAAACAGGTGTGGCACAATATTCTCTCCATGAATCTGGTATTGAATTTGATTCCCATATTTTGTTAAGTATATGTAATAATCGTATTTTGATATCTACTGGTAATTTGGTTAACATTATGAAATGTACATTATCTAAACCGGGAGCTGTGTTGTAATTATCTTTTAGTGCTTTTAATAATTCTTTTATAGAGAAATTTGATATTTTGACTTCCTCACTGGTCGAATTATTACTTTTATTCTCTTCGGAAGAATTATTATTTAATTAATCGTTATATGTGTTAGTACGGATTTCCAGATTCAGTGTGTTATTGATGTTAACTATGTGCAAAGGGATTGAAGCTAATGAGGGGGAGGGGGCAATAGATTAATAAATTCCTCGCACCATTCGCCCATAATTATAGAGAATCTATAATTAGTTTTACGATTTTTGAGTAAAGAAAGTTTATGCCATATTTCCATTATGAGTATTTTTATTTATACTTAAACAAAAGGATCGTCAAGATTGGTTTTTTTGTTCCGAGTGATATTTTTGAATAAGGCGTCTGCCTTTTGATAATTAATAAGATTATCTGTGGATGGTGTTTGTTTATATATTTTAAAGGCATTTTTCATATTTTGTAGGTAATGTGTACATTCTTTATCCCACCAATTTCTGCTAAATATTTTGTTATAAGACTGTTTATATTATGGAATTGATTTATAACATGTTTCGTTTAGGAAGCTTAAAAACTCTTCATAAGTTGAACTATCTGATAAGGTAGAGATTAATATTGGCGGTATCTTCGAAATGGTCCCAATTTGCTGATTTTAATAACTATTTTCTATTAGTGCGGGGAATAGGTTTTGTATTAGTTTTATCAATGAGATAGGAAATGTTTATAACTGTGATTAGAAAGTGGAAAGTGCGGTAAGTGATTAGATCACAAAGGGTCATCCTGTACTTTACAATCGATAAAATCAACTATGTTTGCTGAGCAATATGTTACATCAATAGCAATATTTTTTGATTGACGAATATTACTTACTAAGATTTGGTCGCCATTATTTAAACAAATCAAATTAAAATTGTCAATGGCGGAGATTAGATTATTACCTTTACTGTCGCAGTTTCCACACCACCATGATAATGATAATGGTGGGCATTTACATCTCCACCTAAGATTAAAGGACTTTCGGGACTGCTAAACATCTTTTCCCAATCGCTTTTTGTGGTTGTATATTCAGGAGATACGTATAAGGAAAAAATGTTAAGTTTGAATTTATTACCTAATGATATATTGGTTGCTACTATTTCTATATTAGAGATTTTATGGAAGTTTAGGATTTGTGAATAGTTGTATTTAGATTTTATTATTATTGCTACTCCGCCATATCCAGCCGGTCTATCCTCCCTAACTGTATTATACCCAGGGAAGTTGACGTATCTGTTGGTTTTAAACCAAGTCTCCGAGATTAAAGCTAATGAAAGTTATGTTTTCGGTGAAAAGGAATGTTTCTAAACTATTTTTATTAGATATAGCCGATCTAGCGTTCCATTGCATTAGTTTGAAAGTTACCGTCATCAACGCGTTATTGATTTAGATCACCTTAGTAATATTTATTAATGTTAATATGTCGAAATAGTTTAGAGTATCTATTATAAAATTCAATAGAATATATATTCGTTTAAATATTTAAACGATGGCTTTGTTCTTTGATCAAATTTCTAATTTCGTCTTCAGACATTGTTAAATTTTAATGAGATATAATTGAGTTTACTATCGAGAAGATAGTTTCTGAAATTTGACAAGATATGTTAGGTTTTACATAAGGTGTTCCCAAGGGTTTTGATTTTGGGATATTAGTATAGATAACTGAACTGAAGGGTACAAAGGTACCGTATAACTGTTGGTTATATCTCTCCTAATCTGTCCAGTAGGGTCAATACTGGGATGTTTATCTGGACTTGAGACAAGAAGTCTTTTATTAATACTAATTTTGCTTTTAATAGAGGAATTAATTTTATTAGAAAAATGTCTAATTTCTGCCTGTTCTAATGTTGGGAAAGATTCAGGTGTCTGTCTTAAAACTGCCCAACTGTAAGACTTTCCTTTCAAAAAGTTTTTCGCTTCTATATAAGTAAAATTTTGTGCAGCCACTATTTCTTTTATTTTTTTTTTTATTATTGAATTCCGGGCAAAGATTTTTAGAAAGAGATGAATGATTTTGTTTGCAGTGAACACATTTTAATAACGTACCAGGTGCACAATCTTCCTTCGCGTGTTTTCACCACAATCTGAACACCTAGGTGACGAACTTTTACACTGCGTGGTAACATGCCCATATCGGAAACATTTTTGGCACTGAACAACAGATTGAACATACCTGTGTACCCCGCATCTGACATGGTGGATACTTATATAATTAGGAAGAAACTGGCCTCTAAAATTGATCAGAACTGTGCCTGTTGGTTTGAATTCATATTCCTAAGTAACTTGATTTAGAATTTTCTTTTTTAACCTTCTAACTCCTAATTGCTTTTAAAGATTCAGTGTATAAAGCTTTCGCGTGATTAAATATGTCTTCTTCAGATAGATTAATATATATTCCCCTTTTTATATATTTTACACTTTTTCTCTCCCGCATGAAATGTGGTATATGTAGTGTAAAGTTTTTTTATTTTAAAATTCCTGAAGAAACTATATAACTTTCCAATGACCATGAAGTTTGGCTGTTCTCAAATTCCAAATTCAAATTTGGAAACAGTGTGCTAAATGCTTCAGGCAAGTTTCTATTTCGGTGATGGCAACTATAGATGTTCAAATGATCAAACCAAAGGAAGTTTACTATAAAAGATTCATTATTAATTGATGGGCCCAACAATTTCTGATATTAATTAATTAAAATCTTATCATGCTGCAATAAAAAAAAAAAATATGAAACCCTCTCAAAAAAGTTAATAGGAAGTCGATATTGTTAAATTAAATATTTAGCAAAGAAAAACTTCCAATCATATTTCTATAATTCTCTCCATTATATAACATGTTTTATAATTTATAAACTTGGCTTAGCTATCAGCGACGGCAAGACAAAGCATTTGAGAATAAGAGGAGCAGGGGCAGGGGCTGGATTGTTTGGAGTTGGAGCCTATAGATTTGAGACTGTCCAAAGCTTTGTATACCTGGGTTCGGAGGCGAATGCCTGAAATGACATATCTGTGAAAATTAACAGGAGGATGGCTACTGCCAGACTAGTGCCATTGGCACCATGGCAAGCGAAGAATGTCCAAATGTATGATGGACGGACTCCATCGCAGCGGTCATTGGGTGAACCCGGCCTATACGGGCCCCTTCTGTGGATCTACTTTCTATAAATACAAAGTATGGTCCTAGATATCCCTCTCCTTGTATAAACAAGCCGAAATATTAGAGTTATTAGAATTTAAATTCATCTTATCTTTGTCCGAATCTATGTCTGATTTGGCCTTTGAATTTTCATTATCTAAAGATGACATTTCTATTTCTATAGATTTGGTTTCATAAGGTAAATTATTATTAAATATTTCTACTTTGTCTGGGGGATTACCTCTCTTCCATCACTGGAACCCGGCATGATATCTTAAAATTATATCACTATATAATTTAAACAAATAAAAGAAAACTAAAACCAACGATGTAAATTTATAAAATAATAGAACTTAACTAAACATAATATTTGTTTAAGAATTAATTATAACAACTATATAATAATTTAAGATTCTTATCTATAATCCAGGAGCCAACGTCCCGAAGTCCTCTCTTTAGGAAGGTTAACCATAGACTGATTTATAAAAATGAACCAATCATAATTTCAATATTTTATTTTTTTGTTTTTTGGACTTCATTTAAAATATTTTAAAATGACGAATTTACTTAAAATGAGAACAATATTGAATTTTGATTTATGTCAAATCAGAAAGCAAGACAGAAACTGAGAGGCTTGGATTGGCATTAGATTTACTTGTCTTCAACGATTAACACAAGTTTATATTATCACTATTTTTTTCAGGACTGTTAATTTGTACTCTATATCACCATTTTTTCTAAATAAAACTCTAAATCATCTCCTAAGATAAATGATAGATAGCTGTGAAGTCTTCGATTCTTATAACCTAATTAAAAGATATCATTATCTGCTCGGCTTTTAAAAGTCTAGTCTGACTTGCATGAAATTACTTCCTTAATTATTAAAAAATGAACTTTCATCTTATTTTTTTCTCCTACTTGTAGAATCCTTACCGCTACATTCCTAAGAGGGTAGGGGACGATTATATATATCTGCTGATACTTCTGTTTTAAATATTGTTTTGCACTAAACAAAGACACTAAGATAATCATTTTTTGCAGGCCACTTCCTGTATCTGTACCTAAAACAACCTGGCCCGAAGGAGGTCCATGTCTGGTCAGATCCCTTCGTCAAGTCCAGCGAGAATTGCAGGCTTACTTTCTGGCTCCACATGCACAACATGTCAGATGGAGCCTTCAAAGTGGTCATCAATTCCATCAACCACACTCAATGGTACGTCGGAGAGAAGCCGGGAAACGATGACAAACGGTATGTGTGCAATGACAGATAGCTCTAAGTATTCAATTTTACTTTCTATTAGTTATCACCTGGACTTTTGACCCAAGGAAGTTAAGAAATAGGCTTTATAGCCCAGGAAGTTATTTCTTTACTTCCTCCTTGTCAGCATCAAATGTTATATCCTTAACACCCCCTCCTCTTTTGTAAGTATAAAACCTATCTCAAATAATGTAAGACAAAACCTACAAACCCTCCCCCCATTATAATTAGGCCAGCCATTTCAGCGGTTGAGCTTAAAAACTCATTCATTAATAACGGAACTGAGAATTTTTCGATTCGCTCGAAAAGTCAAATACCTCGGGAATATGATGAACTCCAAACTAAACTGGAGTCCATTTGACTGAAACCAAAATGAAAGCAATAGCATCCTTCTGGCATGTTAGACGCGCTGTGAGCACAACCTGGGGCTGTAAGCCTAGGGCCATACACTGGATATATACAGCGATTATTAGACCTAGAATTCAATATGCAAGCATAGTGTGGTGGACAGCCTTGATTAGGGGCTCCCATGTTCGTACACTCAGTCGTATTCAAAGGATGGTATGTATGAGCATCATGGGAGCGTTTCGTACCACACCTACCAAGGCTTTAGAAGTCCTCTTATACATAACACCGCTTCACCTATGGCTGAGGGACGAAGCGGTTATGGCCCATCTAAGAATTAAAGAAAACAGGCAGTGGAAAGTGCGGGGCGAACCCACAGGCCACTCAGTAATAACCAAAGTGGTGGACAAGGAGATTCCTATCCTTCAATCTTGTTGTCCTCCACTTAACAGAAACCTTACTCTAGATTCTAAAGTGAGCTACTCATATCCTAGTATATCCGACTGGGAAAGTGGTTCAGTAACCACTCAAACAGGCAACCTATCCTGTTTCACGGATAGGTTGATGACGGATGGATCAAGGAAAGACTCGACCGGCTTAGTAGGAGCGGGTGTCTATATAGAGGATTTAGGCATTAAGATAAGTATCATTGGGCAAACACTCTATTGTGTTCCAAACTGAAGTGTTCGCGATACTGTTATGATAGGGCTGGAATTACCATCTATTCAGATAGCCAATCGGCTCTCCAAGCCCTGGAATCCTACAGCATCCGTTCTGGTAAAAGAGTGCAAATAGGCATTGGATCTACTCGCCTGTTCGAAGAGATTGGGATTAGTATGGGTTTCTGGACATAAAGGAATCAAAGGCAACGAGGTAGCCAACCAGCTTGCAAGAGAAGGCGCTGAGAACCCTATTCTTGGGCCAGAATCTTTATTAGGCATCTCTAAAAGGTATCGGAAGAAGGTCCATGATTGGACATGGAAAATAGCAGATAAGGAGTGGAGGGAGTGCGTAGACCTCAGACAGGCTAAGGAACTAATTAAAAACCCCTCTGCTTCTAGAACCAAGTGGCTGCTGGACCTCAACAGAAAGGAACTCCGACTGCTTATCGGGTTACTTACAGGTCACTATAGGCTTATAAGACATTTAAAGATGAGACCTGCCACTCCTTTGGACTGGCTCCTGAAACTGCTCTACACTACATAGCCGAATGTAATAGATATGCGTCGCTAAGATACAGATTGTTAGGATCTGATAGAATCAGAGAACAAGAGGCTCTCTCCATTGAATGGACATCCCTTCTGAATTTCATCAGGAAAACCAGAAGGTTCGACATGGAGGGTTAATAAGCTATCTCTCTTGGTGAACACCCCCGAGGTTGGCAAAAAGGACCAGAAGGCCCACTTGCCGGACTTCGTCCCCCCACCCTTGCCAGTACCAGTACCAGTTGTCTAAGGCTTACACTCATCGACTTTGTTATCTGGTGTTCCCAATAGGACACCACCTCCTACTTGTTAATTTATTATACAAACAGGTATTGCACACTGGACTATTAAAATTAAAATATCTGATGTGGACACCCCATGACTTCCTTGTTCGGCTATTCAACTATAAATCGGTGGCTCAAAAGGTACTCCTGAACTTGGTTACTATTTTCCAAAGATTGCTGTATCTCAAAAACGACACTCGCCGTCGCGACGCCTCTATCTATTGCCACATACAGACACCCACACATGAGCTCTTGTTTCTGGAGGCCTAATTCCGCTATATTATGTAGTTTTCTTTCAGTTGGTAACAAGTTCCTAGGAGATTTCTTCGCGTTCCTTGACAACATTAGAACTGTCTATGTCACTAGATAAAGCATTGGAAATCAACGGTTTCAACATTTTAAGCGGAAGAACCCGCTTAACTTATATCTTATTCTCCTGCTGCAGACTTGTTCAGCTCACAAATGTGGGGGACAAAAAAAGTAATAACACTTAAAACAAGTAATAAAATTGTTTAATAACAGTGGAAAAAAAATCGCGTTTATAATCTTTATCACCAAACCATCTGATCACTTTATTAAATGTCAATAAATCTTTTGATGTGAATTTATTATGACCTTCAAGTAAAGTACCCCTTTCGGCTCTTTAATTTCTACCAAAATCTATTATATTATTTATATTGATATAAAAGTCTAATTTACTAAATTTGAGATGTTTTGCATTATATTTTAATACAATTTTTGTTGAAAGTCTGATATGACCTTCAAGTAAAGTACTACTTCGGACTTACCAATTTTAACCAATAATTATTATGTTGTTTATATTCATATGTAAGTCTTATATACCAAATTTGAGAAGTTTTGTGTTATATTTTAATATAATTTTTTATGAAAATCAATAATGACCTTCAAGTAAAGTACTACTTCCGGTAATCATGCAGTGATCAAAAAGGGAGGTTCACAACTAAATTTTACAGTAATCCTAAATACAAAATTTTAACTTTCTGCGGTTCTCCATTTTTGAGTTATGTGAGAACGAACGTACGTACAGACGTCACGACGTGTATATTCCGCTTAATTTCACTCCATAAATGTCGATAGGGTTTAAATCAGGTGACTGCGGAGGGCTTTATAACCGTCGGAGTGCATTATAGAGCCACCATTCCTTCGCACATTGAGCTGTGTGCTTTGTGCTTGAGCTGTTTCTTGTTGAAAAATCCAGTCATTCTTCAAACCTGACTTTTGTACAGAGTGTTTTAAATTAATTCTTAGGATATCCAAAGAGACAAATCTATCCATAGATTTGCCTATGAATACTAAATTTCCCACCCCAGCTACCGACACACTTCCCTAAACTATCACATTTTCGCCTCCATACTTCACTGTTCATATGATATTTTTCTTTTTTAAGCTTTAATTTTTTTTTTCTCTCCGTACTTTATAATTCCTATCATTTCCAAATAAGTTAAATTTTGATTAATCTGTAAAAAGCACTCTCTCCCAGTAATATAAATCTTTACCTTTGTGTAAATTTGCGAATTCCAATCGGTTTTTTTTTTTTCATTTTTAGATGAGATAAGATGAGTATTTCCTCCTTGCCACCCGGTTGAAAACTTCATGTTGCTGCAACATTCTTCTCCCTGTAATCGGATGCACATTAATTCCCCATGCCGAAGCAATATGTTTAGCCAAGTCTTTAGCAATTTTTTTAGGATCACACTTAATTTGTAATAATAAATTCTGCATACCGCGATCGGAAACTTTTTGAGGTCTACTGCTTCTTGATTTACTTGTTAAACTTTTGGTTAAATTAAAATTGTTTATTATCGTCTGAACACTAGCAGAGATTCTTTTGTTTTCCCTATTTCACGCACAGAAAGTCCTCCGTCGCGAAATTTAATAATTATTTCTCTCTCTTTATAATAATTTCTTTCCGCCTTGAACTCATCTTTAGAAAAATAACTTAAATTAAAAAATAAATTTTAATTTTATTTAAAACTCTTAACTCCTCTTTAAATGGTAATATAGCTCAGACTAAATTCATTTTAACATTAAAAAAACTCATTAATCATTTCAATGTTTACAAGTGTATGTTGACTTTTGTCCTATCGAGAATTGTGTTTATTTGGTTCCCAGTAGCATAATTAACATTATCAAAATATTTTTATATGTAATATATTCTCTACTCCAAACTATCTTAGAATCAGATAATTTTGTTTATTGAAAACATTTATTTAACATAAATATAATACATTATTTAACTGTATGTAGACTTATGTTCCTAACTGTAAGCACAATCCATTTGAGCGAACGGAATAATAGTCACTGGGTCTTGTCTCTTTCAAGTGATGTAAAATTATTGTTTTTCTCCCATTATTTCTATACTAAAATATCCTGATTTCAATTTTTTCACAATCAAACAGATTATTTATTTATTTTAGATCACATTAATAAAAGCAATTTTTCCTTCACAAAATGAAATCCAAATGAGGAATTTTTAATTGACGACTAATAAATTAAATCTGGTCATAACTAAATGTTCATAAAATGCAAAATAATAAAGGTGCAAATATTAATATAATATTTAGTTGAATAGTTGAAAACATAGATGAGTTGAGTATTTCTTAAGATATTCTGTGAAAACAGCACCAGTTCCGACTTCACCAACGCTCGCCAACCTCACTTTCGTTCGTGATGATAGAGCATCCCAAAAAATGTCTAATCTTATCAGTTATCAATATTACTTTTGACTCAGAATTGAACGTTATTCATAATAGAATTTTTAAAAATAAATATTAATAGATTTTCAATAAATATATTAATAATTAATATAGGCTTCTCATAAAGGATGGTAATCATTACTAGGTATTGGCGGATATTTTAAAATAACCTGTTAATTAGTTAGTTTTTTTCTATTCGTATTCCTTACATATCAGAATCTGTTAAGCTCTTGATTAATATATGGTACAACTGAAGCAGGTCCAACAAACAGCTCCTTTTCAGTCTACTCTGTGTGATCAAACTAAATCAGAGAATTAGATAACTTCATTTGAATGTACTTTAATAAGATAACATTCATTTTCATTTTGTAATATTGATTGACTGTATTTTTAGTCGTTTTTTCCCCGACTATATAAAATAGACTATTGCAGTGGGTCGAACGTCGGGGGTGAGCGGCGGGACTGCGATTTCTATCCGTTTCATAACCCCTAGAGCACGATTATGGAAAATTTGGAGATGTCTGATATATATTTATATATATATATATATATATATTTTTTTTTTTTTCCCCGCTACATTTGAGCACCTCTAGCGGCCCCCTTTGGGTCAAATGAGCTGAAATTCGGTATGTAGGGCTTTCTTCAAGGCAGAACGATACCATTAAAGAATGGATAAATTCCAGTCAAAATTTCGGTATGTTTACCTGAAATTTCGGCGTTTTTTATGCTTTGCGCATCGCTACAGCTCCACCATATTAGTTTATAGGGCTGAAAATTTGTATGTGAATTGAGTTGGTGTCGGGGAAGTATCCTTTGGGGGTCTCGACTTGGTCCCCCCACTCCCCTGGGTTTTCCAATTTTTAAAAACATTTGCGCACCTTTAAAGCCCCTCCAAGTTGAGTTGAGCTCAAAATCTGTTCCATTCGAAAAGAACTTAAATTACCTATAAAACAAAAGAAGTTTCATCGAAATCGGGCGGCTATTAGCAAAGATATGGCTATTTCAACTGTTTCAATGCCTTATTAGTCGTTTTTTCCCCGAAAAAATGTGTCATTTTCGATAAATTGTCATTTCATATGTAAATTTCGGTATGTTAGGGGCCTTTTGTAGGAAAATACGACTTAAGTGATGGAGTTCTACTGCTCACGTATTTTTCCACTGTGTGTCAAATTATCCCACCACCATTCGAATATGCTCATGGAGAATATGGTTGGTTAGGAGTTCACTGGAAGGATATATAAGTGTTTTTAATGATTTCCTACTCTCCCATAGTTAATTAGGAGTTTCTACCAGGAAGTGAGTACAATTAAGAGGTGATAAGCAAAGATTATTCAATTTTTTTTTTAATATAGGGTAAATGACCAGTTATGGACAAGCTTAAGACTTTTTTTTGTTAATCAGCACCTAACAAGCTTTTGATCATTTATCAAATGATATGATGGTATATTTTTGTTATTTCCTATTTACAGAATTATTATCTGTCTTTTTCCAACCATAAAGTGATATTTTTGTATTTTTTATACATTTTTTAATTTATGTCTGTTCAACTTGATGAGTTATGGGCACCTCATCCAGTTATGAACACCTTGAAAACTAGTTATGGACACCTCTTTACTTATCTTTATATAACATCAAAAGAAGCAGATTTTGTTAAATAAAATAAATTTTAAAAAACAACAGTAATACGTTTTATTTACATAAAATATTAAAAAAATAGTAAATACATAAAATAGTAAAAAAATTAAATTAAGAAAAAATTAAATATTAGCTAGCTGCAAATATATTGTCATCATTACTTTCACTTTCATCATCAAGCTGAAAGCAAGACGGGTACGTAAACTCACTTTCATCATCACTATCTGGTAAATTGTCTGTAAAATTTTTGGGTATGCACTTTTTATAAAATAATCTATCACAAAGAGAGCACTTGTATCTACTGCTTTTTATATTTGACCCACAAATGAAGCACAGCTCAACGAAAGTGATATTACTTCCTCTCTTTTTACATTTCTCATTTTCTGTCTTCTTGGCTTTCGTTAAGGCACGTTCAATCTTTCTCTCCTCTTTTTTTTTAAGTTCTTCTTTTTTCCTTTCCTCTTGTGTCATAAAATGTATTTAATTTAAATATAATTTTTTGATGTAAGCTTATTACGACCTTCAAGTAAAGTACCCTTTTCAGCTCACCAATTTTAACCAAAATATAGTAAATACATTCATATCGATATAAAAGTCCTATTTACCAAATTTTAGATAATTTACATTATATTTTAATATAATTTTTGATGAAAGTCTAATATGACCTTCAAGTAAAGTACCACTTCCGGTTTTCCAATTTAGACCAAAATCTAGTATGTCATTTAAATCAATATATAAATTATAAATACTAAATTTGAGAAGTTTTGTATAGTATTTTAATATTGATGGAAATCAATTATGACCTTCAAGTAAAGTACCACTTCCGGTAATCAAGCAGTGACCAAAAAGAGAGGTTCACAACTAGATTTTACAACAATCCTAAATACAAAATTACAACTTTCTACAGCTAACCGTTTTTGAGTTATGCGAGATACGAACGTACTACAGACGCCAGGACGAAACTAGTAAAAATGGATTCAGGGATGGTCAAAATGGATATTCCCGTCGAAATCTGAAAACCTGAAATTTTCGTGATTACAATACTTCTTTTACTTCGTACAAGGCAGTAAAAAGGCTGCTACTAAAAAATCCTCTGTTTTCTCGCGATGATGTTGACTGTTGAAACACTTGCAATTATACTGAGCTGTAGACAAGAAATAAAGAAAGGGGAAAGAGAGGTGTAGTTGGTACAACAATAGAAAATAATAATCAACAAAAATCCTCTGTTTCAACTTTACTTGTTTCTTATTTTGAGCAAATTAAATTAAGGGTGCTCATAACTGGTAGGGTGTCCATAACTAGTCATTTACCCTATCTGAAGGTAATATAGTATTAATGTAATAACATTAGTAAGCAATCCAGAGAGAGATGGTAAACCAGAGTTGGCCGTTGATAACAATTTAATTATAACAGGTCGTAAATAATTGTATAATTAATTGCTTTATCACACCAAATTGAATATAAAATAATTGTATTTTCTAGGTGGCAGAATTATTCCATCAACATCGGAGGGATCAAACAAGAATTTAGTATCATATTGGAGTTTACTCTTGGTAATAAATATCCTTTACATATAGCAGTGGACAATATTATGATGGAAAATTGTTTGCCAGGTTTGTATGAAACTATAACAAAAGAAGAATATATAATGAATAGTTATATATATTGTAAAGTTCAGTTTTTTGGGAAAATAAATAAATTAAACTTATTTTCACTTTTTATATATTTATATTTGTTTTATATAAATTTTGACTCTTATCTCTGGGCAGGGTTACTAGACAATCAGACACAGACACACGGAACTATTACTAATACAAAACATACTAAAACGTGAAGCGTCAATATATCTTAAATTTAACACTTTCTTCTTTGAGTAACGATAAAAGGTCTAATAAAGTCTTTGAAGAACGACGACCGTGGACAATGGGATATAATTTAAGTGTGTTACCAAATGATGTGGATCTTAAATGTGGATAAAGTATTACGGGAGCTCTTAAGATGTCTGCTCCGGTCCCTGGTCCCACAACAATAGCTACTCTCCCTTTGTTCCCGTTACCCCATCTCCAGGTCTCAAAATGGCGAACTGCCATTTTGATTCTCCAATACGAATGGACCATTTATGATTTTATGCAGTTTTCATTTGATCAAAATCTCTTCAACTTCTTTTTATTTTCTTATATTAGATTTATTGTCGAAGTATTGACAAATTGATCATCTTCACCCACTCGATCATTATGGCATTGGTTCTGTTGAAGCCCAAAATGGAGCCGCCATGTTTTTAAATGAAGGCGTCTATTTTGGTTCCATTTATGATGACAAACACACTTAGCATTATAATTTTTGATGATTGCAGTCAGGATAAATAAATGTATTATTTTCCTGGGAATCCCTATTTCCAATAGGGACTAAATCTAATTTAAGATACAAAAAAATAGTTATTTACTATGTACATAAAATCTGAAAAAAATGTGTATATTACAATATATATATATATATATATATATATATATATATATATATATATATATATATATATATATATATATATATTGTATATTTCAGGTTTTCGGAAAATTAATAATTAACTTATTTTCACTGTTTTAAATATATATTTGTTTTATATAGGTTTGACTCTAATCTCAGGGCGGGTTCCTAGACAATCAAGCACAGTCACATATATATATTACACAGTCACACAGAACTATTACAAATACAAAACATACTAATACGTGAAGCGTCAATAATTCTTATTTTTAACACTTTCTTCTTTGAAGAACGACGACCGTGATCTATGGGATATAATTAAAGTGTGTTACCAAATGATGTGGATCTTGAATGTGGATGAAATACTGAGGAAGCTCTTAAGACGTCTGCTCCGGTCCCTGGTCCAACAACAACAGAACCATTCCCTTTGTTTATTTTCTTGAAATTGCTATTACTTTCATTATAAAAAGAAATATTACTCATCAAATCGATATTTACATAATTTTCATTGAACAATCGAAGAATTGCCACTAAAATATAAATTCTAAAAAATACAAAAAAAACAACATGCACAAAAAAAAAATATTTAAATAATTCATAATTTCTACATTCTGTGGTTCACATGGGATTTCAGAAATTTACAAAAAATTTATGTTAATGGAAAATCCATCAATCAATTTTATAAACAACAAGGAGCCATTGTACGTAAGGAGTTTCTGATTATTATTAAGATTATTGCCCCTCATTTTGGCCTGTCATGTCAGATGACACTTAAAGTTCCAATGTGTATCAGGAACATGATGCGGTATTAGAACCACTTAAATGTTTTGTCTATGGATGGTTTGCCTTGAGAAAGAAAATAGAGCTCTTAGTCAGCCTTGGTCCATAGTTATAAGCCGCTATATCACTGCTCATAAAACTTAGTGTTTGAACCCATTTCGATGGGAAGCTGGTTGGCCGCAAATTGCATCATGGATGGTTTGTGGTAACATGAAGGCAGACTGCTTCCAGGCAATTTGTGTTCCTATAATTTATAAATGGCAGTAGGGATCTACATACATCACATCAGCAGTATCAGCAGTTCTTATTGGACATTTACTATCATTACTTTTAAGATGGAAATTAATTCAATGGTCCAGAATGATGAATATTCAGATTAAAAAGGACTTGAGGATGATACTTAAGTAGGAACAGAAAAAAAAAGTTAGGAAATTGAATATCTTTAAACAAAACAAGGAGGCTAGTGTTTGGATGAACCACGTCGCTATCTGGGATCAAAGGGGTATATCTTCATTTCCCACTACATTCAGAAAAATTAATTCTATTGGGACTAATATAATAAGTTTTAGAATTTCTACTTGAAATGAATGATGAAAATGTATAAGATAGCCTTAGTTCACGAAGACCAATGATTATAGGTATTTCATACTCGGTGGCAATTACTCTAAAAAAAAATGTACAAATAAATAATTAAGATTAAAAAAAATTCTGCAATCATTCTTTTTTAAGGGGTTCAAAAAAAAAATTAATATCAGTTTCATATTTAAACTAATACTTGGTTATAATATAATTATAATTTGTTTTTAATTATACAATTTTTCAAAATCCCATTCCTCCTTTAAACAAGCGTTTTGGCAATATTCTGTTTTGATTATATTTTTATTAGTTAGTATTTTCAGAAAATTTATTGATAAGAGGACATAATGTCCTCATATACTGATCTTAATGTTAAATATGGTAAATTGGTTCTTCTAATATCCTTACTTCATAATCTGAAATCTTATTTCAGATCCTCCACATAACATTTGTTCATCAACACAATTCCAATGCTCAGATTCTTCCTGTATCGATAGTACAAAAGTTTGTAATATAATAAAAGACTGTGAAAATGGAGAAGATGAAGAACAAGAATGTGGTATGGAAAAAAAAAATTAAAATAATTTTCATTATTAATATGTGCATGCTGAAAAGTACATGCAATGTTTCAGACAAAGTTCCCTCTTTTGCCCGATGTTCATTTGAAGACGGATGGTGCGGCTGGCACAATGGTGTTCAGAATGATCTTGCTAGCAATATGAACTGGACTATTAATAATGGGTCAACACCTACGTCATCAACTGGGCCTAGTTCAGACCACACTTTTCGGAATGAAACGGGTAGCTATATAATAAATATCTCAATAATTTTTTGTTTATGAAAGGTCATGCGATTGCATTGGCCCATAGTGTTATACAAGTTTCTAAAGTGAAAATTGTCATTAACTATAATAAGTTATATAATTCAAGATCAATTAAGATTTAAAATACTGGCTGGTCATTTTTAAAGAAACAGGCATATTTTCAACTATCTTAAAAAATTCATTATAAGATTAATTATAAACCCTCTCTTGTTGCAGGAATGTATATTTACGTAGAAATGTCAGGGAAACATTATCATATGGGCACAGTGGCTAATTTAGAGAGTCCTATCATCAACCCACCTCCTCGATACCATAACAATGTTTCATCACCATATTATAATTCATGCTATGTAAGAAAGATTTTTATGTAAAATTAATATAATTAATTATATTATTTTATAAATCAGTCAAACTTGAACCAATTTGCTTATAGATTTCCTTCTATTATCACAAACATGGACCAGCTAGTGGATCATTAGGTCTCTTCTTAATTGAATTGCAAGGAAATACTAACAGAACCTATAAAATTTGGTGGAGTTATGGAGAAAAGGGAAACAAGTGGCAAAGACAAGTTATTAGACTGCCAAGTATTACGCACAGGTTCTTTTTACTTTTAATAATTTATTGGTGTGAACCTTACCTTTACTCTCCATTGTTTAATAATACCCATTCACTATTTATAATTAATTAATATGAACTAATAAAGTTTTTTTATAACACATGTTAGTTCATATTTTAATTTTTATTTTTTATTTATTCTAATTTGTAGTTAATCACTATTCATATTCCTTTATCTGTACCTCTATTAGAATTTAGATGAGCCCTTGAATATTAAAGAAGAAGAATATAATTATATATATATATATATATATATATATATATATAATTATAATATTATATTATATATAATTATATAAATATATAATTATAATTAATATATATATATATATATATATATATATATATATATATATATATATATATATATATATATATATATATATATATATATATATATATATATATATATATATATATATATATATATATATATCTTAATATATATATATATATATTAATAACATATATATATATATATATATATATATATATATATATATATATATATATATATATATATGTTATTAATTAATAATAAAAATGTTTTATGAAAGTAAAAATTCTAGTTCATTTTTATTTTATCAGTTGAAATAATATTATCATGACATATTTTAGAAGTATGTATTAAATGAACTCATTATCATAGCGTAGTTACATTGCTAACTATGAAACATGGAATCTCAAGTAAAATTCGTGGGGACATTTATGATTTTTTCCGGAAGGGTTAAGTTTGGAAACAGCTCTAAAAACCTACTATACACAAAGAATTATTTGAGTTAACATGAAAGAAGTATAAATATAGTTTTGACTAATTTTAAGTATAATTCAGATATTTATTTTTAAAAAGTAAAGAATTAAACTAATTTATTTTATATTTTTTATTATTATTATTTTCATAATTTCACACTTCCTCAGTCATTATTGGAAATTTTCGTCTACCCGAAATTAGGAATTTTTCATCTACCCGAAATTAGGAATTTTTCCAGGGAGGGCAAGGTTAATTTTGCTGCCCCTCATTTCATCCCCTCCCTCCTCTAATAAAAGTCAACATTTTTATAACAGTATTTTGGCTATGTATTTCGAAATAAATATCATCATCTTACAACTTTAACTCATTTTATTGACAGTATTAAGTTCCAAGCAATCAAAAACCAGCAACTAATATTTTTTATTGAACCTGAAAAAAATGTTGCTCGAATTTTGCTGCCCTCTAAATTTTAATTCCGGTCCTGCAGTGAGTCAAGAGTTAGGCTCTATTTATATTATATCTTAAAAATGTCTTAGGTTCTAGTTGTTCCCAAAGGTATTGCTTACTGAACCCCAGCTAGAATTTTTATGGAAAATTTTTCATCCAGAATCGAGCCACTGCAAGCAACTATTATCGGGAAAATCCCAAACTATAATAAATTAATATTATTATAATAGCCATTAATATTGTTTATTGCTGTATTATACGTGTATTCTTTATTCAGTTTTGTGACAGAACAGCCATTTGAATTTATTTGTGGTCTATTTCTATTCACTGCAAATTAGATATAAATAGTTTATAATAATTATATCAATTATTTTTAAGTTGTTTATTTAACCAAATGGCATTAAACATGTGTAAATCAATGAATAGTCTCAGTAGGGGTCTCTCTATTAGGTTGTGTATGGAGAGGGAAAATATTTTAATTATAGCCATTATTTACAACTATTTTACTTCTAAATATCTCCTAATTAAGCGATAACAGTCTAATTTTGAAGCATGAACAGTCGGTGCTGGGAGGTAGGAAAGTAGGGATTAAGTTTGAAATTATCTTATTAATTTATTGTTGAGTAAAAACATATGTGTCCCCTATTAAATGTTGAAGAATGAGTTACTATTTCAATTATAACATAGTTAATCATGCAGTCAAGTAAAAGTAAATCCAACCTTTTAAATAGAGAAAGTAAGCATCCTTAAAATTTAACTCAGATAACTAAAGTATTAAAAATGAAGTTATCCTGGTAATGTAATCGATAAAGTTGATTTTATTTACTTATCTGCTTTGTATCATGTTCCAGATATTATCTACAATTTGAAGCTAGAAGAAGTTTTTCATCCAGAGGCGATCCTGCAATCGATGATATATCAATGAGTCCTAAATGTTTCGGAATAGGTAATTAATAAATTTTTATTTATATTATATACTACTGTTAATTGTTGAAGTCAAAATAAATTAATGTAACCCATGTAAAGGATTAAACATGTGCTTACAGGAGTCCCAAAGGAACATTTACCCAAAGAAAATATGGCTAACCTTCACCTAGGTAATTTTAAAAATTGCTTGATTATTATTTAAAAAACAAGTAACATAATCTATTATTAAGCTGATGTATTCCTGTACTAGGTTCTGTAGTTCCTCCACCAGCTGTTACCCACCAACATTTTGTCAATAGTACATGTAAGCAAATAATCTAGTAAATTGTTACTAACTTACAAATAATTTAAATAGTTAAATCCTATTTAATTTAAAATCCTCTTTTAGTTTATCGCTTTACAACTTGTGGGGCAACTGGTAGAACTGGCCCATCTCCTGAACAGTGCCAGGAGACTTACAATAATAGTGATGTAGAAGTAACTGTTATATCTAAAAAGCCAATGTTGGGAATACAACAATGGATTGTTCCGGAGAGCAATTATTATACGTATGTATTATTGATTCATCTAACTAACTGAGCTTTTAAGTCTGGGCCTTAAGCCTAAAAATGGTACTTTCTATATTTCTATATGGAGATTGTTGAAACTAGATTAAAACTAAAAGATGATGGTCGGTGGTTCGATTAACAAATTAAAACAAACATTAAACTGTAAAACGTTTTTTACTGTTTTTTTAATTGTTTCATCGTTCCCCCAACCATCAACTATAATTTTTATATATAGTCTGTAGGATTACTTTACTTTTTCATGCTAAAAATATCCAAATTTATAAAATTTATGTTTTAGATATGGAGTCAAGTATTTAATTTTACATACTTCGAATTGGAAATATGAATACACCAGAAGAGAATATTCTTGTTTTTAAAAAATTTGAAATTTTTATTATCCTTGATTTATTAAACTACTCTGTTTGAAAAAAGAAAGATTGGGAATATAGTCTGTGCCTGGTTGTATATCTACTCAAGGATTAATAAAGTCTGATGCTCGTATTTTGTTTACTTCAAACTATACCTATTTTTATCATAAAATCAATCACAACATACTTGCTTTTATGTAAATCAAATTAATTGAGATCAGAAATTTATGAGTTTGAAAGAAAATTCACCACAACCCCGAGAAATCATTTAGTGATAAATTAAAATTTAATTAATGATTTAATAAGGATTAAGGTTAAATTTAATAAATAAAGTTTTTTATTTAAATAAGTAAATTAAATCTAGTTTTGTTCTTAATACCTTATCTGGCCTCGAGTTTCTTAGGCATTTAATAAATAAGAGACCGGATTTTGTCTTATTTAACAGAATCCCATTCTTTTAAAGATGTTCAATATTGGAGGTGACGAATGATGCCTAATGTATTTCTTTATTATGCTCCATAAATGTTCTATGGGATTCATATCAGTAAAATTGCTGAAAAATTCATTTTAGTAATACCTTTATCCTCCAAGTAATGGGTGACTACTCGAGTCACAAATGGTCAAGCATTATCACATATTAACCCAAAGTTGTCCTTATCAATTGGAGTGAATCAGTTCTGGAACCGATAGAGTAAACAGTCAAAGATTCATTCAGTATGATAATTAGTTTGGTAAAGGCATGGATATTGATCTCACTCTATACTGTAACTGTACATCTTTGAAGAGGCCATGCATGGTACATAAAGCAAAGTCCTCTCCAGGTCTTAACATCTAGCCTTCTTCATTTCATTTCCTCAAACCAAACCTCCACTCATCTGTGAAGAGAGCAACTCCTATTGTTCAAGTGTTCAAACAAGATGCTGATGTACGAAGTCATCTTTCTACTCAATGTCTCAGCAGTAGCAGAGGACTTGATTAGGGCATCTAGAGGCTAGGTCCTTACACTGTTTTATAGCTGGTCCTTACATTGCATACCATTTGGAGTTGTAATATTTATAATAATAATAAATTGTAATATCTCAAATGCGATTAAATGAGGATTTCGCAATAAAATGATCGCTTTTAGCTCCCTTTCGTAGTCGGCCACTTTCTCTGCAAACATGACTTCCAGTTGCCCTGCATTGCTGTGGAGCATTGGATGGTAGAGGGCAGCACACTCAGAACTTGGGATATGTACCAGATGCTACATATTTCTATGCATACTTCTTAACTTAAAATCATGCTTTTAAGAAAAAAATAATGATTAATTTTTTATTTAAATTATTGTTTCAAAAAATCAATTAACTCATTAGACAAATCGGCTCTGGAAAAGACAAAATCAAACCAATAATACCATGAGCTAAAGCCCTTTAAATAAAGGTAAACAAATAAAACTTGGTATGGATTTCAATATCCATACAATAGACTTTAATATATCATTAAACACATTAAACCAAAATAAATCACTGAGAGATTTTTTGGTCTCACATTTAAGTATTTCCAGAAATATATGTCATTGTAATTCCAATTTTATTTTCAGGATCATTGCAAGAGGAGCAAGCGGTGGTTTGGGAAGTGGTAAGATAGGACATAGTAGAGGGACTCATGTTCGTTCTGTGATGGAACTTCACAAAGGAACCAGAATATACATACTAGTCGGGCAAGAAGGAACAAGAGCATGTTTCAAAGTAAGCTTTTCTTAATTTAAGTTGAATAGCATCTGTTTCTTAAAATACTATGTATATATTTTACTGAATTGTATTACTCTCAAAATTCTTTACTCCAAACTGAACTGTTGAGAAGCCAAATATATCTTGAAAGATCACCTTCAATAATGATATGCCTTAGCAAGCCCATAGATTCAATGGCGATACCACATAAAGGCAACAACAGTTTGTTGCCTAAGTACCTCCCTCTAGTGAGCCCCATCAAAACATAATGGCGAGCAGCATAAATTAAAATCAATCCTTTGTGACTTTTTCAGATTCTTTTTCTGGTATGTAGGTGAACTGTAGACTCTTCAGCAAGACTTACTAAAGAATAGTAATTTTTCATGATTTTTTTTTTATATCTGTCATTTAGGTTGTCAGAAATTACTAATGACTGACCATCATTCATTCACTTGTTCCATTTTCACAAATGAGATATGAAATCATGGTCACTCTAATTGAGATGTTTGGCCGCACTATATGGTACTCTTACAAATTTTTATTGCTTGCGGTAGCACAGACAGCCTGGAGGGGTCACCCTATATATATATGTATGTATGTATGTGTGTATATATATATATATATAGTCAAGCCATTTCCTCGAAGGCAATGTAATTCCGCCATGGAAATAAAACTTATTTTTAATTAAAGAAATAATGATCCTGATGAGCTGCTGGGTGTTGTATTTCATTCAAGATTATTATAGATTTGTGAGGCTTTGTTATAATTTGCTTAATACTTAATTTTAATTTTAAACTAATATTACTATTTTCAGACTTTTTCGAGCCACAAGAAAACTCCTTGTCAGGACTCAAATCATTCAACTAAAACTTATAAAGGCAAACTTGCTGAAATTTCAAAGTTACCATTCCTCTCTGAGGGTGGAGGTGGTGGCGGTGCAACTTATATATTTACTGTAAGTTATAAAGTTGAAGTTCCATTAATTTTTTATGAGTTAATAACATACTAAATTTCTTTCTCTGCTTATTTCATAATAGATACATTAAATAAAATATTTTACTTCCTTGCTATCGAAGATAGGAAACCTTTGTATTCATATAGGAAACAAAAAAAAAATTTGTCCTCATAATCAAAAATTTCCACTAGTATTTTACGTTTATGCATGCACTACTGCTTTCACTTATGCTTGTGCAAACATGCTTATAAAAAAACGGTTTCATCCCATAGAATCTCTTCTCTAATGACTAATCATTGACCTTGAAATATGTGTAATTATGTACCCAATAGAAATGGTGAGGAAGCTATACTGGCCTAATTGGCAGATGTTTTTGTAGCATATTTACACTATATATGGAATAGAAAGCTTATTTTAAAATTTTATAAGAACATTAACTTCACTTTTTAAACCTATGATAGTCAATAGGATTATAATATTCTATAATCCTTCATATTTAAATATTTCAAATTCAAAATATGATTATTTTATTATACATTCAAGGTATCAAGAAAAGGAGAGAGGGCACCATTGGTTGTAGCTGGAGGTGGAGGTGGGCTGGCCCACAAATCATCTCACTCTAACAACCACCACAAGGATTCTATACAGCATGGGCATGGAATGAACAAGACTTTGTCACCTACTTCTGGAGATCAACATGGAGCGCAATCAGCAGGTTAGACTAATTTTTCTATATCAATATTAACTGAAATGTGAATAGTAGAAACATCACATGTCCATATTTTTTTAATAATTAGATTTTTATTTTAAAAGAATGTTTTCTCCATAGACTTTTAATAGGTATAGAAACCGTAGATTTCCTTTGAAAAATAGAGTAGTTATAAAAATTGTAAGTCAATGTGTATTTCAGAAATCACACCTAGATGTCTCTATCAAAAGTTTCCATTTTATTGGAAATTAGCAAGCTTATTTCTGTTCTATTTTGATTATTTTCTAATTAATGTAATTAAATATAATTAAATAATTAAGAAACCACACCTAGATGTCTCTACCAAAAGTTTCGATTTTGTTGGAAATTAGCAAGATTATTTCTGTGTTCTGTTTTGATTATTTTCTAATTAATGTAATTAAATATAATACTGTTCCTGAAGACATGCCCATAGAATTGTGTCTGTATTATGTTTTTTTTTTAATATAAGATATTTAAAAAATAAACCGTATCCTAAAAAAATTTTCAAAATAAAAATTACTCTGTTTATTAAATGTTTGTTATACCCTATGGACTAGAGGTTTATTTTATATTAATTTTATGCACGTATTATCGAAAAGTCTAAGCAATTTAATAGGCTTAAAATAATCTTAGAATATCCCAAAAAAACAAATAAGTATGAGTATTTAAATTAAATACTTTAAAGTATATTTTATTTTAAAATATGAGTTTTTAAACAAATGATAAGCAATTCAAAAATTATGTAACAGTAAACAATTTTTTTTTAATTCAACAATTATTAATGTTTTAATGTTCAAGAAATACTCAACTTTTTCCAGAATTCCTTTATATCTTCCGTATAGTCATTATCTAGCTATAAGTTTTTCTTGGTCTCTCGTATGAAATACTTTGTATTGTTTCTTCATATTACATACTCTTCCCATCGCTGCCGCATACGGTTCATCATGTATACCTTCCAAGGTACTTTCTTTCTGTGGAGTATTTCTTTGACTTCTTCACACCATCACTTGCTGCACATGTTTCTAGTGTTAATTTTTTTCTTTCAGATATAGCTTTTTTTTCCTTTCTTTTATGAACTTCCAGATTTCTTTCACAGTAGCTTTATGGTCTGAAAAAAGTAAAAGCATTCAAAGGCAAAAGAAATCAGAAGCTTAAAAGATGAAGGCGAACATATGATCACAGGTAAGATCTTGTGTAGATGGAGACAACAATACTCTTTCCAGCTCTCTGAATTCAGACAATCTCTAGAACATGAAATAGAGTGAATTCAAGTGGTCGAATATGATAAAATTTGGGAGGAAGATATTTAAAGGTCGCCGGAGAAACTATAGGTGGATAAGGCATCAGCCAGAGATGTCACTTTTCCGGACTTTATTAAATTTGGAGAAAACAAAATGATAAATTCACTGCAAACACTTTTTCATAAAAATATTGGATAATGAGACTATTCCGAAGGACTGGTAGAATAATTTCATAGCACCGATACATAACAAAGAGAGCGCAACTTAATGTGGCAACTATCAACCTGCAGGCCTGTCCCAAGTGGCCTATAAAATGTACCCCACTATTCTAGAAAACAGGTTGAGGCCACAGATAGAACCAAAATTATAAAGGAAAAACCCTAGCCGAGGTGAAGGTGCCAGCAAGGGAACGAGATGTGTAGTCTAATTGGCTAGAGGCACCTCCACGTTGAAAGGCATTAAAGAGTAAGGGAAAGAAGAAGAATTATTCAAAATTTACGTTTTGTATTGTCCAATCATAGATTCAATTATATTAATCAATTAACCATTTTTATTACATGCATGTAAATTAACATTGAACATGCGATATATTCCTTTTATTAATGGCTAATTATAACATTACAATCATTAGGAGCTGGAGGTGGTTGGTTTCGCTCAAATCATACAAACAATGAAAAAACTGGTTATGCTCTGGCACAAGGTGGCTATGGCGGTAAAGCTTGTTACAACAGCACGGATGGTCAAATGGGAGCTGGTGGTTTTGGTGGAGGTGGTGGTGGCTGCACTGCTGGAGGTGGAGGAGGAGGCTACACAGGTCAACAATGTTTATTATTAAAATTCCAAAAACTTCAACTTAAATCATCAACATTTTTTCTTAATCTAATAATATTTCTTTTGTCCACTTATAAAAAAAATAGACACTTATAAAAAAAATAAAATAAAGAAAAAGTGCCTGGCATTAGTCACAGGATAAATCAGACAGTTAGTGCAAAGTGCTTGCTACACTGTCTCTCAAGAATACTTTAAATGTAGATAATCAGGTACTTTTACCAACCCCCTCAGGGTCTTACTTAGATGTTAACACAAAACAAAGAAAAAAAAATTATCCAATGTAAAAAAAAAAATATAATGAAAAATTATGAATTTGTGTTATTAATGCTCTTTTTTAGCCACTAAGTATTTTAAAGTTTGTAAAGTAAAATTAGTTTATGGAAGGTTATGATTCTCATAAAATATTAAATGGTGAACTTGATTATCGATCATCTTTTTTTTTATTCTGTTTTCCAATATAAACTTCTTTCTAATAATTATACTCTTCCTAAACAACAGGCGGTGGAGCATGGTCACAAAAAGGTGATTATGGAGAAGGTGGTTATTCTTGGATTCAAGATGGAATGCTGCAAGATATAGTTCCTGGAGGCGGATCTGGTCCTGGTGAGGCCTATATAATTCCAGCAATAACTGGATGTGATTGTCAATATAGATGTATTGCATTGGACACTATTCGGTCTTCAGTTCTATGCATATGTCCTTCAGGATGGTATCTTGGCAATGATTCGACATCATGCATTTGTAAGAATTCTAATTTCTTTACTAGTGTTTCTATCTGTTGTGAATTGAAGTCAAAAGTGATACCTACAAAGAATAAAAAATACACTTAAGTATGTGAAAAAAAAAATAATAATTGTATTCAGCAATGTCAATTTTAGGCATATGGAATATAAATTATTTTTGTCTAAATAAATAAAATTTGTTTTTAATATTTTATGAATCATTTGAGCTAAAATCAAACTCACTTTTTTCTTAAAATGAAAAACCTGAGATATGAGGAACTAACCTCAGATGTTTGTTTTAGTGAACCATTCTAAGCCTGAGTTTTCTCCATTTCTAAAAATATTTTTGTTTACAATGATTGGTGTGGTACTAGTTAGTGGAGCAATAATCTGTTCTGTTTTATGTATGTATACTTTTATTTTATTCTTCTCATATTTTTCACATTTTTTACTTGAAATTTCATGTTTCACTACTTTTCAAATTTATTTTTTAAGATAATCGATACCAGAAGAAGAAGAACTCCATACTGAGAAGACAAGCAATATCTGGACCTGACCTACAATTGAATAGACTAAGAGTTGCATCTGATAGTATGATGACAGAATATAATCCGAACTACGAATTTGGTGGTAATGCTATTAGCATAAAGGATCTTAAAGAAATCCCTAGAGAACAACTGCGCCTTGTCAAGTAAATAATTTATGTTTAAAAAAAAATTACTGTTTAAATTTTTACCTTTTGCCATCATAAACATTTTTATCTATATGGTTTGCACATCCACTACGCTCCTTTACTTGCTGTTTCCCAAAACATACCATTTATCACTAATAATGTTAAATAAATGTTTTTAATGATAGAATGTACAGAGCTACATCCACCTAAAAGGGCCTAACAGGAACTTTTATGTTTTACTTATTCATGCAATAAGGGTTCATTAATACAAGACATGGATCGAGAGTGAAGTACTTTATTATACTTGAAAATAGAACAAAGGTACATAGCACAAACATCACAATGGCTATCCCAAGCTAGACTGCCGGAGCCTTCCCGGCCAAAACCCATCATTGCCATATTCTCGTAATGATAATAATAGAAGATAGTCCACAACACCTCTCCCCCCTATTATTCACTGAAACGAGGAGGTGGTCGGGAGATCCTACCAGGCCTAGTTACAGTGTGCTGCAGAGGCTCGGAGTAGTTAGGCAGTCTGTGTCCAGGAATGCTCCTTTGACCCCTGCGAGATGCAACATCTCTTTCCAGACGACCATAATCTTCTGTGAATCCATAGAAAGGGGAACTCGCACTTAATGCTGAAAAATGATGATTTTCGCTCAGAAATGGAGCAAGAGGTCCTTCGTCTTCTTGAGCCTTGTCATTATCTATAGTGTTATCAGAAGCTAGCTGAGGAGCATTATAAATCAATGATGCACTGGGAAGAAATGAAGAGTTCTGAGAGGTGGATGGGTATATTTTTGATCTATCCACTTTACTGGGCCTAGCCAGAGTAGTTCCAGTCCATTGCTCACAAGAAGTCATGGAATCTTGGTGAGAAGACCTAAGATGATCTAATGGAGAATCTATGAGTGAAGCAGAAGGTGACATGCCATCTATAGGTTCTTCAGAATAGCGTTTTTTGAGATAGAAGAAACATTCTTAATCACCTCACCTGAGAACAATTCCACATCGTAAATCTGTGCACTAATGATCTTATGAATAACATCTGAGATCCAATATTTCTTGTTGCGTGTATGCTTCAGCATCCACAGAGTTTCACCTACCATGAACTTGGGGCATGTAGAGCAGGCAATAGATACAGAATCTGATGCTGGATGAAGTTGTGAAAGATGTGTAGAAAACTTTCGGCCCATCAACTCAGCTGGTTTCCCCAGTAGTACTTGATGGACCGGTTCTCATGGCCCATAAAGTACGGGTAACACGGACAAGAATACCAGGATCCTGGACTTTCAATATTAATTTCTTCAGTGTTTGCACTATTCTCTCAGCCAGATCATTAGAAGGATGCCATGGAGGAGTGAAGTTTCAGGAACTATGTCAATTGTTCCGAAGTGAATTGCTGCCCATTATCTGTAACAACAACAAATGGCTTTCCAAAATCAGCAAGGATATAACGCATGAGTGTAATCAAGGTTGAGGCAGTTAAATTAGAGATCACCTTCACTATAGGCCATTTTGAGTATGCATCTATTGCAATTAGGAAATAATGCCCGAGAAAGGGTCCTGCAAAATCAAGATGTACTCGTTCCCATGCAGACTGAGCTTGAGGCCAAGCCCTATCTTTTGACCTTGGAGGTACATTGGCAACTGATTGGCATTCCTGACACAATCTAACTGTATTCATTATGACCAGGTCTACACTCGGCCACCAAACTATGCTGCGTGAAATGCCTTTACTGTAGTATTCACCTTGGTGGGTTGAGTGGATCAGAGCTAAAACAGACCTTTAAATTTTTTGGAATCACAACTCGTTCGTGCCTGTTTGTTAGCTTATAATCAAATGCACTCAAAATAATAGACCACCTTAACATTCTAGGACTGAGGTGCACAGGAGTGGGTTTGTCAGGAGAAAATATCCCAAGCAAAGGACGATGATCGGTGTTAATTTAAAATTTATGAAAAGCTACATAAGGCTCAAATTTTTTTACTGCAAAAACTATTGCCAGTCCTTCACGATCAAGCTGGGAGTAATTGCGTTCTGTGTTGGTCAGGGCTCGTGATGCATAAGCAATGGGGACTTCAGTCATCTTCCCAGATGATGTACCGTCAGACACCAGGTGGGAAAGAACAACCTCAAAACCAACTGGTGAAGCATTCGGCATAATAACCAGAGGAAGTTTTGGATTGTAATGAGTAAGGGCTGAGTCTCTGGATAGAAGTTCTTTGCCTGTTGTAATGCAGATTCATGTTTTTCTTCCTATACCCACTTAGAACCAACATCAAGAAGGTGATGCAGTGGTTCAAGGATGGTTGCCTTTTTTTCAAAGAACCTTCCATAGAATGAGATAAATCCCAATAGTGATTGTAGTTTCTGTTTATTCTTTGGAGCTTGAGCATTCCTGATAGCCAAGACCTTATCTTCTGTGGGGTGTACCCCTTTGGCTTAAAGCTGTAAACCCAGAACCTCAAGTGAGGTTGATTCCCAAACACATTTATCACCATTGACCTTCAAGCCAGTTTTACCAAGTATTTTCAGCATTTGGACTGGAATTCCTGAAGCATTGTCCCTTTGATATATATATATATATATATTGTAATGTCACGTTTTTCGGGTAATAAATAAATTAAACTTATTTTCCCTTTTTTATATATTTATTTGTTTTATATAACTTTGACTCTTATCTCAGGGTGAGTTACTAGACAACCAGACACAGACACACAGAACTATTACTAATACAAAACATAATACAACGTGAAGCGTCAATTATCTTAAATTTAACACTTTCTTCTTGTAGAATGATGACGGTGGTTTACGGGATATAATGAATGTGTGTTACCAAAATGATGATCTTGAATGTGGATCTAGTATTACGGGAGCTCTTAAGACGTCTACGCCGGTCCCTGGTCCTAACAACAATGGCCACTCTCCCTTTGTTGTCCGCTACACCAATCCAGGTTTCAAAAATGGCGAACTGCCATTTTGATTATCTAATACAAATGGACCATTTATGATTTTCTGAAGTTCTCATTTGATGAAAATCTCTTCTACTTCTTTTTGATTTTCTTAGATCAGGTTTATTGTCGAAGTATTGACAAATTGATGCAAGTGAATAATGAAAATGGTACCTGACGAGCACGCTGATAGACAGGAGGTACTGATCGATCTAAAATCAAGTGAACTTCAGGTCCTTTATACATATCAGTTCCGATGCCTGTTACAGTTGGAAGACTTGAAATGGTCCGAAGATACTCTTCCTTTGAGGCATCAAAAGCTGTAATGTGAGGAAAAATCAGATTTACTCCATGCAGAGTGATCTTAAGAGGGTCAAACAAATTACGCCCGATTAAATTAGGACCAACACCATCTACAACCAACACTGCTAAATGACTACAAATATGTTTAAATGTAACTGAGGCATTAAACTCTCCAATTATTGGTAAAGTTTCTGAACTCCATGTTCGCACCTCAAAACTTGGTTGGTTCAGCTGGGGAATGACCTCAGTATTACGGAAGATGCTTTGAAATGAAGCCAGGCTCATGAGAGTTTTAGGACACCCAGAGTCAATCTCAAATTCTACAGGAATTTTATTAATTAAAATTGCAGCAATAAACTTAATTGCAGCAATAATCTTTACTTAGAGCTGTAGACACTGTAAAAATGTTTTCACCCCTAAAGCTCTCTGTTCCAAAGTTACTATATGCCGATGAAATACCTGGAAAACTGGACATAGGATCAGGTGCCTCAGAACATGAAGAAACTGTCCAAAAATCCAATTTTTCAATTCTTTATTTCTTAAAACTAGCCATTCCATCCAGAATGATAATATTTTTATTATTTTTTTCTACCATTTCTATTGTATTTTAGACACCTTAAAATTTTTGTATAAAGAAAAATTCTCATTTAGACTGATGTTGCTGGTGTTTTGAATAATATATAGAATATTTTTAAAAATTAATGTAGTGGTGATTACGACAGATATCTGAAGAAACAAAATTTTAAGTAATCCCCATTCACTTAGACTTGTGTTGTCTCTTTGAGCTTAATCCATATATATGAATATATATATATATCTGTCTTCATTTGCTAATATTATATTACAAAAGTTCTTTGATAATTAACTTTTATAAAAGATCTTCGACAGTCTTTCAAAAACAGGTGTACAGATCCTCTGAGTAGGTTTTTTTTCAAAATCATCAACCACCTTAGATGTACATTTTTCCTAATTAATTTGAGGGAAGTGTAGCGATGAGCATTGAAAATTTATTATAACTCGTCGTTGAATAATTGTTTTTATTGCTCCTTCTGTCTAGCTGGAGCTTAGATTCATTATGAGAAAATAATGTTGTAAAAATAATATAATAAATAAATTTTATTTTTATTTATTTAATTTTTTTTCTAATTATTACTTTAAGAATGATTATAAAATAGTGTTACTCAAAACTAAAATGATTTAGGAACATCAATAATTCAATATAAAGCAACAGAAATAGAAAGTGAGGGAATCGCTAATTTTTCTTGTGTTGAGAAAATAAGGCACGTTTTAACGTGTCTATTTTCTATCTACGCCTATTTAACTCTGCTGGGTTAAATAGGAACACTACAATAAGTTCTTCAGTTTCTGTTACATTGTTAGTTCTCTTTTTTTTTTTTCTAATCAAATCTTTTGCTTCCAGCATTCTGGGCTTATATTATTTAGCATTTTCAAGTCAAATGCAATCCTTTCCGATTCAATGGCAACCATTACGGAGTCTAATGCAATCTTCTATCTCAAATGAGACACATTCTATTTGAGAGCCACAATTGATTTAGTAAAGATTGCATTTGATTTGAAATAGATTCCCTTTAATTTGGAAAGTGTTTCATTAGACTTTGAATGAAATGCTACATAATTGCTATTGGCTATTGTCATCCTTAGATTAGAGATGGTCCTAGGCATCAAGATTTTTTTTTTTTTTCCGAATAGTTAAAAACTGTTTCATATAAATTTCTTGCCTTGTCAATTATTAAATAATTTTGAGATAATTGAAATTACTCTCAATATTTTAAGTTCTTAAAATATAGGATCAGGTATTCGCCTAGCTTTGTCATTGAATATGCCAGTTTTTCATTCTGAGACTATGTATGATTTCACTTACAATGATTAATAAGTATCAATATTATAAAACCCTTAGATGCGTTTGACCATATCAGTCGTTTACACTTGCCAAACCATCATGCCCATTCAGTATTGCGGGTACTGCGGGTTGATTATTTTTTCCCTGTGATTATAGCCGTTCTTTGTTCTGGATACCTCTTTTATTACTATAATTGTTGAAAGGTTGAACCATAATGGAGAGTTACATTTTTAAGCTTACAATTAAGACTATACCTAAAATAAATAGTTTGAGTAGATTGGGATAATTATTTTTACAGAGCACTTGGACAAGGAGCCTTTGGTGAAGTATATCAAGGTTTCTTCAGACACAGAATAGGAGATGCAGTAGAAATGCCTGTTGCTGTTAAGGTGAATTATGATTCAGCTTCAAACACATTAACTTGATATTATTGATATTGTCATAAATATTAATTATTCAACAATTGGAAAGGAGCATTTATTATTAAATAAATTTGTTAAATCATTATCAACAAATTATCTTCATCATTTAGTAAGTATCATGAATAAATATTCACTTATAATATTTTCAGACACTTCCTGAATTGTCATCGACTCAGGCAGAAACTGATTTCTTGATGGAGGCACTTATAATGAGCAAATTTAACCACCCTAATATCGTTCACTTTATTGGAGTTTGCTTTGACAAGCATCCTCGGTTTATTGTGATTGAACTATTAGCAGGTGGTGATCTGAAAACATTCCTAAGAGAGTCCCGTCCTAAGCCAGTATGTCTTTCTGATTTTTTCATGTTCCTTTCACAAATATTTCCGTATTTAAGATATTTCTGGTTATGTAATATTTACTGAATTTTATTATATTTTTTAAGACCATGTTAAAAATTTAATAGTAATAATTCTAAAACACAAAGTCATAGTATGTTAGAGCAAAATATAAAATAATTATAAATTGTTTTTGAATAGTTTAATTGCTGATTGGTAGTTTAATAAAAATTTATTAGTCTTCTTTCTTATAATTTCTTAGGAAGTTCATGTAATTATTTTATTAAAGGGCAAAATATAACTTCCAATTGTAATCTACTTCTTTATTCTTTTAACGTTTTGGGGAAATATTTCCTCCTCATCAGAACATTCACTACTAAAATTAACAATTATTACATCTATCAACATTTTATAATTTACGTTAACAGAATAAAGAAGTAGATTACAACCGGAAGTTATATTTTGCCCTTTAATAAAAATGTATTCTAATAACTTATTGCAATAATAAATGAAATATTTATTCCTTAATTCTAAATTACTTCCTGTTATATTTTTATTTTTAGGATCGGGCTTCTCCTTTAACAATGAAAGACTTGTTGATTTGCATTGTTGATGTTGCAAAAGGTTGTAAATATATGGAGGAAAATAGATTTATACATAGGGATATAGCGGCTAGAAACTGCCTTTTGACAACAAAAGGTCCAGGAAGAGTTGTAAAAATAGCAGATTTTGGAATGGCTCGAGATATATATAGGTGTGCAAGAAGAATACCTGACTTTTTTAATTATTTTATATTAATAATAATGTTAAAATTTATTTTACAAATTTTGCAGGGCTGACTATTACAGGAAAGGTGGTAAAGCAATGTTACCCATAAAGTGGATGCCTCCGGAAGCATTCCTGGATGGCATCTTTACAACTAAGACTGACGTTTGGTAATGTCATTAATTTTTTTTTCCAGTAAAAGACCAATAAAGTTATTACTAACTAGATTGAATTCCATCAATATTATTACGTTCAATAATTCGGGATGATGTTCAAAAAGTATATTACAAATTGTTATGAATAATGTACCAGAAACTATTCTACTGTATTCTAATTTATTAAAGGATACCTATCACTTAATTAAAACTGATTTATAGATATCTCACAGATTCAAGGTCAAGGTTCACAGATTGTATCTTGACTTTCAAAAACCAACTCCTTTGAGATTATTGATCCAAACACATAGAAAGAACTTTATGGCCAAAAAGCACCTTTATTATCTATATTCGACTTTAACTCTATTGTTATTAAAAATCAATAATTTAAATGAAGCTAGAGTAGGTTATTTAAATTACACAAATCTAGCATGAAGTATTTTTTTATATCAGGAACAATATATTTAAATGATTTAATTATAAAAGAATATTTATTTATTTTTTTGTTTTATCTTTTCTAAGAAATATTTTTTTGAATAAAATTGCTAATGAAATATTTATTATTCCTAGCTTCATTAAATATTGTTGTTAAATATTTTAATCAATTCATCTCACACATGAAGCTGATTAACCTGCTCAACTGCCTTTCTCCAGTCTTTCATCCTGTTAGCCAGCTTACTTCTTTAAGTCATCTATGATATTTATTCTGTCACTTCTCCTTAGTTCTTCCAGCTGATCTTAATTTCAATCTTCCAATATAAACTATTCTAGCTTTCCTATGCACATGTTCCAGCAATTTAGAAAGTCCTTTGCCTTAGAATGTTTTTTCTAAGGACTCCATTCTACATTTTTGGCCCTGACATAGGCTGTAGGCACTGAAGAGGCTAAATCTACCATTCAAAAATTTATCAAAGCTAAGAAAAAAAAAACATGTTAATCAAGACACTATTTGCAGATTATAATCTGGCCTTTATTTTCTTATCCTCATTGAACAAATTATTTATTAATGATATAAATGTTAGGGAATTATTTATACACAGATAAATGTAGTCTTGAGATAGCTTAAAATTTGTAATGTCTTGTTGTGAAGTGCTACATTGGATGGATGGCCAATCTTCTTTCTTTAAATGAGGATTTCAGTATTTTCTTTAATGGTTTGGAACGTTACTCATGTCCTGCTAGATGATCATAATTATAAAATGGATCCATTATACGTTAAAGTGGCTAATTATTAAGAATTTAATTTACTTATTACATCAAAATAATTTAATTATTTCACAGGTCATTTGGCGTTTTGATGTGGGAAGTGATGTCACTAGGATATATGCCATACACAGGATGTGCAAACAGAGAAGTCATGTCTCTTGTTACCAGCGGGGGTAGATTGGAGCCTCCGACAAATTGTCCATCACAGCTTTATGCAATTATGACTCAATGTTGGCATCCTAACCCAGAAGAAAGACCATCGTTCTCTCTAATATTAGAAAGGCTAGGATACTGCATGCAAGTAAGTATTGAATATTATTTTTTATGGCCAGTAATGAACTATTTATTTTTCCCATCCAAAATTTTGAAGATATACTTTAATAGAATTTTACATAAAACCAGGCTGGCTAACTTTGATTATCCAAATAGTTATTTAATCTTTGACAATAGACTTTGTTTCAGTCAATATGTATTAAATTATTATAAAGAAATTGAAAAATTACATTAATGTTACTAAAGCAAAAGCAGAAAAGAAATAGTTAATTATAGTCCATCAATGCCAATAGTTTATTACTGTGGCTTATAGTTACTAATAATTAATTGTTTATATCAGAAACCCGTTCACCGACATTTTTACTGAATTTGTGTTTCTTACGGAGTTAGTATCTCTTATTGTAAAGGAATACTGTTATGCAGAAATCTGCCATCTACTTTTCCGCTTTATACTTTATAATTTTCAGTGAATATTACATTTAGTGCAGAAACCCGACAACCGACGCCATACACTTGATTTTTCTTTGTTTCCAGAACACTTGAAAAAGTGCAATTAGTGGCTTTCTGAAATAAACGATTCAATTAATTATTCCTAAGTTAGTTCTTTTTTTTTTAATACAAAACAATTTATTAGGTAAAATTATGAAATAGAGTTGAATGTGGGCTGCTAGTTATAATTTTATGTAAGAATGGGTAGAAGTGAAGGCATAGAAGGTAATGGGAATAGAAGGTAATCAGTAGATTAGGCCTATCGATAGTTCAACTATATCTAAAACTGTAAACTATAAAATAGACATTCAGTCAAGCAGATAAAAATTATTTAGATAATCATATAATGTAATATCATCTTAATCATCAATATGTAATATTATCTCATATAATAATAATCATCAATATAAGAAACTTACAAATAAATGTTTAAATATTCACAGCAATTTTTTTTTACAAGAACTATTTTAATAATTAAAAATCATTATTATGCCAATGAAACAGAAATATTTTTGAGAAATCCCACTCAAATAATTACATTAACACTCTCGGTGCCGATATGATATTATGGAAATAACCCAGGTGCATATTTTTTTTCAAAAATTAAAGATGAAATTCAAAAATTAATAAGAAAAGAATGCATTGGTCGATATAAGGACAAAGTACATTAAATTAAACTGCTTGAAAGCTAGAAATCTACTGAAGCCAAATTTCTACCTAGATTAGTAACAAATAATCCAACCAAAGATGGTGGGATAGAAGGTGGGATAACACCTGAGGAGCATCCATTCCCGGAGAAAGACAAAATCCGGCCTGGGCGGGTTAAAATTTATTTTGTGGCAGCCCCACATAATTAATCTCGACATTCTCACTCTGGTTAGAATAGGTTGGTAACCTGTAAGATAGCCCATCCTGCTTGCCTTAATAGGAAAGGAAAGGAGGTTAAACCCCAAGAAAAAAAAAAATGACAACTTTTTACAAGGGCCAAGAATACATTCATTATTCAACTAGCGGTTCCAGCATTTACTGAATTGTATAGCAATTTAAAATGTTTAAGTATTCAAAATTAAAGGATAATAAAAAGATGGGCTTTATAAAAAATAACCAAACCAAAGTTTAATTAATCTTGATTTATTATTTAATTTGGAACCATATGCTTTCTACCAAAGTTCTTTATTTTTAAATTAACATCAACATTAAGAATGTAGAAAAATGTATGTAAAATAATGCAGTTAAACTTAACATTTGTATACAGGATCCTGATGTCATAAGAGCTCCATTGCCAATATATGCCAAACCTCCATCTTCCGAAAGGGACACAACAATAATGAGGCCTACTGGTCAGGAAGAATGTATTCAACCAGATTATCTTGTGCCATTGACTGGTCCTCCGGACTGGGAGCTTGGAAATAATCTTCCCGAGTCCCGATCTACACAGCCACTTCTCGACAACTCCTCCTCTAGTGGGGCTGGCTCCCCGGCGACCAATAACAATAACCCCTTGAGCACCATACCTGAGAAACCTTTCCATGCTAATCATATAGTTGACCAGGGTGTTTTTATTATATCATCAAATTTGAAAGCAGACACTGAAATATCATGCTAAGGTAATATTTTTTCATATTTAGCCTTTCCAAGTCAATTGTAACCTTTTCCAAATCAATTGTCACCTTTTCCATTTCAATTGTAACTTTTTCCATTTCAAATGTAACCTTTTCCATTTCAATTGTAACCCTTTCCAAATCAATTGTCACCTTTTCCAATTCAATTGTAATCTTTTCCATTTCAAATGTAACTTTTTCCATTTCAATTGTAACCCAACCAGACATGAATTAATTCAATATTATTTATTTTATTATTGAAAAATAATTATTTTAATTACATTAATGACTTTTGAAAAAATTTCGGCATATTCTTTCGATATTTTTTTGGTCTATTAGATATTTGATTTTAAGTCCTAATTTCAAGTAGGTAGTTTAAATTTTTGAAATAAAATTGTTGTTTATTTATTTTTAAATATTTATTATTTTTTATTTATTTAATGGGGGGGGAAGGATGGATTTCATGGATTTGGTGATAGTTTATTAGGTTTTGAAGTTGTTAATGTCAAATTTACTACCGAAATTTTGTTCGACCACGAGTATTTCTACTTAATTACTAGTTTTCAAAATTCTTCGGTATAGGTATCGTTTACTAGGTTTTCAAGGGCGCTATTTCCGAATTCACTATAGGATTTTAGATCGCGCATGCGCATTTCGTTTTTCCGTTGCTTTTGAAGATTTCTAAAGGGATCGTTTATTAGGTTTTAGAGGGTTTTGATTCCATTTTTTTAGTTGGGTTTTGGTTCGCGCATGCGCGTTTTGCATTTCCGTTACTGATGGAGTTTTCTATGATATAGAGATCGCTTATTAGGTTTTCAATGGTTCTGATTCCATTTCTTGAATTGGATTTAGGGTCGCGCATGCACATTTCGCTTTTCCGTTGCTATTGAGTATCTCTATGATAAAGGGGTCGTTTATTAGGTTTTATAGGGTTCTAATTTCATTTTTTAAGTTGGATTTTGGATCGCGCATGCGCGTTTTGCATTTCCGTTACTTTTGGAGTTTTCTGATATAGGGTTCGTTTATAAAGTTTTCAAGAGTTCTGATTCCATATTTTAATTGGATTTAGGATCGCGCATGGGCATTTGGTTTTTCCGTTGCTATCTCTATGATAAAGAGATCGTTTATTAGGTTATCTTGGGTTCTGATTTTATTTCTTGAATTGAATTTTGGATCGGGCATGTGCATTTCACTTTTCCGTTACTGTTGAAGATTTCTATGATAAAGTTTATAATTTATATATATTATTTATAGTTTATCCTTTATTAGGTTTTCGAAGGTTCTAATCGAGCATACGTATTTCGAATTACTATTAATGTTGACCTATTTTTGGTACAAGTATTTTCGAGTTCATAATCGGATTTTTGATCCCACCAGCGCATTTCGATTTACTGTTCTTATTGAACTTTTCTTCGTTTTTTAGGGCCGTTTATTATATTTTCAAAGGTTCTGATATAGTTTTTGGAATTGGATATTTTATGAAACATGTTCATTTCAGATAAACGTTACCACTCACCTTTTATTCGGTAAAGTTATTGTTTATTAGGTTTTGTAGAACGATATACTCAAAAAAATGTCAAATATAATTGTAATTTGAAATGCACATGCTCGATAAAAAATAAAATTTGAAACAAGCGAAAACCTAATTAACGATTTGTGTAATAAAGAAAATTTCAACGGTATCAGCAAATGGAAGAGCGCTGGCGCAATGAATTCCAATTAACAAAATCGAATCAGAATCTTCGAAAACCTAATAATCGATATCCGTACCAAAGAAATGTCAACAGTAACGGAAAAGCGAAACGCGCATGCGCGATCCAATATCCAACTAAAAAAATGAAATCAGAGCTCTCGAAAACCTAATAAACGATCCCTTTATCATAGAAATCTTTAATAGCAACGGAAAAGCGAAATGCGCATGCGCGATCGGTAATCCGATAGTGAATTCAGAAATAGGGCTCTTGAAAACCCAGTAAATGATATTCACACCGAAAATTTTTTAAAACTAATAATTAAGTAGAAATACTCGTGGCCGAACAAAATTTCGGTAGTAAATTTGACATTAACAACTTCAAAACCTAATAAACTATCACCAAATCGATGAAATCCACCCTCCCCCCATTAAATAAATAAAAAATAATAAATATTTAAAAATAAATAAACAACAATTTTATTTCAAAAATTTAAACTACCTACTTGAAATTAGGACTTAAAATCAATTATCTAATAAACGAAAAAAATGTCGAAAGAATATGCCGAAATTTTTTCAAAAGTCATTAATGTAATTAAAATAATTATTTTTCAATAATAAAATAAATAATATTGAATTAATTCATGTCTGATTGGGTTACAATTGAAATGGAAAAAGTTACATTTGAAATGGAAAAGATTACAATTGAATTGGAAAAGGTGACAATTGATTTGGAAAGGGTAACAATTGAAATGGAAAAGGTTAAATTTGAAATGGAAAAAGTTACAATTGAAATGGAAAAGGTGACAATTGACTTGGAAATGCTATATCTATCTGTATGATTTTGTATTTGTAGCTGATAACCATTTTAAAATTTACTTATTATGATATCTTTGAAATTCAGAAAAGGTAGGTAATGTGACCTCCAAAATATGTCATAATAAAGGAAAATAATTAACAAAATTTGGTTTGAGAAGTTTTTAACTTTTCCTATTTTTAATATTTAAAAAGTCACCAGTTAAAAAAGGCTAATAATTGACAATTTTAACTTATTCTAATGCAGTGCCTTCTGAATTTCAGTCCACGACCTTGTCCTCCAGAATATTTAGTATATTGGTGATGGTAGTACAAATACTTCAATATAATCTTGTACATGTTCAGGTAAGTTTTTACTCTGGAGCAATGTAATGCGTCTCTAAACGATTTTGCACAATAAAATAATGCAAACGTTGAATGGGTACCGGGACACTCAGACGTCCCAGGCAATGAACAAGTCGATAAGTTGGCTAGGGAAGGTTCTGAGAGCATCTCTAAAAGTCTAAAGTTCAAAATGTTGGTTCACTATGGATCGCATAGCATCATGAAGTAATAAATTCATTGAGCATATGAAAATTCAGTGAATAACTCATGTTGGATAGAAGTTATTGCTATAGCATACTGTTGTATGCTAAAAGCCTAATTGGTCACAGTGCAGTATGTCAGGAAAAAAAAGAGGGTAGGTATAGATAGACAATAATAGTGAAAAAGGATGCCATATGTAAATGGTCCCACAAGACCTCTTTTGTAGAGATTATGATCAGCTCTTGAACTGAAGGTGGCTATTAAAAATTTAATATGATTTGGTCTTTATTTTTATCATTTCTAAAAATATAATATATCTAACAATAAGTTTATCAACAGTCAATATTCAAACTGATGACCATTTTTTTCAGGTTCTATGGAAGATAGAAGCCAGTGTAGTACAGGGTATACTGAACTATAAAATAAAGTCTAGTGGCAAACCAAAGTATATTTTTGAATTTTATGAAAAGGTAAAGTAATGGAATCTAATATGGAGTGACATTATGCATAACATAAAAATCACCCAATAAAAAGCAATGGCCTAGTTTATTTTTAGTATTCAGATATTCTCCAATAATTTACTTTATGCTTCTACAATCATCAGTTATTCAATTAAAAATATAAAAGATAACCTTGATAATAGAATCACACAAACATAATAAATTAACTAGAAATACTACATTCAAATGTTATCTAATTAATTTCAACTTAAATAAGTTGAATTTTACTGGAATTCAAAAATGAAATAATTTTCACAAATTTAACTAGCCAAGTGATAAAAACAGATATTATAAGATGATTGTATGTAGCTTAGAATTAGAACATAACTAACATACTGTTTTTGTTACCATCTATAACATTTTAGATTTTTATCTACATAATTTTTAAGATTTTTCTTTTTTAGGTTTAGTTTGAAGTGAAACTGATAGACTTGTACTACGAGACAGTAAATGATATAAATATTTTAGTTTGTATCAGATAAAATATGTACAAAATTAAAGGATTAAGGCCAAATGTAAAGCAAATATACGTTTTTTTTTTAATTGTAAAAGGATGAAACATACAATTGTGAAATCTATAATATTTAGGATAATTATTAGGTAAGATCAAAGTTGATTTTCTTAAATTGGAAAAATGGATTATTTTCTTCAGTATAAAATTGTATCTTTTAAATTTGTTTCTATCAAGTTTTTAGATTAAGAAATCATTTTTAAAATGACATATAAGCCAGCGTAATTAGTGATCTGCGATCGTAATAATTCCGGTAGTTCCAATTTTTTATGTTCTATGAACTGATCCCCTTGTGTAAAATCCGAGTTTTCGACTTAGCAGCGTCTGAGCTCGCGCCGCCATCTTGAAAAAACTAGCCAGAATCACGGAAAAATCGTTTCTCCCCGATATATCCCCTTTCCAATGTAAATTTCGGTTAAAGTACCTTGATTAAATTTTGTAGAGCATAAAATTTCCTACGAACTTATATTTATAATTATCTTCCAGCTCAATAAATAATCGAGGAACATGCGTACAAGTTCGTAAAGACCAGTAAAATGCACAACAAGGTTTGATTTTTTCTGAGCACCCTGTTTCTAGTTCAGTTTTGAGAAAAATTAACTAACAATAATATAGTGGAACATAAAATTTCATACAACACTGTATGTTCTTATTTTGTCTATTATGCTAACCCACCGAAAACAGACCAAAAATTGAATAGTATTTTGAATTCCACCATGTCAAAAATTTAAAAAGCGGTGAATTTTATTTTGTTTTTTTTTAATTTATTTTATATGCAATTGTTGTTACTTTCGTAACATAGACATAAAAATAAGGGAGGTTGTACATAGGAATGGTAATTTTATTTCTCGTAAAATTAACATTTATTCACAACAACTAAGTCATGAATATAACAACAATAATCAATTTTAATTTTTCTTGATATTATAATATAGTTATATTTAACTCATTTACATCTGGGGTGATCCTGACCCTTTAATTAAATTTATCCAAGTTACCACCCACCAAAGATGCCGTCTGACATCACGCTTCAAGAGCATACTTGCAAGTTCAGACTTGGCTTTGTTACGGTAAAAATCCAACTGAATGGGGGTGGAAGAAGTATGCCCTTGGGTTACTAATTTCAGTACCAATGTTGAAGGAAGCTGCACCTCAGGCATTGCTGAACTTCATATCCTGCCAAAGCAAAAACAGGAAAGTGCACCCACTGAGGGTCAGGGATGAAATGCTCTCTACTCTGCATTCACTGCAAGGGCAACTCGTGCAGGAATGCTACTGAAAGCTTATATGGTGAAAACAAAGAATTTGGAGACCATGTTGCCACAAAATTGGCTGATGAGACGGATGAAGAAAATATTGAAGATGTTCCGAGACCGAGTAAGAGTCTGAAAATTTAGTTAAGGGACCAGGATCATCCCAAACTGATTATTGTACTTTCAAAAATGTAAATGGATTAAATATAATATTAGGAAATATTAAAACAGATGTTTGTCGTTGTATTCATGACATAATTGTGGCCAATAAATGTTAATTTTTCCAATGTTTCAATTTATTACCATTCCTGTGTACCAGTGGTGTACGCAGGAGAGATGGATCAGGGTGATATATCCCCTCTATAAGTTATATATAAGTTTTTTATTTTAAGTAATAGTTTTTGATCCTTAAAACTTACGTCTTATTCGGCAATTATAGAAATTTAATGATTACTGGCCTTCACATTAATTCTCTCCCCCGAACAAAAATTGAACTCCCTCTCCCCCCCCATACGCACCTGCTATATACTACATCATTTATTTTTATGTCTATGTTATAACTGTATCACCAATTGTAAATAAAATAAATTAAAAAACACTTTACCGGTTTTTCAATTTTTGACATGGCGGACGAGAACCTCAATACCTAATATTGATAAAAAAAAGTATAAAACATAGGGAATTTTTAATTAGAAAATAATAATAAAAACTGTATAAACTTGTCGTGAATTTCACAAACATAATGGGTCAGGATCACCCCTAATTGATTTTGAAAACTGTGAATGAGTTTAATATTAACTCTATTATAATTGAGAATTTTTTTTTTTATATTCATGACTTCATTGTTGTCAATAAATGATAATTTTTCGAAAAACCGAATATTTAAATTCATTACCATTCCTAAGTGCTGCCTCAGTCACTAATCTTAATTTTATATTGCAATCATGTTGAAGACAAACCGTGTTGACATGTACTTTTTAATACTATTAAAAACTACAAATAAAATATGCCAAAAAAGGAAGAAATCTAGAAATGAAAAGTTCAAAATACTACTCAATTTTCGGTCTGTTAGCACAATCAAGAACATACACGTGTTGTATGAAATTTTATGCTCCGCTGCATTTTGTTAGTTAATTTTTCTCAAAACTGTACTAGAAACAGAGTGCTCAGAAAAAATCAAACCTTGTTGTGCATTTTACTGGTTTTTACGAACTTGTACGCATGTTCAATACTTTATACCTCGATATTGAGCTAGAAGATAATTATAAATATAAGTTTGTAGGAAACTTTAGGCTCTACAAAATTTATTCTAGGTACTTTAACAGAAATTTACATTGGAAAGGAGATATATCGGGGAGAGACGATTTTTTCGTGATTCTGGCTGTTTTTTTCAAGATGGTGGCTCGAGCTCAGGCGCTGCAAGGTCGAAAACTCGGATTTTACACGAAGGGACCAGTTCATAGAACATATTAAAAAATTGGAACTACCGGAATTATTACGATCACAGATCCTTTTTCGAGCTAATTGCACTGACCTAATATACATTCAGATTTTAATGGAATTGATATTATAATGCATGGTTTCTCAACCTGTTTTTAACTGTAGTACTCTTGCAATCTCATTTATTTCCTATGCTCTATCCCTTTAGGTTATAAGTGAAAAAGTGTTTGCCTATTCCAAAATTTTATTTATTAATGTATAACATGTATTATAGCAGAAGTTTTATAGCATTTTTATAAAATAAAAACTTTTCATCATTGTGGCTTATAGAAAGAAATGAGCTTTTCCAAATCCTGTTAGGTTTAGGTAGAGATAACCAAAGATTTCCACCACCCATACCAACGACTCCTAGTTTTTAATAAATATTTTAAAAGGCTGAATTCTCATGCCTTGCGTCACTAAGGGAAAATAAACAATTAAGCCTCAGCAAAAGGAACAATCAGAAAGTTATATGCAATATCAGTAATATTGGAAGCAGGGCAATCTTATGCGGTCAGTTCATTGTTCATGCGAAACCATATGGTTTTAGGGAAAAATATCAAATTTATCATACCAGTACCATTGTGTGGAGGGGAAGTCTCCATTTTTTTAACCTAAGAAGCAGTAAAGAGTTGAGGAGAACCATATGGGAATATGTCTGAAAAAGATCTAACAGGAACCAAAGAATCTTTCTCAGAGTACTTCTATTCACTGCCCTTATTTTTTTTATAAATACATTTTAATTTGTTTTCCTGTAGGGCTCCAATACAATTTTCATCTGTGTCCTCTTAGGTTGAGAACCTGTAATATAATGGCTCCATAGTAATTCCAGAATGATTTCTTATAGCAGATTCAGAGCTATTAATAAAAGTGGATTAAAATATTACCATAAAGGTCAGATCTGAAAGAATATATTTAAAACATAATGGAAGACAATTAAAATATAAAATTATTAGTTATTATTATTTTTTATTTTTTAATAATGCTGAATGCATCGCAATATAGTGTAACAATTTCATTCAAAAAGAGTTAGGTAAAATCTTAATAGCAATTGAATCATGATACAAGATATTATAACACTGGCAATCTGCAATAATTAGTGAAAAAGGAATGAAACAGTTATAATCGTAGAACTTATCGTGAATGAAGATTAAATTATGCATCATTCTCCATCAAACTTGTTTCATTTTTGTGGCTGTGTGGAACTAACTAGGCTTGCCATTTGGACAACATAATGAGTATAAGAATAAAATTAACTTTGTCTAAAAAAAATAAAGGTAGTTACTGTGTAATATGCTTTAGTATAGTAAATGCTCATTATATATATGAACATATATATAATATATATTTTCAATAAAAATGGAGAAATATAGGATATGATTTGTTGTATTTATAAAAAAAATTCATGTGTATTTATGTACAAAATAAATTCTAATAAAGTTGTAAATATAAATTCTATGGAAATGTTCTGTAAAAATAATATATTTTTATTTTATTTTATTTTTAGTTATGTAATTTATTATTTGCTTTTGTTAGATATTATACTGATAATTGTAAGCGATTTGGAATTTTTGTACTGAAATTGTAACAGAAATGTTTATAAAGGAGTTACCACTATTAGATGTTAGTTGTAAACACATACTCGTACATATGATCTATATTGTACATATAGATTTATATATATTAAAACGGAAACGATGTTTAAACCAAAGTAAATTCATAACATTTATATTACACAAAAAGCTTTAAATATCAAAATAAAATAATTCTGATTAAAAAAAAAATAACAATTAAAAAAATAGTTTAAGTAAATTTTTTTCGGTCTTAATTATAAAAATGCCTCCCAGAAATGTATGTTTTGTTATTCACATAATTAATATTCCATTTGAAATGAATTAATGACAATACTGAAAAGATAAATAATAAAAGTAAAAAAGAACAAAATAAAAATATTGTAAAATAAAAAGGTGTTTTCTTAGGCATCTTAATTACTTTTATTTTTTAACTATAAACTATACAGGTTTCATTAATCATTGGAAGAAGGCACTCAATAATTTTTTAACTACATCATTAAAATTTATTGTACTTTTTAAATATCAATAAAAAAATGTTTGTGAAGAAGTTACTATTCAATATTCCCAATCAAAAATTACTAACATAATAGCCCCAATCTGTCAGCCCTTGTTTGATGTTCTATCATGAATTTGACAGTTCTACTTTTTTATGTGACAACAAAAATGAGATTATAAATATAGTTAAAGTGGTATTTAATACAGTTGTCTTCATAACTTTGATTTGTAATCTGACAGTGTGACCACTACTTCAAACTTAAAAAAATTAGAAATAAAAAATAATCCATAGACATCTTGCATCATAAGCAATTGTGTAAGTCATATTGGCAAGAAATTAAAGGAGATTTAGTATTAACCTCAACCTGTTTTTTACCAAATCTATCAGTAAAAAAAACGTCCACAGTCAAGATTTGTTTGGCAGAGCAATGACACCAATAGGTAGCCTTTGACTATACATGTTCAAATGTTTGGCAAAATGAGCATTATTATAAACCAAATATGGGCTTCTTGGGTACAGAAGTACAATTAATGAAAAACTGATAAACAAAACTTGATAAATATAGTTTTTTCTTTTAAATAGAAACAAGTGATTTATTTAGAATTAAAAGTTTTCAATTCAAAGTACAATTGGTTCTCTGTTGTTGGTTTTGTAAATACCTCCATGATAAAAAATTGTTTGTATACATAATATGCCCTATCGATCCAACCTAATCAAATATATGTAATGCTAGGCAGTGGTTTTGGTAGCCATTGTAGCCTGACTTTTATTGATGGGTTAAGCTACAATGATGACTTCAAGAGATAAAAATACAATCTTAAACCTATGTTAGAAATCAACATTTACAATAAAACATATCCGGGAGTAGCAACAAACAATAATGAAATTGAACGGAGCAAACATAAATATTGAAAATAGCACCAAGCTGTCTTATTCATATTTTTTTTTCTTGTTTAATTTGCAGATACAAAACAAAATTTAAGCTACCTTACATAATAGAACAACTAGTGGCATGAAGGTGGTTACGATCTTCAACTTTCAAAACAGTTCTGCAGCATTGGATTTCACAACTATTTACTACTGCTATTGCAACTTGTACTTGATATTAGATAATTAAAATATGTTTCAATCAACCAAAAATAATTAGTAATTAAAAAAAGAAACATTTAAATATTCATTTTTCAGCATCTAATAGTCTAACACGGTTTGATAAATTGGTTATTTAAAAAAATCAAAATAAATCTTTTAAATAGAAACACTAATATGATCGTCTTTAAAAAGATAATGGTCGCAATAACTCACCAACAAAATACTAGTATAAAATATATAATTAATATAACATTAAGTTCTTATAGTAAAAGATTCTCATATAAAAAAGAAATTTAACAAATAATCTAGATTATATGTAAACTCTGTAATTAAATTGTATTTAAGCTTAATAAACAACTTATTGAAAAGTAAATACAGCTTTTCTTTCATTTATCAATATAACATGTTATCTATTTTAATATGATATATAAATGCACTGATTAAATTGTAAAATTTAGAAGAAATAATGAGGCATAAAGAAACTAAATCATTTCTGGTATTTTATACTTTGAAAATATGACATAGATAAGTGAGAATTGATTGAATTTCTGTAAATTTTAAATAAAATTTTCAAAAAAGAAATATAAGATAAATGAAATTTGAACTAATAAAAAATCTTAAACTGTTTATTTTATTTTCCTTTTTTTTTTTTAATAACAAACATAGTGAATTAGAACACATATAATAATAAAGCTTTTTGTTGAATTATAAATTAACTGAATGTGTAATCAATGTACAATGAAATAGTAATATAAAATTATTTTCATGATTAAAGAGTGTGTGTAATTTTTTAAAGTAGCAGATTTATTGAATGATTGGTTTGGCATTTCTATTAACAATATAACTATGTATTATAAATGTTATGTTACTCTATTGCATTTACATATTAATTTTGCTCAAATATATGTAATTTATTAGAAAAAAAAATTAAATAAACAACGTATTCATTTTTTAAAATATGAATAGCTGAAAACTTGTTCTTTTTATATCTCCATTTAGCAGTCAGGCAGGATGATTTAGCCATCATCCATTTTCTTAAGTCTCTCCCCAACAATCCATTCTGGTGATATAGTCTATTTTCAACCACAGAGTAATTATTCTGCCAAGTTTCTCTAAATAATTATGGTACATCTGTCTTAATCATTCTCAAGGTTTAGCGCCCTTATATTATGCTCTCTATCAGCCTCTTAATCTTTCTTGTACACCTTCATTGTGCTGACATAGTCTGGCAATGTCACTTGAAGCTTTATTTTGTCTTTCTCACTGACATTACTCAAGAGATTCTCTCTCTCATTATGGTTTTGGTTCCTCCTTTTTTCATCTTGTATCATTCTCAGAAGCCTATAGCCTCCACCCTTCCCATTAGAGTGCCTTGGCTCTTCATATAGCCATTCCTTAAGGGCAAATTTGTCTTCGCATGAACAAACCTCTGAAATTTTAAATGAAATTATTAATACTCACAAAATTGACGTATTAGATTATAAAACTTAAACAGATTTGAAGCACAATGTAGCCGGATTAACATACAAAATTAATGAGCGTTTGAAAAATACTCAGAGAAAGAAATCGCCTTTTATGATAGATAAAATAGCTTATCGAAGTTTCACGGGACCAGGAAGACCGCAAAAAAAAGTTTGCATGTTCCAAAAACTAAGAAGCGGAAAGTACTACATTAAAAATCCAAAGGAATAGCTGTTACAGCACAGGTTGCATTTGATAATTTCGGTTAACGTGAAGCGAAAATATTTAAACTTGTGGTGGACCCACAATCATCATTAACAGCGACTAACATTATGAAAATTTTAAATGGTCATAGATAAAAAAAATAGTAGATAGTACAGTCGTGAAGAAGCCTTGCTTAAGTTAAGCTTAAAAAAGTCAATAAAAGTAAACAATATTTTCGAAATAAACAATAAAAGTGCACAATATTTTCGAAATAAACATCATTATTCCATAACATTAACTCACTTAATTGACAGAACTTAGTTTATTTAAAAGGTCAAAATAAACAATTCAATCAAAAAGCAGTAGCAAATATTTTTTACTTTGAAATTTATTGCCATCTGAATTCTGTCACGCGGAGCAAGTTCCTCCTTTTGCCCACCTCTTCTGGTCCTGTGGTTTCGGTTTACAGAGGCACTCGATTTAACACTTTTTGACTTGTCGCTAAGCGATTATGACGGACTTCAGTAAGAGAATAATTTTTCTACGGATGTCGATCCTAAGGATGAGAAAATAGATTAAATTAATTTGAATATGTCCACATTATTTTTCTTTTTAATAAAGTTGTTTCATGCTATTTCTTTGAATTAATAAATTTGAAAATTTAATTTTTTTAATTTATCGTCATAAAATAATTTTATTAATTATTGTAATTAAAAGCCATAAAAGGTTTATTTTTATTTATTTGTGACGAGCACGTTCATTGATTTTTGTCCTCCTTGATTGGCTATTGGCCGACTGTGCGCCGTCAGCGGAGCTCTGGCCCGGCGAAAAATTATACTGCCGGCCACTCAATGTTTCATGTTTATAGTTTAAAGAGAAAAGAAAGTGTTGTCTAGGTTACCAAGAACATTAAATTTTGACTCGATATTTCAAACTTTCACAGAAAATCAGGCAAGGGTTGTAATAAATAATAATAGTTTAAGCTCTACTAGCGTTATTATGAACACAAATTAAGTAATTATTATTAAATTATACTATCATTATTAAGTAATTAAAAAAAAATTGTGTTGTATTTTATGTAAACTATTGAAATTTTATGATTAAACTAGTATACCCAAGCGAGAACTCTCGCATAACATATCTTCTAATCCCAAGTAAAAGCGATATTAGGGAAACATATTTATTCGTATAAACAAATAATATTATCAAGAAAGCTTATTTAACACACACATTTGAGGAAGCTACATAGTTTGTAATGACTATGTTGAATTTACAGCTCATACTTAATAAGTATCAAGGTTACCCCACAGAAAATCATCTCTTCAATTTAGCAGTTAGGCAATTAGATACAGCTATACCATTTTCTATGTATAGTATTCATATTTAACAGTGGCAAACCTTTAGGTTGGACATGGGAAACAATATATAATTTCCCATTCATTAAAAGTATTTGTAAACAGACTCAAATTGATAAAAAAAGTTGCCATGACAACAACACTTAAGCAAGATGGCATGAGGCCCGTGCGGACCTATATCGTGCGTTATCTCGCAAACGGTAGGTTTTTAAGCGTTAAAACGTTCCGTAGGAGCGTGTGTGATATTGATGCCTGCGTCAAAATCTTTAAAACCTAACTTTTCCCGTCTCGATCAGCCGACTCTCAGTCGTCAAAGTTTTGAAACCTTCCAGTTTTTTCATCACTTTTATTTAAGCCCATGTAAGATTTTAAGAAACAAAATTGGAATTCGTCACTTCTCCGTGTAATTAATTCCCTTCCTTTTGATACCTCACTCGTCAAAATCCATCGCTCCTGAGAGCCGAAAAAGGGATCTATACTACCGTAATAATATATAGTAGTGGTTAACGGGGAAAGACACACTTCATATGTGTATTCACATACTTATGGTTTATTATTACCTACTTATAGTATTATTACCCATGGTCAATAATATTAAGAAATGGATTAAGGTGTTATGAAAACAAAACCTTTTACTAGGTTATATTAACCATAAGATATTGATTTATATTAGAAATGTAAAAAAATCCCATAATCATGAAACGGATATTTTCATGTTATCATGGCAACACTGCCTATTGTATATTCTCGTAATAAACAGTTGTTACCTTTGTCGTTCGTCAATGAATTGTGTCTTTCCCCGTTAATTTAATCATAAAATTCCAATAGTTTACATAAAATACAACACAATTTTTTTTAATTACTTAATAATGATAGTATAATTTAATAATAATTACTTAATTTAAGTGTTCAAATTAACACTAGTAGAGCTTAAACTATTTTTATTTACAACCCTCTTCTTGCCTGCTTTTCTGTGAAAGTTTGAAATATAGAGTCAAAATTTAATGTTCTTGGTAACCTAGACAACACTTTCTTTTCTCTTTAAACTATAAACATACATGTTTATAAATTAGAGTACATTGTCAGAGCACAATAAAAGTCTGTGATATTATTTATTATAAATTGAAATGATTTTTTTTATTTATATATATTAGTTCAACAAGCTTTTTGCCTATGTAGATTGTTTTTGTCAATTATTATCGCGGGACTCCTATAAGGCCGGGCTCTGGACATCCTATTTCACAAACTTGGGAAGGACTTTATTAGTAATCACAATTGCTCCATACGTTTCTTCAATCGGAGGAGATGAAGGCTGCTGTCAAGTCCAGAAACGTCAAATTGATGTTTCAATTCCTATCCCATGAATTCAATAACTTTAACAAAGTAGCTGTGGCCACACATCCTGTTCTTGAAGACTTCTTAAATAGTCCAGTCAATTGGACATCAAGGTCTAGGCGGAAAGTTTTAAAAATTTGCTCTTTTATGTATTTTGGTGTGCTGATTTCGAACTTCATCTCTGTCGCCGCAAATTTTTCCGAAAATATGTAAAAAAAAATATGTTTTCGTTTTTCCTCACGCAGCAAGAAAAACATGCATTTTTTTTTTTTTAGCTGCATCAACCAATACTAAATTAAACAAGAGTAAATTCCTAAATTTTGTACCCTATAATTCTTTTCCTCCGGGGCATCGTTTAGGAGCATCCGTTCTTAGTCTAATGGGGACCAGAAAGGTATCTTGTGGAAAGTTTTCGAGACGTTCTGAAAATTTGCTCATTTATGTTTCAGTCATGAGGCGGAATATCCAAATTAGTTTTCTTAGCAAGGACTCTGAGTAGAAAGTTTTAGATAAATTCTGAAAATTTGCTTATGGTTTTTGGGGTGCTGATTACGAATTTCAACTTTGTTTCCTCAAATTTTTCTGGGAAATGTAAAAGAAAAAAAATCCAAAATGAATTAAAAGAATGGCCTGGTTATTCTAGTTTTCAAACTTTTCTTTCTCTACAATTAAACTTGGCCTGAAAAACACATCTGCTGTTAACTGTAAACAAAATGGCTACTCTTTACCAATTTAACAGAACAGATTCCCACCAAGCTAGAAACTGCAATAGAAGCATAGTGATCATGGGAGACTTCAATGCTAGAACAGGCAAGGAACATCTAATAGCACATGGAGTAATGGGACCCCATGGTGGAGAACACATCAAAAATGAAAGTGTGCAACGACTTATTGATTTCTGCATTGAAAATGATTTACTACTGAGGAATTCATTCTTTCCGCATAAGCTCTTACATAAAATTACCTTTTCAGCCGCTGAGAGAAATGTCAACAGTGTCATAGACTATTTCGTATACAGCCGAGACATAAGAAGATATTTTTCAGATGTGAAAATAATCAGAGGTGCAGAAATAGGAAGCGACCACATACTCCTGGTTGCTGATACCCGAGTGCTCATGGAAAGAAAGCAGAAGATGAAAGCCTATTCAAGGATTGAAGTAGAGAAGTTGCAGGAACCTCAAAAAATGAATGAGTATGAAGTGGAGATAAGGAATCGGGTACAGAAATAGATGCAAATGCAACTCTTGACAATATCTGGATCCAAATAAAGGAAGTGGAATGAAAAAGAAGTTACGGAAGACAAAGCTATCTTGGAGGTCTGGAGACATCATTACATGAATCAGTTTGGTATTGATAATCACCATTCAACAAACCGAAATGGAAACTGGAATGAAGAAGAGTATGACGAGGTGATTGAGGAAAAGGAAGTAGAAAGAGCAATATGCAAACTGAAAACAGGAAAACCCCCAGGAAGGGATGGCATAATAGCTGAATTAATAAAGAATGGCGGCCCTGAGTAGGTGCGGTCATTGCAAGTTCTTTTACAGAGAGCCTGGGACGAAAAAAGGATTCCAACGAATTGGGAATATAATATTATAATACCAATTCACAAGAAAGGATGTCAGGGAGAATGCTCTAACTACAGACCCATATGCCTCTCACCAGTTGTGTACAAGCTATATACATCCATATTGGAGGGTCGCTTAAGACCACTAGTTGAGCACCTAATAGGAGAAGAGCAAGCTGGGTTCAGACCCGGGCGCCAAACCCATGACCACATTTTCTCACTAAGAAATATCTCACAGAAATCCTGGGACTTGGATAAAAATATGTACCTGGCTTTCCTTGACATCAAATCTGCCTTTGACTCGGTTCCATGAGATGAAATATGGGAAGTTCTCAGAGCGAAGAATGTCTCCAGAAACCTGACAGAGGCAATTAAATCTATATATCAAGATCCCAAAGGAATAATCAGGCTGAACGGGCTAGAATCAAATTATTTCAATATTGCAAAGAAGGTCAAACAAGGAGACAGCCTAAGCCCTTTGCTGTTCCTGGATGAAGTGGCATCCAGTCCATTTGTAAGAGAAGAACGAACAGGACTTTCCTGGGACATAGGAATCTTAATCCTGTAGTGACACAGCTTCTCCTGTACGCCGACGACATGGTACTTTTACTGTGGATAAGTTGCAGATGGCAGTTATGGAATTGTCTGAAGAGCTCCAACGAAAAGGAATGCTTATAAATACCAACAAAAGTAAGATCCTACAAGTTGGAAGAAAGAAGGAAGATATCCACATATACTGTAATGGAGAAAAATTAGAAGTGGTAACAGACTTCACATACCTGGATACAGTGATAGATGGATCTGGGAAGGTAGACGCAGAAATATCTAACAGGATTAAAAAGGCAGATACAGTTTACTACCAAATATGTAACACTGTGATAGGGAAGAGAGAAGTAGGCAAAGATGTGAAGCTACACATCTTCAAGACAGTATATCTACCTATACTTTTATATGGAGCGGAGAGTTGGATATTAACAGACCAACAGGAGAGCAGAATTACCGCTGCCGAAATGAAATTTCTGCGAAGGACGATTGGGAAAACAAGAAGAGACCGAGTTCGCAATGAAAGGATTCGTCAGGAACTGCAGATAGCCCCACTGAAAGAGCTCCTAGAAACTCGTCAGCTAAAGTGGTTCGACCATGTTATCAGGATGGACGACCACAGAGACCCTCTAAAGACCATGGAATATGTCCCAGATGGCAGAAAACCTAGGGGTCACCCTAGGATGTCCTATCTCAACTACATTGAACGACTCTGTAGGGCAAGAGGGAAGGACCTCCGACAGGCGAGGAACCTAGTTAGAAATAGGGAAGAATGGAATTCCTGGCTGAATGCTCCTCTACACTGAAAGGCACTAAAGAGGGAAGCTAAAGAAGAAGATTCCCACTACAAATCCAAAATAAAACTTGATAAACTGATATTGTAATAATAATGTTTATGGTATATCTTGCATTACCCAATTTTAATAGTTCTCCTAATAGCATATTATTACAATACAGAATTAAAGATGTTACAGCCTGGGTTAAGAAAAAACATAAATATTCTTTTTTACTGTTTATCTTGAATGTTAGAATTTAGTTATCTGTTGATAATTTATTATAATTACTTTTCCTTTATATGTAGAATTTAAAATTATCACTAAAGTAATGCAGAAAAAGTTAAAAATAAAGTGAAATCACTTATGGTCTGCCATGTTACATAAATTTTGAAAATGTCCCTATCATCATTTCATAATGCAACTGAGACACAGCTTGCTATTCCTTTTGGGCTCAATTATCTGAAACAGAATGGGCATTCTTTGAAATTATGGGCAATTGTCAGGATTCCTTTACAATTTTGACATCTTGGGGACAATTCGTTCGACCTTAGGTGAACATAGATCAGTCTCCAATGTTCAATTCTCAGCCGGGTTAGGATTACTTCTTCTCTGCACTTGTTACGACTTGAGGTCAACCAAAGCTTCACTTCTCTATGCTTTCAAGCTTGCCTGGGATGCTCTTGTCCCATTTTTCTTTTCATTCATTGAATATTTTTTCTTTCAAAGGACGCGCCACCTCTGATGTTAGAAAAGTCCTACCTCAGCCAGAGAGCATAAGAGCCTCTTTGGCAGCCTTACCTTATAATTTCGTTACATGGTATTCCAGCATGTCCAGGCACCCACACACTAGCAGTGTATCAATTTTTCATCTTTACTCGTTATTTTAGAGGTTTTTAGAATTCTTTGAATTCCTGAATGGATGGAATACATGTTGTCGAGTGCTTTTAAGGTGCTCAATGAATCCCAGACTATGGATTATTATTATTGAATTCTTTATAGGCAGTATTCAGGAATAATAGAGTCATTGCAATCCTATGCACTTCCATGGTCTACTAAGCACTAGTGAAACTGTTTCCAATGAAGGACTCATTACTGAATAAAAAAAATTCAAAATATGGAAAAATTTATATGTATACATTTATCAAAACATAAAAAAACTAACAAATTATCTTCATCAAAACGAAATAATCATTACAACAATCTACAAATAAAATTACTCAAAATTAATTGATAAAATTCTAACTTCAAAAACAATAAAGAATAAAATTCTAACTTCTAAGCAATGGTATGAAATTATTAAGATATTTTGTTAACTGAAGATGTATAAAAATTCTGTTTAGATGTATAAATTTACTATTATTTAAAAAAATTAAAATAGTAGCTTAAAACACATAAAATAAATAAAATATAAAATTATAAATTATCACAGACATTTTACATGTAATGTAATTAAAGGACCAGATTGCCCCATTTGAGCATGGCAAACTTTTTTTTTATTGCAGTTTGCTTTTTTTAAAAAATATAAAGAAAAATTCTGTAGTAAAAATAAAAAAATATTTAAAAGCTAATCAGCCTATACATAACATAAAAGTTCTGAAGATACTATTTAGTAATAGAGATAGTAAGTTTTCCAGCAATTGAACTTTCTTCATAGTTCAGGCCCAATTCCTCACACAGTTTACGACAAAGACATCTTTCATTATAAGTAAGTCCAGCAGGGAGTTGTATTTTATTGGTATTGTTCGCAGCAAATTCCTTTAATTGGTTTTTCAATAACTTCTCAAATTCACTTTCCTAAAAAAAAAAAAAAAAAAAAAAAAAAAAAAAAAAAAAAAAAAAAAAAAAAAAAAAAAAATGCAATTATAAAATTTTATAATGCAATAAAAATACTAAAGTAAATGTTGGACCATCTCAGATAAACTCACAGGCTTCACCTCTTCTTCTTTGGATTTAGTCTTTTGACACCCAAAAACCTTTTGGTATGCTGATTTTTCATGTTGATAATACACTTTCTTCTTCTCTTCAAGCTAAAATAATAACCATCAAACTTCATCAAGAAACAGAAACTAATTTTATCAATCTTTATTAGATAGTTGCTAATACATCTATTAGATTTTATAATAACAAGAAAATTCATATATATTTTTTTTTAATTTTGCATTTCTCTATCATAATAAAGTTTCCTACAAATGATTTTATTTATTTTTTTTATTAATCCTTCTTAAGTGCCAAACATGATTTTGTGATTAAGCCACTTAAGGCAACAAAACCAATGAGAATGAATGAAAGGGAGAGCTGTAAGTTAAAAAAAAAAACTTAGAGCACTAAGTTAAAAAAATAAAACATTTTATCACTGAAATAATTGCCATTCCTGTGGTAACCATAGACTTTTTTTCTAACAATATTCAGTACTTGTTTAATAATGTGTAGCCATATTTTATCTGTATAACTAGCTATTAGCTTTTTCAAATATGTGCTATTAAAACTTAATGATGAATTTAAATTGTATAAAATGTGTATTTTCATAAGCATATTATTTTAACAAAAATATACAATGCAAAAACCAAAAAATAGATTTTATTTTTATTATTTTTTTAAACAGATTTTTTTTCTTTAATCCTACCATAAATTTCAAATGAAATATATGAGATCTTTTTTCAATGCAATCACTTTACTAATAAATTGTGCCACATTCCTTGGTTTACTTACAACAACTTTTCTGTACTATTCTCAACACATTATCTACCATTCATATTAGAGTTCTTCACTCCCAAATGACAGAATTTGTTCCTCTTAAATTCTCAAACCTTGCATATTTACAGACACATTAAAATGAATTAGAAAAAATATTCATAAAAAATCATTAAAATTTCATGTGTATTTTTAAAAATGAATTTGATTTTCATTGTTTAAAAGATTTAAAATTTATTTATTTTATTTTTTTAAATTGTCCCAGTGCAATATAGCTGGAGCAGGTAATTTATTGAAAAATATGCGTGAATTTTATGGCCTTATTTTCCTTACTCATGTAGTAGTGATGGGTGGTTGTTTAAACAAACCATATAACCCACACACACAGTTTGTGGCAAACATATTTGTATGTGTTCCGACTAAAATATGTAAAAATGTTTTGGGCTTTTCAACCATCTGGGTCATTTTTGCCCTATATTACAATTTAAAAATTTACAATTGCGGAATACAAAATGAAATTTAAAAATATATTTTGGTGTGTTTTAGGAACAGTATCAAGTTGTTTATATTTCTGTCTTTACAAAGTAACTCTTCAAAACTGTTTTTCGAGAAATGTTCTCTATGAGATTCGAAAAAGTAACACTCAGTCAGAATGTGAATAACTATCAGTAGTACACCACATCAAGTGGTGATCTTTTACTCACCAAGTACTCATGGGTAAGTGGAGTACGTCCAATCCTCATCCAGGGGTAAAAAAGTTATTTGAAGTATATCAAAGTCATTTGGTAAAATAGAGAAATGTGAAGGTGCTTTCATTTTGCAGCAACTGTATTTCTATTTTTGCAAACCCAACATCAATTACAACAAAGGAGATAAAAATACAGAGTTAAGTTATAGAAAGCATATGATAACATAGCAATAGATCTAATGTGTATTTCTGGAGATTGTTGACTGACTAATCCTAGGTCATTGAGCAAGATATTAACTAATGGTTTAACCTTTCTTCAGATAGTGTCACTATACGGATCATGATCTGTTGAGCATTTCATTTTTCACTGGATTGGTTGAAAAACCTAATTGAAGTAAAAGAAATATAGTAATAGTTTTTCACACAATCAAACTATATAAAGAAAACGAAGTCCATTCATTTCATGAGTTCCCATCTCTAAGTTTAATATAAGAATCCAAATTTTTGTTTCTTAAATCGTTTATTGTTTACAAATTTAGAAAGCAACATAAAATTAGTGGCGGTAAGTAGAGGGGAAATGGGCGAGCTGGGCCACCGATAGGAGCAGCCAATCAGAAGCCAGCATTTTGGTCACGTGACCTATGGCGGGAAATTTGAATTTGAATTTTCATCTCGACCTAACCTTAACTGCCACGTGGTCTTGTCTCGACCCTACCTTAACCACCACGTGGTCTCACCTCGACCTAACCTTAAATATTAGGCCACGCCCCTTTTTAGTCACGTGACCCTTATACCCCGCCCCTTTTTAGTCACGTGACCCGAAGCGCATCCAGGTCTACGCTCCGCCCGCATATTTTAGTCACGTGATCTAGTCACGTGACCCGCGGAACCTCCTGGTCTATGCTCCGCCCGCATATTTTAGTCACGTGATCCAGTCACGTGACCCTTTGAACCCTCCGGTATATGCTCCGCCCTGATTACCCCCACCCTAAGCCGCCATTTTGTTTACAATGACGTGGTCAACATCCACGCCTAACCACCAGGTTTACCCCCTCCACCCATTGAAGGGTCAGGTACCCACCTTATAGAGCATGAGTGTACCCGGCCGCCATTTTGTTTCTCTACCGTTTGAGAGACTTAAGGTTTTGTCGAAGGGTCAGGAACCCATCTTATAGAGCATGAGTGTACCCGGCCGCCATTTTGTTTTTTATACATCGCCATTTTGTTTTTCTACTGTTTGAGAGACTTGAGGTTTTGTTGAAGGGTCAAGTACCCATCTTATAGAGCATGAGTGTACCCGACCGCCATTTTGTTTTTTATACTTCGCCATTTTGTTTTTCTTATGCCGCCATTTTGTTTTTTCTACCGTTTGAGAGATTTAAGGTTTTGTTATATGGTCAGATACCCACTTTATAGTCTGTAACCTCCCCTACGGTTATATAATCATAACCTATACGGCGAAGGGTCAGGTATCCACTTTATTGTCTGTAACCTCCCCTACGGTTATATAATCATAACCTATACGGCGAAGGGTCAGGTATCCACTTTATTGTCTGTAACCTCCCCTACGGTTATATAATCATAACCTATACGACGAAGGGTGAGGTATCCACTTTATAGTATGTAACCTCCCCGACGGTTATTTAATCATAACCTATATGATGAAGGGTTAGGTACCCTCTTCATACTCTGTAACCTTCCCAAAGGTTACATAACCTTTACATTGTTTTCGTGTTTGCGCAACCTTCTCAATGTTTACGCAATCTTTGCAATATTTAACTTTAGCAACATTTAAACAGGTTGGATCGTGTATAGACAAGTTGGATGATGTCTAGGTGAAATACAAATATGGACTTTGAACTATCTATCTCTAAAACAAAAATAAATAGTAGGGCTTCTTAATCCTATAACAACTGTTGGACTTTGAACTGTTTATCTCTAACATATAAATAAATAGTAGAGTTTCTAAATCCTATAACTGCTTTTGGACTTTGCACTCTTAATCTCCAACCATTCTTATCTCGCTGAAACATAAACAAAACAACTTTTCAATGTACTACGTATTTTTAATAGTTGATAGTATAAATAATAGTCTTAAAAGGATTAACTTGTCAATGTTCTACGTATTTTTATTCTCTCATAGTTAAATAATGGTCTTAAAAGGATTAACTTTTAATCCATTAAGTTCCTATCGAACTTTTAATCTTTAAAATATATTAACAAATCGAAACGATGGTATCACGTTGGCCAAAGAGGTTGCACCTTTTCATAGCTTTGAAATATTTTCAAAGTACACGAGTCGGTATTAATAACTGCGAACATGTCGCAGTAAATTTTAATTAATGAATATTAATTAATACTATTTCTTAATCCCTTAAGGGCTTTTGGACTTTGAGCTGTTAATACCAAAACATAAAGAATGATTTAGGACTTCCGCTAAAAAGTAAAAAAATTTAGCTTTCGCAATAATGCTCTATCTCTTAATTCTTCCTTTAAAAGTAAACAATGGACTTTGAACTGTTAATCCTCTATCATTACTCATCTCGCTGAAACATAAACAAAACAACTTTTTAATCTTATATGTATTTTTATTCTCTAGTATAAACTATTAAAACGCCGTAAAAGAATTAAATATTAAATCCTTAAAGTTTTTTATCATTTACAAACAATGATAAAGAGCCTTTTAATCATTTCATAATATCTGGATAGATGACGTCATTATTATTAGCTAAAGTTTTGTACCTTTTTCAGTTCTCAATGTTTACATTTTATGCAATTTTTCCAAATCTTTACCTTTACCTATCTATTTCTTTTTTAAATTTTCTATAATCTCCTCAATGTTTATACATTTTCTGTCCGCTAGGGCGCAGCACCTTACTCCAGTAGGGGATTTTCCTGGCTAGTTTACATAATGTTCTCAATGTCTATTATGCAACCTTCCCAATGTTTACGTTTACCCACCTATTTGTTTACGTTTTCTTTAACCTTCGCAATATTTAAATTTTATGTAAATATAGTCTTCTCAACTGATTTTTTGCCTTTCCTAAATTGTTTTTCCCCTTTTCTGAACTTGATTTAATTATAATTAACTACCCTGGTTCCTAATTGCACTCGTATCAGACCTTTTCCTACGGTTCCAACCATTCATTTTACTCAGCACGTAGAGGTCTCTCGTCTGCGTACCCCTTGATCAACTATATATTTCATAACTTGAAGTCCCATAATTTTAGTGGTTTTTAGTAATTTTAGCGGTTTTTATTGATTTTAGTCATTTCTTATCAGCTTCTAATGGCAAAATACACTCCGGCAATAATATTATGCTTAATGTTTAACCGAATCCATCATTTTCTTTCAATTCATTGATAATATTTTTTGAGTAGGTCTTTTACTGCTTTACTGGTCTTTTACCTCTAATTTTTAACATAGCTTTATATTTTTTAGTATATTTTAACCAATTTTCGATATTATTTTTTGTTTTTATAATTGATTTTACATGTTACATTATTGATTTTAGTCAATTTTAATGATTTTAGAAATAAAATAAAACGTTTTATTAGCAAATATTTGTATATAAATCTGTTTTGAGATGATTTATTATCTAGAGTTGATATTATTTGAGAATGTTGATGTAAGATGTGCTATATTTGGTCCCCATTTGTATGATATTATATTGTTGTTTTTATTTTCAATCCTAATGATGCCCGAATTAGCGAAACGTTGACTGATCAGATATTTACTGCTGTTTAAGAGACTCAAAACTTTATTCAGGATTCTTCCAGAAATATACTGATAATTTAGAATTAGAATTTAAGATAATTTTGAATATTAGAATGTTTGCCATCATCGGATGATAGATAATATTAACAGTAACTAATATGAGCATAATCGTGGCAGTTGGAGCACAATTCTGATCACACTTTCCCCCTTTAAAATTCCAAATATTTACATTATTCATAACTTGAAGTCCCATAATTTTAGTGGTTTTTAGTAATTTTAGCGGTTTTTATTGATTTTTAGTTATTTCTCATCAACTTCTAGCGGTAAAATACAATTCGACAATAATACCATGCTTAATGTTTGACCGAATCCATCATTTCCTTTTACATTATTGATAATATCCTTTGAGTAGGTCTTTTACTGCATAGACTTCGATCTCTAATTTTTAACATAGCTTTATATTTTTAGTATATTTTAACAAATTTTAGATATTATTTTTTTGTTTTTATAATTGATTTTGCCCGTTACTTTATTGATTTTAGTCAATTTTTAATGATTTTAGAAATAAAAAAAATTTTATTAGCAAATATTTGTATATAATACTGTTTTGAGATGATGTATTATCTGTAGTTGATATTATTTGAGAATGCTGATGTAAGATGTGCTATATTTGGTCCCCATTTGTATGATATTATGTTGTTTTTTTTTTTTCACTTCTAATAATGACCGAATTGGCGAAACGTTGACTGATCAAATATTTTCTGCTGTTTAAAAGATTCAAATCTTTATTCAGGATTCTTCCAGAAATATACTGATAATTTAGAATTATTCATATTAACCCTTCTCCATACTCGCTTCATAATTCAAATTATTTGATTTCTTTCATGAAATAATAACTATTTAATAACTATTAGATATTTCTATATCGTCTCCGGGTCAAAATGTCTTGTTTTCTGCAGGTGACTGTCAATATTAGAATGTTTAGCATGATCGGATCATAGATAATACTAAAATTAACTCATATGAGCACAATCGTGGTAGTTATAGCACAATTATGACCACACTTTTTCCCAAAAATACCAAAAGTTCGCCTATGAGGCACCACTATCAGTACTTGTTTCCTCATCGAAGTTTGTTTATCGATTAATCAACAATCAGTTCAATCAATTTTGACGAGTCCATCTTGCTTTTGCACACTAACTTTCTGTTGGACAGAACATTTATGGACTTCACCAGGATGAGAACCATTGTTAAGAGGTGTTTCATAGCACCCTAGGATTTTAAAATGAGTAGCCGATAGAGGGAAAATGAGGTAGTTCGAGCACAATGCTGATCACACTTTCTACGAAGAATAGCATCAGGTCTCGTCTATGAGACATTTTTTCCCAGTTACTTTCTTTCGCCTTGCCGAGGTGTGTTTATTGGTAAACACAGCAATCACATACTAGATTTTATTTGTTTTTATTAGATTGATATTTATTTTTTTATTAAGAGGCGGAAGCTCATTAAGACCTCATTAAGACTCCTATATCTTTTGGTAATCAACTCCAATCAATCCAAAATGTTAAATATTTCCTCGAAAAAACAAATTTAACGGAAGGCATTAGATCCGTCCTCATTTCATAATTCAAATTGTTTGATATCTTTCATGAAATGAGAACTATTTATTAGATATTTCTATATCGTCTCCGGATCAAAATGTCTTGTTTTGTGTGGGTGACTGTAAATATTAGAATGTTTACCATCATCCAAATGACAGATAATATTAACAGTGACTAATATGAACAAAATCGTGGTAATTAGATTCTGATCACAGTTTCCTCCAAAAATACCATACGTTCGTCTGTGAGGCACCTCTACTAGTGTACCTGTTCCCTCATCGAAGTTTGTTTATCAATAAATCAACAATCAGTTCAATCAATTTTAACCACTCCATCTTGCTTTAAGACTCCAATATCTTTTGCTAATCGACTCGAATAAACTCATAATATTAAATATTACCCCGAAAAGACAGAAATTTAACAGAAGGCATTAGTCACTTTCTGAAAAGTTATACGAGTTGCGGACATTACATGTGACTATAATCCAAGAGTCATGCCCTGGATAAATTCTACTGTCATAATATTAATCATGGATGGATGACCTTAGTAGTTGAGCTCCTCTAAATACTACACTCTTAATACGAATATAAAATTTTTAATCCAATTTATCACTTTTGCAGGGGAAGTACTGCAGTATATCGATGATTATTAAAACTATCAACACAACTGCATGCGAATCTGCTGACCTCTATTGTCTGTTTTAAGAGCTATTATTAAGCTTTCATGTCACACGAGGGGGTGTAGATCGGTATGTTCAAGGTATGGCTTGAGGTAGTGATGGAGGGTAACGGATGATCAGGAATGTGGTATAGGATGATTTAGGGATGTTCAGACATGGTTTGAGATGGTTAGCGATGGTATGGGATGGTCAGAGATGGTTTGAGATGGTTAAGAGTGGTTTGGGGTGGTCAGACATGGTTGGAGATGGTTTAAAATAATCTCCAACCATGTCTGACCACCCCAAACCACTCTTAACCATCTCAAACCATCTCTGACCATCCCATACCATCGCTAACCATCTCAAACCATGTCTGAACATCCCCTAAATCATCCTATACCACATTCCTGATCATCCGTTACCCTCCATCACTACCTCAAGCCATACCTTGAACATACCGATCTACACCCCCTCGTGTGACATGAAAGCTTAATAATAGCTCTTAAAACAGACAATAGAGGTCAGCAGATTCGCATGCAGTTGTGTTGATAGTTTTAATAATCATCGATATACTGCAGTACTTCCCCTGCAAAAGTGATAAATTGGATTAAAAATTTTATATTCGTATTAAGAGTGTAGTATTTAGAGGAGCTCAACTACTAAGGTCATCCATCCATGATTAATATTATGACAGTAGAATTTATCCAGGGCATGACTCTTGGATTATAGTCACATGTAATGTCCGCAACTCGTATAACTTTTCAGAAAGTGACTAATGCCTTCTGTTAAATTTCTGTCTTTTCGGGGTAATATTTAATATTATGAGTTTATTCGAGTCGATTAGCAAAAGATATTGGAGTCTTAAAGCAAGATGGAGTGGTTAAAATTGATTGAACTGATTGTTGATTTATTGATAAACAAACTTCGATGAGGGAACAGGTACACTAGTAGAGGTGCCTCACAGACGAACGTATGGTATTTTTGGAGGAAACTGTGATCAGAATCTAATTACCACGATTTTGTTCATATTAGTCACTGTTAATATTATCTGTCATTTGATGATGGTAAACATTCTAATATTTACAGTCACCCACACAAAACAAGACATTTTGATCCGGAGACGATATAGAAATATCTAATAAATAGTTCTCATTTCATGAAAGATATCAAACAATTTGAATTATGAAATGAGGACGGATCTAATGCCTTCCGTTAAATTTATGTTTTTTCGAGGAAATATTTAACATTTTGGATTGATTGGAGTTGATTACCAAAAGATATAGGAGTCTTAATGAGGTCTTAATGAGCTTCCGCCTCTTAATAAAAAAATAAATATCAATCTAATAAAAACAAATAAAATCTAGTATGTGATTGCTGTGTTTACCAATAAACACACCTCGGCAAGGCGAAAGAAAGTAACTGGGAAAAAATGTCTCATAGACGAGACCTGATGCTATTCTTCGTAGAAAGTGTGATCAGCATTGTGCTCGAACTACCTCATTTTCCCTCTATCGGCTACTCATTTTAAAATCCTAGGGTGCTATGAAACACCTCTTAACAATGGTTCTCATCCTGGTGAAGTCCATAAAATGTTCTGTCCAACAGAAAGTTAGTGTGCAAAAGCAAGATGGACTCGTCAAAATTGATTGAACTGATTGTTGATTAATCGATAAACAAACTTCGATGAGGAAACAAGTACTGATAGTGGTGCCTCATAGGCGAACTTTTGGTATTTTTGGGAAAAAGTGTGGTCATAATTGTGCTATAACTACCACGATTGTGCTCATATGAGTTAATTTTAGTATTATCTATGATCCGATCATGCTAAACATTCTAATATTGACAGTCACCTGCAGAAAACAAGACATTTTGACCCGGAGACGATATAGAAATATCTAATAGTTATTAAATAGTTATTATTTCATGAAAGAAATCAAATAATTTGAATTATGAAGCGAGTATGGAGAAGGGTTAATATGAATAATTCTAAATTATCAGTATATTTCTGGAAGAATCCTGAATAAAGATTTGAATCTTTTAAACAGCAGAAAATATTTGATCAGTCAACGTTTCGCCAATTCGGTCATTATTAGAAGTGAAAAAAAAAAACAACATAATATCATACAAATGGGGACCAAATATAGCACATCTTACATCAGCATTCTCAAATAATATCAACTACAGATAATACATCATCTCAAAACAGTATTATATACAAATATTTTGCTAATAAAATTTTTTTTATTTCTAAAATCATTAAAAATTGACTAAAATCAATAAAGTAACGGGCAAAATCAATTATAAAAACAAAAAAATAATATCTAAAATTTGTTAAAATATACTAAAAATATAAAGCTATGTTAAAAATTAGAGATCGAAGTCTATGCAGTAAAAGACCTACTCAAAGGATATTATCAATAATGTAAAAGGAAATGATGGATTCGGTCAAACATTAAGCATGGTATTATTGTCGAATTGTATTTTTACCGCTAGAAGTTGATGAGAAATAACTAAAAATCAATAAAAACCGCTAAAATTACTAAAAACCACTAAAATTATGGGACTTCAAGTTATGAATAATGTAAATATTTGGAATTTTAAAGGGGGAAAGTGTGATCAGAATTGTGCTCCAACTGCCACGATTATGCTCATATTAGTTACTGTTAATATTATCTATCATCCGATGATGGCAAACATTCTAATATTCAAAATTATCTTAAATTCTAATTCTAAATTATCAGTATATTTCTGGAAGAATCCTGAATAAAGTTTTGAGTCTCTTAAACAGCAGTAAATATCTGATCAGTCAACGTTTCGCTAATTCGGGCATCATTAGGATTGAAAATAAAAACAACAATATAATATCATACAAATGGGGACCAAATATAGCACATCTTACATCAACATTCTCAAATAATATCAACTCTAGATAATAAATCATCTCAAAACAGATTTATATACAAATATTTGCTAATAAAACGTTTTATTTTATTTCTAAAATCATTAAAATTGACTAAAATCAATAATGTAACATGTAAAATCAATTATAAAAACAAAAAATAATATCGAAAATTGGTTAAAATATACTAAAAAATATAAAGCTATGTTAAAAATTAGAGGTAAAAGACCAGTAAAGCAGTAAAAGACCTACTCAAAAAATATTATCAATGAATTGAAAGAAAATGATGGATTCGGTTAAACATTAAGCATAATATTATTGCCGGAGTGTATTTTGCCATTAGAAGCTGATAAGAAATGACTAAAATCAATAAAAACCGCTAAAATTACTAAAAACCACTAAAATTATGGGACTTCAAGTTATGAAATATATAGTTGATCAAGGGGTACGCAGACGAGAGACCTCTACGTGCTGAGTAAAATGAATGGTTGGAACCGTAGGAAAAGGTCTGATACGAGTGCAATTAGGAACCAGGGTAGTTAATTATAATTAAATCAAGTTCAGAAAAGGGGAAAAACAATTTAGGAAAGGCAAAAAATCAGTTGAGAAGACTATATTTACATAAAATTTAATATTGCGAAGGTTAAAGAAAACGTAAACAAATAGGTGGTAAACGTAAACATTGGGAAGGTTGAAGGTTGCATAATAGACATTGAGAACATTATGTAAACTAGCCAGGAAAATCCCCTACTGGAGTAAGGTGCTGCGCCCTAGCGGACAGAAAATGTATAAAACATTGAGGAGATTATAGAAAATTTAGAAAAGAAATAGATAGGTAAAGGTAAAGATTTGGAAAAATTGCATTAAATGTAAACATTGAGAACTGAAAAAGGTACAAAACTTTAGCTAATAATAATGACGTCATCTATCCAGATATTATGAAATGATTAAAAGGCTCTTTATCATTGTTTGTAAATGATAAAAAACTTTAAGGATTTAATATTTAATTCTTTTACGGCGTTTTAATAGTTTATACTAGAGAATAAAAATACATATAAGATTAAAAAGTTGTTTTGTTTTATGTTTCAGCGAGATGAGTAAGATAGATGAGGATTAACAGTTCAAAGTCCATTGTTTACTTTTAAAGGAAGATTAAGAGATAGAGCATTATTGCGAATAGGCTAAATTTTTTTACTTTTAGCGGAAGTCCTAAATCATTCTTTATGTTTTGGTATTAACAGCTCAAAGTCCAAAAGCCCTTAAGGGATTAAGAAATAGTATTAATTAATATTCATTAATTAAAATTTACTGCGACATGTTCGCAGTTATTAATACCGACTCGTGTACTTTGAAAAATAATTTTCAGAAGCTATGAATAAGGGTGCAACCTCTTTGGCCAACGTGATACCATCGTTTTCGATTTGTTAATATATTTTAAAGATTAAAAGTTCGATAGGAACTTAATGATTAAAAGTTAATCCTTTTAAGACCATTATTTAACTATGAGAGAATAAAAATACGTAGAACATTGACAAGTTAATCCTTTTAAGACTATTATTTATAACTATCAACTATTAAAAATACGTAGTACATTGAAAAGTTGTTTTGTTTATGTTTCAGCGAGATAAGAATGGTTGTGAGATTAAGAGTGCAAAGTCCAAAAGCAGTTATAGGATTTAGAAACTCTACTATTTATTTATATGTTAGAGATAAACAGTTCAAAGTCCAACAGTTGTTATAGGATTAAGAAGCCCTACTATTTATTTTTGTTTTAGAGATAGATAGTTCAAAGTCCATATTTGTATTTCACCTAGACATCATCCAACTTGTCTATACACGATCCAACCTGTTTAAAATGTTGCTAAAGTTAAATATTGCAAAGATTGCGTAAACATTGAGAAGGTTGCGCAAACACGAAACAATGTAAAGGTTATGTAACCTTGGGAAGGTTACAGTGTATGAAGAGGGTACCTATCCCTTCATCATATAGGTTATGATTAAATAACCGTCGGAGGTTACATACTATAAGTGAGATACTCACCCTTCGTCGTATAGGTTATGATTATATAACCGTAGGGAGGTTACAGACAATAAGTGAATACCTGACCCTTCGCCGTATAGGTTATGATTATATAACCGTAGGGAGGGTTACAGACAATAAAGTGG